>OZ007597.1:254990146-255735146 GCA_963931845.1 Maratus michaelseni | reverse complement strand
ACAGCACACGCAATTCGCATATTATAAATTTGAGCAGATCCAAATTAAGGTTTAAGCTTGAACTAAAAACCGTAAAAACACAACATCAGAAAATTTTATATACGTCATTTATTTACAAAATTTTAACACTTATTCAAATACTAGCATACGGGGAAAAAAAAGTTATTTTTTTATATTTTTCCAAGCGCTTGCTCCGCTTGATTTTAATGCGACTTTAAAAGGAAAAGTCAATAAAGTTATATGGATAATTTAAAAACTCATCACAAACTGGGTCCTAAATTATAAATAGTACCCACCATACTAACATCAACATAATACCAACATCCTTTTTAGACATTTCATCATTATTGACTTATAAACTTTTATAAAACTATTTAAATTACAAGTCATTAGATTTAGGTGAAGAATAAACAGTAATGTTTTTTTTTTTTTTTTTTTTAAATCGAATACATCGCATTGTGTAGCTATGTGATACGGAAGCAAACACAATTCTTGCACAGGAAAAGTTGACATTAATTTGTTCTGAAACTATTATACATAACATAGACAAATATGTACGTTGCGGATAATATTAAACTTTGATCTTTTTCTGAAAAATCGACAAAGTCAATGTTTGCAAGTTTTAAATTCGTATTTTCGAAAAATCCCAAACAAAATCTTATTTACGAACGTGCATGATTTGTTATTGAAATAATCTCTATAACGATTATCTGATATTCAGAAGTATGCGTGCACAGTTTTATATTTATTAACACGAAATAGCGTATTAAAAATGTGTTCGATAACTCATTAAACTAGTTGTAATCCTAAAGGACAAATATAGTAAAATCGAAACTTCATTACTAATAACATCCGGGGTTTAATTCTAGTATCATCTAAATCCTGTCTCAACTTTTTTTGTATTTACTAAATCCTATAAAACGTACCTGAAGAAATCCAACTCCTATACAAAATACTTGCATGATTATCGCAGAGTAAAACGTAGCGTATTGTATATGCAAATCAGTGTTCTAATGTACAGAAAAAGGTATAGAGTATTCGAAGGTAAACGGATTTTTTATATAAAAAAGCTTTACAAATCTATGAAAGATAGTACTTTTTAACTTGATTTATATTTTAATGAATTGAATAGAAAAAGAATTGGTGAATAATTTTATACTTAAATTCAGAACTCTATTTTGTAATATTTTCAAATTATTTATGCATCATTACTGTTCCTCTTTTGTTCAGCTGCAATAATTAAAAACAAAAGAAAGTTTGTTAAGATTATAATCAATTCGATGTTAACAAAATGACTTTTCAAATAGAATGAAAATGATTTTAAATACAAGTTTATGAAAGACATGCCTGTTCATAAAATGAAAAAAATTAAAATATCAGATGATAGATAACTATTATAACGATAAAACTACATACAAGAATGGCTTTCTGGTTTACAATTTTCAAATTAATAAGAAATATTGATGGTTTTCAATATATTAAGACTGGTTTATTATACATTAATCAGTGTGGTAATTTTTTGTACTTTGTTCTTAAAACAGAAAATAACGATAAAGAGGACATAATTTTTTCCCAATCATTACTTTTATAGTATGAAAAAGAAGTACAAATATGCATGGTCTGTTTAAAAATTTCATTTGAATGTTGTAAACTCTTATTCATGTTTTCTGATATTAAAAATAATTAAAATGTATTTTTAATATAATAATTCTTTTTACTAAAAATTTTTGTAAGCAAAATTTTGTGGAATATTAATGAGTTAAACGAAAAAGGATATGGAATCACAGAAAACAATATACCTTGCATACAGACATCCATACCATGCTAATCTGCCCCATCCAAATGCAACCGATGACGACAGACTCGAATATTTCTCATCGAAATTTAACCCATTCGGTCGATTACTACTTGCACTTATGCAATACCTTCAACAATATACGAAATATTTTGACAGAATTAATTTTGTTTTCATTTATAAGGATGATATTTATTGCCGTAATGGTACTTTGATTGGATTATTAAAAAAAATAAACTGTTCACAAATTGATGTTGGAGTACTTCCAGAGTACATGAATAACTATGCTTTAGAGAAAATGGATTTCTCTTACCCGTACAAGTTGGAAGATTACACATTTGTTACTCGAAAACCGGTATATAAACCACAGGTTTTTGGCATTTTTCAAACGTTTTCGTTGTCTGTATGGCTAACAATAATAGCTGTTTTAATTGCGATGCCAATAGTAAGTTATATCATATTGAAAAAGAAATATACATTCAACACTATTTGTTTTCACATTTTTGCAATATTGTTGAAGCAAAATTCTATTATAAGACCTACGTCGCTTGTGGAGAAACTCCTCGTTTATTCGTGGGTTGTAGGCATTATGATTCTTTGCTTGTCTCACGATTCCGTATTTTTATATTTTCTCTCAATTCCACCTGTCGACATTCAAATGAAATTTTTAAACAGACCATGCATATTTGTACTTCTTTTTCATACTATAAAAGTAATGATTGGAAAAAAATTATGTCCTCTTTATCGTTATTTTCTGTTTTAAGAACAAAGTACAAAAAATTACCACACTGATTAATGTATAATAAACACTATAAATTAAGCATCTTTCAGAGTTGGCTTTAGCTGTAGAAAGTGGAGATTATCATTGTATTGCCAATCTGAATACAAATATTGTAGATTACTGGAAGAACTCAAAGCAGGAACATTTACGAACAATCGCAACAGACATTTATAATAATAAGTTAAGTTACGGGAATTTTTTCCGAAATTTTCTTCACGAGAGTCAAAAGCAAAATCTTGCTTATGTATTAGAGACACAGTTGCTTACCATTCTGGACGCTGAACAATTCTTTTTCTCAGAAGACCGTTTTCATGAAACTATGGCTGGAATGGTGGTTCAAAAAGGCTTCTGTTGCAAAGATCTGCTGGATTCATTCGTGCACAAAATAATGGCGTCAGGCATTTACTTTAAGTATGTTAGCGATGGATATTTTTTGGCCAAAAAGGAATTGTCCTCACTAGAACCGAAATATGAAACTACTAATGGAAAACTGACACTTACAGATCTTGCCCCCGCATTTATGTTCCTATTATGTGGTTATTTTATATCATTTTGCGTTCTTATAGTCGAAATATATTCAAATCGCAAGAAAAGGAACTATATGCAGGAAAATCGAAAGAAAAAAGGAAAAAAGTCTTTGATGATACTCATGTATAATTAATTTGGCACAATATGTTCCTGTTACAAAAAATATTACAGCTTTAGCCATTTATATAAAAAGAATATATATATATATATTTATGAAATGTAAGTTTATTAAAATTATTAAATTAAGAAAATGGACGGCCTTTTCGCGAAATTTGGATGCGCTAAAGCTTTTTTGTTATTCTATATTGCTAAAGAGAATACCAAGCTTTTTTCCTTGTAGCGTAAGTGTCTCCAAAGGAACGTTTGGTTCACATTGCCGATAAAAAAGCCATATCATTTAGTCATTGAACACAAGGTTCACGGAAGGAATATTCGGTGATCATTGCTAGTGTAGAAACTATGGCATATTTTCTTGTAGCGCAAGCTCTACCGAAGGAATATTCGGTGAGCATTACCGATGTTGAAGGTATGGCATTAATTCTTGTGGGCAAGCTAGATCGAAGGAATATTCGGTGTACATTGCTGATGAGAAAGCTGTGTCATAAATTTCTTGTAGCGCAAGTGTCAACAAAGGAATATTTGGTGCACATTGCCGATGAGAATTCCAAGCTTTTATTATTGTAGCGTAAGTGTCTTTAAAGGAATGTTTGGTCCACATTGCCGATAAAAAGTCCATGTCATTTAGTCATTGAACGCAAGCTCTACGGAAGGAATGTTCGGTGAGCATTGCCGATGTAGAAACTATGGCTTATATTCTTAAAGCGCAAGCTTTACCGAAGGAATTTTCGGTGAGCATTGCCGATGTTGAAGGTATGGCATATATTCTTGTGGGGCAAACTCTACCGAAGGAGTATTCGGTGCACATTGCCGATAAAAAGTCCATGACATTTAGTCATTGAACGCAAGCTCTACGGAAGGAATGTTCGGTGAGCATTGCCGATGTAGAAACTATGGCTTATATTCTTAAAGCGCAAGCTTTACCGAAAGAATATTCGGTGAGCATTGCCGATGTTGAAGGTATGGCATATATTCTTGTGGGGCAAACTCTACCGAAGGAATATTCGGTGCACATTGCCGATGGGAAAGCTATGTCATAAATTCTTGTAGCGCAAGTGTCATCAAAGGAATATTTGGTGCACATTGGCTAAGAGAATGCAAGCTTTTATTCTTGTAGCGTAAGTGTCTCCAAAGGAATGTTTGGTCCACATTGCGATGAAAAATCCATGTCATTTAGTCATTGAACTTAAGCTCTACAGAAAGAATATTCGGTGAACATTGCCGATGTAGAAACTATGGCATATATTCTTGTAGCGCAAACTCTACCGAAGGAACATTCATTGAGCATTGCCGATGTTGAATGTATGGCATATATTCTTGTGGTGCAAGCTCTATCAAAGGAATATTCGGTGTACATTGGCGATGAGAAAGCTATGTCATAAATTCTTGTAGCGCAAGAGTCACCAAAGGAATATTTGGTGCACATTGCTGATGAAAATACCATGGCAGTAAGACTAGCAGCGCAAGTTTCACTAAAGGAATATTTGGCGCACAAGCACCCAAGGAATATTCTGTGTCTCGCGTCTCAAACCACTTTCATGAATTACTAATGTTGGGTTTAAATATTACAACGTAATCTGTAGATTGTGCTTAATAAACATTTGCAATGTTTGGAGAATTTTATTGAACCTTTAAACTGATTTCTAACGCATGTATATATTTAAAAATATATGTATTTTTTTAGATGCATACATTGGATCTGTTAAAAATTGCAGCCAAAGTGCACTTAATAAAGAGAAGGTCAAACCAAAAGAAATAAAAATAAAACCTGAAAGATAAAGATTAGCACATGTTATATGTTTACTTGCTCTTAGTTTTGTATAAGGTAAAAAAATCACAATATCTTGAAAGATTATTACATACATATTAGAATAAATATAAATCTAGATTAATTACTATACATATAAATGTAGATTGCACTCAACCATATTTAGCTTATTCGCCGCATTTTTAAAATTGAAAATCTAAAACTTTTTTCCCCACATATAAGATTGGCGTCGGTGGCGAGCCAAATAAGCATTGTTTTGTGGCATAAAATTTGCAGGCATTTAGGTATCTATGCGAGTATTACGGAATTAAGTGCCAATAGATGGCGCTTTTACGCTTCTGCACCTTTCACATGTTTATTCGCCATCAAGTTCTTAAACGTGCCATTTCCGGATATACATTCTGTTGCGAAAAATGCTAACATATTTTCAAATTTTACCAGTAATTTTTAAAACCCCTGTATACACACAATATATATATATATATATATATATATATATATATATATATATATATATATATATATATATATATAAAGAAGAAGAAGTACGAATAAAGTAAATTTACAGGATATTTACTTGACTTTAACTAAGTTCTATTTAATGCATGCGAAAAGAAAAGCAGAACTATAATAATGAATTGAATGACAGTCTTTTATCATGGTAGCTATGCAGTTTCATAAGGGGATCAGATCATTTACAAATTTGAATAAACGTAACTTTTAAAAGATCAATGCAATATCACATTTTTAGAGAAATAAAATAAATATGAAGCTTGATTAATTTCAATCCATTAGTTAAAAAGGTATAATAAATTAAAAAATAAATCCATTAGTGGTAATGTCAGTTATTTCAACAAAATTTGAAAAATAACCTATGTATTCCATTATTATTTTTTGGAGACGAATCTTGTTTATTTCGACGGAGAGACATTTACTTTTCTCCCGAAATAAATGCATCTACGTATAAATATTATATTTCTTCTTCTGTCCGATGTCTGTCGTATTATTTAAAGACAAATGTTGTTTATTTCAACGGAGAGTTATTTACTTTCCTCCACAAATAAATGCTTCTCCGCATAAATATTTAATTTTTTCTTGTGTCCAATGTCTGTAGTATTGTGTAGATCGGAATCTTGTTTATTTAAATGGAGAGGTATTTAGTTTTCTGTAAAAATAAATGCATCTCCGCATAAATATTTAATTTCTTCTTCTGTTAGATGTCTGTCGTATTATTTGGAGACGAATGTTGTTTATTTCAACGGAAAGTTATTATTTATTTTTCTCCAGAAATAAATGCTTCTCCACATAAATATTTAATTTCTTCTTGTGTCCAATGTCTGTAGTATTGTGTAGATTGGAATCTTGTTTATTTGAACGGAGAGGTATTTAGTTTTCTCCAGAAACAAATGCATCTCCGCATAAATATTTAATTTCTTCTTCTGTTGGATGTCTGTCGTATTATTTGGAGACGAATCAATTTTATTTCAACGGAGAGACATTTACTTTTCTCCAGAAATAAATGCATCTCCGCATAAATATTTAATTTCTTCTTCTGTTGGATGTCTGTCGTATTATTTGGAGACGAATCTTGCTTATATCAACGGAGAGGCATTTACTTTTTTCCAGAAATAAATGCATTTCCGCATAAATATTAAATTTTTTCTTCTTTTGGATATCTGTCGTATTATTTGGAGGCGAATCTTGTTTACTTCAATGGAGAGGCATTTACTTTTTTCCAGAAATAAATGCATCTCCGCATAAATGTTTAATTTCTTCTTCTGTCGATTTGGTGCAAATTAAAGAGAGACAAAGCTTCTTTATTTCAACTGAGATACATTTACTTTTCTCCAGAAATAAATGCATCTCCGCATAAATATTTAATTTCTTCTTATGTTGGATGTCAGTATTAAGAGATCTTCTGTAAACGGTTTCTTTGCATTTTAGCTTGCTGGTTTTGAGTAACATTAGCTCAAATTTTAAAACGAAGATATAGGAAAGCTACCTTTTCCTCCCTGTACAGGCCGGACGGACTTGGGACGTTGGGAAGCAATTTTTATACTTCAAATTTAGATGTGTCTGTGAGAGGGAGATGAGATGTGTAGTTGGTATATTCTTTCAGTATAATTCCCGCCAGAAGGTGAGGCAGTGAAGGGCAATGCCCCTCCCTAGATTTTGAAATTTAATAAATTAATTTTTGTTTCTCTGATTATTAAAAAATAAATAAAATTTACACTTCCAAGTGATTATGGAATAATTAAACTTTAAAAGGAAAGGATCTGAGAAGTTTTCGTCAGAGAAGTCCCCCCCCCATCCCCCTGAACTCTATCGTAAAAAAAAAAAAAAATCTGTTACGCCCATGTGCGTTAAATTTATCTTAAACGGGTTGTTCGGGTAACCAGAGTCCCATGAATTTTTTTTTTAAACCTGCTAGTTTGCACTTATAAAACTGCATTTTCAAAACTTTTATTAGAAATTTATTTTTAAGTCTTTAATATCTTTAAATTAAAATTTTTATATTGTTTTTTTAAGTTGGTATGTTTAAAAATGATCATGTGGATGCGGTTTGACAAAACATTTTATGTTTAGCTTATTTAAAGTTTATAATCTGCATTTTAAAAAATCGGTCTAGGCTGTGGACCAGAGGCACATCTTTCTCAAAAGCTTGTTCCTCTTCACATTTCTTTCTACCTTCGCTCACCTCTCACTGTATTAAAAGATACATATCTTACTATTTTCAAATATTTAGGGAAGGGGTGTCCTTCATTGCACCCCCTCCTCCTGCGTACGTCCATGAACACAAGTAATTTTTGCAACGCTTTATATTTTTGCAAAAAGAATTATTTAATTAATGCACAAAAACGACTTGTTTTCGAGATTTGTACGCAGACTTGAAAATTTTTTGATATACTACTTTTGTTACATCTTCTACAAAGTAATATTAGTTAGTAGATGAAAAAGAATCTTATCACCTTTCATCAATTAGAAAACATTCTCTGAAGGTTATAATGCTAGCATATATAGTGATACACATCGTGAATCGCATCACAGTCATCACATGCAAATTCAGACACTTAAGGGTCTAAATTGCTAAATGTCTTATTTTCAGACATATCATCAGTATTCAGACATTTTTCTCAGTTCGTTTATACTATGTCCATAGTAAGACGCTTGTGTGTCTTAAATTCAGACATCTCTGATGTCTGAAATTTAACTTAAAGTGTCTGATTTATTTTTTCAGACACTTAGAGTGTCTGAATTATTTTTTTAGACACTTAGAGTGTCTGAATTATTTTTTCAGACACTTAGAGTGTCTAACTTAGTTACTTTACAGGGACAGTCAAAAGAATTCTGTTACATTACGTCAATGGAGAAAAATCATTTGCGGTTTAATTAAATAATGTTTCATTATTTTAAACGCGTTGAAATTTATATATATCACTAAGGTGCATTACAAAAGGCTTACCTCAAGGACACACAAAAGAATTCTCTACTGTCTGTTAACAATAATTCCTGAAAGTACATTTTAAGTTGCTGAACGTGATTTTAAATTTAACTCACTTTTTGCCTATTACTTGGTATGTAAAAATTCTGTAGATCCTATACAGGGCAGCACAAAAGTTTGCGAACACATTTCGGTTTATTGACAGAAACTCCAGAAGGAGAATTTTAAACTGTGCTACGCGTTTCCTAACTCAACTAAAATTTAGCATCCTATGTAGTATATATACAAATCTATAAATCATATACAGGGCTGAATAAAAGTATTCGGATATTTTTCCAAATATTGTATATGTTGGAAATTCCTGAAATTACGTTTTTAAATAGGTTATGCGTTTTCCAAATTGTTTACTTAGATGTTATCTTTTAGCTTATTAAACGGTAATGATTTGTAAAATTATTTTGGAAGCGTTGGAAAGTGATACATAATCTATGCTTGACGCATTATTTTTCGTTCTTTTTTTCTTTCTAAAACCAACTGTTTTTGGGACTATCTTCTAGCAGGACCACCATATACCTTAAAATCACAAATAAAAGAAAACACAATTTGCTGAAACTGAATAAATGAATTTACACTCCAAATAAAGATTAAACTACAAAAGATACAAATGACTGAATACAAAATTTTAATCAATCTCAGTTTACAAAAATTGAATTGAAGTTGAATTATGTGCGGTAACACTGCAAATACAATCTGAATTATTTTTAGGGTACTTATGTATTATCCGGACCAAGTCCTATTCAATGTACCAACAAATATTAATTACAGTATAACCCTACTTTTTCTGCTTTCTTCATTTTGACTGCATCATTATTAAAGTGTTGCCCTATTAAAGTCAATGGCAGGAGTATTTATACACATATAACTATATAATATACGATATAAGCATATACATAAACGTAATAGATCACATTCATTTATACAGTGTATTTATTTCACACAATATTTACATTGCATTCATTCTGGTTGGCATAACAAAGCACAAGAAATAAAATACCATTGTTATTATCCTTTGTTGCTAAAAGCTGTCCATTGGATGTTATGTATTCAATAAATGTATACTAAATGACTGTTTTGCATTTTAGCTTGCCTATATAGTGTTTATCGTTTTCAACAATGGCATGAATTTATTAAATGTACATTAAATTACCATTTTGAACACAATTGACAATGATAAACAAAACTGGCAATTGACAGCTATTTTGAAAACTATCTATCTGGCCTGGATAATATATTCAGTCCCATTTTTATAAAAATATAGATGAAAACAACTGTTAGGAAAATGCATCAAGAGTGCTTGTAAGGTCAAATTTCAGTGGATGGAATATTGACCTGTCCGATTTTGTTTCACAGGAGAATCTCACAGATATTTCACAAGCAGAATTTTTAAAAAAATGATAATAAAGAAATATTCTAGACTCTTTTCATTTGTAAGTTGTCATTAGCAACACAATTAAAAGAATAAAATGTTAAAATAAGCTTATTTTCTTTAAGTTTCTGAAACTCAGCACCACTTGATTTCCTAGCACGCATTCATACATTAATTTTTACTAAACTTTTTCTTTTATCAAATAGATTTTAAAAAGTCCCCAGTTTTTTTGTTTTTTTTTCAGCATTTCTTAATATTTTTTAACTAGGATTCTTTTTACAACTGAATCATTGCATCTTTAAATAAAAAAAGAGAAAGATTTTCAGTAATGAATATTGAACAATACTGCACTGGAATATTAATAAAATTACAAAACATTCCAAACACATACTTTTACTCAATCCAACAACTTTCAGAAAAACAATGTTAACATGAAAATGGCTGAATTACTGAAATTCAGAATAAGCCTTCAGTTTCACTTAAAAAAAAATATATAAACAATGCACAAGAAATTCATGTTTTAGTTGCAAAATCAAATTTTTATAAAGTAAAACAATAGGAAATGGTTAAATTAAAAAAAAAATATATACCAACATTTTATTCAACTGATGTATTATTTTTTTTTTCAGAGAAACTATGTTAGCATGATATTCAAAATGAGTGAATAACAGAAATATGCCCAATAAGCCTCCTTCAGTTTCATTTTCATTAAAATGCTTCAACGGTCTGCGTCTTCGAAAGCTACCTGTGGCTGTAGGCCGAGCCGTCAGGGATTTTTTTAATTATGATATACTGTTTAAAACATAATGAATTTGATATACATGACTGAAATTAGGTTTTCAAGTTGTTTATTTAGGTATTCACATTAAATGACGGTTCGTCGCATTATTCTGAATAGGTTGGAAATTGTTTCATTATCTATGCTTGACGCATGATTTTTTTCGTGTTAATGTTTTGTAATTTTTCTTATACAGAAGAAGTGAACTGTAAATAAACTAGCAAAATTTTTTAAGAAAAATTAAAATATTATATATATTTTATTATTTTATGTTTTGGAAATTTATCACTACCAACTTAAGAAAATATTGCACTACTTGCGTTCGTTGATAATATGTTTTTTTTTTTTTTAAGTAAATGAATAATGAAACCCTCCTAAAAAAATAAACATAAGGGTGTTCTAAAATACAAACTGGCTACTTTCTGACACGTGTACGAAGTTATTTTCATTTCTAAATACAAGAAGTTTATCCAGAAACTAAGAAATCAAATAGTATTTTCCATGTTTTCCTAAATGGAAGAATATTTTACAAAATGCAGATAAAGAGGACGTGTTGAGTCAAATTTCGAGATGCGACAGTCCACGGAAACGCGGAGAGCATAGAATGGAAATCATACATTTTTTATTTAATTTTATCACAATTGTTTCTCATTTATTCTAAATTTATATCCTCTTTTTTTTTTAAATAAGAAATAGCTGTTCTTTTAAATTAATGCATCTGTCTTTATTCAACAATTATCTTTCTTTTGTATTCAAAATCGCCACCGCAACGAAAAAACTGATTTATTATTATTATTTTTTAAGTGCAAGAACACATTCTCTCAGTGCAAAGCATATTTTTATATCAGAATCATTTCATTTAGACAACCGACAAATGTGCCTTATCATCTTTTATCGGCGTATACATGGAAATAAAAGATTGCAACACTGACTCCAATTTAACTTCCGCAAATGCATTCCCATGTATATATAATAAACAATCGTTCTGAAGTTCCTGTTGAGAGATAAATACTTGAATATATTTTGCAATTGCAACTTTTCTGAGTCACTGAGGTGGCTGGCAACATGATTTATATAGAGTAAGTAGAGTAAGTTCGTTTACAGGAACGCACAAAAGTATTCCATTGCATTAATATCTGTGTGGAAAAATCGTTCACAGTGTATTTTAACGAAATTGGTATGCACAAATGAGGTGCACTAGAGCCTGTTAGTAGTGGGATAGTGGGGGTTCACCGGCCACAGGCTCAGCCGCAACTGAGCAACCGAGCAACAGGAAGTACAATCTTCAGAATCAACCCTCTTTTTCTCACAATAATCTTTTCATCTCATTTTATTGGTACATCTGATATTTTATTAAAAACTTTTGTGTGTAAGAGTATGTTTTAAAAAGCATATATGTCTTATAGTTATTATAAATAGTTCTATTTGTGTGTGTGCGTGTGTGTGTGCGTGTATGTATATATGTGTGTGTGTGGGTATGTGGGTATGTATGTGTTGGCAAAGGGTGGGAATCGGGGACTTCTATATGTATACACACCTTCAAACCCAGGACGCACACTCAACCCAGGACGTCCTGGGTTAGAAATTTTTTTTATTTTGCATTTTTATTGTTAAGTGATGCATTTTTAGTATAAAGACATTAACAGGGGCAATTTTTTTGTAGGTCCTCATTTGCGGGTATTTTAGAGAAAAGTTCCTAGCACAAATGTGTATCGCAGAGACGAGTGTGTATGGTCGAAAATGGTAGGTCCTCATTTGTACAGTAAAATTACATGTTATCAGATTTATGAAGGAAAGCTGTTAAACAGGTTTCGAAACGAGGGGAGGAAAATACTATTTACTACGTTCGAGTATTTTATAGTAATTTGTGCCTTTTTTTGCACGTATTTTCTCAAGTAGTTTTTAGAACACACATAGTTTGGGGCTACGTCGATTTCTTTCCTTTTTTTAATTTATTATTTTTTGATTTTTTGCAAAGAGTAATCGCAACGTAAAATGGTTAATTTAATTTAATGATAAGTTATTTATAATTATTTGGATAGTTTTTATGAAAACTATGTGAAAAGAAGGAGGAGGGGAGGGGAAGGGGGGGGGTCCTTCCTCTTAATTTTGCGCTTAAACACGTTTATTTCTCAAGATAACTAAATTGATTAGCTTCCAATTTTGTGTACCTATAAATTCGACAATGATGTTTCCAGAATTAAATTTCGGGCCCCACGATATAGTATGTTTCATGGATAGTTTTTATAGAAACTAGGTGAAAAGAATGGGGAGGGGGGGGGGGTCCTTCCTCTTAATTTGGGGGCGTTCAAGTATTACGTAAGCAGCAAAGGGGGAGGGGGGGTCCAGAGTCTGCTTATTTTCTCTGACAAGGGGGAGGGGGGGGGTCACGACAGTTCTTACGTAAGCATTAAACAATGAATTTGGTGGTTTAAACAATGGTTTGTTTAATGCAATAAACAACAATATATTAAAACCCTTTTGTATTTTTTGATATCACAATCCCTATATGCCTATTTATATAAATTTGTATGATTAATGATGTAATTTATTGGTAACTTTTTATCTGTCAAGAAGTCTTGATGTATAAACTGTCATAAAATCTCACGTAAGCAAAGGGGGGGGGGGGGGGGTCTAGCATTTGCTTATATTTTCTTACAAGGGGGGGGGGAGGGGGTACAAAATGACTAAAAATATGCTTACGTAATACTTGAACGGCCCCTTTTGCTTAAACACGTTTATTTCTCAACATTATTTACCGATTAGCTTTCAATTTTGTCTCTGCATTGATAAAGATCTGATTCGATAAAGATGCTTCCAGAATTAAATTTTGGGGTTCCACGGTATAATGCAATGGGGGAAATTTGCCCTTTTAATTTTACTTAAACACGTTTATTCATTGATATTATTAACAGATTACCTACAAATGTTGTGCACGTATATATTGAGTAAAGATTCTTTACTGAATAGTTTATAGGGAAAATAAGTGAAAAGAAGGTGAGGAGGGGGGGGGGGGCTTCATCTTAATTTTGCTTAAACACGTTTATTTCTCAACATAACTAACCGATTAGCTTCCAATTTTGTATACGCATAAATTCGATAATGAGACTTCCGAATTAAATTTCGGATCCCTCGGTATAGTGTAAGGGGGGGGGGGACACTTGTCCCTTTTAATTTTACTTAAACAGGTTTATTCAGAGATATTATTAATCGATTAGCTTCAAAATTTGTACACGCATATATTGAGTAAATATTCATCTATGAATAGTTTTTAGGTAAACAAGGAAAAAAGAAGGGAGGGGCAATGATTTAGTTTATTCAAAAAAATTAAGCTGCAGTGTATATTTTAGATAAATTTTACACAGATTATCATTAAAAACAAGCTTACATATTTTAACTTAAGATTGTCTGAAAAATTAGGGATATTTTAATTGCAATAATGAAAAAAAAATATATTTCAATGATATAGAAAGAGTGATAATTATTTTGAAGAGAGTCGTATTAAAAGAACGAAAGAAATTATCTCATTTTACCTTACTCTGTAACAAACCATTATCTAAATAATGCATTTTATTATTATTTTATTTTTTATTTTTTGGTTAAAAGCTAATAAAGTTCTTTATGTTGCTTTCAACAATTTTAATGGTTTATTTGATGGTGGAATTTTGTTATTTTATATTTTCTAATATTACTGTCTTTTCCTTCTTTATCGATTTCTGTAACTTGTGGATTGCTATTGCCATATTAAATGTAAATAAAATAAAATAAAATAAAACCTTATTTTTAATAGGGATTTTTGAAGATCTTCTGCAAATAATATTATATTGGAATCTTTTAAATACAATACAGAATTTGATATAGAAAGTGATTCGGATGATTTAGAGTACCAGATTTAAAAATTTTAAATTTTCATTTCAATTAAAATTTTAGGAATGATAAAATTAATATTTTAAATAACAATCTGAAAATGAGACTTTTGAAAAAGAAGACGACTTTGAAGATAATGGATAATGAATCGAAACTTATAGATATTAAAGTTTCTGTTTGGAAACAGCTGAAATAAATGAAAATACATAAAGGAAATAATTTATCTCAAGTTGACGTTAATCCTATTTAAATTCTTTATTTAAAATCAGAATAGCTGCATATCCGAACTAATATTGGTCCCAGTCCCAATTTCTTGTTTCTGGAGCTTCCGATAAAACCAAAATAGTTTCTACTGAAAAATTCTTCGAAAAAGCAGGAAAGGTGAGTTCAAAGGATCCGTTTTCTTACTGCGGTCACTAAATGATCAGTCAAGCTGTCAAAGCGATCATTAAGCAGGGAGATAAGGTAGACTAGAACTTAACAAGATTTCCAACAGTTTTAAACGTTTTCAGATTGAAGGAAATTTTATTATATTTACAAATGGCTTATCCACAGACATACTAAAGTGTTGGGTAGAATACGTGAAATTTTTGTCATATCATTGAGACGCTTCGAAATATTTTAAATTGTGACATTTTCGTGACTCGTTGTGCATTTAAATGCAGAAGTGTATTATTCATCCTCTGCTAAAGGGAAAAAAAAAGCAAAAGAATAATTCAAAACTAGCGAGTATGCGTTTGAAAGAGATAATTTCACATTTTTATTGAATGTTGGCCCCTGCCCCTACATACAGCGTATAAATATTAATCGACCATTCTGTGCAACAGAATGGGGAAAAAAAAAGTATTTTTTTATTATCATTTATTTATTGCTTGACTGAGTGTATACTTTTCTTTATCTTTCATAATATGAAATGAAATTTTTAAAAAAATTTGAAAACACCTACAGAAATTTGATTCAAAACGTCAATTTTCGCAGCATTTTTTAAAAGACCCCTGCCTTTGTAGAAAAATGGATAAACTATTCGATTTAGAGTTTCTGAGTAAAAGATATCACGAAAATATTACATGTTTCCGAACAAAAATTATTTCAGAAATGAGCAATGTACTCTTTTTTATTTATGCCAGTTTCCAACGTTGTTCAAAATATTATGCATTTCTACATGGCCAAGTTTCGAGGCATCCCGCAAAGTTTGGATGTCCCAAATAGTTGCAATTTTATTATTGTTTACTTTTTCTTTTCTCTTTTATTCGAAAAACATGTATATTTTAAAATACTTCATTTCACAGCTGTTAAATTTGGCATAACTATAATGTTCCGTATTGAAACAGAAATAATAATAATAATAATAATAATAATAATAATAATAATAATAATAAATAACAATAAAAAAGTCAAACAAGATTTTGATGGTGTAATTAATCATTTTGCCAACATCATAGTAGAAAAAAACATTTATTTAAAAATATTATATATACATATATGTTAGAATAACTGTAATGAACGTTGCCTCATTTTTTAATAGCAAAAAATTTATAAAAAAAATAAAGAAAAATAGAAAAATATATAGAATATATATCTGAAAAAATTGCACAAAGTATCATAATAGCTTTTCTTTGATAGACATTCAGATATATAATTTAAAATGCGACGAATTGAACAACAACAAAAAAATAAGGACTCTGAGATTAATGGATTTAAATCGTGGAAGGCAGCACAGCAACTACTTTACAAAATAAACTTACAATGGTAATGTCTGGTTTTCAACCAGACATTGTCACAAATTGATATAAAAAAATATATTTATATTTCTTTTCTACTTTTTTGCATATGGTAATAGTTTAAATTATTTTTCTAATAAATACTAAGCAAAACTAGTGTCGTCAGGTGTCTCAAGTAAATCGGGGCTCCAAATACTTTGGACACCAGTATTTTAAAGTAAATTTCTTCGCTTTATATAACAGCAGATTTATCAGCAATTAAAGATAGCGAAATATTATGTAAGAAATTAGTGGTGTCCAGAGGAATTGGAGCCCCGATTTACGCGGGACACATGGCCATAGGTGCAGAGTTTTGAAAATTATTGATGGGGCTGAACTCAAATGTAACTATTTTCCACACAAATACGTATATGTGTGTAATATAGATTGATTACCAATTTAAGACAGTTCTCAAAGAAATATTTTTCCCTGCTCAACAAACTTTCTAAGAAATTTTCTGACTGATGTTTGAACATAAAATCATTATACTTACAGGTTATGATTATTGACGTGATTTGAAAGTAAACAGTTTTTTTTTTCGATATTTTTCCTTTTTTGCGCTATCAGTTCAGGTATTCCTTTCAGAGAGCCAATTTTGACAGATTTTCCGAAAGATCGTGTGCCTTTACCAAAAAAACGAAGAAACCAGCTGGATAACATAGTATCTTAATAAGAGCAAGTTTTAATTTCATAAGTTTGCGAACAAAAATGAATTAAAATATTTGACAGAAAGTAGCCAATTTGGATTTGAGAACAGCCTTAATGTTGGTTCTTAATTTCCCTTTAAAAAGAAATTAAACAGAATTATATATCGTCAAATAAATCACAAGTTGAATAAAACGTTATGACAATGTAAAATTTTTAATGTATAGTTCTGTTTATGAAAAGTATATACTGGCTGCTATTTGCTAATCGTTTATAATGAAATCACAACGTAAGTTGACTTTGAATAACATCTCCTTTCGGATTATGTTTTTTTTTTTTTTCCCTTCTGTCTTTTATATGGCCATTTGACTATACGAATTCAAACGTTTAATATTTTACTTTAATATAAAATATATATATATAACTTAAAGAGAACAACAACAACAACAAAAATCTAATGTCGTTTATCTCTGTAATAACAGAAAAAGAATATAAAAGACGCATACAAAAAGAATCCATCTTTGAAATTATTGGTGGGGGTCAAGCCCCATGTCCCCATACAACTCTATTCCAATGCACCTGGCAACACTAAGAAAAACTTAGCCCGTAAAGATCTTGGTTATATTAAAATTGTTAGCCTTTAAAAGTAATCAAAATTGTTTTTATTATAAAAATAAACGAAATTATAAAACAAAAGTTTCACTTCCAAAAGTTACTTCTAGAAAGAATAAATAAATTAAAATCCCTGCCGGCTAGACCTATCATTCACAGGTAGATTTCGAAGTTATATACTAATTTCACCAATAGAAATTAAATCAAAATTAGAGATAAATCCAGTTTAACAATTATCTGATTGCTCTTGAAGAATTTTTTCCCCCCATTATACTTCATTTAAACTGTGTAATGATTGTTTCATTAAATGAGCCATACACTATATATTAATTTCTGATTTTTTTATTTTTTTATTTTTTTATTTATTTTTATTTATTTATTTATTTATTTATTTATTTTATTTTATTTATTTATTTATTTATTTATTTATTTTTTGAGACACGCCGCTTTTAATAAATTAAGACGAAAATGAACAAGTTTATTGAAAGTAATAAAGCCAATACGGGCCTGTTTAATAAGTGAGGCGAAGAAACATTCCTTTTTGTTGTTTATTAATTATTTTTTTATTATCTTTTAGCAACCAGCTGCACCTTCACAGAAGTGCCATCAAGTTTTAAAATAAGTGTTTTTTGATTAAAAGGTTACTTCACTCACACGAAAACCTTCGCTCGCTAATGTTAATCCTATAGAACAATTCTTTTAAGGTGGTTCTCAAATGACCTGCTCAGCAAAGCGAAACTTTCTGACACATTTTCAGACGCATTTTTCAACGCAAAGGCATGAAATCGACATGCCTGACTATTAAAGCGATTTGGAAGCGAAATAAGTTTTCCATTTTTTGAAAAATAAATTACTTCTCGTTATAAGCTATTCGTGTCACGTGGCAACGCATTTTTTTCCAGGCTCGCTTAACAATATACAGATATATGTCTAACATGCAAACAGGAAGAAATATCGGCCTGAATAAGAATACATGAATGTTTTATATACATAATAATATTGGAGTTCTCGAGAGTGTGGGCAAAAACGCTTTTTCGGGTGAAAGGAAATGAAGAATTTAAAACTTTATACATTATTTTTAGCAAATGAAAACAGTTTTTTTAATATAATATCAGAGAATTCTTTCAATCTGTGGAAAAGTAGCATAGTAGAAACTTTTTTACAGGCACAAAATAAAGTTATCGAAAATATTACAGATTTTAAGGAATTCCGAGTCGATAGTAATCGAAATATAAATATTTAATGTCATTTTCGAAAAAAAACATATGATATAAAGGCATGGGCACACGAGGTACTTGTCTAGGGCTCATAAATTTGGAGGCCCCCAAATCTATATATTTTAAATCGATCAACAGATGAACTGTATCTAAGTGATACGTATACGTGGCTCTGGTAGAGGACCTCATAAGTTTGTCTGTGTGGAGGGGGGGAGGGGGGGAGGTGGAAGATCCAAATCAGTCGATAAAAAAAAAAAAAAATAAGTTGTTGAGCTTTATTATTAACAGAGTTTTATATTGTATAATAGAAAGATTATTAACCCGGAAAACCCGTTGTTAAACGTCTGTGCTTGTATACTTCATAATGCATAAAATTTTGACATCGCGACTTACTGGAATCATGAAAATCACGTCTGAAAATGTATCCAATCAAACATGCATTTAAAAGTTATAAGGGTATTGTCATGTATTTTCTTTTTGCCTTGCAACTGGTAACTCACATCTTTCTAACACATTCACAAGGAGATTATATATTTAAAAGTGTGCAATTTGTATTTATTACTATTTAAGGTGTCATGGATTCGAACAACGGAAAAATTAAAGGAATAGATTAAAAACTTCTTTTTATAAATTTATTTTGGAAAGGAGGGGGAATACCAAAATTCCTGCTTACTCCGAGTGAGTATAAATTATATTTTCTTTCGCAGTGAAGAGAGAATGGAATAGGGTGAAAGGATTCTTTCACAATTGGGGGGGGGGGGGGGGGGGGAGGTATGACTTTTTCGTTACTTTATTTACGTCTCAAACAATTAAAAAAGTTGGAAATTGTACGTTAAACGTGGAATATGAGGTTTGTTCGTCTTATAACTAGTTTCACAATGTAAAAAAAAAAAAAAAGAAAAAAAAAAAAGAAAAAAAAAAAAAAAAAGAAAAATCATCCTCATTATTTTAGTGAAATGAATTATGTCGTCTGCTAGTAGCGAAATGATCATGCTTCTTCTTCTTATTATTATTATTACGTATGCCACGTTTACAAATGCGAATTATTACCTCCATGGCTTAATATTTGTATGACTCATAATGAACGAATCTCCTGTGTTTATTTACTCTAATGGATTGAAATATTCGGTTAACCTAATTTCCACCGAAGTTATCTCAGAATCTCTATATTGTTGAATGTAACTCATTCACAAGCAAACAATTTTTGTGGACGAGCTTTCTAAAAATGTAACTTTTATGTAATTTTATTCGAAAAAAAATTTTTTGAATAAAAATGGCCGCTTGGCATATGAAAAAAGATGTGGTTTGCCCGTATTTGTTTTCATCAGTCTCATAACTTGCGCTTTTATTATATACATTACGTATGGTAGGATTTAACAGAATAAAGAAAACTTTCATTAATAACTTTTTAAGTTTTGATTCGATTTTCATAAAATTTGAAATGACTCGACAAAATTCTGCAACGATTATATATATTAAATTTCAAAGCATTCGGTTGGGTAGTTTTTGCGTAGTTTGTAATTTCCAACTAGATAAAAGAACACGTCTGGTAGACTAAAAAATATATGTTTCCAATCTTTAAAAATAAACAAATAAAAAATATATAATTCAGAATTTTTTTTTTATGTGTTTTGTGATATGAGTGATAATAAATGTGATTGTAATGTTAATGATTATAATATTAATGTATACTGAAAAAAAGGAAAAAAAGAAAGAAAAATAATTAAAGATATAAAATTGACTGAGAGTTTATAATTCAATATTGTATCTATACATGCATGATATAGTGAGTAGCACTCTACATTGTAAAACTATCTTTTCTCAATATTTGCTTCAGGCATATTTTTCTCTTACTTTCCCATAATGGACCACACTGAAAAAAAAATCTAGTTTCTTATTTTGTTATTAAAGTAACAAATATTTTGTAAAATATCGTCAAATTTGCATTTTGAATAGAATTTTTTAACATGACAATTACGAAATGATGGTTATCTGCGAGCAATATGCTATAATTGAAGATTTATTAAATGTGTAAAAAAAGTATAAAATCTTTTCTATTTTTTGTTATGTAAATGCTATTACTTTTAATATGTGAAACAAGGTTATTAATGTACTAGAAATTTTGTGTGGTTGAGCTGGTTAAAATTAATCATTTAAATTGTCTCTAAATGTGGCCATGATTTCGTTTGTCTGATTGCTTTATTCTCAAAAAGTATATATATATATATATATATATATATAC
Organism: Maratus michaelseni; assembly: GCA_963931845.1. NCBI lineage: Eukaryota > Metazoa > Arthropoda > Arachnida > Araneae > Salticidae > Maratus > Maratus michaelseni. The sequence goes on along the minus strand of OZ007597.1, from coordinate 255,714,168 downwards.
ATGTATCATAAAGTTTTTTTTTTTTTTTTTTTTTTTTTTTTTTTTTTTTTTTTTTTAGACTAAAAGTGAGACATTTTGCTACACTATGAAAAGTACCTAATTGAATATTGAACACTCTAAATTATTTTGTAAGGTTTTAACTGAGTCAGTATTAAGAAATGGTTTATAGTTTATACTCCGTTATATATTTAGCTAACTATACATTTAATACAGTACATTTGCTTTCATTATAGAAGGATCGTTTAATACTGCAGAAATAAAATTCATGAATAAATGTGAATTTCATTCACAATTATTTAGGAATTTAAATTTGACAATCCATAGTTAAAATCAACACAGATGGATTTAAATTATTCGCGAGTAATAATTTGTGTTTCATGTTTTATTCATTTTATTGTTTAATTTTTAACCATTTCAATATTTTATTCTTTTAATTAAGAAATACATCCAAAATTCTCATTGTGAAAAATATAACAAAAAGTAAAAGTCATGGAACCATCTACAATATCATATAAACAAAAAACAAAAAAGATTTTTACATATGTCACTCTCTTGGATAAAATTTTAAACTTATTTTAGCCTGAAGCAGGTTCCCCCCACTCCCCACTTGACACGAACCTGAAAGTCTACTCGTTAAAGAATTTTAAGGAAAGCATTTGGAGAAAAACTGGATTATCCACTTTATTCCTGGTATAGTGAAAGGGGATGCTGCATTTTCATTTGCCGTTTCCGCAATGGTGTATATTTGGTTATTATCAGTACAAAAAACTTCTTGAACCTGCAAAATGTACTTTAATTTAAATATTGAATGCCTAATCTACTAGAATGAATTGAATGTAAAAACTCTGTATTTTATTAATTTTTTTAATCTGTTTTTTGAAACACAAACAAAGAATAAAGTTATAAATAAAAATATTACTTATTGCTACACCCTTCAATTAGCATAACTACCCATTTTTATGAATTTTCTATGATTAGTTTCAAGAATGTTTAATATTCAAACTGGAGTTGCGGTGGGATTCTGGGGGCGGTTACAACAACGAAATCTGTTTTCAGGTTTAGATTGCGAATACGAACTTTACAAACATTTTTTTAAGGGAAACGAGTGTCAGTAGTGTCATATAAGAAAAGTACTAAATAAATCAATTACATATTCCATCGAATACACAACTAGTTTGTGTTCCATTGAAATATTAATATACATTGAAATTGGTCTAAAACAATGAATTTCCCATAGTACAAATCTTCAAAAACTGTAACAAAATTCCCAGTTTGAAATTGAAAGCTAATCGGTGTGCTATTAAATATTCAGTGGGGTACAAGTTATGTATCCTTCTCCAGAAAAAAATTTACAATACAAATATTTTAAATATATATATAATGATTATAAAGATGCAAAACTTAGAAATTCTGTTTATTTATTTATTTATAAAAAATAATATTTTATGTAAAATTTAGATAAAATTATTAAACAAATTTATATAAACTTTATATAGTTAATATTTATTTAATATAAAAAAAATTACTGGGATACTTAACAAATGAATATAATATTTTCTTTATTCGCCCCTTTCTTTTATTTATTTATTTATTTATTTTAAACACTCATTGAAAATTATTTTATTGATTTTAAGTTCAAGTTTGATGTTAATGATATTAATGTATACTGAAATAATAAAAGAAAGAAAATAAATCAAATAAAGGGATAAATTGGACTTAAAATATAATCCCAGTTTTGTTTGTCTATTACAAATAATATTGTTTATCTACATATATGTCGCGTACAGAAATTTGATTCAATATGCCCACTTTGACAGCATTTTCTTAAACACCCCCTTCCTTATCGAAACATGGAAAAAACTATTCAGTTTCACAATTAATGAAAAAGAGCACTTGCCGATTCCATGTGTTTATGAATAAAAAGGAATTCATTTATAAAAATTTGTGTTTCGCAGGTAATTTTTCTACGTACCTTTTCGCTTAACTTTTCATTAAATAAACATCATTCTGCATTCAAAAATTTTTAAGATTTTTTTTTTTTTTATGTGTTAACAAATTCAGTTATTTTCCTTTTTTCTTTCTTTCTTCTTAACCCATTTCTCACATGAGATTCGAACTCAGCAGTGGAGTATCAAGTATTTTGAATTCGTGGAGGAGGGAGCCTGAAAATGAACTAAATCGTTCCCCAAATTAGAATAAAACTCACATTTCGGGGTAATAGACTAAAGCTTTTCTGCCCCTAGATTACTATACTATCATGGTTCCAAAAGGGAAGTATCAACATAAATTAAACCTGCAAACAAAATCGAAAAATTAAAAAGTGGCGATTATAGAAATTGATCTTAATTATCAAATGCAAAGAAAAATATTGCTTCAAAATATTAAAATGCAAACGAGATATTTTAACGCTGTTCTCAAATTCAAGCTTGCTACTTTATGACATATTTTTTAATTCATGTTTGAGCGGAAACGCATGAAACTGGCAGGTGTTATTATTCAGAAACTATGTAATTGGAAAATATTTCCCAGTTTTTGTTAACCCTCTAAGCGTGTGGAACGTAATATTCCGTTCACTAACTCCAGGTTTCACTGCAATATATGCAATGTTTAAGATAATATAATTCTTTAGATTTAATGAATTTTCAAAACATTGAAGAATGATTAATACTCTCAAGGATTACATTCATATTTGTAATTAAGTTCTATTTATAATGCTGAAAGAATCATATTTTTTTAGCATTTAAAACAAAATACAGAGAATACAACTTTACAATTTTACCCTTTTTCAAAACGCTCAGAGGGTTAAAGGCAGAACATTTTTTAGAAAATGCTGTCAAATTCGACCTTTTGAACCAAGTTATTGCTGTGCTTGCGCAAACCTGAAAAAAAAAACGCGTTCCCACGTAACACGAATTATTGCGATACGACTTTATTTTGTGCCAGTAAAAAAGTTTCTACTATGCTACTTTTCCACAGATTGAAAGAATTCTCTGATACTATATTAAAAAAACTGTTTTCATTTGCTAAAAATAATGTATAAAGTTTTAAATTCTTCATTTCCTTTCACCCGAAAAAGCGTTTTTGCCCACACTCTCGAGAACTCCAATATTATTATGTATATAAAACATTCATGTATTCTTATTCAGGCCGATATTTCTTCCTGTTTGTATGTTAGACATATATTTGTATATTGTTAAGCGAGCCTGGAAAAAAATGCGTTGCCACGTGACACGAATAGCTTATAACGAGAAGTAATTTATTTTTCAAAAAATGGAAACTTATTTCGCTTCCAAATCGCTTTAATAGTCAGGCATGTCGATGTCATGCCTTTGCGTTGAAAAATGCGTCTGAAAATGTGTCAGAAAGTTTCGCTTTGCTGAGCAGGTCATTTGAGAACCACCTTAAAAGAATTGTTCTATAGGATTGATGGTTTGTTTGAGAACTGATGTAAGAGATATTTAACGAATTTTATAATCTTTAGTTTAATGCAATCTGAGTTAAAATATCAAAAACATTTGTTACTGTATTTTAAAATTATTTCCTAACTGTGACATAAATTTTAAGCGGTATCTATGAATATTTAATGAATATTATTTTTTTATGAGCAATTATAGTAAAATTTATATGCATTTTCTAAATAAATAAATAAATATAAGATTATTATTTCTATTTTCTTTTTCTTTCTTCTTTAAAAGAATTTAAAAGAAAAAAAATATTTAAAAGGAATTTAAGGAATTTTTTCTGTGAAGGTAAAAAAAAAAAAAAAAAAAAAAAAAAAAAAAAAAAAAAAGAAAGAAACAACACAATATCATTTTCTTCATTGGAGAACCCCTTTGAACAAGTATTTATTTATCACTTGAAAATATCCCTGAATTTTTGCAGATGTTAAACAGATGTTTTTTAGTATCTAGAGCGATTTGCACACCTTCCCAGTCCTTTGTTTAAGATTCTTGCTGACATGTGGCCAGGTCCCCGAAAGCTGGTCAAAAGGTGCGACGCGTAAATGGCTATGGTAAAATTCCGCTGAGATGAATAAGAAAAGTATACTAGACAAATTATTAGAACAGATGTGTCATTACTCCGAGTTTAAATTGCAGTTTTTTTTTCTTTTATTATTATTATTAAACAATATAATAAATTTATTTTATTATGCGTTGATGCACTAACATTTCTCTTGCTTTTAATATTCCATTGCAGAATATATAATTAAGTTTAGAATATTCTTTTTTTTTTCTTTAAATATGAATGAATAACATTTTTAATGTTGATTTTATAACAAACTAGCGGCCCTCCCTCACTTTGCTTCGGGTTAACCTTGAAAACCTTCATCTCTTTGTGTTTTCTGTAGACCTTTTTAATGTGTACAATAATTAGTTCATTATTTTGATAAATCTTGTAGGGTTCAGCCTGCGTTTGCAATGTATAAGCGGAAAAAATGAAATTATTTACGACATCACATTAAAAACCTCAAAAATAACAGTATTTCTCCACTATTTAATGGATTTTATTATACATATAAACCTTCCTCTTGAATCACTCTATCTATTAAAAAAACCCGCATCAAAATCCGTTGCGTAGTTTTAAAGATTTAAGCGTACATAGGGATATAGGGACAGAAAAAGCGACTTTGTTTTATACTATGTAGTGATAATTAAAAGTAGTCTCAAACTTTTCTATTAAAAATCTGATAACATCGATTTTCATAAAAAATTTAATTTTTAAATGTAATAAAAGTTATTGCAGCTAAACAATTGTAAAATTTTAACCAAAATAATATTTCGATTTAAGTATAACTAGCGGAGTTTCGCGCTTCGCTGTTCCTTTTATTCCAAACGGTCCCGAATTAAACTAACTGAGGATTGCACACCAACTATTGTAATTGTATTTTCTTCATTTCGCCGGAACAGTAAAAAAATTCCGTTTAAAGAAGGAATATGTTGTATACATGCATTAAAATATGTTGAGTTCAGATTATTGAATATTGATTATACATATCCTTTAAAATATGATAAATAGCTTGGTTTAAGCCATTTTTTAAATCACGAATTTTAGTAGATTTGAGATTTTTAATATTTTTCAACGCATTAAAAAATATGATAACTTCAGTATATTTCTGTGGTCACTAAATGATCAGTCAAACTGTCAAAGAGATCGTTACGCAGGGAAAGACTAGAATTTAACAAGATTTGCAACAGTTTTAAACATTTTCCACATTGAATGAAATTTTACTATATTTACAAATGGCTTATCCACATTCATACTAAAGTGTTGGGTAGAATACATAAAATTTTTGTCATATCATTGAGACGCTTCGAAATATTTTAAAGTGTGACATTTTCATGCATTAAATGAGGGGAGGGATTTAATAAGGAGCACACTACAAAATATTTAAGAGGGAAGAATGAAGTGTCGTATCATGTTTTCATGTTCATTCTTTAAAACCTGTAGTAAGGCACAGGAGTTAGAGGTGGGATGGGATGATTTACCATCATGAGACATGGATTTTAAGATTTGTTGTCAAGAAAAAGACAATGAAGAGAGAGAGAGTCAGCCTGTGAAAGAATATACTATTATGAGATTTTCTTTAAAGATATAATGGGCTCAGAATAATTGTAATCACTTTTTACCAATAAAACAAACTTTTGAAAAAAAAAATTCGCTGTGCATTTAAATGCAGATGTGTATTATGCATCCTCTGCTAAAGGAAAAAAAACTGTAAAAGAATAATTCAAAACTAGCGAATATGCGTTTGAATGAGATAACTTCCCATTTTTATTCAATGATGGCCCCTGCCCCTACATAGAGCGTATAAATATTAATCGACCGTTCTGTGCAACAGAATGAGAAAAAATAGCATATTTTTTATGATCATTTATTTATTGTTGACTGAGTGTATACGTTTCTTTATCTTTCATAATATGAAATGAAATTTTTAAAAAATCCTGAAAACTCCTAGAGAAATTTGATTAAAAACGTCAATTTTCACAGAATTTTTTTAAAGTCCCTTGCCTTTGTAGAAAAATGGATAAACTATTCGATTTACAGTTTCTCAGTAAGAGGTATCACGAAAATATTACATGTTTCCTAACAAAAATTATTTCAGAAATGAGCAATGTGCTCTTTTTTTTTTTTTTTTTTTTTTTTTTAATGCCAGTTTCCAACATTGTTCAAAATATTATGCATTTCTACATGGCCAAGTTTCGATGCAGCCCGCACAGTTTGGACACCCCAAATAGTTGCAATTTTATAAATGTATACTTTTTCTTTTCTACTTTATTCGAAAAACATGTATGTTTTTAAATAATTTATTTCACAGTTCTTAACTTTGTTTTAACTATAATGTTCCACATTGAAACTGAAATAATAATATTAATAATAATAAATAAATATCAATAAAAAAAGTAAAACAAGATTTTATGATGTAATTACTCATTTGGCCAACATTATAGTAGAAAAAAACATTTATTTAAAAATATTATATTATATCATATTTATGTGTGACTGTAATGAACGTTGCTTCATTTTTTTAATAGCAAAAAAATAAATAAATAAATAAATAAATAACACTCTCTCTATATATATAGAATATATATCTGAAAAAATTGCACAAAGTAACATAATAGCTTTTCTTTGATAGGCATTCAGATATACAACTTAAAATGCGACGAATCGAACAACAACGAAAAATAAGGACTCTGAGATTAATGGATTTAAATCACCGAAGGCGACACAGCAACTACTTTACAAAATAAAATAACCAGACATTGTCACAAACTGATATAAAAAAAATATATTTATATTTCTTTTCTACTTTTTTGCATATGGTAATAGTTTAAATTATTTTTCTAATAAATATTAAGTAAAACTAGTGTTGTCAGGTATCTCGCGTAAATCGGGGCTACAAATGCTTTGGACACCACTATTTTAAAGTACATTTCTTCGCCGTATATGTATAACAGCAGATTTATCAGCAATTAAAGATAGCGAAATATTATGTAAGAAATTAGTGGTGTCCAGAGGAATTGGAGCCCCGATTTACGCGGGACACATGGCCATAGGTGCAGAGTTTTGAAAATTATTGTTGGGGCTGAACTCAAATGTAACTATTTTCCACACAAATACGTATATGTGTGTAATATAGATTGATTACCAATTTAAGACAGTTCTCAAAGAAATATTTTTCCCTGCTCAACAAACTTTCTAAGAAATTTTCTGACTGATGTTTGAACATAAAATCATTATACTTACAGGTTATGATTATTGATGTGATTTGAAATTAAACAGTTTTTTTTTTCTGATATTTTTCTTTTCCTGCGCTGTCAGTCCAGGAATTCTTTTCAAAGAGCTAATTTTGACAGATTTTCTGAAAGATCTTGGGCCTTTACCGAAAAACGAAGAAATCAGCTTGAAAACATAGTATCTTAATAAGAGCAAGTTTTAATTTGATAAGTTTGCGAACAAAAATGAATTAAAATATTTGTCAGAAAGCAGCCAGTTTGGATTTGAGAACAGCCTTAATGCTGGTTCTTGATTTCCCTTTCGCAGAAATTAAACAGAATCATATATAGTTTAATAAATCACAAGTTGAATAAAACGTTACGACAATGTAAAAATTTTAATGTATTTTAATGTACTCTTTATAAAAATTATATACTTGCTGCTATTTTCGAATCGTTTATAATAAAATCACAACGTAAGTTGACTTTGAATAACATCTCCTTTCGGATTGTGTTTTTTAGGGTTTAGTTCATCTCGCGAAACCCTATTACTCCCGCTCCGTTGTCTATCTGTCACAGAGCTATTCTCAGAAACTATGTAACTTACAGAGTTGGAACTTTGTGTATATAGCTGAATATCAGCTATAAAGAGCTCAAAATATTAAAATTTGAAAAATTAGCATTATTTTAATAAATAGAGATAAAAAACCAAAATTCCAACATCATTTTCCTATTAAATTTAAACATTTTTCGTTATAGCAGATGCCAAAAATTAAAAATCCATGATGAAATTCTTTCTACTATAATTAATTTTCAAATCCGACGATTTCCACGTGAAAAATGTAAATGAAATTAAAAGTTTCATCAATTGAAAAAAAGATTAATATGAAATAAAAATGACTGACGTCATAGTGGTAATTAAACTGACATTTTCAAAGATTTCTCAATACTACAAGGAGTATGAGTATGTGTATGTACACAAAGCAGATTAATATCACGTCATCAGAGAATTAAAAAGAAAATCTGACTTCAAATTCGAAGTTTAACGAATTTTTCCGATGTTTGAGAATAATGCAAAGCGAGTATCAATATGAGTAATAGAGAATAGTAAATATATGAGTTTGAGAAACATATTGAATCATGATAAAAATCCAATTATGGAAATATTCGCATATTTTAACATTTTGAAGGTGTACAACATGTTTAATTTTGAAATTATTTTTTATATCGCATTTAGCCCGCGTGACAGATGTTATTATGACAGAATATAATTGCCGGCTTCGCCCGTTATCGGACTGGTTTGGATACTCGAAAAAACGAAAAAATAGACTGGTAAATATTTACTTTGTAAAAAAACAAAAAACATGAGGGTTTTTTTTTTTTTTTTTGGTTGCTAAATGAAATTTATTTGGATTTATTAAAGAAAGGATAAAGTGTTTTGAAAGGAATATTAAACGAAACCCTTTGAGCGATCTTCGATCACACTTACCCACTTGTTTTTTTTTTCCTTCTGTCTTTTATATGGCCATTTGACTATACGAGTTCAAACATTTAACATTTTACTTTAATATAAAAAATGGAATTTAAAAAGAACAACATCAACAACAAAAGCCTAATGTCATTTATCTCTGTAACCACAGAAAAAGAATATAAAAGACGCATAAAAAAAAGAATCCATCTTGGAAATTATTGGTGGGGCTCAAGCCCCATGAGCCCATACAACTGTACACCTATGCACCTGGCAACATTAAGAAAAACTTAGCCCGTAAACATCTTTGTTATATTAAAATTGATAGCATTTAAAAGTAATCAGAATTGCTTTTATTATAAAAATAAACTAAATTATAAAACAAAAGTTTCACTTCCAAAAGTTACTTCTAGAAATAATAAATAAATTAAAATCCCTGCCGGCTAGGCCTAACAAGCACAGGTAGATTTCGAAGTTATATACTAATTTCACCAATAGAAATTAAATCAAAATTAGAGATAAATCCAGTTTAACAATTATCTGATTGCCCTATATACAGTATCTCTGAGAGTTGTCAAAAAATTATATCTTTCCAATGATACTCTTTTACTGCCTTGGTGGCGATTAACGGAGATGTGGTGTATTTTCTTCTACAACACCCCCTTTTTTGCTGTAGAGTTTGTTGCTATCAAAAACTTGTCAATATAAAAGTTGTAGATAATAGTAAGAAGATTTATAAAAAATGAATTTAAGAGGATTTGATGTCTTGTGAATTGATGAAGTTGTGAATTTTGTTCTTCTTAAAACTCAATTTTTGGCCTCTTTGAGACCATTTTTAATGATATAAAAAATTTGTCATATATAAATTTTTGGCCCTTTTGTTAGATGTAATAATAACTTTAAGCCGATTAGGTATGTGTCATAATTAAGAAGTTACGGAGCTCTTTCTGTTTTCGCAAAACCTCCCCCCTCCACCCCCTCCCCCCCGAATTTGCCCAAGAGCTTGACCGAGACTTTCTACTCCTTGATTTTATGTGTCAGTTTGGAAGAGATTCGTGCAAAATTATGGAAGTTATGTTCATAAAATAGTTATATTTATAGATAAAGTTTTGAACTGTGGGGTGGTTTTGGGTTCTAGGGGTCATGATCGGCGTAGATCTGCAAAAAAGATTCAGAAATTCTAGCATAGGGGACATTGCAATAGGTAGGGATTCTTGCGAAATCTACCTACAATGCAGTTAGATTGATTTTCACGAACAATAAATTCTGAAAAAGTGTTACAATTTCCTTATTGGCACTGACTCTGATAATAACTGAGTTTCTTTAAAAAAGTGAGCATAAATAAATTGTGTGAGCTTTAAATAAATTTAAATCTAAAAAAATTATCATGACAAAAAAAAAAGACACAAAAATAAATTTCTGAATCGAAACTGAGAATTTAGTCTGTACTATAAATATTTGTTAGGCTATTATCAGTTTTTTTTCTTTTTCTGCGAGCGAAGGGGAAGAGGTTACTGCTCTGATATTATAAAGTATAAACGAAAAAAAAATGACGTCTCAGTTTATTTTTATATCAGCAATTTTTTATATTATATTGGGCTGTATTCATAATTTAATTTAAAATTAATGAACCCCTCGTGAAGATAAATGAACTCTCGTGAGTAAAAGAAATACCTATTCGATTTCAAATAGCTTCAATATAGTCCTTCCCTCAATAAGCAATCTTTTATGTTACATTGGGCTATAATAATAATTTATTTTTTAAATAAATAAGCCAATCCCCTCATGAGCAATAATAATAATAATAATAACTATTCAATTTCAAATAACTTCAATAGTCATTCCTGCAAGTGGCATGACATTTGCATATTAGTTTGCAAAGGTGTCAGAAAGATCATAGTTGTTGAGTGAAGGAGTGTTATGGAGTCGACTTCTATAACCAAGAAATTTATATCCGAAATTTTATATCAAAGCATCTTTGGACAACCATTTTTATTTCTGCTGCGCGTTGCTTTCTCTCTTTCTTTTTTTCTTTTCTTTTTTTCTTTTATAGAAAAGATACGTTACGAAAGGCGCAGATTTGGGCAATTGAGAACAGGCTTTAAACATGTGTCTAACGTATGTTTTGTAAATGTAGTCAACGATAATCATAACATTTCCTTCAATTCATCGCTTCAACAATCACTGAGCAATCTGTTTTGCGGATTATATACTTTATTTTCAATGCAGTGAAGGGATGAAGATACTTCTATTCAGCTTTCTTTCGACCCATGGTTCGGCTTACATTAATGGAGAGAAAAGTAGGAGGGAAGACGATTAGGCATTTTTACATGTTTTTTATCATTTAGCTTTGTATTTTTTCTTGAGCTTTTTTTTTCTAGAGATTCTAGTCTTTCTCTTTATTTATGGAAGGCTGCGATGAAATATCCGTTTTAAAATTTTATCTCATAGCAAAGGATCAAAGGATGCAGAAATAAAATAACAAGTGGGTAAGTGTAATCAAAGATCGCCCAAAGGGTTTCGTTTAATATTCCTTTCAAAACACTTCATCCTTTCTGTAATAAATCCAAAAAAATTTCATTAAAAAGAAAAAAAAAGTCATGTTTTTTATAAAGTAAAAATTTACCAGTCTATTTTTCTCGTCTTTTCGAAAATCTGAACCGGTCCGATAGCGGGCGAATCCCGATATTATACTCAGTCATAATAATATCTGTCATGTGGACTAAAGGCGATATTAAAAAAAAAACAATTTCAAAAATTAAACATGTTGTATAGAAACCTTCAAAGTGTTAAACTATGCCAATATTTAAAAATCGGGTTTTCATCATGATTCAATACGTTCCTCAAACTTATACATTTACTATTTCTCTATTACTCATACTGATACTCTCTTTGTTTTATTCTCAAACTTTTGAAAAATCCGTTATGACATCAGATTAATTTTCTTTTAATTCTCTAATGACGTCATATTAAGCTGTTTTCTGTATTTACACATACCCATACTCCTTGTATTATTGAGAAATGTTTCAAAATTTCCGTTTTATTTCCAATATGACGTCCTATTAATCTTTTTTTTTTCAATTTGTGAAACTTTTTATTTCATTTTCATTTTTCACGTGGAAATCTTTCAATAGAAAATTAATTATTGTAGAAATAATCTTATTGTGGATTTTTATTTGCTGGCAACAGTTATAACGAAAAATGTTTAAATTCAATAGGAAAAGACTGTTAGATTTTTTTTTTTTTTTTATCTCTAATATATTAAAATAATACGATTTTTTCGAATTTTAATATTTTTGAACTAATTAGTAGATATTTAGCAATAAGTACACAAATTTTCATGCTTGAAAGTTATATAGTTTCTGAGAACGGCTCTGTGACGGACAGACAACAGAGCGGGAGTAATAGGGTTTCGTGAGATGAACTAAACCCTAAAAATGAAAGAAAACACTTAGTGACAGATTACATTTACGTGTTGAAGTATTTTCGGAGCAACATTGTGTTTTAGTTCTTTAAAAGTTCAATGACTGTTCAAAATAATGAATAAGTGCCAATAAATTTGTTAATTTTGTAAAAATCCATCATAACGAATCATAACCGAAAAAAAAATGTATCTTAAGCATGTTATCAAAAAATCCTGGAAGAAAGGGCGCCTGCAATTTGAGAAAGATACGCAAAAATCCAAAAAGATTTAATTCCTCATAGAAACAACGTGGCACAATGATTTGACTTTCACCCACGTGTTACTTGTGGCAAAAATGCTAAAAAAATTTCTGGATAGAAAGAAGGGAGTAGGAGGAGATACGAGAAAAATGTCTGTGCAGTTCATATTCTTCACACATCATACCTTTTTCCCTTTCACATAACACTTTAATTTTTTTTTCTTTTTAATGTGAACTTTTTTCTTGTATTTTGACACTTCTGTAATAAACAAGTTGGAAATTGTACGTCAAACGTGACAAATGAGGTGCGTTCGTACAATAGCTAGTTACATAAATATTCAGCTCTTTTCTGATTTTTAATTCTGTGAAATGAATTATATCGTCTGCAGATTAATTTCTGTCATAAAATAAGTATCTCGGTCGCTTGACGATTAAACTTCGAAAGCTCCTATAACAAAAATGCACCGATTTAAAAAAAAAAATTCAAATTTCTTAATAAATATTTTTATTAATATCTCCTAAAGTTTTGATTCGATTTTAATAAAATTTGAAATGTCTCGACAAAATTTTGCAAAGATAATATATTTTAAATTGCAAACCATTCGGTTGGGTAGTTTTTGCGTTGCTATATGCGGACGGACAGACAGACGGACGGACCAAACGACGACTATAGGTGCTACGTATTTATATAATTACGAACGCACCTAAAAATGGATTCATTACAGATTAAAAAGTTATAATTTCCTCTTTCTTTTTAGGGTTCCGGAGCCAAATTGGCAAAAACGGAACACTTATGATTTCGCCATGTACGTCCGTCCGTCCGTATGTCACAGCCTTGTAACTAATCAGTTATTGCATGAATTGCGATGAAATTTCATATGAAGGTGTGCCATGCTGACCGCCAAACAGATCTGTAAAAAAATACACCTGAAAAAATTTTCTTTGCATATCAGATCGAGTATGGTATTGTTCGAAAGATATTAAAAAATGCAATAATTTTTGCAATAGAACATATATTATCATATTATCAGTAGCGTATTTTGCGAGACATGAGCCCCCATATTCGTGAAAAAATGTGTGTGTCCCCCACACCCCTCTAATTTCTAAACCTTATAAACGAAAAACCTGAAACAATTCATGGTTATGACATTTAATAAGGTCTTTCACCGAAAATTGTTTTTATCAAGATATAGTCACAATTTCTTTAGAATTTTAGCCTATTACCAACAAACGTAATTTGTATTAAAAAGCTAAGGAAGTAAACCTTTAACTTATTATACTATTTTATTCATATCTTCCAACCTTTCTTTTAAGCTATTTTAAGCTCTAATTTGTTATTTTATCTTAATTAGTCCAAAAGTTATGAGAATTTAAATGTTTAATGTTAAGTCTAAAAGCGAAAAAGAATAAATAAATTTGTAAACAATCTACGTGTTGCCATAAAATTATAACAAACACTCAATTTTTACGACTTTTTCCAATTTATTTTTCGATTCACTATTTTAACCTTTTCAATAAACTAAAAATGCAATATCGTCTGCTATTTGATTTTAATAGAAGGTTTTAATATAAGTTCTAAAAAAAGAAAGAAAAATTACGTTATTATTATTTAATTAGAGTAAAATATAGGTTTTTTATGAGTGAAAAAGCACCTTTTCTTTAAAACAATTCTATTTTAATCATCAATAAAAAGCCAAAGTGAATAAAATTACTTTTCTTCTAAATATGACGTCATTTTCGCAATATTGGATTGTTCGGAAAGTTGTTTTGTTTTTTATCACAGAAAACAATGCTATAAAACCAAAAAACTTTCTGAACGATCCTACAGACAAACTTTTAAAAGGAAAAACTTTTTCCACGAAACTCGCCAAGGATTTTAATTTTAATTTTTGACTAAAGATATAATGTTATAGAATTACATTAAAATAAAATAACTAATAAATAAAGTATTAACATATAAAATAATAATAATAATGAAGCTATGGAACCCTAAATTGGGCGTATTCCCATGCGCACCTACCCAATTTATTTATTTTTCTTTCTTTTATTTTTATAGACTGAACTATTTGGCTGAATTTACGAAACGTTGTACATTCATTATCTATTAAATTAGAAAAAAAAAAATAGTGTGAAAATTACATGTAGCACAGAATGGTCAAATTGTATTAGATGTAGCTGAGGGGGGGGGGGCGGGGAAGGTAAAGTTTATTTTTACTTGTACCTAACATTGAACCAAAGCGAAAAACGCATTCTGTCAAATCAACATGAAAATCATCTCTTTACGTATGCGTCAACGTTTTTTTTTTTTTTTTTTGAAGGCTTCTACCCTCAGAAATGGGAAACATGATTGATTAAACCAGCCCTCACCTGTTTAGCCTAGGAGGATTGAAAAGGGTTGATTGAAAACGGATGAAGCCGTATCATTGCACTTAAAGCATAGAACTTCTAATTTATTTTTGCTCTGAGGTTGAAAGCTAAACCTTTTTTTAAAAAAAAATTACTCATGTTTTCACAACTACATATGCATATTTTTTCGCGAAATTTTAAAGAGAGCTTGGACACAGTTATATTTAAACCGATTAAAATGCCAGAGAGTTTGGAAGATTCGAACTTTTTTCTTATAATTATTGCTATGTTAAAGAAGCTGACGTGAAAACAAATAAACAAACGAAAAAGCGAGAAGGAAACATTTCGTTTACAACTAGATAACAATATTTTTTCAAAATTTTTTTACATGGGCTGTAAAATCGTTTTATTTATCATCAATAAGGATTTCAAAGAGTGCGGACAGAAATAACTTTTTATTTTAAAACTATAAAACGACCCTGGGTTAAAAAGAAACAAAAAAAACCCCAAGAAAATAAGCGTTTTTATCACTAAATATCAATATTTTTTCACGAATTTTTCATTTAAAAATATAATTTCATACAAAATTGAGAGTTAAAGATATACAATGATAAAAAATTGATGTATTTTTAATTTTTTATTATCACGGGCACAGGAAACGCCGCTCGGAGGTCAGCTAGTTGCTTATTAATTTTTTAAATATACTGTGGGAAGTAGGAGGAAGGAAACTTTGTGCATTTGTAACTTACTACTACTAATATTAAAAAAATACTTGGGGTTTAAATATAGTTGGATTTTTACTGTGTGGAGGTCAGAGGAAAGCATTTTAAATATATATATATAGGCATTTTTATATCCTACTTTACAGCTTTACCTATTCAAATACTTTCAACAAAACTTAAACGTATGAAATTTTCAGGTATATATTTTTTTAATAGAAAATCAAATGACGTTTTCGTTTTCTATAAAGACAGTGGTTTTTGAGAAAAAGCGTCCAAATGAGCATTCGAGCCAATTTTTAGCGAAAAGTAATGCACGGTTGAAAGTCCGTCAGAGGAATCTTGAGTTATGTTATATTGACAGAAAAATAGAAAATGTCATTCGACTTTTTTTCATTTAAGTCATCATGACTCCAAATTTCATTCACTTTCGTAAAAGGCTTGAAAAGTTCTTTAGAAAGTTTTGCTTCATTCAGCGTGTATTTGAAAACAGCCGTAATTATTTTTTTAATGGATGTAAATTAAGCCTTGTACAATCATTTCCAGACAGCTTAGAAAAACCTTTAATATTTTTAAATGTACAAAATGTATTTTTTTGTGATGAAAAAAATGAAATCATACAAGTCTTACTTACAAGTGAGATGCTTACTATTAATAACTTAAAATTTCATTTGATTTAAAGAAAAGAAAATCAAAAGGCGGAAAAGAAAAGAAAAATAAATACATTTTTCTTCTACTGTGCTCTTTTTTTCTCTGCCCCCTTCTCAGTTATATCTAAATTCCAGAGTATTTTTTTAAGTGAATAAGTAATAATTACACAAAATTTGGTTGAAATTGAAAAAAAGGAAAAAAATAGAGAAAAAAGAAATCCCCCCTTTCCTTAGGTATTCAGCTATATTTAAAACTCCCTACGGGCACGCACATTATTTTTTCTAGATATTAAAGTAATATTGTACAAAGTTTTGTTGGAATCATTAGAATAGTTAAGTATGGAAAGAAAGAAGGATAAAATGCGTATATTTCCCTGTGCATCCCTAAATACCTGTGCATATTTTGCTGCCATTCCTAATGAAGGAGGATTCAATGATACTGAATTTCTAAAACATTATCCATATTTGACATGTAGTCGTAGTGTCTGGTGCGATAAAATGCGTATAAAAATGAGGTTTTTCAAGTTTGTATGTCGATTGCAGAAAATCATATTTGATTATATGTATTTATTTTTCGGATTACTTACATCATGTTATTTGGATGTAAAATAAGCCATAGCAAATTATTTTCCAATTTATCAATTTAATAAGTTTATATTCATTTTACCTCACCAGACCCTGTATTCTTATATGTAATTTTTTTTTTATAACGTCTTGCAAACACTTTCATTTTTATATAGAACAGTCATACGCTACAAGTAGACCCCCCCCCCCCCCAACCGTAAACCATCGACTTAAGGAGAAGGGCTAAAAGTTAAATTCCTCTCTTTGAAATAAATTTACCAAAAAAAAAGGGGGGGGTTCTCCTCGTCCAGAGTGGAAAAACAGAATAATGAGATAAAAATTTTGAGCGGCCCGTCTCAGAATAAAAGATGTTTCTACATTAATATAAATGAATGTTACACTTTTCTTCTTTTGCGAAAAACAATTAGCAATTTATAAAAAATCTGTGATTTATTACAAGTTTACTAACATTTAAGAACGTTGAGATGTAATTTTTCTTGGGAGGTTTGCTTTCTTTATTATCGAAGCGACTGTACTTTTGAATACGTCCCTTCTAGAACACTGGTATCCACAATACTGCCAGAGAAACAGTTCGAAGGTTCGAACGCTCTTTACATACACCATTCAAGTAACATATGTTGTCAATCGTTTGCAAACAGTCAACAAAGCTTTTCTCCTCTCCCTCTTTCTTTGAATAAAAGGTTGTTTCAAAGAAGAAACGATCCTAAATTGTTTGTTCTTACCATAACACAGGGACCAGATATTTAGATGTTTACTATTACAAAAAAAAAAAAAACAACAACAACAACAACAACAAAAAAAAACATGTTTGAGTATCTTATATTAAAAGAACTGTTATCCTCAAAGTATGTTCTGTCAAAATGAAAGTGTCATATCCCCAACTACTTCGACAGTTATCCTTCAGTATTTTAGTTTTGGATTGTATTCAATAACTAGAGGGTTATCCATAGATAAATAATGACATTTATGTTATTTAATGGATTAATTTAGTAGTGTGTTGCTAAGTAAATGTACGTAAAGAATAAAAATGAATTTAATTAATAAAGTTTCAACTGAATAAAATTTTTAACTCATTTATCTCCGTTCGTGATTATTAAGACTTTTGATTTCTTCAAGATGATAAATCTTTATCAAATTAGTATGGAATTGGTTTAATGTCCTTCAAATAAAAAAATATATCATATATAAGAGATTTAAGGATAAGATATTTGCAATATTTTTAATACTTTTTTGTCTAAAAAAACATGACATTATTCGTGTACATTATTTAATGTTTTTTTTTTTTTTTTTTTTTTTCATGTAAGATTTTGGTTCAATTATTTTTCTTTAAATTTATTTACGTTAAAGAAAATACGATCCTTAAGTTTGTTGAATAAGTTACTATAAAAATATATACATAATTAAGAAAAAACTAAGTGTAGGATTCAAATATGCATAGTAAATATTCTAAATTTTTTCAATTTAAAAATTTAAATTTCTGTTTTTGTTTTTTAAAATAATTTTTATGTGTGATTAGATTCATAATAACGAAAAAAAATTTTTAACATGAATAATAATAATAATAATAATTAATAAAATTGAAATTCCATGTCCCCACAAATATATTATTATTATTATTATTATTATTATATAATGAAATTTCTGTAATGTTACATGAAATTTCCATAAGAAAAATAGACAACGATTTATAATCAATATATTTTATTTTTATTAAAGTTTAATTTACTTAGCGAATAATTTAAACTTCTGAGTGGCTGAGGAACAGTACATCGGAACATATTTCGAAACTCTAAATCATACATTAGTGTGTAAACATAAAATAAAATTTTAAATGTGAATTTGATAGGAAAAAATTTGACAAAACGTCTTATATTTACAAGATTAGTACCATTTTTGCTGTGAAATAATTTTTTGACCTTCCAGGGCATCCAACCTCTTGCCATCTCTGCACACCATCTTCAAAAATAATATGTTGAGTATATTTAATTTAAAAAAATGATTAATATCATCAGAATTTTATCATTCTTCTAATTTATTATTATTATTATTATTGTAAAAAATGGGGCAAAAACGTGATTTTCAAAATACTTTTAATATTTTAATTTAAATCGACATTTCAATTATTTTTGCTTTAAAGTATTACAAATACGAATATCTAAAAACCAATTTCTGGAAATTTCAAATTTCTTTCCCCCAAAAAGGGACTGAGGACGAAAACGCGATTTTCATGTATCGTTTCGCATTTCAAACAAAAATAGGATTCATAAGCTTCTTGCTTAAAATTATTAAGGAGACAAATACCAAAACACACATTTCTGGAAATTTCAAAATTCGCACTCCAACGAGGGAGGGGGTGGGGCGATGCAGTTTTTTACATTTTTCTTTATATTTCAATTAAGGAATGATATAAAATTCTTGGATTAAAATATCGTAAGGAGGAATACCTAGAAAATAAATTTCAAAATCAATTCCTAGAATTTTCAATATTCCTCTTCCAAGGGAAGGGGGGGGGGGGGCAAGATTTTCACATACCTTTCTGAATTTAAAAGAAAATAGAGATTCGTGAGACACTCTTGCCTTAAATTATTCCAAACATGGATAGCTAAAAACCAATTTCAGAAAATTTCAATTTTTGCCGGGACAAAAAAAAAAAAATACTATATTCATATACCGCTTTTTTTTTTTTTTTTTTTTTTTGAAAGAAAATTTAATTATTCATAAGATTTTTGCTTTATTTTGGAGAATTAATTCTTCATAAAAGTTACAATTATTGTACAGAGTCTGCATTACGTCCTTTGTGTATTACGTCCTGGCTTGCCAGCGGATCATGGCTTACTTATGTGTACGTCTCTGTTTGCCGGTATGCATATTTGTTCTGAATTCTCATGTGTAATATGTCCTCCCTTGACGGTGTGTATTAGCCCTGGCTAGCTAATCTGCATTAGGCCGTCGATTGATGGTGTTTATTGCTTCTTTGATTGCCAGTTCGTTTACCGTTTTCGCTTGTTGCTTAAGTACCTGCTTTCTTACATGTATTTGTTAGTTTCTCACTTTGAGAATTGCAAAGCGTCTTTATTTACTAATGTTTAAAGTTTTACATATACAGATACCAAAAAACTAATTTCTGAAATGTTTAAAATTCGCCTGCCTCCCTCACATGTGAGAAGGTGCAATACTATTGTTCCCATTTTTCTTCATATTTCAATTTATAAAAAGATATTCATAAAATTCTTGGTTTACAATATCACAAGGACGACTACCTAAAAATCAATCCTTGGAATTTTCGAAATTCCTCCCAAAAGGGGTGGTGGTGTGGGGGGGGTGGGGAAGAGGGAACGCGATTTTCAAATTGCTCTTAATGTTTCAATTTAAATCGAAATTTCAATTATTTTTGCTTTAAAGTATTACAAATACGAACATCTAAAAAGCAATTTCTGTGAGATTTCGAATTTATTTCTCCCAAAAAGGGATTTAGCTTTTTGCGTTTTTCCTTATATTTAATAAAGAAATGATATTCATAAAATTCTTGGTTTAAAATACCGCAAGGAGGAGTACCTAAAAATCAATTCCTACAATTTTCAATATTCCCCCTCCGAAGGAAGGGGGGGGGGGGGAGAGAAAACAAGATTGTCACATATCTTTACGTATTTTAAAGAAAATAGAGATTCATGAGACTCTTGCATTAAATTATTAAAAACATGGATAGCTAAAAACCAGTTTCAGGAATTTTCAAATTTTGTGGGGGAGGGGACAAAAAATCGATGAAAATATAATTATTCATAAGATACTTGTTTTATTTTGAAGAATTGTTCATAAATGTTAAAATTGTGATAGAGTTGTGTATTTCGTCCTCGCTTGCCGGTGTGTTTTAGTCCTGACTTGCCGGTATGTGTTACGTCCTGGATTGCCGATGTGTATTACGTCTTCGATTGTCGGTGTGTATTACGTCTCTGTTTGCCGGTGTTCGTTTGTTCTTACCGTTCGGTGTGTAATATGTCCTTGCTTGTCGGCGTGTATTAAGCCCTGGCTTGCTAATCTGCATTAGGCCATCGATTGACAAAGTTTATTACGTCTTTCGTTGCCGGCGCGTATACCGTTATCGCTTGCTGCGTGAATTACGGCCTTGCTTACCAGTATTTGTTATTTTCTCACTTTGCGAGAGGCAAAGCGTCATCATTTACTGATGTTTAACGTATTATAGATACAATTACCAAAAAACTCAATTCTAAAATTTTTAAAATTTGCCTCTCCACAAGGGGGGGGGGGGATGGGCCAATACTATTGTTTCTATTTTATAAAAAGATATTCATAAGATTCATGGTTTGCAATTTCACAGGGAGGAATACATAAAAATCAATTCTTGGAAGTTTCAAAATTCTTCCCCGAAGGGAGAGGGAGGGGTTGGGGGGGGCGTAATTTTCAACCGTAATTATTAACCGTAATTTTCAAATCACTCTTAATACTTCTGTATATTACAATTTAAATTGAAATTTCAATCATTTTTGCTTTAAAGTATTCCAAACACGAATATCTAAAAACCAATTTCTGGAATTTTCAAATTTCTTTCCCCAAAAAAGGGGCTGGGGACAAAAACGCGACGTTCATGTATCGTTTCGTATTTCAAACAAAAGATCGAATTCATAAGTAAATTATTACGCAGACAGATATTAAAAAACAAATTTTTGAAAATTTCAAAATTCGCACTCCAACGAGGGAGGGAGTTTCAAAATTCTTCCCCGAAGGGAGAGGGAGGGGTTGGGGGGGGCGTAATTTTCAACTGTAATTATTAACCGTAATTTTCAAATCACTCTTAATACTTCTGTATATTACAATTTAAATTGAAATTTCAATCATTTTTGCTTTAAAGTATTCCAAACACGAATATCTAAAAACCAATTTCTGGAATTTTCAAATTTCTTTCCCCAAAAAAGGGGCTGGGGACAAAAACGCGACGTTCATGTATCGTTTCGTATTTCAAACAAAAGATCGAATTCATAAGTAAATTATTACGCAGACAGATATTAAAAAACAAATTTTTGAAAATTTCAAAATTCGCACTCCAACGAGGGAGGGATACAGCTTTTTACATTTTTCATTATATTTCAATTATCAAATTATATTCATAAATTTCTTGGTTTAAAATACAGCAAGGAAGAATACCTAAAGATCAATGGGTAGAATTTTCAATATCCCCCTTTCAAAGGAAGGGGGGAGAGAAACAAGATTTTCACATATATTTTCGTATTTTAAAGATTGTAGACATTCATAAATGATTAAAAAGTTACTTTATATATAAGACTCTCGCCTTAAATTATCACAAACATGGATAGTTAAAAACATATTTCAGGATTTTTGGAATTTTGCATCCCCCCCCCCCTCCCGAAGTAAGTAAAATGACAATAATAAGATTTTCATATATCGTTTTTTATTTGAAAGGAAATATAATTATTCATAAGATTCTTGCTTTATTTTGAAGAATTAATTGTTCATAAAAGTTAAAATTGTGATAGAGTTGTGTATTTCGTCCTCGCTTGCCGGTGTGTTTTAGTCCTGACTTGCCGGTATGTATTACGTCCTGGGTTGCCGATGTGTATTACGTCTTCGATTGTCGGTGTGTATTACGTCTCTGTTTGCCGGTGTTCGTTTGTTCTTACTGTTTCGGTGTGTAGTATGTCCTCGCTTGCCGGTGTGTATTAAGCCCTGGCTTGTTAATCTGCATTAGGCCATCTATTGACAAAGTTTATCACGTCTTTCGTTGCCGGCGCGTATACCGTTTTCGCTTGCTGCGTGAATTACGGCCTTGCTTACCAGTATTTGTTATTTTCTCACTTTGCGAAAGGCAAAGCGTCATCATTTACTGATGTTTAACGTATTACAGATACAATTACCAAAAAACTCAATTCTAAAATTTTTAAAATTTGCCTCTCCACAAGGGGGGGGGGGGATGGGCCAATACTATTGTTTCTATTTTATAAAAAGATATTCATAAGATTCATGGTTTGCAATTTCACAGGGAGGAATACATAAAAATCAATTCTTGGAAGTTTCAAAATTCTTCCCCGAAGGGAGAGGGAGGGGTTGGGGGGGGGGGGGCGTAATTTTCAACCGTAATTATTAACCGTAATTTTCAAATCACTCTTAATACTTCTGTATATTACAATTTAAATTGAAATTTCAATCATTTTTGCTTTAAAGTATTCCAAACACGAATATCTAAAAACCAATTTCTGGAATTTTCAAATTTCTTTCCCCAAAAAAGGGGCTGGGGACAAAAACGCGACGTTCATGTATCGTTTCGTATTTCAAACAAAAGATCGAATTCATAAGTAAATTATTACGCAGACAGATATTAAAAAACAAATTTTTGAAAATTTCAAAATTCGCACTCCAACGAGGGAGGGAGTTTCAAAATTCTTCCCCGAAGGGAGAGGGAGGGGTTGGGGGGGGCGTAATTTTCAACCGTAATTATTAACCGTAATTTTCAAATCACTCTTAATACTTCTGTATATTACAATTTAAATTGAAATTTCAATCATTTTTGCTTTAAAGTATTCCAAACACGAATATCTAAAAACCAATTTCTGGAATTTTCAAATTTCTTTCCCCAAAAAAGGGGCTGGGGACAAAAACGCGACGTTCATGTATCGTTTCGTATTTCAAACAAAAGATCGAATTCATAAGTAAATTATTACGCAGACAGATATTAAAAAACAAATTTTTGAAAATTTCAAAATTCGCACTCCAACGAGGGAGGGATACAGCTTTTTACATTTTTCATTATATTTCAATTATCAAATTATATTCATAAATTTCTTGGTTTAAAATACAGCAAGGAGGAATACCTAAAGATCAATGGGTAGAATTTTCAATATCCCCCTTTCAAAGGAAGGGGGGAGAGAAACAAGATTTTCACATATATTTTCGTATTTTAAAGATTGTAGACATTCATAAATGATTAAAAAGTTACTTTATATATAAGACTCTCGCCTTAAATTATCACAAACATGGATAGTTAAAAACATATTTCAGGATTTTTGGAATTTTGCATCCCCCCCCCCCCCCTCCCGAAGTGAGTAAAATGACAATAATAAGATTTTCATATATCGTTTTTTATTTGAAAGGAAATATAATTATTCATAAGATTCTTGCTTTATTTTGAAGAATTAATTGTTCATAAAAGTTAAAATTGTGATAGAGTTGTGTATTTCGTCCTCGCTTGCCGGTGTGTTTTAGTCCTGACTTGCCGGTATGTATTACGTCCTGGGTTGCCGATGTGTATTACGTTTTCGATTGTCGGTGTGTATTACGTCTCTGTTTGCCGGTGTTCGTTTGTTCTTACTGTTTCGGTGTGTAGTATGTCCTCGCTTGCCGGTGTGTATTAAGCCCTGGCTTGTTAATCTGCATTAGGCCATCTATTGACAAAGTTTATCACGTCTTTCGTTGCCGGCGCGTATACCGTTTTCGCTTGCTGCATGAATTAGGTCCTTGCTTACCTGTATTTGTTATTTTCTCACTTTTCGAAATGCAAAGCGTCATCATTTATTGATGTTTAACGTAATACAGATACAAATACCGGAAAAACTAATTTCTGAAATTTTTAAAATTTGCCCCTCCACAAGGGGTGAATGGGTCAATACTATTGTTTCTATTTTATAAAAAGATATTCATAAGATTCTTGTTTTAATACCGCTAACCAGGCCCCTACCTGCCCAACATGTATGCCTAGCTTAACGGGTTAGTACCTCGGTGCGGGGCGGAAATCGCCTGATCACAGCATGGCTGTGATCCACCTGACTATAGATTTGTTCACATCGCTGCTGTGCTTGCTCTCTTGTGATTTGCTACCGTTATCTTTGTTTGCCTGTTCAAGGTTTCTATTTAACTTTGTTGAATTGACAGATTTAATAGGTCTCGTAATTTAGAACCTTGATCAGGTGACAAGACCCTCACCTTACTAGGCACCCCCAGAGGTATAATTCACAGGTAACTTGGAGGTCTTTGCACACACGACGGATTTTACATGCACCAGGTGCCATTAGCGTACATAGATTTACATATTTACCATGTCTGTTGGCTTGTCACGTTCATGGTGGGTTGTCGCTGTAAAGATTCTTGGTTTACAATATCACAAGGAGGAATACATTCTTGGAAATTTCAGAATTCCTCCCCAAAGGAAAGGGGGGGGGGAATCGCAATTTTCAAATTACTCTTAATATTTCTATGTATTACAATTTAAATTTAAATTTAAATTATTTTAGCTTTAAAGTATTTCAAACACGAATATCTAAAAACCAATTTCTGGAATTTTCAAAAATATCCCCAAAATTTCCCCAAAAGACGGGCTGGAGACGAAAACGCGATTTTTATGTATCGTTTCGTATTTAAAAAAAAAATAGAATTCATAAGCTTCTTGCTTATATTATTATTACGGAGACAAATACAAAAAAACTAATTTCTGAAAATTTCAAAATTCTCGGCTGTGTGTGTGTGGGGGGGGGGGGGGAATACAGCTTTTTACATTTTTCATTATATTTCAATTAAGAAATGATATTCATATATTTTTTGGTTTAAAATATCGCAAGGAGGCATATTTAAAAATCAATTCCTAGAATTTTCAATATCCCTCCTCGAAAGGGAGAGGGGGGGGGGTGGCAGAAACAAGATTTTCACATATATTTTCGTATTTTATAGAAAGTAGACATTCATAAGACTCTCCCCTTAAATTATTACAAACATGGATAGCTAAAAACCAATTTCAGAAATTTTCGAATTCTGCATCCCCCCCCCCCTCTGGAACTGAGGAAGGGGACAAAAATAAGATTTTCATATATCGTTTTTTATTTGAAAAAAAATTAATTATTCATAAGATTATTTTTTTTTTTTTTTGC
Source organism: Maratus michaelseni (assembly GCA_963931845.1). Taxonomy (NCBI): domain Eukaryota; kingdom Metazoa; phylum Arthropoda; class Arachnida; order Araneae; family Salticidae; genus Maratus; species Maratus michaelseni. The sequence continues at coordinate 255,688,633 of OZ007597.1, read as the reverse complement.
AGAATTAATTGTTTATAAAAGTTAAATTTGTGTATTTCGTCCTCGTTTGCCGGTGTGGTTTACGTCCTGGCTTGCCGGTATATATTACGTGCTCGCTCTCCGGTGTGTATTATGTCCTGGCTTGCCGGGGTGTATTACGTCCTAGATTGCCGATGTGTATTACTTCTTCGATTGTCGGTGTGTATTACGTCACTGTTTGTCGGTGTTCGTTTGTTCTTACTGTTCGGTGTGTAATATGTCCTCGCTTGTCGGCGTGTATTCTGCATTAGGCCATCGATTGACAAAGTTTATTATGTCTTTCGTTGCCGGTGCGAATACCGCTTTCGCTTGTCTGCGTGAATTACGTCGTTGCTCACCCGCATTTGTTATTTTCTCACTTTGCGAATTGCAAAGCGTCATCATTTACTGATGTTTAACGCATTACAAATACAGATACCGAAAAACTAATTTTGTTATGTTAATTTTTGTTATGTAGTCTAATAAATAATACTAAACAAACAAAAACTTATGCGTCCGTAACATTTTTTTTTTAATTTTCGACCTTTCGAAAGTAAAGAAAAAAAAAGATTTCCTTCACGTATAATTAGAAAAAAAAAATTTTAGTATAAAAAATTAATTTCAATATATATTTTTGTCATTAAAAAAAAATGCTTTTTTAAATGACAAAAGTGTAGATATTTTCTCTTTTTAAAATAATTTTTAGAAACATTTTTTTAATGTTATTCATGACAGTTATGTCTTAATTTAAAGAATTAGATGTATTATTTATTCAATCTAGTACCTATGTTATGGCTATAACAATATTTTTCTCTATATAAATGTAATATATTAATTTAGAAACATATTTGAGTTATTAATTTAAAAACATATTTGAGAGCACCACATCTTGAGTATACATAATCTGATGCATACATAAAAAAATGAATGAGCTTACTTTCTTATGATAAATAATTCGTTTATTAAATTTCATGTAATTTCTCCAAATAGATCTCGAAATGTGTGAATCTCAGTAATTATGAAAAACCAGTGCAGAATTATAAGGATATATATAAACACAAATGTCATTTCTTATAATGAGCATTTCGTATGTTATTTTTTGTGTAATTCCATGCAATGTAATTCCAAGCCTTGATTTGACTATCGCAAAAATGATAGAAAAAAGAACAGTATAGCAGCACCCCTAGTAACTTATGCGCACAAAAATTGCTGCAATGGTTTTTTTAATTGAAAGTACCTTGTATGCAAAATGTTGTGCAATTCCATACTATAGAAGCCGAGATCTGCCTATCCCAAAAATTCTGGAAAAAGGTGGAACAACAGCGCCACCTGTTCAGCGATATTCACCAAGATCTAATCAGCTACAATTTATATTAATGTGCAACTAAATGTAAAATTTCCTGAAATTCTGTCCATTAATTTTTACACTAGCGATGCTGCAAATATTTCTGTCACACACAGACACACACAAAGACCCACAGATCTACAACAGACAGACAGAAGTTTTTCCAAAAATAGTTAAATTATATTAAGGATAGCCCAAAACGTATAAATCCGTCAAAAACCGGAAGTCGAAAATTTTCGCGATTCCAATACTTTCTTCTTATGTGCATAAAAAAAGGTAAAAAAAAAAAATTAAAATAATGAATTTAATGAATTTAATGATTAAATACTGAAATATATTTTTTTACACTTATAAATTTTCAGAATGTCCGGTGTTGATTGTGTGTATCATTACAGTAAATGTCCTCAATTGACTGTAAAATAATGAAGTAATTGATTGTGTGTATCGAGTTCACTGTGTATGTAGGTATGTATCAATGTCCCCATTTAAATTGCGAAAATACATTTTGTAAAGTTTTGAAATTTTCTCAAAAATCAAAGTTGATTCAGATTTAATGGAGTATAAATAATAGTTATTCACCGAAAATAAACACCGGAAGTCAAAAATTTTCGCGATTCCAATATTTTTTTCTTATGTACATAAAATAAGATAAAAAACATTAAAATGAATTTAAAGGTTAAATGTTGAAATATATTTTTTACACTCATAAATGAGCAACGTGTAAATTATGCAGCAGCATAAAACTTTTTCAGAATGTCCGGGGTTGATTGTGTGTATCATAACAGTAAATGTCCCCAATTGATTGTAAAATAATGAAGTCCTGAATTCATTGTGTGTATCGAGTTCACTGTGTATGTAGGTATGTATCAATGTCCCCATTTAAATTGCGAAAATACATTTTGTAAAGTTTTGAAATTTTCTCAAAAATCAAAGTTGATTCAGATTTAATGGAGTATAAATAATAGTTATTCACCGAAAATAAACACCGGAAGTCAAAAATTTTCGCGATTCCAATATTTTTTTCTTATGTACATAAAATAAGATAAAAAACATTAAAATGAATTTAAAGGTTAAATGTTGAAATATATTTTTTACACTCATAAATGAGCAACGTGTAAATTATGCAGCAGCATAAAACTTTTTCAGAATGTCCGGGGTTGATTGTGTGTATCATAACAGTAAATGTCCCCAATTGATTGTAAAATAATGAAGTCCTGAATTCATTGTGTGTATCGAGTTCACTGTGTATATAGGTGTGTATCAATGTCCCCATTTACATTGCGAAAATACATATAGGGAAATTTTGAAATTTTAACAAAAATCAAAGTTGATTCAGATATTATGGAGTATAAGTAATAGTTATTCGCCGAAAATAAACTTTTAAGTCTGTTATTTTTGAAGTCCTTAATTGGCGGTGTACACACAAAGTCCTGAGTTTGCACGTCTTGCCAACCTGTGTGTGTGTGTGTGTGTGTGTGTGCGACAAATAGTTCTATGTGTGTGTATGTATGACTGTCTGTCTGTTTAAAACTATGTTTATATGTAGTTGCGTATGTTTATGCAAAAAGTTTATGATAATTTAAAATATATATAACTTAATTTTATGTTAAAAAAAAGATTTAAAAATTGAAACTCAATTTAAAAAAAAATAAATTAAAAATAAAAAGGTAAATTAAAAAAAATAAGAAGAAAAAAATAAATAAAATAAAATTTTTAGAAAAAGATTTAAAAAAAAAAAAAAATTGAAACTTAACTTTAAAAAATATATATCAAAGTTTAAAAAATAAAAAAAGTAAAGTTAAAAAAAAAAATAAAACATCTTAAGAAAAAGCTAAGAAAAAAAAAGAAGTAACAAAAGTTTTAAGAAATTCACAAGTTAACAAAAATGTTATAAATCTTTCACTATTATTACTTTAACGTATTTCATAACTTATAAAAATATTGTACTAACCTTTTGACACACGGTTAACGCTTTAGATTGATTCAAAAAGCATTTTGTAATATTTTTCAGCTAGGTAACCGGTTTTTATAACATGGTAAACCGTTTTGAAAAGTGTAAACGTCATAAGACTATGTGCGTGTATGTGCAGAGGTAAAACTATATATTTATATCATTCATAAACTAGAAAAAAATTGGAAAAAATATTAAAAACATGTAAAAATATAATGTATAATAATAATAATAAAAAAAAACCCTTTAGAAAATTACAAAGCAGTAAAAAAAAAAAGTTTAAAACTGTATATGGTAAAAAAAAAATACATATGTTTGCATATGGGGGTGATTGTACGTATGGGTAGAATACATTTCAATAAAGTTCACATACGTAGCATTCTACGAGAAATGCTTGTGTAGAAGTTTTAAAAAGTACACATATTTAAAATTAACATAAAAAAAAATACAGAAAAGTTTTATTTACCGTAGAGTATTTACATCACTATTCGACATTTTTCTTGATAATCACAATCTTGATCAATTTCATAATATCCATCTGCTGAGCTAGTTATTCCATCGTCTAGCAAGTAACGCTTATCATCAAAAGGACTTAAGCTAATTTTATTCTGAGCTAATGTATATAAGTTGTAAGATTCCTCATCGATCCATGTCTGCATGTCCATGCTTCTTTTTAGTTGTCGCAGGTATTCTTTAAACCTTCATATCTGTTTCCCTATCAAACCTATCTTTATATCTGTTTCCTATCAAACAATTTGTGTAGACATACCTTGTACATCGATGAAATCGCCTAAACTGTACATACAAAAATTATATTAAACTAATATATTTCTTTAATAGTTTAAAATATATATGTATGATTGCACTAAAAAGTCTCAACCATATCTAACGCATGCTAACAAGTACATCTAAAACCCCACAAAAATATTCATGATTCTTCTTTATGTAGATTCTTTGACATAGAACAGTTTAAAATGAGTACACATACATAAAATTTGCGATTTTTATTGAAACAAAACAATTTTTAGAAAGGATATATTTACCTATATCTACAGATCAATTTTGCGTAATTAAAAAAAAATATATGTAAATTCTCAGCTTTTAAGCCTTGATTAGTTTCTCACTGATCATAGGGTAAACTAATAGATATTTCATCTATAAAGTATATATTTGATCATCAAAAGGACTTCGTATAATTTTCTTTTAAGGTAATATTTATAAGTTACGCATATCTAAGACGATTCGTGTTTGCTACTACATACTTGTTTTAGTTGCTGTAGGCATTCTTTAAAAAAAAAAAAAAAAAAAAAAAAAAAAAAAAAAAAAAAAAAATCCATATCTGATTTTCTGTTGGACAATCTATGTTTACACCTCTTTTGCTAATTTATTTTATGCTTGTATCAATAGCAAAGAATACATTTTTAATTACAATATAAGAAGTCAGTGTCAGTTTCGTCTCTAAGTTTGTGGTAATTATATAAATCTACACGTTTCTTTATTAATTGAAAATGCATATATGCATGATTGTATTAAAAAATCCTAACCATATCGAACATATACTAAAAGCGCAATTGAAATTTCATAAGTATATACATAAATATTTTATTAAACCAATTTTTACCACCTAATAGTTTTAACATATATAAGTTATTTTTGTTGGCAACCTGCCCTCCTCTTTTATATCGTAAATTGATAATACAAAAATCTCATATACATACACATGCCCATTAAGACATCTTTTACACTTATTTGATATCTAAATGTTTTAATTATGTAAAAGTGATTTTATTTAAAATGTCTACCTATTTCTTTCAAATATTAAATATAATACCTAATAATTTCATCATATTCATATACACAATTCTATTAAATCAAAATCCATCATCAGCTAAAAGTATTGAATTTGTATAAATATTCTGATTAATACCCCCACTCAAATTTAACATACGCTTAAAATATTCTCATTACTACATATGATTTTCTTTAAAATCACAATACTTAATATTCTATATATTACAGTCTTAATTACATACCTTCAAAATTCAAACAAACAAATATTAAAAAGATGAATAAATAAATCCTTAAACTATTTTTTTTAAATAAAATCATTACTATATTTTCTGTTTTGTAGAATTGGTTTATTTCAAACATTCAAATTCAAATTTTTCGTTTTAAATTTCCGTAATTTTATAATAAAAGTAGTTATGTAAATCTTCTCAGTAAAATGTCTAATCTTATAACGGTTAAAGTAAACATACAATTTAAAAGTACCCTGTAAAAGTAGTATAGAAAATAAGTTTAATATATTTTCTTTTTATAAAATTATTAATATAATGCCGGATTAATGTGTATTTTGATAAATACAGTATATTGTTGAAAAAAAAAATCTTATCTTGAAATTATCTATCGTTTTTTTTTAATATAGTAATACATATTTATAATTCAGCTAACCTTTTCTTCTAAATCAATATTCATAATTACATTTTTTTAAAATAGACTTATGTCATCTTAAATCAAGTAAAATAGATATTTTACTATATATATATATTACAGTCGAAAACTTTTTTTATAATACCATTTTACCATGAAGAATATAAAAAATATTTATGCAATTAAAAATTTTAAAAACTTAGACAGAAATGAAAACCGAATTGGTGTTCAAATATTTTATTAAAACCAGATTGTAGTTTAGGTGCTTTAGACTTTACATTAGATAAAAACATTTCTTCCGTTTCACACTCATGATATATACATAGGATGTTGGGTACGCATATGTTGTTTCAGTTCATAATTTCGTCCGAACACTTTATGACAAACACTACAACTAGGTCGAAAATTTTGATGTGACCTTACATGTCGCTGGAAGTTACACTTTTGAAATATCTGACCACAATCATTACACTGAAATGTAGACAACGCTCCACTATCATGAGCTTCCAAATGTCTTTTTAAATCCGATTTTCTCCCAAAGGCTCTTTGACATATATCACATATATACGGCTTTATATTTAAGTGAATCTTAACATGTTGATGCAAATTAAAATATGTTGAAAAAACTTTGCCACAGGTGGGGCAAACATGCTTCTTTTCCACATTCGTAGGGGTCACAGTCTTTAAAGAAACATCCTCTTCAACTTGTTGATTAAAATTGAAAGTACTTTGAGATATAGTGTCTTTTTCTGTAAAAACTTCAGGGACTCCAACATGCTGTAATAATCCAACAAAATCATGTGTTTTTAAATGTCTTTTTAAATTCGAATTTCTCCCAAAGGCTCTTGGACATATATCACCTATATACGGCTTTATATTTAAGTGAATCTTAACATGTTGATGCAAATTATCCTTACGTGTAAAAGCTTGATCACATTCATCACACTTAAATGTAGACTGTCCATCAGTATTATGGGTTTCTGAATGTCTAATCAAGTTCGATCTCCTTCCAAAACACTTTCCACAAGTTTCACAGGAAAACGACTTTTCATTAAGATGAATCTTAACATGCTGATTTAAATTAGAATATGTTGCAAAGACTTTGTCACAGGTGGGGCAAACATGCTTCTTTTCCACATTTGTAGGGGTCACAGTCTTTAAAGAAACATCCTCTTCAGCTTGTTGATTAAAATTGGAAGAACTTTGAGATATAGTATCTTTTTCTGTAGGAACTTCAGCGAATCCATCATGCTGTAACAATCCAACACTATCATGTGTTTTTAAATGTCTTCGTAAGGTTGATCTTCGTCCAAAAGGCTTCTGACAAATATTGCAAGTATATAATTTCTCCCCAGAATGAATTTTCATATGTTGGTTCAGATTAGAAGTGTTCGAAAAATCTTTACCGCAGGTAAAACAGCTAAACATCTTCTTAGCAGATACAGAATCTCCCACAATCCGGGTTTCATCAATAGGCATATCAACATCCATAATAAAAATCAATAAAAAAACTTTAACTCTTAAAAGCAAACAGCAATCTTCTGAAACGATTCGCACGGATAAAAAGCGGGAGCAATTTAAAACACGTTTAACCACTAGCGATAGGAATCATCAAATGATGAAAATCCTAATTTTCCCCCGTCTATTTATACCGACCCGAAGGAAAAGTTGAGTTGTAGTATTGCTTGATATGATTGTTATCAAAACGCGTCATACGATTTCGGGGCCTGTAAGTTTCTTTCCCCTCTTTATAATATAGCATAATTAAACAGATAAACCCGAATGTATACAAATTTAAATTCGTAAATTATATTATTTCACAAGATATAAAAAATCCTACAAAATAAAAATAGAATTTAGCACTTACCCCAAAAACACATCCACTTTAGTTGTTAGTCTTCACTTAACTAATTTTTCTTCCTTATCTTTAGTAGGGGGCGCTGCCATCGCCGCGAGAGGCACTGCCCGTCCTCCGGTGTGTGACGTCATTTCCGGTTTGAGATAAGAATAAACCTTAAATACACGTGCTTAGTCATTCTTCCCTCGGTCTTACTCGCTAGTAGTTGTCAGTTTCTTGCTTAGACGTGTTGGGTGACGTCATTACGTGTTTGCGATAAGAACAAGGTCACCCCTTATCAACAGGTAAACAGCTGCAGTGACGTCATAGGTGTTATGACATAGCTGATAACGGTAAGATTAGCTGATAAAAATTTGTACTAATCATCTATTTCTCTTCAAGTCATTGCATGAGACGGGTGAGCTCCAACAGCTGTACATAAGGTAAGAGTAATTTATATATTATAATAGGATTTTAAATTAATTTAGTAGATGTTACAATTTGATATTTAAAAAATTTCATGTTAAACGATATGATTATATGTTGTTCATCATACTAAATCCACAAATTTTAATTCGAAAGAAATATTATTAAAATTCTAATCTAAAATAAATTAGCGAAAATGCATAACAAATCTCAACAAAAAGAAGCTAATTATAAAAGGAAATGTACAAAGTTTATAAATTTACACATGTGTTAAACGCGTTTACAAACCTTATCATAGGCAAAAGTCTAATTCCACCAGACTATTTGTTATAAGTTTAACTATAAGTCAACATGTTAGATATTTGTGAAAAGGAATCTTATGATTTTTAATTTTCCAAGTTCAGTTTCAATCATATTGTAAAAGGATAATTCAAACTTTGAGATTATCTATAGTAAAATACTTAAATTAAAATGTATTTTTGATAGTTTAATATTTATAAACTACAACTTTGACTACTTTTTAAAATGTTTGCCTGATAGAAAACTGTGATAACATGTCTATGTTTGAATTTTTCTGATAACATGCCAATGCCTGAATTTTTCTGACAACTTGTCTGTGTTTGAATTTTTCTGATAACATGTCTGTGCTTGAATTTTTTGCTAACATGTCTGTGTTTAAATTTTTCTTATAACATGTCTATGTTTAATTTTTCTCTTCTTTTGAAATGTATAAACTTTTACTATACGTGTCTTACGATTTCATTGAAGAAAAAAGTGATCGATCAACTTTATCAAACCATTTTAATGTTCATATTTTTAAACGAATACGATAATCAGATAAAAATATATGTAGCTAATTCATATTATCCTACTAAACATTGCAAAACAAAAAAAACTCTTAAAAAAATTTTATACTTCAACATTCAAAAATTGACAATATTCACATCCTAATACTAAAAAACAATCCTTATCTTGCAGTATTTCCTGTAACAAAATCTAAAAATTTCATATCAACAAGACCCAAGTTAGAAACTTTACCTATGAACTTAATAACAATCTTTAATCATAAAGTGATAAAACTGATAATTTTTTTAAAAAAGTTACTTCTAAAACATCTCATAGATGGCGCTGTTGAAAAAATCAACTCAAAGTTGTTTAAAAAACATTAATAAAATAAATCTAACTTTAAACTATCATCAAACTCCCCAAAAATCACTTCCAATTATAAATATTTTAAAATAATTAAAACTTATAAAATCGCTCATAGGGGGCGCTGCTGTGAAAAAATCATTTCGAAACTTGTAAAAAATTAATCCAAAACTTATTTAAAACACTTTTACAAAACAATTGGCAAAATACCGATAAACATCAAGTAGATAATAAATAAGGTGCGCCGCAAGTGGAATGAAGGTTATCGGAAGTGGCAGGTGTGGACATCGGATGTAGCAGGTGCTGATAACAGACATGCTGGAACAGGAAGTGGGGCATGTTTAGACAGGAGTGATCCCGGAAGTAAGATCGGAAATACGACAGAAAGTGGAAGCTGGAACTTCCGGCTTCCACTTCCATCGCGTTTCCGGTCTAACTTCCGGAATCACTTCCTGTCTGAACATGCCCCACTTCCTGTTCCAGCATGTCTGTTATCAGCACCTGCTACATCCGGTGTCCACACGTGCCATTTCCGGCTCCGTGACCTTCCTTCGACCTTGAGCCTACGCCTCGTACGCCTCTGGCGCAGAACTCTCTTTTATTATCTACTTGATGTTTATCGGTATTTTGCCAATTGTTTTGTAAAAGTGTTTTAAATAAGTTTTGGATTAATTTTTTACAAGTTTCGAAATGATTTTTTCACAGCAGCGCCCCCTATGAGCGATTTTATAAGTTTTAATTATTTTAAAATATTTATAATTGGAAGTGATTTTTGGGGAGTTTGATGATAGTTTAAAGTTAGATTTATTTTATTAATGTTTTTTAAACAACTTTGAGTTGATTTTTTCAACAGCGCCATCTATGAGATGTTTTAGAAGTAACTTTTTTAAAAAAATTATCAGTTTTATCACTTTATGATTAAAGATTGTTATTAAGTTCATAGGTAAAGTTTCTAACTTGGGTCTTGTTGATATGAAATTTTTAGATTTTGTTACAGGAAATACTGCAAGATAAGGATTGTTTTTTAGTATTAGGATGTGAATATTGTCAATTTTTGAATGTTGAAGTATAAAATTTTTTTAAGAGTTTTTTTTGTTTTGCAATGTTTAGTAGGATAATATGAATTAGCTACATATATTTTTATCTGATTATCGTATTCGTTTAAAAATATGAACATTAAAATGGTTTGATAAAGTTGATCGATCACTTTTTTCTTCAATGAAATCGTAAGACACGTATAGTAAAAGTTTATACATTTCAAAAGAAGAGAAAAATTAAACATAGACATGTTATAAGAAAAATTTAAACACAGACATGTTAGCAAAAAATTCAAGCACAGACATGTTATCAGAAAAATTCAAACACAGACAAGTTGTCAGAAAAATTCAGGCATTGGCATGTTATCAGAAAAATTCAAACATAGACATGTTATCACAGTTTTCTATCAGGCAAACATTTTAAAAAGTAGTCAAAGTTGTAGTTTATAAATATTAAACTATCAAAAATACATTTTAATTTAAGTATTTTACTATAGATAATCTCAAAGTTTGAATTATCCTTTTACAATATGATTGAAACTGAACTTGGAAAATTAAAAATCATAAGATTCCTTTTCACAAATATCTAACATGTTGACTTATAGTTAAACTTATAACAAATAGTCTGGTGGAATTAGACTTTTGCCTATGATAAGGTTTGTAAACGCGTTTAACACATGTGTAAATTTATAAACTTTGTACATTTCCTTTTATAATTAGCTTCTTTTTGTTGAGATTTGTTATGCATTTTCGCTAATTTATTTTAGATTATAATTTTAATAATATTTCTTTCGAATTAAAATTTGTGGATTTAGTATGATGAACAACATATAATCATATCGTTTAACATGAAATTTTTTAAATATCAAATTGTAACATCTACTAAATTAATTTAAAATCCTATTATAATATATAAATTACTCTTACCTTATGTACAGCTGTTGGAGCTCACCCGTCTCATGCAATGACTTGAAGAGAAATAGATGATTAGTACAAATTTTTATCAGCTAATCTTACCGTTATCAGCTATGTCATAACACCTATGACGTCACTGCAGCTGTTTACCTGTTGATAAGGGGTGACCTTGTTCTTATCGCAAACACGTAATGACGTCACCCAACACGTCTAAGCAAGAAACTGACAACTACTAGCGAGTAAGACCGAGGGAAGAATGACTAAGCACGTGTATTTAAGGTTTATTCTTATCTCAAACCGGAAATGACGTCACACACCGGAGGACGGGCAGTGCCTCTCGCGGCGATGGCAGCGCCCCCTGCTAAAGATAAGGAAGAAAAATTAGTTAAGTGAAGACTAACAACTAAAGTGGATGTGTTTTTGGGGTAAGTGCTAAATTCTATTTTTATTTTGTAGGATTTTTTATATCTTGTGAAATAATATAATTTACGAATTTAAATTTGTATACATTCGGGTTTATCTGTTTAATTATGCTATATTATAAAGAGGGGAAAGAAACTTACAGGCCCCGAAATCGTATGACGCGTTTTGATAACAATCATATCAAGCAATACTACAACTCAACTTTTCCTTCGGGTCGGTATAAATAGACGGGGGAAAATTAGGATTTTCATCATTTGATGATTCCTATCGCTAGTGGTTAAACGTGTTTTAAATTGCTCCCGCTTTTTATCCGTGCGAATCGTTTCAGAAGATTGCTGTTTGCTTTTAAGAGTTAAAGTTTTTTTATTGATTTTTATTATGGATGTTGATATGCCTATTGATGAAACCCGGATTGTGGGAGATTCTGTATCTGCTAAGAAGATGTTTAGCTGTTTTACCTGCGGTAAAGATTTTTCGAACACTTCTAATCTGAACCAACATATGAAAATTCATTCTGGGGAGAAATTATATACTTGCAATATTTGTCAGAAGCCTTTTGGACGAAGATCAACCTTACGAAGACATTTAAAAACACATGATAGTGTTGGATTGTTACAGCATGATGGATTCGCTGAAGTTCCTACAGAAAAAGATACTATATCTCAAAGTTCTTCCAATTTTAATCAACAAGCTGAAGAGGATGTTTCTTTAAAGACTGTGACCCCTACAAATGTGGAAAAGAAGCATGTTTGCCCCACCTGTGACAAAGTCTTTGCAACATATTCTAATTTAAATCAGCATGTTAAGATTCATCTTAATGAAAAGTCGTTTTCCTGTGAAACTTGTGGAAAGTGTTTTGGAAGGAGATCGAACTTGATTAGACATTCAGAAACCCATAATACTGATGGACAGTCTACATTTAAGTGTGATGAATGTGATCAAGCTTTTACACGTAAGGATAATTTGCATCAACATGTTAAGATTCACTTAAATATAAAGCCGTATATAGGTGATATATGTCCAAGAGCCTTTGGGAGAAATTCGAATTTAAAAAGACATTTAAAAACACATGATTTTGTTGGATTATTACAGCATGTTGGAGTCCCTGAAGTTTTTACAGAAAAAGACACTATATCTCAAAGTACTTTCAATTTTAATCAACAAGTTGAAGAGGATGTTTCTTTAAAGACTGTGACCCCTACGAATGTGGAAAAGAAGCATGTTTGCCCCACCTGTGGCAAAGTTTTTTCAACATATTTTAATTTGCATCAACATGTTAAGATTCACTTAAATATAAAGCCGTATATATGTGATATATGTCAAAGAGCCTTTGGGAGAAAATCGGATTTAAAAAGACATTTGGAAGCTCATGATAGTGGAGCGTTGTCTACATTTCAGTGTAATGATTGTGGTCAGATATTTCAAAAGTGTAACTTCCAGCGACATGTAAGGTCACATCAAAATTTTCGACCTAGTTGTAGTGTTTGTCATAAAGTGTTCGGACGAAATTATGAACTGAAACAACATATGCGTACCCAACATCCTATGTATATATCATGAGTGTGAAACGGAAGAAATGTTTTTATCTAATGTAAAGTCTAAAGCACCTAAACTACAATCTGGTTTTAATAAAATATTTGAACACCAATTCGGTTTTCATTTCTGTCTAAGTTTTTAAAATTTTTAATTGCATAAATATTTTTTATATTCTTCATGGTAAAATGGTATTATAAAAAAAGTTTTCGACTGTAATATATATATATAGTAAAATATCTATTTTACTTGATTTAAGATGACATAAGTCTATTTTAAAAAAATGTAATTATGAATATTGATTTAGAAGAAAAGGTTAGCTGAATTATAAATATGTATTACTATATTAAAAAAAAAACGATAGATAATTTCAAGATAAGATTTTTTTTTTCAACAATATACTGTATTTATCAAAATACACATTAATCCGGCATTATATTAATAATTTTATAAAAAGAAAATATATTAAACTTATTTTCTATACTACTTTTACAGGGTACTTTTAAATTGTATGTTTACTTTAACCGTTATAAGATTAGACATTTTACTGAGAAGATTTACATAACTACTTTTATTATAAAATTACGGAAATTTAAAACGAAAAATTTGAATTTGAATGTTTGAAATAAACCAATTCTACAAAACAGAAAATATAGTAATGATTTTATTTAAAAAAAATAGTTTAAGGATTTATTTATTCATCTTTTTAATATTTGTTTGTTTGAATTTTGAAGGTATGTAATTAAGACTGTAATATATAGAATATTAAGTATTGTGATTTTAAAGAAAATCATATGTAGTAATGAGAATATTTTAAGCGTATGTTAAATTTGAGTGGGGGTATTAATCAGAATATTTATACAAATTCAATACTTTTAGCTGATGATGGATTTTGATTTAATAGAATTGTGTATATGAATATGATGAAATTATTAGGTATTATATTTAATATTTGAAAGAAATAGGTAGACATTTTAAATAAAATCACTTTTACATAATTAAAACATTTAGATATCAAATAAGTGTAAAAGATGTCTTAATGGGCATGTGTATGTATATGAGATTTTTGTATTATCAATTTACGATATAAAAGAGGAGGGCAGGTTGCCAACAAAAATAACTTATATATGTTAAAACTATTAGGTGGTAAAAATTGGTTTAATAAAATATTTATGTATATACTTATGAAATTTCAATTGCGCTTTTAGTATATGTTCGATATGGTTAGGATTTTTTAATACAATCATGCATATATGCATTTTCAATTAATAAAGAAACGTGTAGATTTATATAATTACCACAAACTTAGAGACGAAACTGACACTGACTTCTTATATTGTAATTAAAAATGTATTCTTTGCTATTGATACAAGCATAAAATAAATTAGCAAAAGAGGTGTAAACATAGATTGTCCAACAGAAAATCAGATATGGATTTTTTTTTTTTTTTTTTTTTTTTTTTTTTTTTTTTTTTTTTTTTTTTTAAAGAATGCCTACAGCAACTAAAACAAGTATGTAGTAGCAAACACGAATCGTCTTAGATATGCGTAACTTATAAATATTACCTTAAAAGAAAATTATACGAAGTCCTTTTGATGATCAAATATATACTTTATAGATGAAATATCTATTAGTTTACCCTATGATCAGTGAGAAACTAATCAAGGCTTAAAAGCTGAGAATTTACATATATTTTTTTTTAATTACGCAAAATTGATCTGTAGATATATGTAAATATATCCTTTCTAAAAATTGTTTTGTTTCAATAAAAATCGCAAATTTTATGTATGTGTACTCATTTTAAACTGTTCTATGTCAAAGAATCTACATAAAGAAGAATCATGAATATTTTTGTGGGGTTTTAGATGTACTTGTTAGCATGCGTTAGATATGGTTGAGACTTTTTAGTGCAATCATACATATATATTTTAAACTATTAAAGAAATATATTAGTTTAATATAATTTTTGTATGTACAGTTTAGGCGATTTCATCGATGTACAAGGTATGTCTACACAAATTGTTTGATAGGAAACAGATATAAAGATAGGTTTGATAGGGAAACAGATATGAAGGTTTAAAGAATACCTGCGACAACTAAAAAGAAGCATGGACATGCAGACATGGATCGATGAGGAATCTTACAACTTATATACATTAGCTCAGAATAAAATTAGCTTAAGTCCTTTTGATGATAAGCGTTACTTGCTAGACGATGGAATAACTAGCTCAGCAGATGGATATTATGAAATTGATCAAGATTGTGATTATCAAGAAAAATGTCGAATAGTGATGTAAATACTCTACGGTAAATAAAACTTTTCTGTATTTTTTTTATGTTAATTTTAAATATGTGTACTTTTTAAAACTTCTACACAAGCATTTCTCGTAGAATGCTACGTATGTGAACTTTATTGAAATGTATTCTACCCATACGTACAATCACCCCCATATGCAAACATATGTATTTTTTTTTTACCATATACAGTTTTAAACTTTTTTTTTTTACTGCTTTGTAATTTTCTAAAGGGTTTTTTTTTATTATTATTATTATACATTATATTTTTACATGTTTTTAATATTTTTTCCAATTTTTTTCTAGTTTATGAATGATATAAATATATAGTTTTACCTCTGCACATACACGCACATAGTCTTATGACGTTTACACTTTTCAAAACGGTTTACCATGTTATAAAAACCGGTTACCTAGCTGAAAAATATTACAAAATGCTTTTTGAATCAATCTAAAGCGTTAACCGTGTGTCAAAAGGTTAGTACAATATTTTTATAAGTTATGAAATACGTTAAAGTAATAATAGTGAAAGATTTATAACATTTTTGTTAACTTGTGAATTTCTTAAAACTTTTGTTACTTCTTTTTTTTTCTTAGCTTTTTCTTAAGATGTTTTATTTTTTTTTTTAACTTTACTTTTTTTATTTTTTAAACTTTGATATATATTTTTTAAAGTTAAGTTTCAATTTTTTTTTTTTTTTAAATCTTTTTCTAAAAATTTTATTTTATTTATTTTTTTCTTCTTATTTTTTTTAATTTACCTTTTTATTTTTAATTTATTTTTTTTTAAATTGAGTTTCAATTTTTAAATCTTTTTTTTAACATAAAATTAAGTTATATATATTTTAAATTATCATAAACTTTTTGCATAAACATACGCAACTACATATAAACATAGTTTTAAACAGACAGACAGTCATACATACACACACATAGAACTATTTGTCGCACACACACACACACACACACATACATACCCACATACCCACACACACACATATATACATACACGCACACACACACGCACACACACAAATAGAACTATTTATAATAACTATAAGACATATATGCTTTTTAAAACATACTCTTACACACAAACGTTTTTAATAAAATATCAGATGTACCAATAAAATGAGATGAAAAGATTATTGTGAGAAAAAGAGGGTTGATTCTGAAGATTGTACTTCCTGTTGCTCGGTTGCTCAGTTGCGGCTGAGCCTGTGGCCGGTGAACCCCCACTATCCCACTACTCCTGTTTTCTGCAGATTTATTCAGTGCGTAGAATATTTCGTTTATTTACAGAGACACTCAAAAGATTTCGGGTACAGGACTGGCTATGAGCCATAACTGCTGGATTTAAGTTCTAAGCTGTGAATTTAAATTATTTATTTTTAAAGTGTAATGAGGTGTATATTTCCTATACAGGGTTGCATGCTATAGAATTCGCACATACACTTTAGGCAAAAAGAAAAAAAAATCTCAATTGCATATTATGTGTGTTTTGAAAATTTGAAAATGGAGATGTTTTTGATCGTTTCGACACACTCAAAGGTACTGTGCCTCCTTAAAGATTGTTGTCTTTAAACTATTAAACCCACATGTACGAAACTTAAAAGAGTAATTTAAAATTAAAATTTTCCCATTTTCCACATCCCTCATCAATCTTTTAAAAATATCATATAATCTCTGAACTTGGATGCAGCTGCATAGAATTACAAAGTATTTCTATGTAATTCCTTCTGAAAAATAAGACTTCCAAATCGTAAATAATTCTCTCGCACAAGTATTTTGTTTCTGATCTACAATTATTTTTTCCACCTTCTGTACTTTATTTTAAAGAATAATTACAACTTTTGTTATGTTTTATTCTAATTACTTAATTAATAATTCCTTGCCATAACAAAACTTTCTACTCCGCGAAAAATTGTTTTTGATTAACATGAAAAATTATTTTTCTGACTTTTTGTTTCCTCTGTGTAATAACCCCAAACTTTAAGCCAAATTCCAACCAAGATCAAAAGTATTCTCTTCTGATCGGTGAAAAATCGTATGCATTCACTAATTTCCCCTTAAATAATACATATATTCCCATAGTTATTAGTCAACTACACACTGTTTGTCACAACAAACCCAAAATTTATGGCGCACAGAACCTCAAGTTGCCTATCGCGAAGCCTTTAGTCTGGACCTATATATATATATATATATATATATATATATATATTATTTCCAATTCTTTCCATTAATTTTCTCAAATTGTATTAAAAAGAGCTACATATATATATTTTTTTAATAAAAGTAATCTAAAATTAAATTTCGAAGGTCAAAATTATAACATTTTTACATGTATTCCCTGTGTCAACCTGTCCTGTTTTTTGTCAAACCATGTACGTAATATACTTTAAAACCACAGAACTATACATCCAATATGAAGCATAAACACATACATAAAATATACTTAAAATCAACTATGCAAATTTTACTTTTGGAGATCAAAATACATAAGATTTAACGCTTCGAATGAACTTGTGACTTAAATCACAAAAGCTCTTAATGTTTCTTTTCAAAAGATTTAGCCCTGTAATTTAGTAGTATTAAATATTTCAAGGTAAAAAATTCTGTTTGACCTCCAAAAGTCAAGTTTTTCATTTTATAAAGTTGCATTTCAGCACATAATATCAACGCATAATATATAATTAAAGAATACATAAAACACCCTAACAGTCCCACATACAAAAGTCTCTAAATATACATTAATTAAAACAATAATGAGTTTCACATGAAATGCGTATTTTTCTTCATAGACTGTTTTAGCATTTCAGAGAGCGATCGTCTTCTTTTTGGAGGGAGATGTATTTACTTTTGTTCAGAAATAAATACATCTCCGCAAAAATATTTAATATTTCCTTATGTCGGAGTTAGATGCATGAACATATTTCGTATTTCTTCTTGGTAGATTATTTAAGCATTTCAGAGAGCAACCTTCTTCTCTTTCCACGGAGATGTATTTACTTTTGTCCAGAAATAAATACATCTCCACAAAAATATTTAACATTTTCTTCGGTCGGAGTGTGATGCATGAGCATATTGCGTGTTTCTTCTTGATTGACCGATTTAGCATTTCAGAGAGCTATCTTCTCCCTCTTCGACGGAGATGTATTTACTTTTGTCCAGAAATAAATACATCTCCGCAAAAATATTTAACATTTCCTTCGGTCGGAATGTGATGCATAAGCATATTTTGTATTTCTTCTTCTTAGACTGTTTTAGCATTCCAGAGAGAGATCGTCTTTTTTCACGGAGAGGTATTTACTTTTCTGCAGAAATAAATATATCTCCGTAAAAATATATAACATTTCCTTTTGTTGGTGTCTGGTGCATGAGAATATTTCGTATTTCTTCTTGATATATTATTTTAACATTTAATTGAGCGATCTTCATTTTCGTCGGAGGTGTATTTACTTTTGTCCAGAAATAAATACATCTCCGCACAAATATATAACATTTCATTCTGTCGGAGTGAGATTCATGAGCATATTTCGTATTTCTTCTTTATAGACTGTTTTAGCATTTCAGGGTGCGATCTTCTTCTTCGATGGAGATGTATTTACGTTTGTCCGGAAATAAATACATATCCGCAAAAATATTTAACTTTTCCTTCTGTCGGAATGTAAGCATGGGCATATTTCGTTTTTCTTTTTCATAGACTGTTTTAGAATTTCATTAAACGGTGTTCTTCCCTTTCGACGGAGAGGTATTTACTTTTGTCCAGAAATAAATACATCTCCGCACAACTATATAACATTTCATTCTGTCGGAGTTAGATTCATGAGCATATTTCGTATTTCTTCTTCATAGACTGTTTTAGCATTTCAGGGAGCGATCTTCTTCTTCGACGGAGATGTATTTACATTTGTCCGGAAATAAATACATATCCGCAAAAATATTTAACTTTTCCTTCTGTCGGAATGTAAGCATGGGCATATTTCGTTTTTCTTTTTCATAGACTGTTTTAGCATTTCATTAAACGGTGTTCTTCCCTTTCGACGGAGATGTATTTACTTTTGTCCAGAAATAAATACATCTCCGCACAAATATTTAACATTTCATTCTCTCGGAGTGTGATTCATGATCATAATTCGTATTTCTTCTTCTTAGACTGTTTTAGCATTCCAGAGAGCGATCGTCTTTTTTCACGGAGAGGTATTTACTTTTGTACAGAAATAAATACATCTCCGTAAAAATATTTAACATTTCCTTTGTCGGTGTCTGGTGCATGAGAATATTTTGTATTTCTTCTTGATATATAATTTTAACATTTAACTGAGCGATCTTCCCTTTCGACGGAGAGGTATTTACTTTTGTCCAGAAATAAATACATCTCCGCACAAATATATAACATTTCATTCTGTCGAAGTGAGATTCATGAGCAAATTTGTATTTCTTCTTCATAGACTGTTTTAGCATTTCAGGGAGCGATCTTGTTCTTTTTCGACGGAGATGTATTTACTTTTGTCCAGAAATAAATACATCTCCGTAAAAATATTTAACATTTCCTTTGTCGGTGTCTGGTGCATGAGAATATTTTGTATTTCTTCTTGATATATAATTTTAACATTTAACTGAGCGATCTTCTTTTTCGTCGGAGGTGTATTTACTTTTGTCCAGAAATAAATACATCTCCGCACAAATATATAACATTTCATTCTGTCGGAGTGAGATTCATGAGCATATTTCGTATTTCTTCTTTATAGACTGTTTTAGCATTTCAGGGAGCGATCTTGTTCTTTTTCGACGGAGATGTATTTACTTTTGTCCAGAAATAAATACATCTCCGCAAAAACATTTAATATTCCCTTCTGTCGGAGTGTGATGCATAAGCATATTTCGCATTTCTTCTTGTTAGATTGTTTTAGCATTTCAGAGAATGACCTTCTTCTCTTTCCACGGAGATGTATTTACTTTTGTCCAGAAATAAATACATCTCCGCAAAAAAATTTAACATTTCATTCTGTCGGAATGTGATGCAAGGGCATATTTCGTAATTCTTTTTCACAGATTGTTTTAGCATTTCATTGAGCGGTCTTCTTCTTCTTCTACGGAGATGTATTTACTTTTGACCAGAAATAAATACATCTCCGCACAAATTTTTAACATTTCATACTGTCGGATTGTGATTCATAAGCGTATTTCGTATTTCTTCTTCTTAGACTGTTTTAGCATTCCAGAGAGCGATCTTCCCAGAGAGCGATCTTCTTTTTCCAAGGAGAGGTATTTACTTTTGTGTAGAAATAAATACATCTCCATAAAAATATTTAACATTTCCTTTTGTCGGTGTCTGGTGCATGAGAATATCTCGTATTTCTTCTTGATATATTATTTTAGCATTTAATTGAGCGATCTTCTTTTTCGGCGGAGGTGCATTTACTTTTGTCCAGAAATAAATACATCTCCGCAAAAATATTTAAAATTTTCCTTCTGTCGGAGTGTAACGCATGAGCATATTTCGTATTTCTTCTTCATTGACTGTTTTAGCATTTCATTGAGCGGTCTTCTTCTCTTTCGATGCTCGACGGAGAGGTATTTACTTTTGTCTACAAATAAATACATCGCCGCAAAAATATTTAACATTTCCTTCTGTCGGAGTGTGACGCATGAGCGTATTTCGTATTTCTTCTTCATTGACTGTTTTAGCATTTCAAAGAGCGATCTTCTTCTTCAACGGAGATGTTTTTACTTTTGTCAAGAAATAAATACATCTTCGCAAAAATATTTAACATTTCCTTCTGTCGGAGTATGACGCATGAGCATATTTCATATTGATTCTTCATAGACTGTTTTAGCCTTTCAGAGAGCAATCTTCTTTTTCGACGGAGAGGTATTTATTTTGTCCAGAAATAAATACCTCTCCCAAAATATTTTTAACCTTTCCTTCTGTCGGAATGTGATGCATGGGCATATTGCCTATTCTTCTTGATAGACTGTTTTAGCATTTCAGAGAGCGATCTTCTTCGACAGAGATGAATTTACTTTTCTCTGGAAATAAATACATCTCCGCAAAAATATTTAAGTTTTCCTTCTTTCGGAACGTAAGCATGGGCATATTTCGTTTTTCTTTTTCATAGACTTTTTTAGCATTTCCTTAAACGGTCTTCTTCTCTTTCGACGGAGAGGTATTTACTTTTGTACAGAAATAAATACATCTCCGCACAAATATTTACCATTTCATTCTGTCGGAGTGTGATGCATGAGCATATTTCGTATTTATTTTTTATAGACTGTTTTAGAATTTCATTGAGCGGTCTTCTTCTCTTTCGACGCTCGACGGAGAGGTATTTACTTTTGTCCAGAAATAAATACATCGCCACAAAAATATTTAACATTTCCTTCTGTCGGAGTGTGACGCAAGAGTGTATTCCGTATTTCTTCTTCATTGACTGTTTCAGCATTTCAAAGAGCAATCTTCTTTTTCGACGGAGAGGTATTTATTTTGTCCAGAAATAAGTACCTCTCCCAAAATATTTTTAACATTTCCTTCTGTCGGAATGTGATGCATGGGCATATTGCATATTCTTCTTGATAGACTGTTTTAGCATTTCAGAGAGCTATCTTCTTCTTCGACGGAGATGTATTTACTTTTGTCCAGAAATAAATACATCTCCGCACAAATATTTAACATTTCATTCTCTCGGAGTGTGATTCATGATCATAATCCGTATTTCTTCTTCTTAAACTGTTTCAGCATTCCAGAGAGCGATCGTCTTTTTTCACGGAGAGGTATTTACTTTTGTACAGAAATAAATACATCTCCGTAAAAATATTTAACATTTCCTTTGTCGGTGTCTGGTGCATGAGAATATTTTGTATTTCTTCTTGATATATAATTTGAACATTTAACTGAGCGATCTTCTTTTTCGTCGGAGGTGTATTTACTTTTGTCCAGAAATAAATACATCTCTGCAAAAATATTTAACATTTCCATTTGTCGGTGTGCTGTGCATGAGAATATTTCGTATTTCTTCTTGATATATTATTTTAGCATTTAATTGAGCGATCTTCTTTTTCGTCGGAGTTGTATTTACTTTTGTCTAGAAATAAATACATCTCCGCAAAAATATTTAACTTTTCCTTCTGTTGGAATGTGAGCATTGGCATATTTCGTTTTTCTTTTTCATAGACTGTTTTAGCATTTCATTAAACGGTCTTCTTCTCTTTCGACGGAGAGGTATTTACTTTTGTCCAGAAATAAATACATCTCCGCACAAATATATAACATTTCATTCTGTGGTAGTGAGATTCATGAGCATATTTCGTATTTCTTCTTCATAGACTGTTTTAGCATTTCAGAGAGCGATCTTGTTCTTTTTCGACACTCAACGGCGAGGTATTTACTTTTGTCCAGAAATAAATACATCTCCTCAAAAATATTTAACATTTCATTCTGTCGGAGTGTGATGCATGAGCATATTTCGTATTTATTTTTTATAGACTGTTTTAGAATTTCATTGAGCAGTCTTCTTCTCTTTTGACGCTCAACGGAGAGGTATTTACTTTTGTCCAGAACTAAATAAATATCCGCAAAAATATTTAACATTTCCTTCTGTCGGAGTGTGACGCATGTGCGTATTTCGTATTTCTTCTTCATTGGCTGTTTTAGCATTTCCGAGAGAGATCTTCTTCTTCAACGGAGATGTATTTACTTTTGTCAAGAAATAAATACATCTTCGCATAAATATTTAACATTTACTTCTGTCGGAATGTGAGCATGGGCATATTTCGTTTTTCTTTTTCATAGACTGTTTTAGCATTTCATTGAGCGGTCTTCTTCTCTTTCGACGAAGAGGTATTTACTTTTGTCCAGAAATAAATACATCTCCGCACAAATATATAACATTTCATTCTGTCGGAGTGTGATTCATGAGCATATTTCGTATTTCTTCTTCATAGACTGTTTTAGCATTCCAGAGAGCGATCGTCTTTTTTCACGGAGAGGTATTTACTTTTGTGCAGAAATAAATACATATCCGCAAAAATATTTAACTTTTCCTTCTGTCGGAATGTAAGCATGGGCATATTTCGTTTTTCTTTTTCATAGACTGTTTTAGCATTTCATTAAACGGTGTTCTTCCCTTTCGACGGAGAGGTATTTACTTTTGTCCAGAAATAAATACATCTCCGTAAAAATATTTAACATTTCCTTTTGTTGGTGTCTGGTGCATGAGAATATTTCGTATTTCTTCTTGATATATTATTTTAACATTTAATTGAGCGATCTTCATTTTCGTCGGAGGTGTATTTACTCTTGTCCAGAAATAAATACATCTCCACACAAATATATCACATTTCATTCTGTCGGAGTGAGATTCATGAGCATATTTCGTATTTCTTCTTTATAGACTGTTTTAGCATTTCAGGGAGCGATCTTCTTCTTCGACGGAGATGTATTTACGTTTGTCCGGAAATAAATACATATCCGCAAAAATATTTAACTTTTCCTTCTGTCGGAATGTAAGCATGGGCATATTTCGTTTTTCTTTTTCATAGACTGTTTTAGCATTTCATTAAACGGTGTTCTTCCCTTTCGACGGAGAGGTATTTACTTTTGTCCAGAAATAAATACATCTCCGCACAACTATATAACATTTCATTCTGTCGGAGTGAGATTCATGAGCATATTTCGTATTTCTTTTTCACAGACTGTTTTAGCATTTCAGGGAGCGATCTTCTTCTTCGACGGAGACGTATTTACATTTGTCCGGAAATAAATACATATCCGCAAAAATATTTAACTTTTCCTTCTGTCGGAATGTAAGCATGGGCATATTTCGTTTTTCTTTTTCGTAGACTCTTTTAGCATTTCATTAAACGGTGTTCTTCCCTTTCGACGGAGATGTATTTACTTTTGTCCAGAAATAAATACATCTCCTCACAAATATTTAACATTTCATTCTCTCGGAGTGTGATTCATAATCATAATTCGTATTTCTTCTTCTTAGACTGTTTTAGCATTCCAGAGAGGGATCGTCTTTTTTCACGGAGAGGTATTTACTTTTGTACAGAAATAAGTACCTCTCCCAAAATATTTTTAACATTTCCTTCTGTCGGAATGTGATGCATGGGCATATTGCATATTCTTCTTGATAGACTGTTTTAGCATTTCAGAGAGCTATCTTCTTCTTCGACGGAGATGTATTTACTTTTGTCCAGAAATAAATGCATCTCCGCACAAATATTTAATATTTTATTCTCTCGGAGTGTGATTCATGATCATAATCCGTATTTCTTCTTATTAAACTGTTTCAGCATTCCAGAGAGCGATCTTCTTATTCCAAGGAGAGGTTTACTTTTGTGCAGAAATAAATACATCTCTGCAAAAATATTTAACATTTCCATTTGTCGGTGTGCTGTGCATGAGAATATTTCGTATTTATTCTTGATATATTATTTTAGCATTTAATTGAGCGATCTTCTTTTTCGTCGGAGTTGTATTTACTTTTGTCCAGAAATAAATACATCTCCGCAAAAATATGTAACATTTCCTTCTGTCGGAATGTGAGCATGGGCATATTTAGTTTTTCTTTTTCATAGACTGTTTTAGCATTTCATTGAGCGGTCTTCTTCTCTTTCGACGGAGAGGTATTTACTTTTGTCCAGAAATAAATACATCTCCGCACAAATATATAACATTTCATTCTGTCGGAGTGTGATTCATGAGCATATTTCGTATTTCTTCTTCATAGACTGTTTTAGCATTCCAGAGAGCGATCGTCTTTTTCGACGGAGAGCTATTTATTTTGTCCGAACATAAATACCTCTCCCAAAATATTTTTTATATTTCCTTCTGTCGAAGTGCGATGCATGAGCATTTTCAGTATTTTTTCGTCATAGACTGTTTTAGCATTTCATTGAGCATATTTTTTTCTCTTTCCACGACGAGAATACCAAGCTTTTAATATTGTAGCGTAAGTGTCTCCAAAGGAATGTTTGGTCCACATTGCTGATAAAAAATTGTATTGTAGCGCAAGCTGTACCGAAGGAACATTCTGTGAGCATTGCCGATGTTATAGGTATGGCATATATTCTTCTGGGGAAAACTCTATGGAAGGAATATTCGGTTCACATTGCCGATGAGAAAACTATGTCATAAATTTTTGTAGCGCAAAAGTCCCCAAAGAAATATTTGGTGCACATTGTCGATGAGAATGCCAAGCTTTTATTCTTGTAGCGTAAGTGTCTCCAAAGGAATTTTTGGTCCACATTGCACATAAAAAATCCATGTCATTTAGTCATTGAACACAAGCTGTACTCCAGGAGTATTCGTTGAGCATTGCCGATGTATAAACTATGGCATATAATCTTGTAGCGCAACCTCTACTGAAGGAATATGCTGTGAGTATTGCCGATGTTGAAGGTATGGCTTATATTCTTCTGGGAAAACTCTACCGAAGGAATATTCTGTGCACCTTTCCGATGAGAATAGTATGTCATAAATTCTTGTAGCGCAAGATTCACCAAAGAATTACTTGGTGCACATTGTCGATGAGAATACGAAGCTTTTTTCTTGTAGCGTAAGTGTCTCCAAAGGAATGTTTTATCCACATTGCCGATAAAAAATCCATATCATTTATTCATTGAACACAAGCTCCACGGAAGAAATATTCGGTGATCATTGCCGATGTAGAAACTATGGCATATTTTCTTGTAGCGCAAGCTCTACCGAAGGAATATTCGGTGAGCATTATCGATGCTGAAGGCATGGCTTTAATTCTTGTGGGGCAAGCTCAACCGAAGGAATATTCGGTGCACATTGCTGATGAGAAATCTGTGTCATGAATTCTTGTAGCGCAAGTGTCGCCAAAGAAATGTTTGGTCCACATTGCCGATAAAAAATCCATGTCATTTAGTCATTGAACACAAGCGCTACGGAAGGAATGTTCGGTGAGCATTGCCGATGTAGAAACTATGGCATATTTTCTTGTAGCGCAAGCTCTACCGAAGGAATATTCGGTGAGCATTATTGATGCTGAAGGTATGGCATTAATTCTTGTTGTTGCAAGCTCAACCGAAGGAATATTCGGTGCACATTGCCGATGAGAAATCTGTGTCATGAATTCTTGTAGCGCAAGTGTCACCAAAGTAGTATTTGGCACACATTGCCGATGAGAAAGCTGTGTCATAAATTCTTGTAGCGCAAGTGTCGCCAAAGGAATGTTTGGTCTACATTGCCGATAAAAAATCCATGTCATTTAGTCATTGAACGCAAGCGCTACGGAAGGAATGTTCCGTGAGCATTGCCGATGTAGAAAATATGGCTTATATTCTTGTAGCGCAAGCTCTACCGAAGGAAAATTCGGTGGGCATTGCCGATGTTGAAGGTATGGCATATATTCTTGTGGGGCAAAATTTTCCGAAGGAATATTCGGTGCACATTGCCGATGAGAAAGCTACGTCATAAATTCTTGTAGCGCAAGTATCATCAAAGGAATATTTGGTGCACATTGCCGATGAGAATGCCAAGCTTTTATTCTTGTAGCGTAAGTGTCTCCAAA
Organism: Maratus michaelseni; assembly: GCA_963931845.1. Classification (NCBI taxonomy): domain Eukaryota; kingdom Metazoa; phylum Arthropoda; class Arachnida; order Araneae; family Salticidae; genus Maratus; species Maratus michaelseni. Next base: position 255,661,746 of record OZ007597.1, on the reverse strand, counting down.
GGAATGTTTGGTCCACATTCCGATAAAAAATCATGTCATTTAGTCATTGAACGCAAGCTCTACGGAAGGAATATTCGGTGAGCATTGCCGATGTAGAAACTATGGCTTATATTCTTGTAGCGCAAGCTCTCCCGAGGGAATATTCGGTGACCATTACCGATGTTAAATGTATGGCATATATTCATGTGGGGCAAGCTCTACCGAAGAAATATTCGGTGCACATTGCCGATGAGAAATCTATGTAATAAATTCTTGTAGCTCAAGTTTCACCAAAGGAATATTTAGTACACATTGCCGATGAGAATGCCAAGCTTTTATTATTGTAGCGTAAGTGTCTCCAAAGGAATGTTTGGTCCACGTTGCGATAAAAAATCTAATTTAGACATTGAACGTAAGCGCTACGGAAGGAATGTTCGGTGAGCATTGCCGATGTAGAAACTATGGTTTATATTCTTGTAGCGCAAGCTCTACCGAAGGAATATTCTGTGAGCATTGCCGATGTTGAAGGTATGGCATATATTCTTGTGGGGCTACTCTACCGAAGGAATATTCGGTGCACATTGCCGATGAGAAAGCTATGTCATAAATTCTTCTAGCGCAAGAGTCACCAAAGGAATAATTGGTGCACATTGCTGATGAAAATACTATGGCAGTAAGACTTGCAGCGCAAGTTTCACCAAAGGAATATTTGGTGCACAAGCACCCAAAGAATATTCTGTGGTGCCCAAGGAATATTCTGTGTCTCGCGTCTCAAACCACTTTCCTGAATTACTAATGTTGGGTTTAAATATTACGATTTAAACTGTAGAATGTGCTCAATAAACATTTGCACTGTTTGGAGAATTTTATTGAACCTTTAAACTGATTTCTAACACATGTATATATTTAAAAATATATGTATTTTTTTACATGCATACATCGGATCTGTTAAAAACTGCAGCTTATAGTCAAAGTGCACTTAATAGAGAGAAGGTCAAACCTAAAGAAATAAAAATAAAACCTGAAAGATAAAGATTAGCACATGTTATATGTTTACCTGCTCTTAGTTTTGATCAGGTAAAAAAATCACAATATCTTGAAAGATTACTGCATACATATTTAAATAAATATAAATCTAGATTAATTACTATAAATATAAATGTAGATTGCACTCAACCATATTTAGCTTATTCGCCGCATTTTTAAAATTGAAAATCTAAAATTTCCCCACATATAAGAATGGTGTTGGTGGCGAGCCTAATGAGCTTTATTTTGGTGGCATGAAATTTGCAGGCATGTAGGGATCTATGCGAGTATTACGGAATTAATGGCACCAATAGATGGCGCTTTTACGCTTCTGCACCTTTCATATTTTTATTCGCCATCAGCTCTTAAACGTGCCATTTCCGGATATACATTCTGTTGCAAAAATTTTCAAATTTTACCAGTAATTTTTGAAACCCCTGTATACACACACACAAAAAAAAAAAAGAAGAAGAAGAAGAAGTCCGAATAAAGTAAATTTACAGGATATTTACTTGACTTTAACTAAGTTCTAATTAATGCATATATAATGCATATATAAAAGCACTTCTCATTTTAAATGAGAAAAGAAAAGCATAACTATAATAATGAATTGAATGACAGTCTTTTATCATGGAAGCTATGCAGTTTCATTAAGGAGATCGGATCATTTACAAATTTGAATAAACGTAACTTTTAAAAGATCAATGCAATATCACATTTTCAGAGAAATAAAATAAATATGAAGCTTGTTTAATTTCAATCCATTAGTTAAGAAGATATAATAAATTAAAAAATAAATCCATTAGTGGTAATGTCAGTTATTTAAACATAATTTTAAAAATAACTTAGGTATTCCATTATTATTATTATTATTATTATTTTATATGCAGTTTTATGAAAAATCTAACATGTGTTCTGTGTATAGGTTAGATTAAACTACTTTTAGAATGAGTAATAATTTAAAATAATGCAAAATAAGACTAAAAAAGGTGGGTTTTCGATCGCTTAAAAACTGTAATTTGTGAAGAGATGTAATATAATCCCTACTCAGGTCGATTTTCGATCACTCAGAATAATATTTTCTGTGTGAATAAGTTTTTGACTAAATGCGCACATATAAAAATTCACGTTCTGAATTAAACTGAAAAGCACTTCTCATTTAAAAAAAAAAAAAAAAAAGAAACATGTAAATAAGATTCTTGATTAAATGTGAAAGTATTCTGACTTTTTAAATATATGAAAAGATACTGTTATTTATGTTTCTCCCAAATTACAAAGTCAGAAAATGTTCCAATAACAGATAGCGAGGATACTACATCTTAGCAGAAATTCCCTGGAAAGATTCTTATCGGCGCATGTATAGAAACACTTCATGTGGGAAAGTTAATGTAACTATAGTATCGTTTCCTTAACATACATAAGGAATGATAACTTAGGCTATAGTTATTATCTGGCTATACAAATCTAATTTGTACTAATTACTTACAAAAGGTTCTCGATTCTACGCATTATATTTCGATTTCCCTTCATAATTCAAAAACACTTTTAATTTCAAAAGAAGTCAAATGCACAGTAATAACTTTAAAAAATAATTAATCAATACACGAAAACAGTTAATCGGTTTCTCAAAAGTAAGCAAAGTAACAAGGCATACGACAGAACGTTTTAAGAAAGAGGTCATGACAATTGTTTGAGTTACAAAATTGGAGTTCATTGTTACGTTTTATTGTTTAGAGACATTGTTATCTCAGTACTTGAATGTTTATCAGTTTTTTTCTTAAATTAACAATGAAATAATATTTACAATTCTGCAACCAACAATATAACAATCGAACATTTTTAAAGGTATGATTGCAAAAAATGTCGTTCTAAACAAAAAATATAAAATCACCTATTACGATTAACTTTTGTGATACACTTTAAAAAAGCACACACATATTTTAAAATGTTTTATTTTTTTCCCCTTAAATATTTTTTTTTAATTCCATATTTTCATTTTATACGGTATTCGCTAGTGTAACGCCATAATTTTGTAACAAAAAAAAATGTATTTTTTTTATTAACTTAGGCAAGGTTATTAGCTTAGGTTCTACATATTAGCTTAGGCAATCTTATCAAGATAAGAATACATTCCTTTCATTAGAGATTTTCACTTTATCAAAAATCAGAAAAATACTGTTTCCAGTAATTTTGTTTAGTTATTTAACATAAACATAAGGAAGTATTAAAATATTTTTTAATTTGTTGTATAGGCTTGTAAAATCTGAAACGTAAACAAGTGAAATTTCCTCGCTAATGTTAAACATATGGGCGTGAAATGCGTTCTTATATTTAAAATTTCTCATCAGGAAGTTAATACTTCTGTTGAAGAGAAGGGGAAGTGGGGGAAAACGGGAAGGGGAGAGGTGGGAAGAGGGAAGGGTAGTGAGAGGAGCGAGGGAGAGAGGGGGAGAAGGAGGAGACAGAGGGGAGGGAAGGAGAGAGAGAGAGAGAGAGTAGAAATATTAATATATCGTATTGTCATCTGAAACACACCTGTACATACAAATTTTATAATTCTAGCCTATCAGGAAGTGAGAGAAAAATCGATTACAAAATTATATTATCTTCACATACACGAATCAAGTTCAGTTAAATAAGCTAATGGTAAAAAATAAGCTTTTAAATTTATTTTAAATATTTTATTATCTTCAAAATGTATTTTAAGCAATCCCTGCTCATACGTCGTAATATATCTGACTTATTTTGTGTGGCCCTGTAAAATAATATTAATTCTACGAACATTAATAACTACGAAAATCCGTAAATTGCATTTTATCAATTGCAGGCTCAGACAGTTTGACAAAGAGCGAATTTAACGCTAATGTCAACACTATCAATCTGCTCACTTTTTTTAAGACAAAAATTTTTGTTCCCATCACTGGCATGAAAATCGAACGTTATTTCTTCGGAGAAAATAATGGATTTCTTTTCCGTTTAGGATCCACACTTTGGTCTGTTTGGCAAGATTACACATAAATCTAAACAAACATTTTGAAAATTAAGTGTAAGGAGAGACTGGTTATTGGAAAATGTGCAGCTTTTCAGTTGGGTCTTAAGGCAGCTAATCAGCTTGTGTCAGCATAGTGGTACTTTACTAGCCAAAAATCCTGCTACTTCTTTTCTCTCACTTTTGTATCGCCGATAAAGTCAGTTATCTTACAGTTTTTCATGCAGAAACGCAGCAATATGTGATCTTGTTATTACGCAGATAACCGTGTTTGCATGTTTTGCTTTTTTCTGATAACCGATCCGATATTTCGGAACTTAAAAAGCTATCTATCTATTTACTGTCCACTGACTACATGGCGCGCTGTAAACAACACGACGAGTAGAATGATGATCCTTATGCTATGCCACAACAATACTCCTTTGGTTTGGCATCAAGTAAGTGTATCTGGCCATGAGATCAGAGATGAAGAATAATGTAACGTATACAAAATGGATTCAAGCTGCGTATAACGATCATGATGCAATCTAATTTTGCATTACGGCAAGAATATGTTAACACTAGGGTGGAGCGAAAAAAATTTTTTTTTTTTACAGAAAACGGGTAGGTGCCAAAAGTTGCCTTTATACTAATACATCAACTGTCTACAACTTTACCGCTGAAAACAAAAAAATGGCTTGAGTCTGCGCTTTTGGTCCAAAATCGAAATTTTGAGTAAAATTTAACAATTTTTCAAAAAAAAAAAAAAAAAAAAAAATTCTGTAGAACTGGTTATGATTTAAAAGTGTCATTTCAACCTTTATTAATAAAGATTTAAAATATTGAAACGATAAAACGATATCTTTATTCTGTATAACTGGAGCAAAACTGACAACTTTCGGTAAAAAAGGGGCGTTGCCATTCTGGAACGTTGTCTGGCGTTGCCATACAACGATTCTTTGAAAAAACATTAATAGAAAGAAGATTAAATAAAGAAGCACTTCAATTAGAATATTCTACACGTGCAATTGAAGAAAACTAATCAGCATGCAATAATTCAATAATAGATACAGTTGAATTCCCACATTCATTCTCAAATAGCGAAAAAAGAATGAAGCTTCAAACTTTTTCTAAGAAATTTCTGATCGGTCTGCTGCAGCTCAGGGGTTCTCCAGGATTATGCGCGTGAAGCAAATGACACGGGAAAACATAATGTACCTGTACCCATTATAGACAGAAGCAAGATAAGGCGTGAACGCCAATTAGCTCGTCCGTCTCAACGTAAAGAACAGCACCTCAAAACAGAAGTAAGAGCCTTATATTTTGACTCTGGAAAAGATGACACAATGTGTATAGAAAAGAGGATAAACATGCGTATTGTAGCATTATGAAAGGAGAACATGTTAGTATCATACAAGAGCCTGGCTCCAAATATTTGGGGCACATAACTTCCTCATCTGAAGCATCAAAAGATATTTTTAAATGCATATGGAAGTTTTAAGAAGATGAAAATATTGATTTGTCCAGCCTCTCATGTTTGGGTTGTAATGCGTGTTCTGTGAAAACGGGAAGCATACTGGAGTAATCCGTCGAATGGAAGAGAAGCTTGCAAGATCAGTACAATGGATCATATGCCATCTCCATTCGAATGAATTGCCTTTGCGTCATTCGTTAGGCAAGATCGATGGGAAAACTTCTGGTCCACATGTATTCACCGAACCATTAGGAAAGTCTTTCTCCAAATGCTATTCACTTTTTATTGCAGTTTTTGAGCACATTAAGAGTAATTTGGAAAACATATTTCTTGAAATCGGTGATCAGCATAAACCAGAAATACCCGCTGGACATTTGCAAAGCTATTTCTTCAGGATATTGCTCAAAACAACTAGCGAATAGGAGCCCAGAAAAATTGTCCCACACAAGTCTGGATATACGAAATAAGAGATGAATACACCAAGACTAGATTGATACATCGAAAATTCGATCCAGTCTTTGACAAAAAATCACAATTCAAGGACTAAATAAAACACTGTGCTCAGATGGTAAAGTGGTTGGGCTGGGTACGGGTGGGACATGATACGTACCCAACTCCATGTGGTATGTTCTGGGTAGTTGTAAAAGCAACTAGCTAAGAGCTGCATTCAAAACAAAGATTCGTTGTATGCTGTACAAGAATGGCAACGCCCAATTTTTATCGAAAGTTGTCAGTTTTGCTCCAGTTATACAGAATAAAGATATCATTTTATCGTTTCAATATTTTAAATCTTTATTAATAAAGGTGGAAATGACACTTTTAAATCATAACCAGTTCTACAAATTTATTTATTTTATTTTTTAAAAAATTGTCAAATTTTTCCCAAAATTTCGACTTTTTGACCAAAAGCGCAGACACAAGTCTTTTTTTTTTTCAGCGGTAAAATTGCAAACATTTGATGTACTAGTATAAAGGCAACTTTTGGAATCTACCCATTTTTTGTAAATTTTTTTCGCTCCACCCTAGTTAACACGTAGATGTTGTCTGAGGCAATTCAAGAGGATTATTTTAGCATAGTTGCTGTTTGGTTCAAAATTACAATAAAAATCAAATGAGATGCACTTTTTTTGAACAGTACTGTAATTTGTATTTGATTTTAATTTGTATTTGTACTTTATGACTCAATATATTAAGAAGTAAAAATTCGAAAAGTATGCATCTCTTTCCCCCCTCCTCTCTCTGTATATAAATGTTCAGCTTTATTTATGCTAGGCTTGATAAAACACATGTTTTAAAATGCAAATTTGCACCTTACTTTATTCATAAAATATCAATACGAGATATAACAGATCTCGATGTTACTCAACAGGTGACATTTAAAAACACTAATAGATGTTAAAATACGTTTAAAATGTTAAAAAACCCTCTTATCAAAATCTTATCAATGCATGTAATATTCTTACCACTGCATGTATAAACAGAGTTCATTTGAATAGCACACTGCAGCTATAATTTCGTTGTCTTGATTCTTTCTTGTCGATTATTTAAAATTAATTGAGAGGAAAAATTATTTTTAGATTTAAAAATAAATTTAAAGTAGTTACCGACACGAAAAAACTAAGGTTAGTGGGTATGTCATTTATTGTAATCTAACAAACAGAGTGATAATGCATACTACTAATAGGGCAAAAGAATTTTTGAAGACGTTTGGAAAATGTATTAGAAAATAATTAAAAGACACATAACTTGCTAGTATTTTCTTTGTCACTAATTATTAGTTAGGAGAAAAGACCCCCATTTTTTATTTTAAATAGAGGTTTATTGTATATAAATATCATTATTGCATATAAATATTTATAAAAGTTATTGTAAACACAAAATAAAGGTAAATGTCATGTCCTATTCTTAGGACATCAGAAACAAAAGACTTAATTAATATCAATAGAGGAATGGTAGCTTAGTTTTTATCATAGTATTAGTATAAAATTGTAGTGAGTACTTACAAAAGGCTTGCGAACCTATGCCTGAGACTTCGTTCTATTTCATGATGGAATGTTTACAAAAGCACTTATATATTCAATCAAAAACGATGATTTTATTCAGTTAAATAAATAGAAGTTAAAACACAGTAATAACTTTAAAAAATAACAAATTCATAAATCACACGTAAAATCTCTTTACGAAAAGAAGCAAGGTAGTCAATGAACATAAAGTTTTAAGAAAGAGGTCATTGTTTCACTTACAAAATCAATCATTGTTTAATGCTTTATTGTTGAGAGACATTTTTATCTTAGTAGTTAATGTTACTTTGTTGAAAAAAAATGTAACAATGAAATAACATTTTCGTGTCTAATATATCCAGTATAACAATCGAAAATATTTTTAAAAGTATCATTGTTGGCAAAAAAAAAAAAAAAAAAAAAAAAAAAAAAAAAAAAAAAGATAGTCCGATAAAACTAGTCCGATGTGACGATCCCAAAACGTTCTTCTATCTCATGCATGTTAATACCTAAATATACCAAACCGCTCGGTACCGTTAAAATTGGAAGACATATTCAGAAAGATTGTACGCTTATGTCACAAATATCGCAATCAATTCGAAAGTATGTCGCTGTTAATTTTTTGAAAACAGAAATCAAAAAGTGTCGTTTTCCCGAAGGACGTTTTTCCCATTATGGCAACATACCTCCAGGGCGTAATTTTAGAGCTACCGACATATCAAAAATATGCTTTTAAAGGTGGAACCTTCTTCTAATTGATGGCTCAAATAGTTTTACAAAATACGAATTTTAAACTTTTCAGAATCAGTGGTAACGCAATTCAATTCACGGCTTATAAAAACGATCTTTTTTTTTTTTTTAACGTTATAAGTAACTAAACGTCCGTATTTCGGTAAAAATTTTTAGAGCATCTTGGTAGACAAGATTTACATCACCTACAAAATTTTCGAAACATTCGGATGTGTAGAAAATATTAAAAAAATAATAAAATCTGAGAAATTTTTGAATTAAAAAAAAGAAAAAAACACTCGAAAAAAGCGGGGTGTTTTGGTGTGGCGTCGCTCGGGTTAGACTCGTGTTTCCACTACTAAATATGCATATTTTTTCACAACAATTTAAAGAGAGCTTGGATACAATTCTATTTATAACAGATTAAAATTTTAGAGAGTTCGAAGGATGAGAACTATTTTTTTAATGTTATGTTAAAGAAGCCGACATGAAAAAAAAAGCGAGAAGGAAACATATTTCTTTTACAACTAGTTATTTTTTAACGAAATGTTTACACGGGCTGTAAAAACAGTATATTTATAACAAATAAAAGAGTGCATGAACAAAAAAGTTTTAAAATTGCGATTTATGCATTACTGTTGGTACAGAAGCTTCGAAATAGACAGGGTTGTTAGTTTTAAAATGTAAATGCTCGCTATAAACGGTTTCTGACAAATTCGAAATTTTAAGGATGAAATGAGTGGAAAACGTTCTAAATTACGATTTAGTTGGAGGTATTCAGGTTAGAAACTTGAAATTTGTATAGTGGTTAATTTAAAATACAGATGCACAGTATAAACAATTGATTGAAAATTCAGAATTTAAAGGTGTGAAATAAGCTAAACACGTTTTTAATTGCTGTTAGTAAGATTTATTAGTCAGAAATATGTGAAATTTTGTGAAGGACATAATGAAAGAATGGGAATTTGTTAAGGCGAAAAAAAATTTAGTTCCAAATTTCGCCGCCAGGGGGCGTTTTTTTTAATGAATTACACATTTAGCATACATTTATGATAGGTTGCAAATTTTATTACAACAAAATATGTTGAATATAACTTTTTTTCGCAACATGTTTTTAGCATTTCCCAGAAAACACTGCGGTCAACTGTGGAACATGCTATCTTACGATTCCAGACGGTAGCTGAAAATGATAGCCGTCATGTGGAACATGTTTTGTTGCAATAAAATATGTAAACTATCGTAAATGTATGCTAAATGTGTAATTCATTAAAAAAACGCCCTCTAGCGGAGAAATTTTGAACTAATTTTTTTTCGCTTAAACAAATTCCCATTCCTTCATTATGTCCTTCACAAAATTTCACAACTTTCTGACCAATAGTTTCGTCTGTAGACAACTTTAAAGTAGGGTCGTTTAATTATGGACACCCTGTATTTTATAATGTGTAATTTTTTTTTCTTTTAATCAATTTTCACGTCTACATAGTCATCGGAGTATCTTAGTATCTCACTGAACCACAAAACTTGTTTTAAATATAAGCTGGTACATTTAATAACTATTATTCTGTATTAAACACACTCAAATATCTATCCTATTAAAACTGGTGTCTCTGTCAATGACAATTTTTGTGCACTTTTCAAAAATTTGTATTATTTTATTATATACATATTTTATAATGTATATTTTTTTTCTTTTAATCAATTTTCACGTATGCATAGCCATCGGAATATCTTAGTATCCCACTGAACCACAAAACATGTTTGGAAATAGAAGGTGGCACATTTACACATTTAATAACTCTTATTCTGTATTAAACACATTCAAACAAGTATGTATCCTATTAAAACTGGTGTGTCTGTCAATTAAAATTTTTGTGCACTTTTTAAAAATTTCTTTTATTTTATTGTATACATATTTTATAATGTGTATCTTTCACGTATCCATAGCCATCGGAGTATCTTAGTATCTAACTGAACCACAAAACTTGTTTTGAAATAGAAGCTGGCACATATACATATTTAATAACTATTATTCTGTTTTAAACACACCCAAACAAATATTTATCCTATTAAAACTGGTTTCTCTGTCAATTACAATTTGTGTGCGTTTTTCAAAAAATTGTGTTATTTTATTGTATACATATTTTAAATTGTATATATATTTTTTCTTTTAATCAATTTTCTCGTAAGCATAACCATCAGAGTATCTTAGTATCTCACTGAACCACAAAACTTGTTCGGAAATAGAAGCTGACACAAGAAGCTATAAGAGGAACAAAGGTAGATTCATTACTTGTAGAGGAAATTTATTATATAGAAACTTAACAAAAAATATGAGCCCAGAGAGCTTTTTGGCATGAAGTGTACTGGGGTCCCCATGCTTATAGCCCGTCTATTCATTGGCTAAGGAATATTGCCAATAAGGGACAAAGGAAGTGGGGAAGACGGACTGAGGTGAACCTTTTCCCAGAGAATGCCTCAACACAAAAATATCCCTCTTGGTCTCCCCCCTCCCCAACTGAGTATCTGATGTGCATTTAAATAAAAAGATGAGAAGGAAAATAAAGACAGAAGATTTTATATTCCCTTTTTCTCCAAGACTCGGGAAAGATGCATTGGATAACCGCGTTTCGATCTCATACTTGACTCTCCCTGATGCAAGTTTCCATCCTGCACCCGAAACGGAAGTCCGACTGAGGTACCTGGAGTCCGGATTTTCCAACTTCCTCGCACAAGCAAATATGCATGACCGACTCGGTGGAAACCTATCGACGAGCGTACATGCAGTCTCACAGCATTTTATTGTAGAAGTAGCAATTCGGCTTACTAAAAATTCACAAAGGTCGTAGAAGCCAAAATTCACAAAGGTCATAGATACATGTTGCATTCGTAAGTCTGACAGCTGCCAGGCAGTTTTCAAATGTACTTTGGTGAGATACATTTTTTAATTACACTACTCTATGGCTATGCTCTTTTTTTTTCTTTTAAGCATGCATGATTAAAAAATATATATGTTGTTGATATAAAGTAGTGTATATTTAGTAATAAAAATTTAAATTGATTTTTGGTAAATTGGTCTAGCACTTATATATGCAGCGATGTCCTATTAATTTAGATAAATAATAATAATAATTAATTAATATGATGTATGTAAATCAAGCATGCTTTCTGCGAAATAAATATTGCTACGTTAAAATGCATTAATGTGTCCGTTTCTTTCTTTTCTTCAATCTTTATTGTATTTTTTATGTGTTTTCAGATTAGAGAACACTGTAGTTATGACTTAGAATTATTATTTGAACTTTCATTTCTACTCATTTTTATATGCACAGAAATATTACTTTTCATCAAAATTAAATTTTTATAGACATCAAATTGTTATTTTATCCCAACTATTTGGATTTTAATCTTTATATAAAAAAGGAAAAAATAGAAAACAAAATCCTGAAAAAAAAAACCTTGTTATTGTCTTATCAACGTAAATGTACAAATTTTGCGGCACGCTCAAATAAGAGTAGCGGTAACGTAAGATTCTAACTGGGGAACTATGTCAATTTCATATTAACTACCCCCCTTTCTTTTAATTCAATATTCTCCAGATTTTCCCCTTTGTTTTTTTTAACTCTCAAATTTCGCAAAAAACATTATTGTGTTCATAAAACATCTGCACACCCCTCCCCCCCCCCTTTCAATGCAGGTTTTTCATAAAATATCATCATTTTTTTTCGTTTTGCGTCAATTTTTCCACATTAGTAAAACGTTTTTAAACATTTAACTCAATGCCGTAAATTTCGTCCTTTTTTAATAAAGTTTATTCGGAAATCGTACAGTTTTTTTTAATAATACGTGAACTTTTTTATGCTATTTTTAGAGAGGGTTTTTTTGCAATTTGCGGGGATTTTGTGAGATTGATAAAAGAAATTTGGTTTCATACATTTAGCCTATTATAGCAAATTTGTTTTCCATGATGTTTGAATTTCAGCGATTTTTATCTTAAATGCATTTTTTAGCCTTTTTTAGAGTACCACGGCGATTTTTCCACATTGGAAAAGGAATTTGGTTTCAAATTTTTAGCCAAATATAGTAAGTTTTGTCCACCGCGATTTTTCATGTTTTCGCGATTTTCAATGCGTTTTGTACCATATTTTGGCGTTCCGTGCCGATTTTTTTTGAATTCGCAAGAGGAATTCGGTTTTAGAGATTTTGCCTACTATCATTCTGTCATCCGCAAGTTTCAATGCATTTTGTAGCGTTTTTTGGCAGTTTTGTGCTGAGTTGTATTCCAGTTATAATGACTTAGCCCACTTTCGTAAACTTTGCGTTTTTTGAATTTTGAGAGATTTTTTTTGCGGTTTTGTTCGGGATTTTTGCAATTCGAGGCGATTTTTGCAATGTTAAAAGGAATCCGGTTTCAATTTTTTAGCCTACTACAGTAAATTTTGTACTCTTTTCAATAAAGTTTATTCGGAATTCATGCAGCTATATTTTTATATTTTTTGCGATTTTACATACTATGATTTTCAGAGTTTTTTCGCGCTTCGTGCTATTTTTTTATGGGACCGGACAACGCCTGGTGGGTCAGATATTTCTCAATACATTTAATAAGCCTTGTGCTTAGAGTAAAACGTGTCATATATTTATATAAATAAATGCTGTTTTACGACAAACGGTCAACTCCAAGAATACCCAACAATTCCTTTTATTGGGAAATTAGTTTTAAAGTAATTAACATTTTAAGCTATTTGTCATTAAAATATCTTATATCACATTGCGCAATTGTAGAATATTAGCAGAATTATTGAGAATTTATTATAAAAACATCCTATGAATGGAAACCGCAATTTCAATGATAGAGACATTATGTTTGGAACATGAAGGAACGATTCAATAGTAGACAAATTTATAAAATTCCATATCAAAAAAAGCTACGGGCCAATTTTAAATATTTTTACTCCAAAAATTTTGTTTTAAGACGAGGAAAAGAAATTCACCCAGACGCCTGGAAGTGCTAAACTCACTGCGTCGCTCAAGTTTTTAAGTCAAGAGCTGACCGCAATATTTTCTGCAACGTTGAGCAGGAATCTAAGCGTGGTCACGTGATATCTGCCGCGAGACACATGTATAGTATTACCTTCCTCGGATGTCCCAACGTCACAAATTCGAAAGAGAATGTGAACGGTTCTCGATTCGTAAAAGAAACAAGAACGAAAAATCATGCGTCAAGCATAGATTATGTAACACTTTCCAACGTTTCCAAAATAATTTTACAAATCATACCGTTTAATATGCTGAAAGATAACATCTAAGTAAACAATTTATAAAACGCATAACATATTTAAAAACGTAATTTCAGGAATTTCCAACATATACAATATTCGGAAAAATATACGAATACTTTTTTTCAGCCCTGTGTATGATCTATAGATTTCTACATATACTACATAGGATGCTAAATTTTAGTTCAGTTAGGAAACGCGTAGCACAAATTAAAATTCTCCTTCTGGAGTTTCTGTCAATAAACGGAAATGTGTTCGCGAACTTTTGTGCTGCCCTGTATATGATCTACAGAATTTATACACACCACGCAATAGACAAAAAGTGAGTTAAATTTAAAATCGCGTTCAGTAACTTAAAACGCACTTCCAGGAATTATTGTTAACAGACATTAGAGAATTCTTTTGTGTGTCCCTGTAAATGAACGATGACTGCTATACACACACTATTCTGTAGTAAGCTTCTTGTAATGCACCTCAGTGATATATATAAATTTCAATGCGTTTAAAATAGTGAAACATTATTTAAATAAACCGCAGACGATTTTTCTCCATAGACGTAATGTAACGGAATTCTTTTGACTGTCCCTGTAAAGTAACTATAAGTGCTATGCACACCCTATTCCATATTAAGCTTCTTGTAATGCACCTTAGTGATATATATCAATTAAAATGTGTTTGAAATTGCGTAACATCATTAAAATAAACCGCAAGTGATTTTTCCCCATAGACCGTAATGTAACGGAATTCTTTTGAGTGTCCCTGTAAAAAAACTATAAGTGCTACATACTTTTGTTGAGATAGGGAACATGCTACAGATAACAACAATAACATATAAAAATTGCAGAGAAATCCGAGCATATTTACGGGAGTTAGAGCACGGACAGACGGACAGACGGCCATACGGCAGACAAACCGAAGTCATAAACACTTTTCAACTAGGTTGGAAAGTATTAAAAAGTTGGTGTTTTACCGCTTTTTTTAAATCACTTACTAACATATTTTAAAAAAATAAATAATTCTATCTTATTTGCAAAATTTGCTATTACTAAAAATATGAAACGTGCATCATTGTATCTGCAAAGATTAAAATATTTAATTTAATTTTAGATATTTAAATAAATTGATGCCTGATTGAAACTTTAAAAATAATACGACATTTTCAATTAAGTCCTTTAGAAATAAACTAAACTTATAGCCAGCTTGTTAATATACAGCTTTTTTAAAGTAAAAAAAAAAATAGTTTGAGCCAGAAAGTTTCCTTAATGTATGAAATAAAGTAAATTTTCAATGACTGCACTTTAATTGCAAAACATATTTAATTAAATAAATTTTCTTTTTCAAAGTATGTTTGTTTTATTCAAAAAAGCGGGAAGTTTTCAAGTAATTCAGTGGAAAAACGACTAAAAGGAAAAAAAAAAAAGTAATGACTTTTCGATCTTTGAACAAGATTCTCAAATGTCGAGGGAGACGCATTTAATGGTTCAGGAATGTTCTGCACCGCATATTTGACTAATTTTTTTTTCACAAAAAAAAAAAAAAACTTGCTGACACTTTGTATAGAATTTGTTTTTCTACAAAGATTACAAAAAGTATTTCCCTTTACTCCTATGAAGAAAGAAGAAATAAATATACATTTTAGATTTTTTTCCCCCTCCAAAAACGTAAATATATATATATACTGTCTTTTTTTAATGGAGATTTTGCTTTCCGTATAATTGAGGCTATATAGTTTCCCTTTTGCAAACTTACAGCCTTATTCTCTGTCAGTGATGAGATTTAGTGTGCTGTCAAAAAGTATCTCGATACTACTTAATTTTCATTCATTTTCCAACATAGTTGAAAAGTGTTTATGAATTAAGTTTGTCTCCCTGTCCGTGTTCTAACTCGCGTAAATAGACCCGGATTGCCCTAGACAGTTATTGAGGTTGACTAAGGCTCGTTTAGTATTGAAAATGAATTGTGTAGCATTTACAGTTCTTTTACAGGGTCACTCAAAAGAATTCCGTTACATTACGGTCTGTGGGGAGGAGGAGGGTTTGCGGTGTAGTTTAATGATGTCACATTATTTCAAACATATTGAAGTGGATATATATGTATTACTCAGGTGCACTACAAGAGCCTCACTACGGAATGTAGTGGGCATATCACTCATCGTTCATTGACAGGGACACCCAAAAGAATTCGGTTACAGTACTGTCTAGGAACAATAATTGCTGGAGGTGCTTTTTCAGTTGTGGTACGCGTTTGTAAATATAACTCATTTTTTACTTATTACTTGGTGTGTATAAATGTCACAGATCCTATGCAGGGAGATTTTGCTAGCCATCGCAAACGAACAAACAGACACACACACACAGAGCGAAACTTTCTTTTGCTAATAAAGGTATGATTTTAATTTTAAAATATCTTTAAATCTATAGTTAAAAATTGCTTAACACAGAAGCTGGGCTTTGAAAGTATTTGAAGCGTGATAAAGATTTCTATATTGTTGGTTGATTTACAGCTGTTAAAAGTGTGGCTCTGTGAAATAAAAACAAAACAATGGCACTCCGGGAGTGCCGACAGAAGTGAAAACTTGAACAATTCCGTGTGTATTTTTTGAATCGTCAGGAAATGTTTTATTGTGCACGAAATACTTTTAAATGAAGTGTTTTTTATTCATTATTTACTACTACAAAAATTATATTACAATTTCCATTTAATGCGCTATTGTAAATGAAGAATAATGCATATTATTTTACATAAAAAAATTTCGGGAAACAGACTTCAGTCGCACTATACCGCTTACTATACCGCTGACATTTTTCTGCCTTATTATACCGCTTACTATACCGCTTACATTTTCTGCGTTACTATACCGCTTACATTTTCTGCATTACTATACCGCTTACTATACCAGTTACATTTTTCTGCCTTTACTATACCGCTTACTATACCACTTACATTTTTCTGCCTTTACTATACCGCTTACTATACCACTTACATTTTGTCTGCATTTACTGTACCGCTTACTATACCGCTTACATTTTTTCTGTGTTACTATACCTCTTACTGTACCGCTTACATTTTTTTCGCTTACTATACCGCTTACATTTTTCTGCGTTACTATACCGCGTACTATATCGCTTACATTTTTCTGCGCTTAGTATACCGCTTACTACACCGTGTCCCAAAAGTTTAGATAATCAATAAAATTTACATTAACATAAAAAGTAATAAGGTACAATTAGAATTCGTGAGATAGGTAATAAATAAAAGCAGTTTTGCTGATATTCACATATAAAATATGATCAAAGGTTTGAAATTATAAAATATACATGAAATTATTTAAGAATGTGCTGTCCCAAAAGTATAGACACCTGTAATTCCTTTGATTTTACATTTATAAAAGTAACTGAAAACTTACTTTTAATACTTAATTGTATTGCCACGATATTTTATAACATCAAATACACGTTGTTCCATAGAATTAACTAAGCTTTGCATTACAGAAGGAGGTATCTCATACCACGCTTTGTCATTTGCAATTTTTAAGTCGTTTGCACTTGTATATTGCATTCCATTTTCATATATTTTACGAGATAAGATCCCCCATATGTTCTTCATGGGATTCAAATCTGGGCTAAGTGCTGGCCAGTCTAATAGTGTGATATTGTTTTGCCTAAAACATGTTTTCAATGATGTGGAGGTATGGATGGATGCCCCATCTTGTTGGAAAACACAGTCCGGTCCTGCTAGCAAATCCATAATTGGCAGTAAAATGGTACGTAAAATATTCTGATAATCCTCTGATTTCATTTTTCTGTCCATAAATCCTAGAAATTTTTGGCCGTTGAAAGAAAATCTTCCCCAGGTCATTACCGATCCTCAGCCTTGTTGTCTCGTGAAACAGTTCTTGGGTTCTTTTCTTAGGTTTGCCAGTAAAATTTATGACCATCAGGGTCGTCTAAATTCCATTTCTTTTCATCACTGAAGATGCCAGAAATCCATTTTTCACCATATGACCATCACCAAATATGCTTTCTAGCCCACTTTAGACGTGCATCTTTATGTCTCTGCTTAAAGCAAGATTTTGATTTCATTCTCCTGTAAACAATATTTGTTGAAGCTTTAATTCTGTGTACAGTACTTTTTGAAATACTGAAAATTGAGGTAATTTCACACACAGATAAATTATCAAATGAAGCTATTTTTAATAACATTCTATCATCATGTAATCATTCTATCATTTTCTTTGGTCTTCCGACTCACTTTCTACTATTCCATGTTCCACCCGATCTACAAACTCTATAAATACTGCTCAAGGATCTCTTTGTTCTTCTCGATATTTGTACAGGATATTGTCCTTGCACTTTTAAATGTAAAATTTTATTAATTTCATCTTTAGAAATTTCTTTAGAACGTGGAATTTCTATCAGGATACGCAGGACATGTATTTTCTGAATCACAAACAAAACAATACATCGAACTCATTTGATTCCACAAAATTTCAACAAATTATTATGCTAAAAATACAGCAGATGATATTTCAATTAAAGAAAAAATTATTCTGTATTTATAGAAGTAGACGAAAATAAAAATATATTATTTTGTGAACAAAAATGTAAAAGAAAGCATGTAATACTGTATTGTGTCTATACTTTTGGGACAGCACATTGTTATATAATTTAATGTATATTTTAGAATTTCGAACCTTTTATCATAATTTATATGTGTATATCACCAAAACTGCTTTTATTTATTACCTATCTCACGAATTTTAATTGTACCTTATTACTTTTTATGTTAATGTAAATTTTATTGATTGTCTAAACTTTTGGGACACGGTGTATAACCCGGTGCAATAGCGCACAGGCAAGCATGCGGCGCGCCCGCCCCGTCCTACCTCATACCTAACTACTTATATACCGCCCTACTTATATACAGAGGTGTTGGTTACAGTAACAGTGTCGCGAGTTCAATGGTTTTTTCTCATCTCAAAAAATGCCCAACGCGCCTAAAGAAGTTTTCACTTCAAATATACAGAGGTGTCGGCAACAGTGTCGGTTACAGTAACAGGTGTCGCGAGTTCAATGGTTTTTTCCCATCTCGAAAAATGCCCAACGTGTATAAAGAAGTTTTCACTTTAATCACTTCAAATATACAGAGGTGTCGGTAAAAGTGACGGTAACAGTGTCGGTTACAGGTGTCGCGAGTTCAATGGTTTTTTCCCATTTCAAAAAATGCCCAACGCGCACAAAGAAGTTTTCACTTCAATCACTTCAAATATACAGAGGTGTCGGTAACAGTGATGGTAACAGTGTGGGTTACAGGTGTCGCGAGTTCAATGGTTTTTTTCCCCATCTCAAAAAATGCCCAACGAGCCTAAAGAAGTTTTCATTTCAAAAATACGATAAAAATATGAGAGTTAAAGGTATTTTTCTACTTATTTTGTTTATTTTAAAACTTTTATGCTCCACCGCATTTTAATTTCTTTTTAAATATCATATAACTTGAATATTTATTTCAAGATGCGAAGTTTTTTGCAATATAAACATAACGTATTTTGATTTTTAGACTATTCTAATCGAATCACAGTCATATCTATTGTCACATGTTCATTAATGACGTTTTAAAAAATTTTCTCCAAAACATGACTAATATAATCACTTTAAACAACATTCTTCGACACGAAAACACGAGTTAAATTAATTTCCATTAACAGAATAAATAGAAATGCAAAAATAGACTAACAAAGAAATAAATGCATTCCACGCTTAATCTCAGTGAAAGAGTACGAGATTCCAAGCTCATGAAAGAAATTTAAATGATCCTATATATAAAAACAAAAATATGCAAATTGGGATTAACAGAAGTATTTTCTACTATAAAATGTGATAAAGAGTTTGTTAGTCGTATCGTATATGTTGCTTCATAAATGCATTAATTGTCATTAAATGTTACGTAAACGAAGTAACGTGTAACGGCTAGTTAATAATATACGTTAACTGTAAAAAAATTTCGTAAACTTTCAGTAGATGTACCGTAAATTAACGGTTTACTCTTTACAGTATGAGTACCGTACTTCTAAGGTGTATTAAGCGTAAAAAACCCGTATATGTTCAATTTCGATTATAAATGGTATTTATACCGTAAAATGATTGTTTTTCAGTAAAAAATCGCTATTTATACCCTCATTTTTCAGCAAGGAAAAAGTTGGTAGCCCCGCCTTGGTGTACGGCAAACCTTCAAGTGATGCACTTGCTCTTGCTACGTAATGCGTGCAGGCCTGAGAAGAGGGGGGAGTGCAGCCGGTACATATACTTTAAATATTTTACGGTACATCTACCGTCCAGTTAAATTACGGTATGTATACTGGTCACAAAGTTGCCAGTATATGTACCGTAATTTTTGACCAAAATTTTGTATAGTGTATACTATGATCAATATTTAAGGAATAAATGCCGAGGACACACTGTACATTTGATACTCAACGTGCACAATACCATTTCGACTATATTGATAGAATATGCATTAAAAACAACAACAACAACAAAAATATATAGGTGTGACATTTGTTATGGAAGAAAAGTTAATTCGTCGTAATTTTAAGACTTCGTCGAAATTTAAAATGAGTTAAAAATCAATTCGAAAATTCCATGTTTATCTACAGAAATCAAGTTGAAAAGAGTGCAACAATATTTGTTAAAAAAAAATACTAATGTGGAAATATCGACGCAACACTAAAAAGATGATATTTTATGAATAACCCGCATTGAAAAGGACGGGGGGCAGATGTTTTATGAACACAATAAAGTTTTATGCGAAATTTGAGTGTAAAAATAAACAAGAACGAAAAATCATACGTCAAGCATAGATTATGTAACACTTTCCAACGCTTCCAAAATAATTTTACAAATCATACCGTTTAATATGCTGAAAGATAACATCTAAGTAAACAATTTATAAAACGCATAACAGTGTGGGTTATAGGTGTCGCGAGTTCAATGGTTTTTTTCCCATCTCAGAAAATGCCCAACGTGTATAAAGAAGTTTTCACTTTAATCACTTCAAATATACAGAGGTGTCGGTAACAGTGACGGTAACAGTGTGGGTTACAGGTGTCGCGAGTTCAATGGTTTTTTCCCATCTCGAAAAATGCCCAACGCGCCTAAAGAAGTTTTCACTTCAAATATACAGAGGTGTCGGCAACAGTGTCGGTTACAGTAACAGAGAATTCTTTTGTGTGTCCCTGTAAATGAACGATGACTGCTATACACACACTATTCTGCAGTAAGCTTCTTGTAATGCACCTCAGTGATATATATAAATTTCAATGCGTTTAAAATAGTGAAACATTATTTAAATAAACCGCAGACGATTTTTCTCCATAGACGTAATGTAACGGAACTCTTTTGACTGTCCCTGTAAAGTAACTATAAGTGCTATGCACACCCTATTCCATATTAAGATTCTTGTAATGCACCTTAGTGATATATATCAATTAAAATGTGTTTGAAATTGCGTAACATCATTAAAATAAACCGCAAATGATTTTTCCCCATAGACCGTAATGTAACGGAATTCTTTTGAGTGTCCCTGTAAAAAAACTATAAGTGCTACATACTTTTGTTCAGATAGGGAACATGCTACAGATAACAACAATAACATATAAAAATTGCAGAGTAATCCGAGCATATTTACGGGAGTTAGAGCACGGACAGACGGCCAGACGGCCATACGGCAGACAAACCGAAGTCATAAACACTTTTCAACTAGGTTGGAAAGTATTAAAAAGTTGGTGTTTTACCGCTTTTTTTAAATCATTTACTAACATATTTTAAAAAAATAAATAATTCTATCTTATTTGCAAAATTTGCTATTACTAAAAATATGAAACGTGCATCATTGTATCTGCAAAGATTAAAATATTTAATTTAATTTTAGATATTTAAATAAATTGATGCCTGATTGAAACTTTAAAAATAATACGACATTTTCAATTAAGTCCTTTAGAAATAAACTAAACTTATAGCCAGCTTGTTAATATACAGCTTTTTTAAAGTAAAAAAAAAATAGTTTGAGCCAGAAAGTTTCCTTAATGTATGAAATAAAGTAAATTTTCAATGACTACACTTTAATTGCAAAACATATTTAATTAAATAAATTTTCTTGTTCAAAGTATGTCTGTTTTATTCAAAAAAGCGGGAAGTTTTCAAGTAATTCAATGGAAAAACGACTAAAAGGAAAAAAAAAGTAATGACTTTTCGATCTTTGAATGATTCCCATGTCGAGGGAGACGCATTTAATGGTTCAGGAATGTTCTGCGCCGCATATTTGACTAATTTTTTTTTTCACAAAAAAAAAAAAAAAAAAAAAAAAAAAAAAAAAAAAAAAAAAACCTTGCTGACACTTTGTATAGAGTTTATTTTTCTACAAAGATTACAAAAAGTATTTCCCTTTACTCCTATGAAGTAAGAAGAAATAAATATACATTTTAGATTTTTTTCCCCCTCCAAAAACGTAAATATATATATATACTGTCTTTTTTTAATGTAGATTTTGCTTTCCGTATAATTGAGGCTATATAGTTTCCCTTTTGCAAACTTACAGCCTTATTCTCTGTCAGTGACGAAATTTAGTGTGCTGTCAAAAAGTATCTCGATACTACTTAATTTTCATTGTAATATTTAATAAATAGTTTATCAAATTTCAATGTTCAATTATGATATTTTGCGTGTTATATATATAATGGAGTTTCCATTATATATGCTTTTCTTTATTGTTAAACCTCTCTTCGTATTCAATATGCATTTAATTTAATTATTTTAAATTTATATTCTAAATTTAATTTGTCTGTGCATCTCTTTCCCTGCATTTAAATATATCTCTTTCTATTATTAAAGATAACGCTTTTATTTTAAAATCATTCTCCTACACTCTATTTCGTCCAGATATAATTTTGCTCAATTAAAAAATAAAAAAGAAAGAATTATTCTTTCTTATGTCTGCACTTATGCATTTACACTTAAAAATGTAGCTGTTAGATATGTATATTGTTAGTTCATAGTTTCTACAATCAGCGGATGTATTGTCTAAATCCTTGAGATAATTTTCTGTTCCCAGTAAGACTAACTTTTGCCCTCTTGCAACCCTATATCGCTATGCATTGAGGATGCAATTTTTGATAGATATCTCATTTGGTTATTTTTAACATTGATGTGTTCCGTATCTCTTTGCATATTTTATCGCCAGCTCGGCAATTCTTCAAAGGAATTTGGCGAAAACCGCACGCCAAATACGTACCAGCTGTCAAGGACTTTGAAGTAATTATTCATAGCAATTCTGTTCCTGATCTTGCTTGAAAATGTAGCCTTTAAAGGCGCTCTGTGCTTGGTCGGGTCACTCCTGATGGGTCATGTAATCTCCCTTCAATAAATGCTATTAAACATCTTCAAAATGCCACTTTTGAGTTCTCCTAAATTAGTCTCTTCACGTGCTTGTGTTGTTGCATGAACGCAATCTTCCGTAATCCATCCCTCGATGCATCTAAAATCTTCTCCCTCAATATATTGCTATGGATTACGGCCACCAACGAAAAAAACTTTACTACATTATATTAATCTTTTTTTTTTAAATAGTTATATGAGAATAAACTTATATATGAGAATAAATTTTGAAATATATTTCGGACTTTTCCGACATTAAATTGCAAATAAACGGTGATCCCATTTAACCCTCTGGACAAAAGAAGAACTCCCATACATATTTTATATTTTATTTTATTTCAAAAACGAAAAAAATATGCTGTCTTTTTAACACTTTCCAACATAGTTGAAAAGTGTTTATGAATTATGTTTGTCTCCCTGTCCGTGCTCTAACTCGCGTAAATAGACCCGGATTGCCCTAGAAAGTTATTCAGGTTGACTAAGGCACGTTTAGTATTGAAAATGAATTGTGTAGCATTTACAGTTCTTTTACAGGGTCACTCAAAAGAATTTCGTTACATTACGGTCTGTGGGGAGGGGGAGGGTTTGCGGTGTAGTTTAATGATGTTACATTATTTCAAACATATTGAAATCTCTATCTCTATAAAAGAGTAAGTGTCTGTCTGCTTGCCTGCCAGCGGATTTCTTCGTAATTATAACACCTAGGACTCAGAAATATTTGTCATGTGTAGATGTTGTCACCGGATAGTATACCTCGCGGCCGGATTTTTAAATTTTAATTTAGATTTTTAAAAAAAAATTAAAACGTGTATATGGAATTTTGGGTTCGAGGCTATTTCAAGCTCCTCCCATGAAATAGCCTCGGCAACGCCATTCGTGGCAACGAAGCAGCCAGCCAATGAGAGCAGGTGCAGGATCTAGGATCTAGCGACCAGCGACGACAGTTTATTAGTCGTAGCACAGTGTTTATTTTTTAGATTTATTTTAAAGAAAAGGAATTGATATTAATTTTTGCCTGATTGAGATTAAATTAGGTTAGTTTTGATTGTATTCATTCTTTGTATGTTTAGTTGCCCCCATATATTATGTTTTAGGTAAGAATATAACTTGCATTTTACTGAATGGTTTCAAAATGTTCACATATTTGCTCATGTTCTGAAATGAAACAAACTGTTTTCAATAACAAATCTTAATGAATCAAATTAATCTTACACTTTACTATAAAATGTACAGTTCTACAATTTATCGCATGTTACAACGTTTTCGGGAACTAAAAATGTAGTCAAAAGCTGTAACAGAAAGATAGTAAATTAACAAACTCATATATATAAATCAAACAGCAGTTTTTACTGTTGAGCTATAGTTTTCTATTTTTAAACATTTTAGTATTGTAAAATATATTTTTTACTAATTTAAATTCCCGTAAGTTAGTTTCTTTAGTTTCTGTTCCTTTTTATATATTTATTTTAAGTTTCCGTAAGTTAGTTTATTGTTTATTTACTTTCTGTTCAGTGAAGTGTAAGATGAAATAGGCCTAAACCCAGTGACAGAACTATTTTCGTGTGTCTGCAACGCTAATAATATTTCAAAAATAGTTTGAAATATGCAATATATATCATATTAAGTTCCCGATAGTTAGTTTTGTCACTGGGGTTTAGGCCTATTTCATCTTACACTTCACTGAACAGAAAGTATATCTTCATGTATTTGCAACGCTTATAATATTAAAAAAAAACTATTCTTGACTGTATTTTTAGTTAGTTTGTTTCATTTTTTAACATTTTTAGTATGAAAATATTCAGTAAATAATTTGAGTTCTTGGGTGGTTAGGAATCCATTGTGATTATTTTTTACCTCATACTTACAAATTAAATATTTTTGATGGAAACAAACAATTTACATTAAATTTTTGAGTATTTATTTATTGTTTACAATTTTTTTCCTGTAATTGTTTTGGACTACATTTTCAGTTCCCGAGAATGGTGAATTCATAACATGCGATAAATTGTTAAGATGTATGTTCTCATTAAGATTTGTTATTGAACTCCATTTAAGAACCATTTTTAACTCCATTTAAGAAGTTTCATTTAAGAACTTTTTTAGTCGCCCAAGAATCTAATGTTTTATTCAGTAA
Organism: Maratus michaelseni; assembly: GCA_963931845.1. NCBI lineage: Eukaryota > Metazoa > Arthropoda > Arachnida > Araneae > Salticidae > Maratus > Maratus michaelseni. Next base: position 255,636,735 of record OZ007597.1, on the reverse strand, counting down.
ATAATTATTAAATCTTAATCAACTGACCTGAGAATGGAAATTATTTGCTGAATGTTTTCATTTTATAGAAAGTAAAGTTCAAGAAAAGCAGTCAATTCTTGGGCGACTAAAAATTTCAACTGCAATTTCTCGGTGTTTTTTAATTATTTTAAATTATTAAGTTTGTTTTATTTTTCTGTTACCATATTAATGACAGATATTAGTGTTATTATTAATCTAAATGCATTCCAGTTTCAAAGCTTCTGAAATCCAGAATTTTTTATAATCTGAAATCGTCATTAATAGTAAAGTTATACTGTTTTTCTATTTTGTATATCATTTTTTTTCCAAATTTGTTTCTTTTGTCACTTTATAGAATGCATACTTTGCGACGATCGGCCGGTAGCATCCAACCACCACCATCACCCATAAATATCATATACTACAATTCTAATACCGTGCAAGCGCCCCTCCCTGGTTATTTTACAATTTTCCGTCGCATTTAGGTGGGCGGATTAACGGGATTTTACGGTAATTATTAAATTGTTTTGATGAACTGATTATAAATTCCCAGTCCGTGAAATATTTATGATGTGCATTTTGTGACATGAGTTTCAAAAGAATCACTCACATGTAGGACAAAATTAGCACTCACCAATCTGCAAGTAATACTAAAAATTTGTCGATTGACTGTTTTGCCACCACTGGCCATCTTAATAGTCACACTCGCCAATTGTGATGATTGATTGAAAAAAGATTTTTTTCCCCTGCTGTCGTTTGATGATTTTCAAAACCATTTGGTACATTTCACAATTACCCCCCCCCCCCCCCAAATCATTTGACAAATTGTGATTTTTTTTTTTTAAGCTATTTGCCGATATTTGCATTTTTTCCCCCGAGACCATTTCATGATTTTTGAGATTTTTTTCAACTATTGATTGATGAATTTTGTGATTTTCTGTTTTCTCACATTATGAGTTTTATCAGAAAGTAAAACAATAAATAAATATGAATGATTTTCGGAGCTGTTTCAAAATAATTATAGAATAAGTCTTTAAAAATGTAAAATCAATGTTATTTCTGGCTGAGTTTTTTTTAAAATTATAAACCATTTTAATTTGTAAACATGTTATAAAAAAATCACCATTTTGTGACAAATTTTGTGTTTTATAAGAATCGCCCAAGAACGGACATGCAATGCGGACATGCAAATTTATGTTGTCATCGCACTCTTTATAATTATTTTTGTTGAGGGTTTTTGGGTGATGTTATTGAATTAGTGATAGAAACAGCTCCGCAAATCATTCATATTTACTTATTGTTTAACTTGATGATAAAACTCATAATATGTGAGAAAACGGTGATTTTTTTTCTTTTCTTTTTTTACTTCATATTTACAAATTAAATTGTTTTGAGGATTGTAAGTATGAGGTAAAAAAAATCACTGTTTTCTCCCATAATGAGTTTCATCAGAAAGTAAAACAATAAATAAATATAAATGATTTGCAGAGCTGTTTCAAAATAATTATAAAGAATAAGTCTTTAAAAATGTAAAATCAGTGTTATTTCTGGCCGAGTTTTTTTAAAAATAATTATAAACCGTTTTAATTTGTAAGCATGTTGTAAAAAAATCACCATTTTGTGACAAATTTTGTGTTTTATAAGAATCGCCCAAGAACGGACATGCAATGCGGACATGCAAATTTATGTTGTCATCGCACTCTTTATAATTATTTTTGTTGAGGGTTTTTGGGTGATGTTATTGAATTAGTGATAGAAACAGCTCCGCAAATCATTCATATTTACTTATTGTTTAACTTGCTGATAAAACTCATAATATGTGAGAAAACGGTGATTTTTTTTCTTTTTTTTTTACTTCATATTTACAAATTAAATTGTTTTGAGGATTGTAAGTATGAGGTAAAAAAAATCACTGTTTTCTCACATAATGAGTTTCATCAGAAAGTAAAACAATAAATAAATATAAATGATTTGCAGAGCTGTTTCAAAATAATTATAAAGAATAAGTCTTTAAAAATGTAAAATCAGTGTTATTTCTGGCCGAGTTTTTTTAAAAATAATTATAAACCGTTTTAATTTGTAAGCATGTTGTAAAAAAATCACCATTTTGTGACAAATTTTGTGTTTTATAAGAATCGCCTAAGAACGGACATGCAAATTTATGTTGTCATCGCACACTTTATAATTATTTTTGTTGAGGGTTTTTGGGCGATGTGATTGAATTTTTGATAGAAACAGCTCCACAAATCATTCATATTTACTTAATGTTTTAACTTGCTGATAAAACTCATAATATGTGAGAAAACGGGGATTTTTTTTTAAACTTCATATTTACAAATTAAATTGTTTTGAGGAAAAAATACATCCTACACTGCACTGAATGTTTTAATTTCTTAGCAAACTCATAATGTTTAAGAATTATTTACATTATATTGATTTCGACAACAGTTGATGAGGCATATCAGTTTAAAGTTGTATCTTATATATGAGTTTGTTAATTCAATGATGTGAAGTTTATGATTATTTATTGTTATTTACAATTTTTCTTTCTGTTACTGTTATTGGACTACATTTTTAGTTGACAATAACGTTGTAATATGCGATAAATTGTAGAACTGTACATTTTATAGTAAAGTGTAAGATTAATTTGATTCATTAAGATTTGTTATTGAAAACAGTTTGTTTCATTTCATGAGCTGATATGTCTAATGCTACGAAAACATTCAGTAAAGTGCAAAATATATTCTTACCAAACACATAATATATGGGGGCAACTACGCATACAAAGAATGAAGACAATTGCAACTAACTTATGTGAACCTCAATTAGCCAAAAATATATACCTTTTCTTTAAAATAAAACTCAAACATAAACAAAACAATGAAATCTGTGGCTAGCCGCTTTCAGCTGTGAACATGAACTGCCATCGCTGGATTCTGGATCATCCCATATTCACACCTCCTCTCATTGGCTGTCTGCTTTGTTGCTGTGGATTGGCGGAGAGCATGGAATGGCCTCGAATCCAGAATTCTGTATGCACGTATTAATAATTTAAAAAAAAAAATCTAAATTGAAATAAAAAAATCAGGCCTAGGTGTTATAATTACGGTGCTTTCCTCAGGCAGGAAGACAGAATAGGTTTGTTTGTGTAGAGGTTTGTGTGTGTGCTGTTTTTAACAAAGACAGTTGCATTTTTTCCGCGACCCTTTCACGAAAGTTTTTTCTGTGAACCTTTCACAAAATCTGCATTTTTTCCACAATCCTTTGACGAATTTCGTATTTTTTCTGCGATCCTTCGATGAAATTCAAGTTTTTCCTGCAATCATTTGACGAAATTTGCTTTTTTTGTGATCCTTTAACGAAATTTGTGTTTTTCCACATACTTATGTCGAGATTCATGTTTTTTCAGTGATCCTACTACGTAATTCGTGTTTTTTTTCAGCGATCCTTTGACGAAATTCACATTTTTCCTGTGATCCTTTGGTAAAATTTGCGTTTTCCCCGCGATCCTTTGATGAAATTTGCATTTTCCGTGATCCTTTGATGAAATTTGCTTTTTTAATGATAGTTTGACAGTATTCGTGTTTTCTCTGCTGCCTTTTGACGAGATTCATGTTTTTTTAGCGATCTTTTTACAAAATTCATGTTTTTTCAGCGATTATTTGATAAAATTCGTGTTTTTCTTGCGAACCTTTGACGAAATTCGCTTTTGCCAGCGATTCTTTGATAAAATATGCTTTTTTCTATTATGATAGGGAAAAGCGGATTAGGATAGGTAGATAGGGAAACCCCATTATCAGATCGGGACATTAGATGTAATTAAGAAACATTAGTACATTTGTAATAATTAGCGAAAATGGCGAGATAAAGGGGGTGGGCTGGGAACGACTTTTTATTAAATATCACATTTATTCTACATCAACTTCCTCTCACCACCAGGGGGTGCTTTGCTATCTCTGTTTCTATGGGCTGGATCACGACGGGGTATGGCTCTTTCCACCCGACATCAATAGAGCTTACTGATTTTAGTTCGGATTTTCACCACAGGGGGCGCTTTCGTATCTTTGGTTCTATGGGCTGGATCATGACGGGGTATGCCTCATTCGACTCGACATCGATAACCTTAATGAATTCAGTTATGTTCGTATAAAAACATATTGTGCTCCCTGGCGGTGGAAGGTGTAACTAAAGGATTTTGCAGCTAAGTAGGGTTCTATGGGTCACATCATGACACGGTTTGGCTCACTCGACACATCAATAGAGCTTAACTATTTTAGTTCTGAATTTCACCACCAAGGGGTGCTTTCCTATCTCTGTTTCTATGGGCTGGATCACAATGGGGTATGGCTCTTTCCACTTGACATCGATAGAGCTGACTGATTTTAGTTCGGATTTTCACCACAAGGGCTGCTTTCCTATATCTGGTTCTATAGGCTGGATCACGACGGGGTATGGCTCATTCGACTCTACATAGATAGAGCTTTTCGATTTTCACCACCAGGGGTGCTTTTCTATCTTTGGTTCTATGGGCTGGATTATGAAGGCGTATGGCTCTTTCGACTCGACTTACGGTAATATATGGGAGTGTGTATGGCACGCCCAGTGTTTGCTGTCTAAGGTAGTGGGGCCCCAAACATTAAATTTGTTTAAAAATAAAAAAATGTTCAACACTGATTTCAGGTACATTTACGGTTGTTGGCACGGGCAAGGCCGGGCGGGTAAGCTAGTGGATATATATATATCACTCAGGTGCACTACAAGAGCCTCATTACGGAATGTAGTGGGCAAATCACTCATCGTTCATTGACAGGGACACCCAAAAGAATTCGGTTACAGTACTGTCTAGGAACAATAATTGCTGGAGGTGCTTTTTCAGTTGTGGTACGCGTTTGTAAATATAACTCATTTTTTACTTATTACTTGGTGTGTATAAATGTCACAGATCCTATACAGAGAGATTTTGCTAGCCATCGCAAACGAACAAACAGACACACACACACAGAGCGAAACTTTCTTTTGCTAATAAAGGTATGATTTTAATTTTAAAATATCTTTAAATCTATAGTTAAAAATTGCTTAACACAGAAGCTGGGCTTTGAAAGTATTTGAAGCGTGATAAAGATTTCTATATTGTTGGTAGATTTACAGCTGTTAAAAGTGTGGCACTGTGAAATAAAAACAAAACAATGGCACTCCGGGAGTGCCGACAGAAGTGAAAACTTGAACAATTGCGTGTGTATTTTTTTAATCGTCAGGAAATGTTTTATTGTGCACGAAATACTTTTAAATGAAGTGTTTTTTATTCATTATTTACTACTACAAAAATTATATTACAATTTCCATTTAATGCGCTATTGTAAATGAAAAATAATGCATATTATTTTACATACAAAAATTTCGGGAAACAGACTTCAGTCGCACTATACCGCTTACTATACATCTGACATTTTTCTGCCTTATTATACCGCTTACTATACCGCTTACATTTTTCTGCGTTACTATACCGCTTATATTTTTCTGCGTTTACTATACCCCTTACTATACCGCTTACATTTTCTGCGTTACTATACCGCTTACATTTTCTGCGTTACTATACCGCTTACTATACCACTTACATTTTTCTGCCTTTACTATACCGCTTACTATACCACTTACATTTTGTCTGTGTTTACTGTACCGCTTACTATACCGCTTACATTTTTTCTGTGTTACTATACCTCTTACTATACAGCTTACATTTTTTTGAGCTTACTATACCGCTTACCTTTTTCTGCGTTACTGTACCGCGTACTATATCGCTTACATTTTTCTGCGCTTACTATACCGCTTACTATACCACGGTGCAATAGCGCACAGGCAAGCATGCGGCGCGCGACGCGTCCGCCCCGCCCTACCTCATACCTAACTACTTATATACCGCCCTACTTATATACAGAGGTGTTGGTTACAGTAACAGTGTCGCGAGTTCAATGGTTTTTTCTCATCTCAAAAAATGCCGAACGCGCCTAAAGAAGTTTTCACTTCAAATATACAGAGGTGTCGGCAACAGTGTCGGTTACAGTAACAGGTGTCGCGAGTTCAATGGTTTTTTCCCATCTCGAAAAATGCTCAACGCGCCTAAAGAAGTTTTCACTTCAAGTCGCGAGTTCAATGATTTTTTCCCATCTCAAAAAATGCCCAACGTGTATAAAGAAGTTTTCACTTTAATCACTTCAAATATACAGAGGTGTCGGTAACAGTGACGGTAACAGTGTGGGTTACAGGTGTCGCGAGTTCAATGGTTTTTTCCTATCTCAAAAATAGCCCAACGCGCCTAAAGAAGTTTTCACTTCCAGTCGCGAGTTCAATGATTTTTTCCCATCTCAAAAAATGCCCAACGTGTATAAAGAAGTTTTCACTTTAATCACTTCAAATATACAGAGGTGTCGGTAACAGTGACGGTAACAGTGTGGGATACAGGTGTCGCGAGTTCAATGGTTTTTTCCCATTTCAAAAAATGCCCAACGCGCCTAAAGAAGTTTTCACTTCAAGTCGCGAGTTCAATGATTTTTTCCCATCTCAAAAAATGCCCAACGTGTATAAAGAAGTTTTCACTTCAATCACTTCAAATATACAGAGGTGTCGGTAACAGTGATGGTAACAGTGTGGGTTACAGGTGTCGCGAGTTCAATGGTTTTTTCCCATCTCAAAAAATGCCCAACGCGCCTAAAGAAGTTTTCACTTCAAGTCGCGAGTTCAATGATTTTTTCCCATTTCAAAAAATGCCCAACGCGCATAAAGAAGTTTCCACTTCAATCACTTCAAATATACAGAGGTGTCGGTAACAGTGATGGTAACAGTGTGGGTTACAGGTGTCGCGAGTTCAATGGTTTTTTCCCTTCTCAAAAAATGCCCAACGCGCATAAAGAAGTTTTCACTTCAAGTCGCTAGTTCAATGATTTTTTCCCATCTCAAAAAATGTCCAACGTGTATAAAGAAGTTTTCACTTTAATCACTTCAAATATACAGAGGTGACGGTAACAGAGTCGGTTACAGGTGTCGCGAGTTCAATGTTTTTTTCCCATCTCAAAAAATGCCCAACGCGCCTAAAGAAGTTTTCTCTTCAAAAATACTATAAAAATATGAGAGTTAAAGGTATTTTTCTACTTATTTTGTTTATTTTAAAACTTTTATGCTCCACCACATTTTAATTTCTTTTTAAATGTCATATAACTTGAATATTTATTTCAAGATGCGAAGTTTTTTGCAATATAAACATAACGTATTTTGATTTTTAGACTATTCTAATCGAATCACAGTCATATCTATTGTCACATGTTCATTAATGACGTTTTAACAAATTTCCTCCAAAACATGACTAATATAATCACTTTAAACAACATTCTTCGACACGAAAACACGAGTTAAATTAATTTCCATTAACAGAATAAATAGAAATGCAAAAATAGACTAACAAAGAAATAAATGCATTCCACGCTTAATCTCAGTGAAAGAGTACGAGATTCCAAGCTCATGAAAGAAATTTAAATGATCCTATATATAAAAACAAAAATATGCAAATTGGGATAAACAGAAGTATTTTCTACTATAAAATGTGATAAAGAGTTTGTTAGTCGTATCGTATATGTTGCTTCATAAATGCATTAATTGTCATTAAATGTTACGTAAACGAAGTAACGTGTAACAGCTAGTTAATAATATACGTTAACTGTAAAAAAATTTCGTAAACTTTCAGCAGATGTACCGTAAATTAACGGTACTTTTACCGTATTTACTCTTTACAGTAATGAGTACCGTACTTCTAAGGTGTATTAAGCGTCAAAAACCCGTATATGTTCAATTTCGATTATAAATGGTATTTATACCGTAAAATGATTGTTTTTCAGTAAAAAATCGCTATTTATACCCTCATTTTTCAGTAAGGAAAAAGTTGGTAGCCCCGCCTTGGTGTACTGCAACCCTTCAAGTGATGCACTTGCTCTTGCTACGTAATGCGTGCAGGCCTGAGAAGAGGGGGGAGTGCAGCCGGTACATATACTTTAAATATTTTACGTTACATCTACCGTCGAGTTAAATTACGGTATGTATACTGGTCACAAAGTTGCCAGTATATGTACCGTAATTTTTGACCAAAATTTTGTATAGTGTATACTATGATCAATATTTAAGGAATAAATGCCGAGGACACACTGTACATTTGATACTCAACGTGCACAATACCATTTCGACTATATTGATAGAATATGCATTAAAAACAACAACAACAACAAAAATATATAGGTGTGACATTTGTTATGGAAGAAAAGTTAATTCGTCGTAATTTTAAGACTTCGTCGAAATTTAAAATGCGTTAAAAATCAATTCGAAAATTTCATGTTTATCTACAGAAATCAAGTTGAAAAGGTGTAACAATATTTGTTAAAAAAAAAATACTAATGTGGAAATATCGACGCAACACTAAAAAGATGATTATTTTATGAATAACCTGCATTGAAAAGGGGGGGGGGGCAGATGTTTCATGAACACAATAATGTTTTATGCGAAATTTGAGTGTAAAAAAAAAAAGCGGAAAAGTGGAAAATCTGGAGAATATTGAATTAAATGAAAGGGGAATAGTTAATATAAAAGTGACATAGTTCCCCAGTTAGAATCTTACGATACCGCTACTCCTATTTGAGAGTGCCGCAAAATTTGTACATTAACGTTGATAAGAGAATAACAAGACTTTTTTTCATGATTTTGTTTTATCTTTTCTTTTTTAAATAAATATTAAAATCCAAGTAGTTGGGATAAAATAACAATTTAAAGTCTATAAAAATTTAATTTTGATAAAAAGTAATATTTTTGTGCAAATAAAATGAGTAGAAATGAAAGTTCAAATAATAATTTTAAGCCATAACAACAGTGTTCTCTAATCTTAAAACACTTAAATAAATACAATAAAAGTAGAAGAAAGGGACACACACGCATTTTAACGTAGCAATGTTTATTTCGTAAAAAGCATGCTTTATTTACGTACATCATGTTTTTTAATTATTATTATTATTATTTATCTAAATTAATAGCACATCGAAGCGCAATATAAGTGCTAGACAAATTTACCAAAAATCAATTTAAATTTTTATTACGAAATATACACCATTTCTTTATCAGCAACATATATATTTTTTAATCACACATACTTAAGAAAAAAAAGCATAGCCATAGAGTAATTGTAATTAAAAAATTGATTTCACCAAAGTACATTTGAGTACTACATGGTAGCTGTCAGACTTGCGAATGCAGCATGCATCTGTAGGCTTCTATGATTTTTGTGTATTTTTAAAAACTCGAATAGATACTTCTCAAATGTTGTGAAAGTTGTGAGCGCAATGTACGCTCATCGATAAGTTTCCACCGCATATTTTCCACCACATGCATATTTGCTTGTGCGAGCATGTTGGCCATATTCTGAAGCTACTTACGGTACGATACAATAATAAAATAGCTGGTGCTAGCGAACAGACACATTTTAAATTTTTAGTTTAGCTATCTACAGTGTTTTAACTGAAGGACAACCACCGTAAATAGTATCGAGCTAACGGATATTGCCTTGATAACAGTGGAAGTCATCCATAATCGAGATACCAATTAGCTGTTTAAATGTTTGAAATATCTTCAAGTATTTAAATAAATTTCTTCACCTTTCTCCGAGTCTATAGAAAATGGTTTCAGGATGCCATTCAGCGGAAGCCTCCTAGCCGTTGCCCGTCGTCCAACGAGCAACGTTTCCAGGGAGAACCACGTGGAGGTGGGCTTCCATCCCTCCCCTTCGCAGGACCATTTCTCTGCTCATACGTTCTTGCCTGAACGTTGTCTTCCCAGAAGGAAACAGAGCAGAGTGTATCCCGCTTCCATCTCTCCCCTTCACAGGACCATTCCTCTGTTCATACGTTCTTGCCTGAACGTTGTCTTCCCAGAAGGAAACAGAGCAGAGTGTATCCCGCTTCCATCCCTCCCCTTCGCAGGACCATTCCTCTGTTCATACGTTCTTGCCTGAACGTTGTCTTCCCAGAAGGAAACAGAGCAGAGTGTATCCCGCTTCCATCTCTCCCCTTCGCAGGACCATTCCTCTGTTCATACGTTCTTGCCTGAACGTTGTCTTCCCAGAAGGAAACAGAGCGGAGTGTATCCCGCTTCCATCCCTCCCCTTCGCAGGACCATTCCTCTGCTCATACGTTCTTGCCTGAACGTTGTCTTCCCAGAAGGAAACAGAGCATAGTGTATCCCGCTTTTGGTGATTCAGTCACTGACTATCAGTGACATTACAACATCCACAACAAAAGCAACAACAGAAGAACTTTTTAAGTCTCTGTCGAAATTTTCCTTCTGTCATTTGAGGCTGTTCTTCTTCATTTTCAGGTGTTTGATCAGCCAGTGGATCAGCGATTGATTGCATGTTAAATTTCCCTTCTGTCATTTGAGGCTGTTCCTCTTCAATTTCAGGTGTTTGATCAGCCAGTCGACCAGATATCCATTGTATGTTTTCGAATCTAATGAAGCCAGATTCGTCTAAGCAATTATCAAGGAATCTTTCCATTAAATCTTTATCATACTTCTTTCTTATTTCGAAAGGACTATCCGAAATGATGAGTCGAGCATCTTCGTAGATGGTATCTGGTTCTGAATCCTCAGTAGCGGTTTCGTAATCATTGAGATCCGAACTCGTTCCAGACACGATATCGAAAAAAGTAGCTGAACTTGTTTCAGTAGCAACAACTCCACAATCTGCAGAAAATTTCATCATATTTTTAGTTGCATGATCCACAAAGATAGCGATGCCGAGCAAGATGACAATGCCCGCAGCCAAAAACCAGCTTCCTTCATAAACTGTAAGGAGCCATAGACGCAAAACAGTGCAAAAAACATGGTGATTTAAATAGTTTCAAGTATGGAACACTCAAATTAAACGATGCAAATAATAAATTACTCGCAAAAAGCTTTTTTTCTCACATAAAACGCAGTTTGAATTCAAAGCATTAGCAATACAAGGTAAAATGTCAAAAGTTTCCGTAAGGAATGAAGAAGAAATTTATTGATTGTTTCAATGTACTTTGCAACAATTAACTCTTTGTTGCAATAATCAACTTGATTGTCAATTAACTCTTTGTTGTGTTTAAGTGTTAACAATATAAATTGATTTCAACAACGAAATATTTTTTCAACAATGGCCACACTTGAACAATTCACAAAATTCTTTTCACAATTCATTGTTGCTGAATGTCATTGTTGATGTGATACTAAAACCAAAAATATTTGTTTCTCATGTAGTGTTACCACAAGGAAAAAAAAGAAAGAAATTTAAATTGATAATTCTCCGTTATTCCATCGACCATTTTCCATAAAAAAATAAATAACTAAAATAAACTATCGCCAAGCTAAAGGATTTAATGCCAAAAATGCCCGAGATTGTGGAGTCACAGTCACTTGAGATCAGATGAATTATTGGTGTTTGGTATGTCATAGTTGTTTGTCATTGTTGTTTTAGTGATTTATTAAGTATTTCGTAAATTAAAATAAAATTTATGTCATTAAACAGTGATGTCATGATATTAAAAGAGAAAAAGCATTGGAAAAATGTTGCGATGCACGGTTACGGAAGATAATATCAGTTTCAACTGGCGTCAAAAACATTTATCCACCAGCTCAGAGGGATAAAAAAGTAATGTAAATAATTAAATATCCAAGTTTATTTGTTTTCTGTTTTCATTAATTTACATTAAATTTTATTGCTCAAAGTTACTAATAGTTGACGCTTTATTCACATGGGCTTCTCCGAATTTTTTGTATTTATTTTGTATTATTATTATTATTATTATTATTATTATTATTATTATTATTATTATTATTATTATTGAGATACTATACTGGCAACATTCTTGCATTCGTTTATTGGCATTGACGTTATAGTTCGGGGATATATATATATTTTAATGGAAAGTGGTCGACACGATAATGGAGAAGTACCAAAAATTTTATGCAACAAAACGGAGATGCAATCAGAAATTCTCCCTGTGCAGTGAATAAAGTTCATCCTTCAACTAAAACGCGTTTTATTTTGCATGATTTTATCTATGTACAGTTAGACTGATCTACAAAAATCAACTTTTCAAAAGTAAAAAAATAAAACAGCTAAGCTAAAAAAAAAAAAAAAAAAAAAAAAAAACGATGAAAGTTGTGGCTAAAAAATTATGTGATATCAAGTTTCCAAGATTATATCATGGTACTTATTTAACATTTTCCATTAAATTTGTCACCATCTGTAAGTTCAGTGACTACGTATATGCTGGTAGAAATCCTTTTCTCCTGTACTAAATACATCATAAAGTTTTTTTGAAAATTCAATTTTATTAAAATTATGCACATTGAGCTTAGCTTCAATCTTTTCTTATTTTACACAAATATCTATGTACCTAAATACATACTTAAAATTCGAAATCCAAAATTGTTACTTAAGCAAACATTTTAAGTTTTTCCTTTACGGACTTATGTGCTTAGAAATTTGTGTCCTAAGATAATGTTGACTTATCTTGTGTGTCATATCATTTAGGTGACTTATCCTAAGGATTCATCTTATGATTTATTTCTTAGAGTAATTAAACATTTAAAAGCAGTGACAGTCAATTTCTTTTCTCAAAATATTAGTATTTGTCAATTTATCTGTCCATAGTTAAAATCCGAATTTCGACATTGTTAATAAAGCAAATATTTTATGCATTTCCTTTACGGACCACTTCCAAAGGTATTGTCATTTTAAAAGAAGGCAACACTTTTCGGAAATTAAAATTCTCTTTTAAAATCGTAGAGTTTTTCTTTTTTTTTTCCCTTTAAATAACGAGTATTGTATGTAAATAGTGAATTTTTAAATCGATTTTTAACTCATTTCCTAATAGGAGAGAATTATAAAACTGATATTCAAAGGTGTGTTTCCGATGATAATACGACATTTTCACATCGTTTGCAATGTAATTGAGTTTTTAAATCAGTCAGTAACATTTCAGGACACCCGGTATATATTCAATTTACTGCATGAGAAATGAAACGTATATAAGAAACGAGGACATAGATTAATTATTTCTTTACGGCACTTTTATGAATGGCCAAAAACTGCCGATGAACAAGAAAAAACGGTAGACATTGCATAAAAAATTCACGAAAAATTCAACACCAATACATTAATACCGAATTGAAAAGATAACGAAATTTATAATATTGTGGTTAAGAGATTAAAGCCGGATTCGTTTTACTAATGTAGAAAAATCGCCGCGAAACTGAAAAAAAGAAGAAAAAAAATCTCATTTAAAAAATGCTAAACATACAAAAGTACAGGACAAAATTTACTACAATGGGCTAAAACAAATGTAACTGGAATTCCTTCACAAACTCAAAAATGGACACGAAACGAAAAAAAAAAAAATAAAAAATAAATAAAAGTTGCATTGAAAATTGCGAAAGGGAAAATGAGTTTGAAATCAAATTCCAGAAACTCTTCAAATATCGCACAGGACAAAGTTTACTATGTTGGGTTAAACTATTAAAGCATGATTTTCTTTTACGAATGTCAAAAAATCGCTGCGAAACAAGAAAAATCGTATGAAAAAAATCCGTCGCGAAAATTTCAAAGATCGCTGTATGAATTCCGAATAAACTTTAATGAAAAGAGGACAAAATTACTAGGTTAAATGATTGAAACCGGATTTCTTTTTAATAATGTTAAAAAAATCAGGCAAACGTAAAATAAAAAACCCACAGAAAGAATAAAAAAAAAAAAAATCGCAGTTGACAAAATTTAGTACAGGGACTAACACATTGTAACTGAAATTCTTTCACGAATGTCAAAAGATCGGCGTTTTAAAACGCTAAAAATCACATTTTAAATAGAAAAAAAATCAAAAATCGCCGCGGAATGCGAAAAAACGATAAAAACCACATTAAAAATTACTAAAAAGATCCAAAGTTGAGGAGAACAAAATTTTCTGTATTAGGCTAAATATTTAAAACGGATTTATCATTAAACGAGTAAATTATTTAGAAATCCCAAAAAGATAGTTTTAATAATGTTTTTATTTTTCTTTGCTTTTGACATATATATATATATATATATATATATATATATATATATATATATATATATATATATATATATATATATATATATGAGAGAGAGAGAGAAAAACAGAATAAACGCCACTTTTAAAGGTATTGTTATTTTAAAAGAAGTCACCACTTTTCGGCAATTAAAAATTTCTTTTAAAATAGGTAATTTTTTTTTCAATTCTTTCTTTTTTTTCTTTTTCTTTTCTTTTCATTTTTTTAGCAGATATTTTTATACTCTTTTCAAGTTGGTTTTCTGTATGCAAACACGGAATTTTGTAATCATTTTAAATGTCAGTGAAGAAGATTTGTGCACGTTGACTCTCAAATATACAGGGTGTCCCAAAAACATTGCTCTCGTCTTTTATTCCTTAAATATTGATCATAGACATATATTATAAACTAGCTGTTTCCCGTGACTTCGTACACATAACATTTAAAGAAAATTAATACATTAATTAAATAACATATACAATTAACAAACTCTTTATCACATTTTATAGTAGAAAATATAGTCTGATAATCCCAATTTGCATATTTTTGTTTTTATACATAAGGTCATTTAAATTTCTTTCATGAGCTTCAAATCTCGTACTCTTTCCCTAAGATTAAGTGTGGAATACATTTATTTGATTGTTATTCTATTTTTGCATTTCTATTTATTCTATTTTACATTTATTAGGTTCATAAAAATTCATGTTTTCGTGTCGAAGAATGTTGTTTAAAGTGATTATATTAGTAAATGTTTTTGAAGAAATTTGTTAATTAACATGCCACATTAGATTTGACTGTGATTTGATTAGAATAATCTAAAAAGCAAAATGCGTTACGTTTTTATTGGAAAAAATTTCGCATCTTGAAATAACAATTGAAGTCATATGATATTTAAAAAAGAAATTAAAACGTGGTGAAGCATAAAAGTTTTAAAATAAATAAAATAAGTAGAAAAATATATTTAAATCTCATATTTTTATTGTATTTTTAGTTCACAGTGCCACACTTTTAACAGCTGTAGATCTACCAACAATATAAAAATGTTTATCACGCTCCAAATACTTTCAAAGCCCTGCTTATTTGTGAAGCATTTTTTAATTATATATTTAGATATTTTAAAATTAAAATCATATCTATATTAATAAAAGAAAGTTTCACTCTGTGTGTGTGTGTGTGCGTGTCTGTTTGTTTGTCTGCGATGGCTAGCAAAATCTAGCATATCTAGAAGCCTGAAAATTTATAGTAAGGTAATGCAAGCACTGAACTGATGCACCTGAGACTCAGAATTTTAATATTTTGATAATTAACCAATATATTAATTATAATCTCATTAAACATCGCATCGATAATCTCATCCACAGAGTAAGGAGATTTAAACAGAGACCCAACTGCTCCTGAAACGAGCGACTGCAGCGGATGACTTAAAAACTAAATCATCACTTTGGCGATTTTTATCTTCGTGATTTACTTTTAATTGTAACCCTATTCTGCTTGGCGTCTTTTGCTGTTGTCATTTGCACAGGTGCAAATTTTCGGCGTTCGCTATTTGATTTTTGAATCTTGATTAATATTTATTATTAAAATTACTGTTTGAAGATCAAATAGATCATTATAATTCTTCAAAATGTAAGTTGTGATTTATTTTCATGTGTTATTTTTGTTCTTGTTTTTCAAGTTCCATAGTGCTTGAAATATTTTATATATATTCAGTATTAACAGATTTTTGCCGAAACGTCATGTTAAGGAGCTCACTGTGGAAACGCGAAAAGTTTTTGGTTTCCGTCTGTCTGTTTGCCGTAAAAATGGTCCGATTAGGTCGATTTTTAGTAGGTATGTTAGCGACGTATCCAGTATTAGCTGTATAGTTTTTGGTTAAATTTGGTTCATTCGTTCGGAAAATATAGAACATTTTTTTTAGGTCATAATGCTTTCCTATGGGGATGCAGACGATTTTTCAAATTTAATTTTTATCTGAAATGAAAATGGAATATTTGCATAATGGATTTAGACGTAAAATTATGAATGCTAAAATTTCGATATGGATTTCCAATAGTTTTAAAATGTTGCCGATACATTTAATAGAATTTAGAAATTAATTGCTTAAAATATTTGAAAATGTTTTTGCATCTGTTCAAGAAATACAAACATTTTTTCATATTTTTTACATTTTTTAAAAGCGTTTATTTTTACTTTCCACTTTAATTTATTCGTTGCTGATGAATACCTGTTTATTTTAAAAAAATTAAAAGAATAAGCAATTCATCAGAATTTCAGAATATCATTGTATAACACCGTGTTTAATTTAATGATTCTAATTTCTGGAACATTCAAAGAATTTTATATGCTTATAAATATGCATGCAATTGAAAAAATAATAATTGCGGATTTTACGATGTTAAATGATATCAATAATTAGATCTAAAAAACAAGCAGCAACAAGCTGTTGCCGGTTTTTTTTTTCCCCACTTTCCTCATTTGTCGCCAAGAAAGCGATATATAGCCGTATTAGAAACCTCGCTTCTGTTATGGCCGTAGTTTCTGTGTCACCCGCAGCAATCGCCACTGTCTATGCGTAATCCCATGTTAAAGAAGTTACCATTGCAGTGTATGAGAGTTGATTCTCTGTTTAAATTTCCTTACTCTGTGATCTCATCTTTTTATCAAAATGGTTAAAGAAAAGAACACCTGTTCTCGATTTGCAAACAGAAATGAACGAATTTTTTGAGCATATGTAGAACAATTTTCTGCATTTCCTGCGTTCTTCCCCCCCCCCCCACATAAACCCTTTTACTTTTAATCCCTTTTGTTTTAACAGTAATTTTTAAAGTATAATTAATGGAAAATGCTATATATTTTCCTTTAAATCCAATATTTTTATTATTAGTGGGCATTTATTGTCCACATAAATGCAAGGAGTTTAAATATACCTCCTTGGTTGAAGCCAAAAAAAAAATATATAGTATACCATGTAATAATTTCTAAATGTCAACAGTTGACAGACGATTTTTGGCTATGTATAATAAATTTAATCATGAATTTCGAATACGCAAAATATGTTTTAATTTCTTGGAAAATTTACTTTAATATTAACAAATGCTTGAAATTGATTTTCTATGAAAGTAATCAAATTTTGAATTATTAAGAAAAACATTTGAAAAAAAAGTATAAAACACAGCCTATGTTCATTTCTGGGTTATAATCCATCTATATGCAAATATACAGGGCCATTAAATCATCCGTTTTCACATTTACTTCAGTCAAACATTCATACACACTTTCACATTTACAATATAATTAGGATTACAAAGTTGCATAAAAAAAAGTACAGAATTTTATGAAATCGAATAAACTTTTTCCTACTAAAGAAATACCTTACAAATCAACCTGCCTAGACGAAAAAATGTCTAAAACGAAATTTTTAATTACATTTTTACTGTATTTTGTTCAGTAAACCGCAGATCCTGTTTATAACGGAATTCTGTTTTAACAGTAAAAATTTCATTATTCCTACTATGATGTCACTGTTCATAGATTAATTGTGAGACTATCATATTAATTATTCCACTTTAATTTAATTCACTATTCTAAAAAAATTCCCGTTTTCTGCTTTGTTTAACGCTTAAATTTCGCGTAAAATATTATTGTGTTCATAAAACCTCTACCCCCCCCCCCCCTCTTCAATGCAGGTTTTTCATAAAACACTTGAAAGTATTCAATGTCAATTAAGTTATTCCCTTTCCCTTAAGGAAAAAAAAAAGAGTTTTTAAAAGCTTTTTCGCGTGCAATGGATTTGAAATAAATTAGTATTTGTTCTGATAATAAATTTTCGTTAAAGATTTATATTATGAGCATATGTAAGGAAAGAAAACCAGAACTACATATACTTTGTCAATGGTTGGGATATGATATCATCTGTCATTTCCTTATTTTTTCAGCTATACAGTAACAAAGAGAAGACTCCAATCTTTTTGCTAACAGCATTTTCGATAAACATTCCTCTAAATTACAATGATTCATATACGCAGCTGAAAAAAATACTGTTCTCAAAATTACTGACGTACATCTTAAACCACAATAATTTCATTGAGGGGCACGTTTAAAAATATAAGAAATCTGATGGAACTTTGTATGCTGAGAATAAAAGTTTGGAGAAATGCAAATTTGGGAAGAGGTGCGGGCAGATTAGATGAACTTAGAAAAAAAAAAAAAACAGAAAAAACGAAAATCTGCCGCAGCGTAGATTTCTACTCCTGTTCTATGAGAGTTTGATTTTCACGTAGACATGCAAAACTTATGCAGAATTTCATCATTTAAATGAGAAAAAATATTAACTTACGGAAATCATGGTATTAAAAAAATAGTTCTCGAAAAGGTTATTGTTAAATTTAGCAAAAAAAAAAAAAAAAAAAAAAAAAGAAAAAAGAAAAGAAAAGAAAAGAAAAAAGATGATTAAATGAAAAAAAAAAAACATATATATATATATATATATATATTTATAGATACGTGACAAGAGATACGAATCCAATACCAAAACATTTAACAATAAATAATTGATACGATGGCGACCAGTTCAAGAAAAAAACTAAATAAAAAACAAGAACGACAAATCATGCGTCAAGCATAGATAAATGAGAAACTTTCCAACACTTCCAGAATATTATAACTAAACTTTCCCGATTAATTAGGTGAAAGTTGATGTCTAAGTAGACAATTTGGAAAACGCATAATATATTTGAAAACCCGATTTCAGCATTCAATAGTCGGGAATATGTCCAAATTCTTTTGTGCAGCCGTGTATAGGATCTATAGATATGTATATATAATACATAGCATGCTAAAATTTTGTTCAGTTAGGAAACGCATAGCAAAAATTCCTATTCAACAATTTCTGTCAATAATCAGAAATGCATTCGATATCTCTTGTACATGATGTATAGCATTTATACACAACATGTAATACATACAAAAATAATTAATTTTAAAAACGCGTACCACATCTGAAGACGCACTTCCAGCAATTATTGTTCCTAGACAGTACTGTAACCGAATTCTTTTGTGTGTCCCTGTCAATGAACGATGAATGCTATGCGCACTTATAGTAAGACTCTTGTCGTGCACCTCAGCGATACATATCCATTTCAACGTGTTTGAAATAGGTTAACATCATTAAACTAGACCGAAAACGTTTTTCCCTCACAGACCGTAATGGAACGGAATTCTTTTGAGTATCCCTGTAAACGAACTATAAATGCGCACTTCTTTTTTAATACCAAACATGCCCTCAATAACAAATATCAATTGCATGGCAATCCGAGTATATTTACGCGAGTTAGAGCATGGTCAAACGCAGACATAGGCAGACAAACGGACAGACAAACCGAACTTATAAGCACTTTTCGACTCTATTGGAAAATGTAAACCTGCCCTGTAGACAGCACCCGTCTTAACTACATCCCTTAGCGTTCCCTAGCAAGTGTGCCATCGGATTACGTGCAGCTATCCAGGAGAACGGCCACGGTGATTTTTGGTCGCCTGTTGGGGAAAAACCGAGTTATTTTCAGAGTACCGCGGTGGTTTTTCGATATCGGGAAAGGAATTTGATTTCAAACTTTTAGGCCTAATATAGTAAATTTAGTCTTCGCAATTTTTAATTTTTAGCGATTTTTATAGGTTACAATAAATATGTATTTAATTTAACAACTGATATATTTAAAGTTATATCACAAGGAAAGGTGATGTGATAGAGCAATTTTTATTACATTTTGTGAATCAGCATTAAAAATCTATATATACATATTTGTCTTACGTGGCGCGGAAATGGGGCTGAATTTGTAGCTTGTGGTTTGGCAACAATCGTAGTTTCCAGAGCTCAGACCAATGAACTGACTAGATTGTGTTAGATCAGCTCCGCCTCCAATTCCAATATGGCGGTCAATGTGACAGCAGAAACCATAGAATGAAACTCAAACTACCAATTATTAAAATAAAATAACATGTACGTAATTCAAAGCGTCTGAGATGATTCCTCATTTTAATTATGAGTAATATCGTTAATTTCAAAAGAATTCTGAACTCTTATTTAGAATTCATTTACGAATTTCACTCACTCAAAAATTGAAAAAAAAAAATCCCCTGTCTAGATTGCACATCACGCCATCTGTTGCTGTAAATTGAAGTAAAAAATAGTTTTCTTTTGTAAAAATCTATAATCAATTTTTTTCCTAATAAATTTAAGCCGTGCTATACAATATTATAGGTGCAACAAGTTTTAAACTAATTATGTTACCAAGATCCTTTTTCCATAGTATTTAAATGATTTATATGTCCATTGGTAGCGCCAACTAAATGCATTTTTAGTTATGTTTTCAACGGAGAATTACTTTTTTACATTAAAAAAATTGTCGTGCAATAAGTTTTAAAGTAATTATGTTTCCAAGATCCTTTTTTCATAGTATTTAAATGATTTATATGCCCATTGGTCGCGCCAACTAAATGCATTTTTAGTACTGTTTTCTACGGAGAATTACTTTTTTACATTAAAAAAAATTGTCAATTTCATATGTTCAAATGTTTTATGGTAGAACTTATTCCGGCTAGAATTGCTGAAAGATAAACAAGGGCGAGCGAGCGAAGCGAGCTGGGACCACGCAGCGGTCTCAATGTGAATTGCTTAGCAATTCACGGGGGTTGGCGAGCGTTAGCGAGTAGGGGGCTGAGCCCCCTAGTAAGATATAAGTTCCGAAATTCATGTAGACTGATATAATTAGCTACTACTATCATCGAATCAATAACACACTATATTCATGTAATATCTCTGTTTAGTGAACTGCATTTATATGTTCATACGATTTCTAAGTTTAAAATTAAATAGCTTCTCTACATTACTTTAAAATTTGCATTTAAAAAATATATTTCAGAGAAATATATTTCACTAAAAAGTAGCATTACATGTAAGATAGTTAATAACACGAGATTATTAACCTAAAAAACATTT
Source organism: Maratus michaelseni (assembly GCA_963931845.1). NCBI lineage: Eukaryota > Metazoa > Arthropoda > Arachnida > Araneae > Salticidae > Maratus > Maratus michaelseni. The sequence goes on along the minus strand of OZ007597.1, from coordinate 255,615,614 downwards.
TAGACTGTCAGCGTAATTATTCTTGGTACAGCTGTCGCAGACGCACCGGGGTATCTTTTTTGGAGCCAAAAGCGCGATTTTATGCATGAGTAACCCGGCGACATTCACGAGATTTTGCTTTGTATTGTAACCCGGTAGAGCGTGTGCTTTATATTAAATTAAACATTGTGTATTTTATAGTAAGTTAATCATTGTGTGTGTTTTATAATGCAATAATTTTTATGTGTTTATAATAAAATTGTGTTTTTTATAATAAAATAAACTGCTTCGTTTTAAAATAAAACGAACATGCTGTTAAGTTAGCTAGACCTAACAGGTACCTGAAGACGGGGTTTCCTCACCAAAATGGCGCAAAACAAAAATCGCACCAACCCCGGTGCGTCTGCGACAGCTGTTCCTTATTCTTCTAAAAGGTGTACTTGTGACACGTTTTTAAATATTTGATAATATAAACGGATATAGTAAGCCGTTTTAATTTCAATAGAATATTAAAGCAAAATTGGCTCAATAAAATATTAAATCTAAAATCTAAACATGATTTATATAACTATTTAAATAAAACATTTTCGCTTATTATATATTCGAAAATAATATGTTCTATTCAGCTTGAATATTTCATGTCGTTAAGTAGGGTTTATTTCCAGATCTTTCATCACTTTTTGAGAAATCAATCAAATATCTGTACCGCTAAGTGATGACTTTAGTTGTGTGTGTGTGTGTGGGGGGGGGGGGGGGGGGTGTACATCAATGTCCTGTAATGTCTGAGACAAATGCCTGATTTGAATACTGCTACCGAAAAAAAAAAGAAAAAAAAATAAAGTTCAAGGACAATAATAAAAACATTTTTATTTGTTCATATTTTCAAGCTGAAATATAAAGTAAACATTGAAGGTTATTGCATTTTATTTCAAACGAATACGCATATGTTTTTAAGTAACGTTCTTCAAATAAGCGTGCAAACACAACCTAAGGCAATTCTCTGAAATTGCCATTTAAATAACTTTATCAGATGTTTAATTAAGTATTAGCATTACACGAAAAACTAAATGTCAAGTTTTTAAATTTTTCGGAGCGCTTGATACGCTATGTTACGATAGACTTTTAATGAGAGTTAAAAACAAAAAAGTCTCTATAGCTATAATAATATGAAAACACTCTCCCAAACTGTGGATCTAATTTGTAAATGGGATTGGAGAACGTCGCTTTCAGACATGATTTAATATCGATTTACGAAATAAAAATTTAAATTACAAATCGTTACCTTCAGATAAAGAATAATAAATAGTATTTTGTACTGTATATTTTGTATACTGTGAAAACCAGTATATCACTGTTGTGTTTGTACATGGTATGGCGGCAGACAGGTTTCTCGAACAGGATAAAGATGACATTCACTTTTCTTTAAAATATTATATATAACATACAGAAATGTGTATGTTATCGGCGTTATTCAACTCTGATTTTTTTTCTGAAAAAATTGGAAGTACAAAATCAACGTTTCAAATTGTTAAAATCATATTTTCGCAAAATTTTATTGACGAACACATATGATTCCTTATTGGAATACACTCTGCAACACATATTGTGCATAAAATATTTATACAGTACTTGAAGGTATGCTTTCATCTAATGCTTCTTTTATTTTAATAAAAAATTCTACAAATCTTTGAAAGATGGTACTTTTTAAAAATGATCTAATTAGATTTATATTTTATTGAACAGAAATTAAGAAAATTGGTGAATAATTTTATGCTTAAATTCAAAATTTATTTTGTAGTATTTTCAAGTTTTTTATACATTATTATCGTTCCTGTTTAGCTTCAATAATTAAATACAAAAGAAGGTTGGTTTAGATTATATTCAATTAGTTTTAAGCAAAATGACTTTTTCAATAGAATAAAAAATGATTTAAAAACAACATTTTAAATATAATTATATTTAAAAAAAATCTGAAATATCAGATGATAGATATGTATAATAAGTATAATATTACACACAAGAATCACTTTCGTATTTTAATTTCATTAAAAACATTGAATGTTTTTAACTTATTAAGACTGATTTTTATGCATCAATCAATGCGATAAATTTTTAGTTAATAATACGTTGTTCTTCAGATAGAAAATAAGAATAAAGTTGATGCAATTTTATTCAATCATTAGTTTTCAAGTAAGAATAAAAAGTACAAATAAGCATTGTGTTTTTTTTTTAATTACATTTGGAAATTATTAATTCTGATTCATATTTTGAATATTATAAATATTAAAATGTGTTTTTAATAAAAAATTTTGTATGTAACATTTTCTGGAATATTAATGAATTAGATGAAAAGGAATATGGAATCCCAGAAAACAATAATGCTTGCATACGATAGACCATACTTTCCTTATTTACTCCATCCGAATTCAACTTATGATGAGAAAATAGCATTTTTGTCATCGAAAATAAACCCATTCGGTCGATTACTGCTTGCACTTATGCAGTACCTTCGACAATATACAAACTATTTTGACAGAATTAATTTTGTTATGGTTTATAAAGATGATATTTTTTGTCGTAATGGTACTTTGGAAAAAATAAATTGTTCACAAATTGATGTTGAAGTAATTCCACAACATATGATTAACTATGCTTCAGAGACAGTGGATTTTTCTTACCCGTACGAGTTGGAAAATTTTGCATTTGTTACTCGAAAACCAGTGTACAAACCACACATTTTCGGCATTTTTCAAATATTTTCGTTATCTGTATGGCTAACGATAATATCGGTTTTAATTGCGATGCCAATAGTAACTTATACCACATTGAAAATGAAATATACTTTCAACAAAATTTCTTTTCACGTTTTTGCAGTCTTGATGAAGCAAAATTCCCTTATAAGACCTTCGTCGCTTGTGGAGAAACTCCTCGTCTATTCGTGGGTTTTAGGGGCTATGATTCTTTGCTTGTCTTACGATTCCGTATTTTTATCTTTTCTCTCAATTCCACCTGTCATTAAAATTAAGCATCTTTCAGAGTTGGCTTTAGCTGTAGAACGTGGAGATTATCATTGCATCGCCGATCTGAATACAGGTTTTGTAGATTACTGGAAGAACTCAAAACACGAACATTTACGAACAATCGCAACAGACATTGTTAAGAATGAATTATCTTACGGGGGTTATACCTTAAAATTTCTTCAGGAGAGTAAAAAGCAAAATCTTGCTTTTATCTTACCGACAAAGTTTCTCAACTTTCTGGATGCTGAAAAATTCTTTTTCTCAGACGACCGTTTTTCCGAAGCTATGCATGGAATGGTGGTCCGAAAAGGCTTCTGTTGCAAAGATCTGCTGGATTCATTCGTACACAAAATAATGGCGTCAGGCATTTACTCTAAGTATGCTAGTGATGGACTTTTTTTAGCCAAAAGGGAATTGTCCTCACTAGACCTGGTATATGAAACTACTAATAGAAAACTGACACTTACAGATCTTGCCCCTGCATTTATATTCCTATTATGTGGTTATTTCATATCATTTTTGGTTTTTATCGTTGAAATATATTCAAGTCGTAAGAAAATGAACTATATGAAGAAAAATCGAAAGAAAAAAGGGAGAGAATTCTATACTGATACTCATGTATAATTAATCTGGCGCAAAATGTTCCTCTTATAAAAATTATTTATTTATATACGAATAATACATCTTTTTTTTTTAAACGTAAGTTTATTAAAATTATTAAATTAAGAAAATGTTTCTAGCAACGGCCTTTCCGTGAAATTTGAATGCTTTAAAGCTTTTGTTATTCTAGATCCAAAATGCCAACAGTAGACGTAGTAGCCTATTATCCGCAAATACATTTGTTTATTTAAATAGACGCGATGAAAGCGCTGCGCCACAGTTTCACCACTAAATTATAATAGTAATCTTCATCTTATTTAATGGCGGAACATCTGATGCTTAGTAAGGCAAATAATACTATTGGAATTTAGAGGTGACATACGTCCAACTATAGCGCCGCGCTTTCATCACTGTATATAGAGAACAGAATCTTAACTTCATGTATTATAATTTTTTTTTTAATGAGAATAATAAGTATATTCTTATCACACTAAAATATTTTGCTGCTCTTGATAATAATTCTGGACATCCTCAAAAGGATAAGTAACAGTTCACATAGAATTTACAAGAGAAAAAAAAAAAAAAAAAAAGAAGAAGAAGGGAGTTAAGAATTACATATATATATTTTTTTTTATTATAGAATTTTATTTAGCTTAACTTTTTATTTTAATTATAAATTTTTTTTTTCTGAAATTTTATTTTATTTCAAATAGAAAATGTCGTAAAATATTTTTTTTTATTGTAGTAACGGCGTTTTTGTGAAATTTATATTTTCTAAAGATTTTTTATTTGATTTACAAAATGCCAACTAATTTACAAAAAGCCAACTTTCCTATTATCCCAAAATGTATATTTGTTTCCGTAAAAATTGAATTCAAGCTTAGATTCATGCATTTCTGCAATGGCAATTTTTTGTATAAATGACGATAATAAAAATATTTTTCCTTCAGTAAAGCAGGTTTTTGATCTTGATAATAAATCTTGACTCTAAAGATAACATGGAAGTTTACATAAAATATACAAATCAATATATATATATATGTGAAAAAGGAAAAAGAAACTGGGATAAATATTTTCAAGAAACAAAAAAATGTGTTGAAGAGGAATATTTTACAAAGTATTTGAGAGGGAAAAAAGCATTTACCGCGAAAATCAATAAGAGTAAATCATCTTAAGTCAAAAACAGATATAACGCCGCATACCGGTACGACAATTGAAAAACTTTTTACAAGTTTCTGAAATGTCAATGAACTTGTAGTACTCCCTGTACATTATTTGAAGTAGGAAATATATGAAAAAAAGACCATTTCTTCAAAAGTATAAGTGACAGTGCAAAGAGCATTTAGTAAAAAATAAAGTGAATGCATTTAAGAAACATAAAATGTCTTTCATTTAAAAATTTGGAAAAGAATGGAAGATGAATAAATGTATATTGATAGTTTTTTTAAAGAAGGAGCTATGATGAATGTGTTTCAAAAATTATTTCAAAATAGAGTAAATTAGAGCACAAAACATAATAGTAATTCCTCTTATCTAAAAAGGAGAAATAACTCCGCATTCCGATACGACAACTTGGTAACTTTTCTTGAATTTCTGAAATGTGAACGGATTTGTAAAACACTGCACATTATTTAAAATTGGGATTTTTTTTGGATTAGACGAAGGTAATTTCTTCGCCGAAATTTATTTGTTTCTTCTAGTGTTCTTCAAACTGCTGTTCTACTTCTTACGAAATTTTAAGTGACTACTTCAGGAGAGAAGGATTCCCTTTTTTTCAGAAATTCTTCATTATTTCTGTCCTATAAAAAATGAGAGCAGAAGAAAATGTTGGATTGTCAGTACTTGCGTTGTATTTTTTGGTGTTTTCACTTCTGACTGACCCTTTTACTGTGAGATTTATGTGGGACGAATTAGGATTAAATGTATTAAAAACATGTTGTTCTGTCCTGTCCTAACTAAGATGCAGATCTTCATCATGACAAATATGCCCCCAATCTACAAGTAGCACTCATACACTCCGTATCATGTGGCAGCAAAATAACGTTCTGAACATGAATAATAACAGTAACGATCTTCTCCTCAAACTATGAATGAAAAATTATTGCGCCTAAAGACATCATTTCCTTTTCACATCACTGTCAGTACTCGATTAGGAAGTATACCAAAGTGTTTGATGCCTTTGGCATGATGCATCAGCTATTATCACAAAAGTAAACAATAAGGCACGAATTTAGGAGAAGAACCGGATTTGGTGCACTTAACTCTATTCTTTAATCTTCAAACAGACAAAGGGAGGACCATTCACCTTTGTATGTGTTGTGAGAGTGCCTGAAAAGTAGAATTTTATAAATAGAACATGAAAACCGAAGATTATTACAGATATATATAAAAGTAGATCTTCTTTTTTTGGCAAATGATGAGTAAAAAGATAGGACTATATAGTTTCAGGAGAAATACTTAAGGGTGCTCGTCAGTTAAATTTCCCTTTTCCGTTCTCCATGTTAATCCAATGGGGATAAGTTTCCTCACTTTTCTAAGGATATCTCATGAAAAAATGGAGTTTTTTAAATTTTGTTTTTTGCATACAATTCTTAAAACTTGTCATTCTTTACCCCAGTTTTCATTTTTCATTAAAAATAATTTTAAATACTTGATTTCATGTGAAATAATCTGAGTATGATCAAAATAATTACTATGCCTCAGTAAATTGGAATTTCTGGCAGTTCTAATAGGTTGTTTGAAAATTTAAAAAAACGCGGAAAAAACTAGTGTTTCTGATTTATACATTGATATAAAAATATTTTATTTTAATTTATTAGGGAAGTAGCTATGATTAAAATAAAATATATATTTATATTTTGATCAGCTCGGTGCTTTCTCCTAGCTAGGCAATCTATCACTCGATATGAAAGGATTCCCCGCTCTCTTTGTTCGATTTGAGTAATGACTTAGGTAGGGGAGATGTTTTAGGGGTTAGTATTAGGGGGTAAAGGAAAGACATTTTCAAGCTAGTAAGTGTATTTCTTATCCAGAATTCTGTTTTTCATAAGCACAGTTTATTTCCATGTTTTTAATTTGATTATTTTAAATCTTTATGTAGTTTATTTCAATAATTTTCAAATATATTTTTAACACTTTGTTATATTGTTTGCATTATAGTTAGTTTTACATAATTTGTAACATTTGTTACATAATTTGTTACTGTTTTACATAATTACATTCACTTTTAGAATTTATATAAGGTAGACGAGTTATACTTGAAATAATACATCAAATGGTATCATCAACATAAAATTTAATTATTTTTATTATTATGTTAATTTTTATCACATTTTTTAAGCACAAATTTTAATTCTAGCCTCTGTATGTTTTTTCACATTTTTTTTTTTTAATTTAAAGATGAATTAAAATTTTTCACCTGTGTCAAAATAATTATATATAGTCTCTTCGTTACTAATAATGCAATCATGAAATAAATTCATTTTACAGTTTCTTGAAACACTGCCGTCAAGCGTTATTACTATGCTATATACTATTTGGAAATTGTATATTTGTATTTGGCAAATGACTATTACTTGAGCATAATGCGAAATACAATTTTGAATGGTATCGTTGACCTGGCCTGCCCTGTATAAAAATCCGTAAAATTTGGCCTGCTTCAATAATTTTTGCAAAAAATAGGCAGATATTTTTATATCGACATTATTCTACAATTGAAAATTTTCAAGCTGATTACTGAATTATTTACGAAACTCTTTCATTATGATTTTTGTTCTATTTTATTATTATAATACCAGTGCACTCGTACGAAGCTTTCCTACGCAATCTTCGAGACTGTGTTTTTCACTAATTTTTATTTAATCGCAATTATTAATAAAACAACATGTTTTAACGAAATGTGAGTGTACTATATAAAAAGCCGCCTTTTCAAAAACATTTCGTATGATCATTCATCGTTCTGCGTTTTGTATATGTACATAGAAAAAACAATGCTGATATTGATATATATATATATATATAAATATATAATATAGAATATATATAAAAGAATATATATATATATATAAAAGAAGATATATATATAAAAGAATGCTGATTTGTAAAATATTTTGAAAGAAAACTAATCAAATTAATTTTGAGTAAAATCGTAATGTATAGCTACTTATCGTTATCTATGATTTATTTTTACTAGTAATCTATTATTTATTTGTACATTATATTGCTTGCATTTTTCAGTGGTTTTCATAAAGTTTTTTTTCTTAATTTAAAAAAAAATGTTGCAGTATTAAAAAATTGTATGACTATTTTTAGAAAATGACCTAATTTTATTAGAAAGTAGGTTATAAATTAACCGTTTACTAATTTATTTTTTAGAAATTATTTTTACCTATATGCAATCTTTAAAAGTATCCAGTATATTTTTTGATATATCTAGATGGATTTTGTTTCAAAAAATGTTTTAATAACAGATGAAAAACTTTAAAAAATAAAAGAATAAATAAATAAAAATGGATTTCGTTAGCTATGTATTGTTGTATAACGGGGGAGAATAAAAAAAGGTCTCGGAACTTTTTTTTTTTACCCCATATCTCATTAAATTAATCGGTTTGATTTTTATGTAATCTTTCAGGAAAATCTTCTACGAGAAAATTATGAGAATTTTCCTTATCCGTAAATAAGGCCATGAAATCCAGAGAGATACCCTGCTTTAATTACCCATGCATTTTTTTCTGAATTTTTTAATTATGCTGCATATATATTGTATCTATATATTGTATATTGTATAATTGTAAAGATGACAGTGGAAGAATTCGTAATTTTGAATAAGTTTAATAGTGTTAGTTTTATTGAAATATGATCAAAACAAATAATAATAATAATAATAATAATTTACTAAAATATGTGGGAGATAACTATGAGTCTTCCTAATGAATGGCAAAACTCTACTATGGTAAATTTGGAATAATTAATGATTTTTAAAATCTTGTTTAGTTGCTAAGTTTCAATTTACATAAATACTGCTCTTTAAATGTCCTGTATAAAAAAAAGGAAAATTCAGATATTATTTATATTCAGAATGTAACTAGTATATATATACATACAGATATAATATAGAAATTGTAGCAGTTTCTTATATGTTGTTTTTGTGTCTATATTTACAATTGTATAATTTTGAAAATGAAAAATTTGAATATGCAACGTCAAATATATTATTTTTCTCTTTCAGTTAATATTGTTATGGATATTTTTGGTGGGAGAAAGAGGGGGGGGGGGGGTCTTGCGCAACACTAATTTTTATTTAATGATTTTCTTTTTCTCATATGTACATATATTAATAGTATTATACTATAGTATTTTTTTTGGTGAATTATATATATATATACTGCTGCATATCTATATAATGTATTTATATTGAATATTGTATCCTTTAATTGTAGATGACAATGGCAGAAATAACTAAAAATTAGTATTATGTATTGCGCTTCGGAAATTTTAATATTTTTTATGGTACTTACGTATTATCCGTGCCAGTTTTAAGCCAACTGCGCCAGGCATGGAGCCAATATTACTAATTATAGTAACCCTTATATATATTTTTTCTTGCTACATGGTACATGCCTGGGAATAATCTATAATATTATTCTTTCTAATTTACTATGCTATTTGCCATTTATTAATTTTACTAAAATAATGTTATTTACTATTTTTAACAATGTTATAAATTTAACAAACATATTACATTTTATTTATTTTGTATTAATTACCATTTTTAATAATGTTATTTGATAATGTTAAATTACTGCGTTTGAAAACATGATTGGCAACGATAAACGAGATTGGTACTTGGCAACCATTTTTGGCGATCAATCTCCTGGAACGGATAATACGTAAGTACATTTTTTATTAGTGTTAATTTTATTGACAGATGATCAAAACTAAAAAAGAATAATAAATTTTAAATATTGTAGTAATGGCCGCATTATTGCATTATTGTAAATCTCATACTATGTTTTTGCTAAATAAAGCTCTATTAGAAAACACCACTTGGAGTATTTGTGGTATAATTTATATTCATTTTGCACTCTAGTTTAATTTCATTATGAAAATGCTAAAATAAATGCCAATGCATGAAATAATTTCAATAATCAAAGATATTTTGTTAAAATTCTTTGACGTCTTTTCCCTTTTTTTGTTTTTTGGTTCTTTTTTTTAAGAGCGGAAGTTACTACATTCACAATTTCACAAAAGATTTTCATTGTTTTATCCAATGCGAAATACTAATGGCTATATATTATCGTTTATAAAATGGGCACAAAATCCCATGAAAATATCGAATTTTAACGTATTTGATAAATTTATGGAACATGTTTAGATATCTTATATTGAAAAAAGAATATGCAACTCACAGACTTACTAAAATCTTCACTCTCCCTCCATTTCATTTACATGATGATGTCTAATCATTTTTATCTATAACAGTACTTTGTGTTTGTTTGTTTAAAATACACAATGCAGTAATTATACAACCAAATGTGTATTGGTTTTTCAGTAGTAAATTAATGTTGCTTTACGCAATCTAAAGAAAAATTTAAAAAATATTGCACATTATCTAATAAAATTTGGAAAATGTTCAGAAACAATTTGGTTTAATGTATATGTATTTTAAAATTTGAAGATAAAGGTTAACATACAATAAAGATAATATAGAGTAATCTAAATCATGAAACATGTCAGCAGTCTAATGAAACTTATTTTACTGTCTATAATGTTTTTATTTTACGCCTTTTAGCAAGAAGTACATCTAAATAATTTTAGCCAGAAAAACTACATTGAATCATTTTTTATTGCCAAATTTAATTTCATCAAGTATTTGCTAAAGAGCTTGTATTTAATAAATTTATGCCGGTATAAAAGTCGAAATTATTCTGAATGTTTCAAACTGCATGTTGAAAGTCCAAGTTGCACACATAACAATACTCAGAGTTCAAAATTCTCTGCAAAATCCTTCTCACCCTAATAACGAAAATAGATCACCTTCCTCTAAAGGGGGAGAGAGCTGCGGTCACTTTCCCCTGACCACAGAGTCAAAAATTCTGTCAACAGATAACCGATACAGGTTGTTGTACTTCAGGGCATTTAACGGTAACGCTTCTTTGACAGCACGGGGGGGGGGGGGGGTAAGCACTGATCTGCTATCTGAGCGAAACAGGATTTTAAAAATGAGTGACGATCAGCCTTAACAGCTTTTGTCATCGAGTGACTTACTTCATATATTTGTTAAAGTTTACATCTCATGGTAGTGAGTTGGGTTGGGTTGGGTTGATTATTGACGGCCAATTATCTACACTTGGGATATAGGCCCGGGGGGGAGTGCCCTTCGTGGGGGGTCTTTCTAAGGGAACCTAACCCGTATTTACGCATGGATAAATCCACGGCTCGAAGAAAACCACGAAAATTCCGAACGATTAGGCCGACGGGCGCGATTGGGATCGAACCCAGCACCTCCCGTCTACCAGCTTCGAGAGCAGAACCTCTCAGCCACTGGTGGGGCCTCATGGTAGTGAAAGTACCTGAAAACAAAATTTAGATTTGATTCTGTTCAAAGATCAAGAATAGCTAACGAATTTAAAATAGTTGTTTTTAACAAAACTAAAATTAGCATCGTACTTTCAAAGCACGGTTTCTGTATTCTAGGATTCGTTAATCATTAAAGAGTCAGTGATAAAAATATTTGTAAAACACCCGAAAGAAAAAAAAATTTGAATTGTATTTAATGTAACATAATTACAAGTGAAGAATAGACAGATTTTACATACTGTATCTTGTAAATCTAGTGATCAGGGCTATCGACGTCAGGTGTGTAAATCAAATATTTATTTTGCTTTCGCTTCAAATACCACCTGCTATCTTGTAATCCGAAATTTATGTAGTTTAAGTTACATGTATTATGAGCATGTAATGTTTCCAAGAGTTTCAGATAATATAACTTTCAGAAACTGTAAATGGCGTTAAAGATTTAACGCTGTTTCATGCAATGGTGTTCTTTAAAGGATAACCTTAGCTTTATTACCTTATTCTTTATATTTTATACATTTATTCTTTATTTTTATTACAATTATACTTTATATTTATTGTTTTAAGAAAGAAATTCCATTACGTAAAAGTACCACACCCCCACCAAGTTTTCTGGTTATCTTTACGTTTGCAATTCTTTATATTTATTATATTTGTTTATTGTAGCATGTGGTGCGGTTTGAACTTATAATGTAATTTTATGGTGATAAGCATCTCACTGTATAGAGATAACATCTGTTGAAAACATCTGTCTATAAAAAACGTCTGTTGACAATAAAAAAATAGATATTGTTTAAATATATCCTAATCCATTTTGATTGAAGAAAGAATCTAAAATCATCCAAAAATTCGTTTAAAAAAATGAAATAGTGTAATTTAAGTTGGTTTCACCACCTGGCGTTTATTGATCCTGAAATTAATTCTATGTCTTCGTCAAATAAGGAGAAACCGATGGAGATGGCGTGAGTATTTCATATATTTTTTGTGGTTATGTACCTCAATTTTGCAGTTTATATCTTGATAACACTCCTTATTAGACTCTCTTCGATAATTATGCTCCAGAATATGCACTTGTAATTCAAATTACAACACATTCATTTATGTGTAGAAAATTAAAGCTATTGAAAAATCATCCGTAATCGGGTCACTCTCAATTAATGTATTTAGCAAGAGTGATTTCGCTATAAAGTAGTTTTTTAAATTTACTTTTAATGCGTTCAATTTAAATCCTATCTAAAATCGATTATGTTCGACACCAACATTTGTTCAGGATCCGATTACGGAAGAGTAGCTAATCTGATTTCTTTCTTCATCTCAACATTTTTTAATATTCCATAATCGGAAATCTTTTGATGTTTTTATATACTATAAATTACATTTGATAAGCAACTGTTAATTGAAAAGAAAGTCTCATTATATAAGGTGGCAGATTTGTAAATATGACACAGTATGCTTTTTTGAAAAATTACAATAAAATTACACCAAACCCTACACGGATAATTTCCAACGTCTGTCAAATGTGTTGACAATGTTTTAAACAAATCAAATCTACTTTACTATTTATTTTTTTTAATTGGTTGCAGTTTTTTTTTTTCAATTGCAACTTTCACTTTTGGAAACATTTCCAAAATAAAACTTTTGATAGAATTCTGAAAGATTTTTTGATAGAGTTAACTTTTATTCATTCAATTACAGTTGATAAACTGAATTTAAAAATTTCTGACAAATTACCTTTCTTACCAAAAGAAAGATTTTATATCGAGTAATACTTAAATCTTTTAATTTAACTTATATATTATGGAATATACCTTTAAATGAAAAAGTAAAAAACAAACAAATCGACCTAATCTTCCTGCTGGAACAACAAAAAAAATTGTCTTTCATCCTCTTTATATAAAATTCCTAAATTCGAAAACAGACGATTAATAGTTACCGTAATTTCCGGCCTATAGTCTGCGAATCAAATAATAATGTTTCAACCTGGACATTTTATTTTATAAAACGTAACCTACTAAATCACTGTACATAGTTGACATCAATTATTGAATAAAATTTCTGGTTGTTTGATCCGTGGCTTATAGGCCGGAAATTACTGTACTCATTTAAGAATCCATACAGTCATTTTACTAATTTTATTGTAATTTCCTTTTTGCTTGAATAATTCATTTACACATTTAATAACTATTATTCTGTATTAAACGCACTCAAACAAGTATTTATCCTATTAAAAGTGGTGTCTCTGTCAATTACAATTTTTGTGTACTTTTAAAAAATTTGTGTTACTTTTTATTGAAGTATACATATTTTATAATGTGTAATTAGTTTTTCTTTTAATCATTTTTCACGTATGCATAGCCATAGGAGTATCTTAGTATCTCAATGAACCACAAAACTTGTTTGGAAATACAGGCTGGCACATTTACACATTTAATAACTATTATTCTGTTTTAAACACACCCAAACAAGTATTTATCCTATTAAAACTGGTGTCTCTGTCAATTACAATTTTTGTGCGCCTTTCAAAAATTTGTATTATTGTATTGTATACATATTTTATAATGTATAATTTCTTTTAATCAATTTTCCCGTATGCATAGTCATCAGAGTATCTTAGTATCTCACTGAACCACAAAATTTGTTTGGATATAGAAGCTGGCACAAGAAGCTATAAGAGAAACAAAAATAGATTCATTACTTGTCAAGGAAATTCATTATATAGACACTTAACAAAACATATGAGCCCAGAGAGCTTTTTGGCATGAAGTTTACGTGGGACCCCATGCTTATAGCCCGTCTCTTGATTGGCTAAGGAATACTGCCAATAAAGGACAAAGGAAGTGGGGAAGACGGACTTAGCTGAACCTCTTCGCAGAGAATGCCTCAACACAAAAATATCCCTCTTGGTCGCCCCCCCCCCCCAAACAGAGTGTCTGACGTAAATTTAAATAAAAAGATGAGAAGGAAAATAAAGACAGAAGATTTTATATTCCCTTTTCATCCAAGACTCAGGAAAGATGCCTTGGATACCCGCGTTTCGATCTCATGCTTGACTCTCCCTGATGCAAGTTTCCATCCTGCACCCGAAACTGAAGTCCGACTGAGGTACCTGGAGTCCGGATTTTCCAACTTGCTCGCACAAGCAAATATGCATGACAGTCTCGGTGGAAAACTATCGATGAGCGTACATTCAGTCTCACAGCATTTTATTGTAAAAGTAGTTATTCGAGTTATTAAAAATCCACAAAGGTCATAGAAGTCAAAATGAACAAAGGTCGTAGATACATGTTGCATTCGTAAGTATGACAGCTGCCAGGCAGTATTCAAATGTACTTTGGTGAGATCAATTTTTTAATTACAATACTCTATGGCTGTGCCCCCTTTATTTTTATTTTTATTTTTAATTATGTATGATTAAAATATATATATATTGTTGATATACACGTGGTGTATATTTAGCAATAAAAATTAAAATTGATTTTTGTTAAGTTGGTCTAGCACTTATATGTGCTGCGATGTTCTATTAATTTAGATAAATAATAATAATAATTAAAAAACAGGATATATGTAAATCAAGAATTCTTTCTACGAAATAAATATTGCTACTCTAAAATGCATTAATGTGTCCTTTTCTTTTTTTCTTCTATCTTTACTGTATTTATTTAAGTGTTTTCAGATTAGAGAACGCTGTTATTACGACTTAAAATTATTATTTGAACTTTCATTGCTACTCATTTTTATTTGCACAAATGTATTACATTTCATCAAAATTAAATTTTTATACACTTTAAATTGTTATTTTATCCCAACTATTTGGATTTTAATCTTTATATAAAAAAAGAAAACAGAAAACAAAATCATGAAAAAAAGTCTTGTTATTCTCTTATCAGCGTTAATGTACAGATTTTGCTGCACTCTCAAATAAGAGTAGCGGTAACGTAAGACTCTAACTAGGGAACTATGTCACTTTCATATTAACTATTCCCCTTTCATTTAATATTCTTCAGATTTTCCCCCTTTTCCGCTATTCTTAAAAACTCAAATTTCGCGTAAAACATTATTGTGTTCATAAAACATCTGCACCCCCCCCCCCCCCCCCCTCAATGCAAATTATTCAAAAATATCATCTTTTTTTCTTTTTTTTTCGGTTTGCGTCGATATTTCCACAATAGTGAAACGCTTTTAAACATTTAGCCCAATGTAGTACATTTTGTCCTTTTTTAATAAAGTTTATTCGGTATTCGTAAGGTTATTTTTGTGTGTTTTGTGAACTTTTTTATGCTATTTTTAGAGATGTTTTTTTCATTTTGCGGCGATTTTTTAACATTGATAAAAGAAATTCGGTTTCGTACTTTTAGCCTTATAGCAAATTCGTACAAATCTTTTCACCGTAAACGAGCTGGTCAAATTTACAGCCATCGTATTTTGCCTTTTCATCTGAAAATGCGGTAAAACACATGTTAATTAACAAATATCCTCAAAAATATTTACTAATATAATCACTTTAAACATTACATATTAAATAAATATTAATAAATTTTATTTGGAATTGGTACAGTAAAAAAAAATGTATGCGATTTCTAGAGTTTTTTCGTGGCAATTTTTGGGCATTCATAAAGGTACCGTAAAGAAAGAATTAATCTATGATCTCGTTTCTTATTTATGTTATTTCTCATGCAGTAAACTGAATATATACCTGAATACATATAATATATACTGAATATATACCTGAATACATATAATATATACTGGATATATACAGGGTTCATACGAATCAGGGAATTTTTCAGGAGGGTTACCAGTATTTTTTTATAGAAAAAGAAATCTAGATTAAACTGGTGAAACGCCACCTTCTTTTAACCGGAGATTTTCTGTAATAAAATACTTGTACCGAAGATTTTCCTGGTCGCAAAATTCCAAGAGCCGTACGAACCCTGTATATACATATCATGGGAAACACACCTTTGAACATCAGTTTTATAATTCTCTTCTATTAGGAAATGTTAAAAATAGATTAAAAAATTCCCTGTTTACATACAATATTCGTTATTTAAAGAGGAAAAAAAAGAAAAAAACATTATCGATTTTTAATTGCCGAAAAGTGTTGCCTTCTTTTAAAATAACAATACCTTTGGAAGTGGCGTTTAAATCGCAACAATTCGGACAAATCTTTTCACCCTAAATGAGATAGTCAAATTTACAAGCATCGTATTTTGCCTTTTCTTCGGAAAATGCGGTAAAACACCAACCCCTTTGCTTTTAGAGATCGAGAAATGTAGAATTTTTTTTTTCGAATCTGGGACGTTGGGCACCGCATTTTATGAATTAAAGATATGTTTTAAGGATACTAAAGAATTATAATTTGGTATTTTTTTTACAATTTCTGTCTGTTACTAATTGCGTAAAAACTGATTATATATATTCTTAAAAGTTATAAACATACCTATGTCTCATTCTGTGAAAGTAATTACACATATTTGTGTGTGTTAAATATTCCTTATGGTTGATCATGTCAGTCATATACATTTATTTAGCTTCAAGTTGTGCGATGGGTATCACACGTAAATATTTACAAATATATATAAAAAATAATAATAAAGGAAAAAGGGAATGCATTTAGGGCGGAGCTACACGTTATTTCGATTTTCTACCAATAAGCCTTGATTTTTTTTCTGTTTATTTATGTATTTTTACCAATAAATTTAGAAGCATTTATGTGGACAAAATAACTTATGTTGCCGCCATCTGCTATTTCTTATTATATGTTTATAGCCAGCCAATCAAAATACCATATATTTCTTCAAGTCACGTGATTTGAGAATCTAGAGAAATCTAGGGAATTTTACTTTGATAGTCTAGGGAAAAAACTAAAATCCATCTGAGAACGCTGAATGGGAAGGTTAACAATCCTATAGAAAGCCCATCGCTGTTAGAAGATCGCTGCCAGAAATAGAAGTAGAGATCACCATGGAAAACGATATCTTCAGAAGGCGCAAATATGTAGCCGTGTCGTCGCACAGTGGGGTGTTTTGATGATCTAGGTGGACAAAATTCATTTTACCGATTATCTCGGAATTTAACAAGACCGCGTATACTGGTAGCTGAATGTCTCTTTTGTCGCGATCCGTATGAGTTTTGTCGAAAAAAACCGATGTGTCGATTAACTACGACCGTAAAGAAGACAGTTGATTAGAGAGACTTTCAACAGTTGCATTATTTTTCTGTGAGTTCGAAAGCAAGTCGTGACTTTTCTGTTTTAATTGAAAGCAGGAGTTTACTGGTCATATGTCACATGTTTGTCACACGATTTAACCTATTGTTGTTTGAAAATAAGCGCCATCTTGTTTTCAGACTTCATCTTGACTTTTAATAGAGTATTAAGCATTATTAAGCAATAAGCATTTTTTTAAATCAAAGTGCCATTCCTAAAGTATTGAAAACTTAAGACAGCTCCTGCGAAAGTTTGCGAATCATTAAGTTATATTAACTTGAAGTGTGCGTCTGAGTGTTTAATTCAAATCTTGCAAATCAATTTTCACCACTTTTAATTATCCGATTGAGCTGAAACTTTGAATACATGTGTAGTTTCAATGACAATACAATATTATAATTTTTAATAATAATAACAATATAAGTAATAATATAATAATAATAATAATATAAATAATTAAATAAGTCAAATATTTATCACTGTTTGGTTATTTTATTACTGATACATTCGAAAACCCAGCAAAACCTAATTAAACTTCAACGCAATAATTTTGTCCACCTAGATCCTCAAAACGCCCCACTGTGCGGCGTTTCATTCCTTAGCACGTATCTTTCAATATTTTATCCTGTAATGTTTGCTTTTTCCTACGCTTCGAATGACAGGAAATTTTAAAAGGTAGCCTCAGAAGACGATAGTTGCGTCTTTTCGAAGCTGCGCTTTTTATCTATTCTACCTTCTTTGGTAAAGGCTGTTTATCCCGAGTTATAGAACATAGATGAAAACCATTTTTAATTGAAAACTCTAATATATTTTTTAGATATGATATATTTTCTTTAGATTGGCCCCTGTTAACGGGAAAAAGAATTTTAATATGATAAATATCAATAAAATATTCAAAATAAGTTTTGAAATTTATTAAAAGCGACACTTTCGTAGTAGTCGTCTGTCAGAATATATATATATATATATATATATATATTGTTAGTAAATTTATATCAACGTTAAGACTGATTCCCTACGTTGAGGGAAGCTTATTCAGTCAAATTAGAGAGCTTGACCGTTTGAATGATCACATCTACCCGTCAGAAATAATAATTCGTATGAAAAAACAGCTCTTGACTAATAAATTTCCAAATATATTGAGAAAAATAAATCAAGAAAATTTTTGAAAATGCATATTTAACAAATGAAGTATTGCAGAATACATTCCATTTGGAAAAGAAGGCCAAATCAATGAAAGTAGAACAGAAAATGATTTTCTACATTTCGATGATATACCCGAAGATATTATGTTTTTCAAATGGGAATGCAATTCTGAAACAAAATCTCTCGAAAAATGAAGAGGGGGGGTTTGGCTTTTATTGCAGGCTTCATAGCATACAGAATGAAATTAAAATGTAATCGATACATTGCTTGGAACTTTAACGAAGAATATTACTGAAATTCCAGAATAATTTAATTGGATTTTATTACTCTCGGTAAGAGTTTTAACATTTACACGGGGGCCCGGATTGATTATGGATGAGAACTGCTAGAAAGATGGACTTTACGTTTCGTAAAGTTCACGAAGATGAATTTCGTATAGACAGGAATGTCATTAAGAACCTGACCAAAGAATTTCAGAGACCACCCATATCCAATTTCTATATCCAATTACGAGCTATTACTCTATTTTCAAGAGTTAGAATATGTATAAGAATTAAAGCAACTGAACAGAGCAGCGTCACTTTTCAACTTAAGAAAAGCCCAACAAAAATCAAATAAACGGAAAAAATAATCATATTAATGCAATTTCAAGATGTAACTTATTATTATTTATTAACATATTATTATTTTTTTAACTTATTATTATTGTCTTTACATTTTATTATCCTTTAAAATTTGTTTCACACAAGTAAAAATTGAATATCAAGTATATTTTGCAAAATACAACAAAGAATATAGCCGAATAAACATGGAAAACATTACTTTAAATCAATTTTCCTGGGTTTTTTTTCCCGCTGATGCATTGAACTATCTGACAGTAGATTCTGCCTATTATCACCTTATAAATAATGATATTTTGTCAGATAAAAATGCTTACTCTAATTAAAATAAATAATAATAAGTAAAAAAATATATATTAATTACTGCACCAAATATCTTTTTAACATAGGAATTCGAGATACTGAAGAAGAATATCTGGGATTTTACTTGTTTTTTTTTTCTATTATTATAATTTTCTGCTAAAAAAAATCTGAGTTAAATAAGAACAACAACAACAACAACAAAAAAGTCGTACGCTATGAATATATATATATATACAGTTGAAGCACTTTATAACGAACTACGATATAACGAAAAGCACGATATAACGAAATGCACATAACCATTAATTGGTCTGTATGTTAAAGAATACTGAATTTGAAACGATATAGCGAAATATTTATAACGAAAAGCACGATGTAACAAAAATAATTCGAGCATGAAAATTGATAAAAGAACGATATAGCGAATTTTTTACTTTTTTTTACTTAAAAAATGGCTGGGAAATAGAATTTTATTTTTTAAATACCAGCTATTTTTTTATGAGATAACCTTCAATCTTTTTGTCTACGACCAGTCAAATATTTTCAATACTTCCAAGAGAGATTCGGGGGAGGGGTAGTATTTTAAGACAGCTTAGCTGAACTGGAATTATGTTATTTATTTTTTAATGACTGATTTCATTGACATTTGCTTTTCGTGTAAATTTATCGCGTGCTAATTTTTAAAACTTTTTGTAAAAAGAAAGTTCGAGTTTAGAAGAGAAAGTTGAAATTATAAAATGCGTCAAAAATTATGTTAAAATAAGCGATGTAGCGAAAAAATTTGGGATTCTAAGTAGCACTCTCAACAATTGAAAAATTGAGAAAAAATTATTAAAATATTCAAAAAGAGTGCAGTTTCCTCATCGTTTAAACGCATATGCACAGCGAAATATGAAGATTTGGAGGGAGTATGCTTTTCATGGTTTAAAGATGCAAGATCGAAAAACTTCAATATTAGTAGAAGTATTTTGCAATAAAAAGCATTTGCGTTTGCCGAAACACTTGTATATAAAGACTTTCATGATGATTGGTTGAGTAAATTTAAAAAAAAAAGATATGAAATTGTGTGTAAAAAATTATGTGGAGAAGCAGCCTCTGTTTCAGAAGAAACAATTGAAGAATGAAAGAACGAAAACTCAAATATTTATTAGGATTACGGTTGAAAAGATATATTTAATATGGATGCCTGATAAAACTTTGACTAAAAAAAGAAACTTGTCACTGTGGGAAAAGGAGCAAAGACCGACTTTCATTAGCATTATGTTCTCTGAAAGGCGAAAACCTGTTGTAATTGGAAAAGCAAAGAATCCACGGTGTATCCCTAAAAACGTAATAAAAACTTTGCCTGCAATGTACATGCGTAATTGAAAAGCTTAAATGATGAAATGCCTTTTTAAAGAATGGATTTTAGATTTTGACGAATAGAAGCAAAAAGCCAAAAGAAAAGTTCTGCTTATTTTTGACCCCGTCTGAACGTCTCTTCGCATGTGAGCTCTGTTCGTGTTTAATTTATAAAATTACTTCTTTTACCAGCTGACACTACATCCAAAGTGCAACCATGAGACCAAGGAGTTATTCATTTGTTTAAAGCTAAATACTGGAAGATGCTTGTGAAAAAATAATCGTGAATTCAGATACACGAAATAATAAAAAATAGACGAGCTGAAAGCATTTTATCTGATAAATAAAGCATAGTGCGATGTTCTGTTGTTAATGCTTTTTCAGTTTCGAGATTTTTTCCATCGCCTTCAAACAATCATGAAACTGTTTCTTTACCTAAATTGGAAAATACAAATGAACTGATTTCATCATTTTAAATCTGATTTCCGAGCTTAAATTAGATCAATATGTTAATGTTGATTCAAACATATAATGGCAAATGAAGAATTCGATGAAGAGAACATCATAAAAAAAGTACAGAAGATGAGGCGTGGGTTGGCAGTGTCAGTGAAAACATCCTTCTAGAAGCTGATGAGAAGATTTTACCATCTGATGTACTTGAGTATTTACAGATAATTGTGTGTTACATGCACAATGAAAACTTGTTAACGAATGAAATTAACATGTATGTTGTCAAAATAGGGTGTACAATGTTAGTCAACGTTATTAACAAAAGAAATCAGAGCTTGTTAACTCCATTCTTCAAACCTATATAGGTATGTAAAACTGCCTTTTAAGAGAATTAAATCAATATATTTTTTTACATTAAATTTGCCCGTTTTTTTTTAATGTGTAGCAGAGTAAGATATATATATATATATACCGCTAAAATAATACAACATAACTGTAATTATCTGAAGTTCAGTCATCCAGATCTATCATCACAAAATAAAAATTATGTTTTATGAATTGTACGTATTTATTCGTAAAAATATGATTTCCTAGAAATTCCTTTTTCAATCAACGCCTTTCTTCTCTTTTCTGTTTGTAATAAAAATGATCCTTACTATGGAGGCTTAATATAATATGAATACATTAGGCCTAGCTTTTTTTTTTATTAAACAAACGTTATTTTAAGACACATCTTTATGTAATAAAACGTCCTTTTATATGATTGACTCCATTATATAGAATTCTGCATACTCAGATTACGTTCAGACCATATTAATCAGGGTAATTGGCGTTCTTACTATATAACGAAATAATTCGTTATAATGTTTTAACGAAAGCACGTTATAACGAGCAAATCTTTGGAGCACTTTGGATTTCGTTATAAGGTGCTTTGACTGTATATATATATACATATATGTATATATATATATATATGTGTGTGTGTGTGTGATTATTAAAGTAATATTAATACAAATATTACAATTTCTTTGTCCGAGATTCCTCACATGTTCCAGTATAATATACATAAATTCAGGAATTGTGTGATGGGTATCCTCTTTAATAAAAAGGTACGTGTTGCTGACGACTCGGATTTTCGCTAATCGTTGCCACAGAATTATCTCGGAAAATGAAACATTTGAAATTACTGAAAAAATTAATTGCTCGAAAAGTATTTGTCAGAAAATTGTTGTACAAACTGCGTTAGAAAGGTAAAAAATTGTATTTTTCTTGATATAAATTTCAAATCGAATGATTATGCCGTTTTTCAAATATTGAATTTCAAAAATTACCAAATTTCACAATGGAGTGTTTTGAGTGAAAACTTCACGCGTGAAAAAATAATAATAACAGCAATGGATCAGCACGAGTCACAAATTATAGTAAACGTATTATTCTGTTAAAATATAAAAGTGGATTACGATGTCACGAGTGCATGATTTTTATTTAATTCTCGACGAATAATGCGCCGACAAATGATGCGCCATTTCTTTTTAGTTGTGAATAATATAGGTTAATTCACGTTATTAAAAAATGTAGCTATAAAACATATAAATCAATGGAAAGCGGTAGATAATAAATTGTAAACGTAATAATAAACTGGATTTAAAAAACATAACTTAGTGAAATAAGTATCCGTTTTTATTATTGTTGTTATTTTAGGATATTCCAGGTAAAGGTACAGATTACTTTAAAATACAAGGTTAAATTCACCGATATATTTCGTTTGATTCAAGGTTCTTTTGGAGAAACCGACCAGCGCAGCGGGCGTAGTCTGCTAGTAATATATAACTATTTACAAATATATGTACAAAAATACATAAATAGCCCATGATGGCGGTGTTTGGGGCGGAGCTACTCAAATTCGATATTACGAGAATTTTTCTAATAACGTTAACTGACAATATGTTAAATGCAATATTTTTTATTTAAATAAACGTATAGGGTGTTATTCTCAACGATTTCGATATCGAAAATTGGCGTTCGTGTCAGATACTACCTTAAATTAAAAAAGTAAATAAAAAATTCCAATGGAAACGAATATTCTTCTTTTTTGAAATGTAACGACAGTTATCATCAGGGTTCGTACGGCTCCTGGAATTTTGCGACCAGGAAATTCTTCGGTACCAGTATTGTGTTACAGAAAATCTCCCCTTAAAAGAAGGTGAAGTTTCACCAGTTTAATCTAGGTTTCGTTTTCTATAAAAAAATAAATAAAAAAAAAATACTGGTAACCCTCCTGGAAAATTCCCTGATCCGTACGAACCCTGTATCATAGTCAGTTTTATTGAAACAGTTCCGTTACCACTTTTTTTTTATATTATACACACCAAGCATATGGGTCTATTACGTTCATTTGTTTCTGAGGTGTTGCTTGGTTTGGGTATTCTAGCCATTTTATTTATTTATTTATGTTGTTGTTATTGTTGTTGTTCAAATCCGCAATTTGCAATTTTTGCTTTATTTAACCACAGATTTTTGTGGTTAATTGAGGCAAACATAACTTAAGGGTATAATTGGCAGATATTTTTATTAACAATAATTTCATAATCTGGAAACACTGGATGATGCTTTGTAGTTAACAATACATTTCCTTAATTTTGAGCTCTTATTTATATATATATATATAAATATTTATTTTTTTATTTATTTATATATTTTTTTAAATAAAATAAAAATATTTATTTCAACAAACTGCTAGCACAAATTCCACAAAATTAAAATATATTTTCAAGATACAGCTAAATTTTCACAAATACATTTTTAATGGCATATATATATATATATATATATATATATATATATAATACATATTTGTGTTTAGGGTGGAGTTACTCAGTCTCATATTGTAAAGTGTCCAGATAAAAAGACTTTTAGGGGGGGGGGGGGATTCTGCTGACAATGTATTCATGCATTACTTCATATTATGTAAAGAACAGTTAAAAGAAAAAAAAAATTAACATTACTTAAAGTTTATTACTGTCACATTCAATTAATTGCAACCTCTATATATTCATTTTTTAACAGTGTAGAAAGAATTTCTGTCTGCCTTACAGTTTCTGATAATTTAACATTAATCTGCTGTAAAAAAGATACTACGTTGTTGCTGACCAGTCAAAGAAGCAGCCTATTGTGCTCATGCAATTAGCTCACTTGCAGTAATGCGTTATGATTGTAGAAACACCAGTAGTATTAGTATTATATCCTATGAATCAAAGTTAACTTTGCTTTAGAAAACGCTGCAAATGATATTTGTATTTTCAAGATATTGGATGCATCTTTAACGAAATATATATTTATATTTCTTTCGACCCTTCTTCATGATTTTCGCCAAATACGATACTGCAGGACGGTATTTCTAGAAGAAAAAAAATTAGAAAAAAAAAGTCAGCTCGCATTTATACAACATTTATACATTAGGTATCATTATTATTTATACATTAGTTGTATATTAATGTATTACTTTATTTTGTTTAAAGCACAGAAATTAACATAAACGTACTGTTTCCGCTGATGTGTGTACAAAAAACTCAAAAATCATCAATACACAAAAAAAAAATAAACTTATTGTTGCTGTTAAGAATATTTTTCCTTCTCTTTCGGGGATTTATGGGAAAATCTCTTACCGTAATTTCCCACGTCTTAGTTAAGTCTATTTCAAACCGGAAATTTTATTGAAAATAAGAAATAAAATAAGTGCTAAGCAGAACTAAGTCACATTTTATTTAAAATAAATTCTGGTAGGAAATCGAATTGTCTGAGGTGAGGCGTGTACGCGCGAAATTTCGTAAATGCAGTGACGATAATTCAATAAAGGGAAGTTTTTCACGCAACCAGCTATTTAGTTCAACATCAGTTACATCGAAGAATGTTGTTGCTTTCCTTGGCAAAAATGTTATTACTTATTGTAGTATCCGACACAAATGCCAGTTTTCGATATGAAAACAGTATCAAAATCTTTGATAATTAAACCCTATATGTTTATTTAAGTCTAAATATAGCAGTTAACACATTGTCAGTTAATTTTATTTGAAAAAAAATTCCGAAAGTCGAAATTGGGTAGCCCGCCTAAAATGTCGCATTCATATGATTTTTGTGTAGTTTTGTACATATATTTGTAAAGATTTATATGTTATACTCATTACACAATTCCGGAATATATATATTTATTATACGGACACATATATATATAAAAAAAAAAAAAAAAAAATAGTAATTTTCGTATAAATATAAGATTTGATTTTTATTTTTAAAAAAAAAAATTGTATCGTTATTTCATTTAGATTTTATTAACATAAAATTATAAAAATAATCCCAGGTATGCATCTTTAGTATATCTAATTCCTGTGTTAATGGCACAAAATTCGGCACAATAGTTTTTGAGAAAATTGTTTCTTTTTTTTATTATTATTTTTATCTCATAAAATGTCACTATTTATAAGGTGATAATAGGAAACATTTACTGTCAGATGCATCTGGGGGAAAAAATCAGGAAAATTGATTGAAAGGCATGTTGTCCATGCTTATCCTGCTATACCAATTGGAATTTTTGTTATAAAATATTTGCATATTTTACTTAACTGATATTTCACGCTAATGGTATAAAAATTAAAAAATATTCTTTCTTATTTACTGAGCAATAACTTAATAGAGAGGAAAAATGTATGAAATGCATTTAAATATTTTTCCAATTTTAAATGTATGAAATATAAAAAGTGTTATTGCATTTTTAAAAATAATGCTTTTGTGTATTTAAGTAAAATTTTCCTTTAAATCATCCAACTGCGATATTGATCATGTAAGTTAATAGCATCAAAATAACCTAATATACGAAATGTTAAATAAAGATAATATATAAATATAAAATATAAAGATAAATTATAAAGATAATATATAAAGATAAAATATAAAGATAAAATATAAAGATTTTATTTAAAAGTCATTTTAGTATTTTTAACCAAAAAAAAAAAAATTCGTTTAAATCCCGTTTACTTTTTACGGTTCCTTACATGCAGCGTGAAAAAAACTATATCATCACTGGTGACTTCTTGTATCACTCTGTCCGAAGAACCAGGTCCTATTCTCTGTAGCAATTATTTTCAAGTTCCTTCAGAAATTTCTCTCCTCCTAATAACATGTTCGTTCAAACATTCACAAATGATTTAAAAAGTGAAAGTTTATTAGATCTTCTTTTGAAAATACTTGGAAAATAATTTTCCCAACTAAACTGTTGGGTATTTTCCGTTTATCTTAAAATTAATTAATTAATTAATTAATAATACTCTTCCAATATACCAAAACAAACCAAGCCATTGAATTTGAAAGTTCACCAAAATCAAAAAAATAATATTAGACTCCACTGGTAAATATCAATAATCATATGTTAACACATTATACATGCATCTCCCTTATTCAGAAAAACGCAGTAGATTGATTCAAGTTACGAGTGAGTCGTTGAATTTTTTGGGCGAAATATACTCGTGGTATATCCATTTCGGGACAGAGTGCAGTATTTCTGCAAAGGGGATTTTATCAACGGGACGACAAAGAATATACAATAGGATTAAATATAGATTAAAATTTACTTCGTAAATGTATCAGAAAGTCAACGATTTAGATTTCCGTACGGTATTAATCTTATTTATTTATTTTATTTTTTTACATATATTGCGCCAAGGTAGGGTGTAGTAGCACCAATGTGTTCATCCCCGAGATTGTTGAAATTGTTTTAGCATAGAGTCACTTTTTTTTTTCTTTATAAACTCTGTATTGAAATCCGAATTTCCTACATTTTCATATATTCACTAAATCATTTTAATTTACAATATCGATATTCGTATTCAGCTAATCAAACGGCGTTTTTTATTTTTCTATAAAAGCAATACATCTCAAAAATAAGAGAAAAAAAGAGTATAAGACAGCCACCAATTGGATTTGAAGCTAATTTTTAGGTCTTCAAAATCACAGTAAAGCGATCGCCAGAAAAAATCCACATAAATGAAATATATGTTGCATTTATTGCAAAGTAAAAGATATTATTAGAATTTGTATTGCCTCACTGAGAATATTTGAAATTTTTAGGAATGTTGGAAAGAAATTCATCCTCAAAACGTGTACATGTCAGAATAATAATCCACAATTACGGTAGGAAGATTTTTCTCTCTCTTTTTTTTTTCTATCTCTCTCTCTCTCTATCATTTACGAAAAATGTTGCTCGACAGCAATAATTTCGTTTATGCTTTTTATTGTAAACTTCGAATAATACAATTTTAAAGCTAAGCTATCCTTTTTAACTAAAAATGAATAATGAATTAGTATATCTAAAAAAATTAGAAGCCAGTAAATATTACTAAATTGAAATGTAGTAGTAGTTAAATCCAAGTTAAAGATGCTTATTTCTTATTTATTTTTTATTTTTTCTTTAAGAAATATATCTTGTTGATTTCTATTTAGTAAAATTTTTATATTACAATTTTTTTGGAAGAACTGGGACATTTAATAAATAGAAGTTCTATTGCATTTTTACAGTTTACAATTTTTACACTGTGATCTTGCACATATTTCTGAAAAAAAAATTACCTAATTGATTTTCTGATTAACTTTATTTTTTGATTCTGTATAATTTTTCCAGTTATTAAAAGTTTATGTCAATATCCATATTACATGCTATATCAATATGATTAAATTTGATCAATGTGTAAAACTGATAATGTACGTAATTGAAAACATATACATATAAGAAAAAAAAAATTCTCAAAAACAATATAATGTGTCTTTGTATTTCTATTATGTCCTGTATAAATTCTAAAGACCTCAGTAACATACCATAAATATTGATGATTTGAAATTGTATAATGTCATGAAAAAATTACTTCAAACAATTTTCGATTATAGGCAATAATAAAAGGCAATGTTTAGGCGGAGTTTTCGTCAACCTTCATATTTATGTAACTGGGTGGCTCCTCCCAAAATTTCATTTTTATTTTAATTTTTTTCTTTATGCATTCCAACAAATAGATTTTTAAATATTTACGTGGATACCGATAATACAATTACGAGATATGCATCTCAAAATATCTTGACACATTAAATATTTGATAGAAAACGTATAAACGTATCTGAAAATGATTATAGTTTATTTTATTATTTTTTTAATTATTACTGAAAAAAAATAATTAAGAAATTGCGATTATATGTATTTTATTATAGCTGTTTAATATATTGTGATTTCATGGAAGAGTTTTTGAAAAATTATATTATTAAATATTCAAGAAATATTTTCCTTCTTATGTAATATTAATATTTACAAACGGCTATTAAGGGAAAAATAATTTTTAGCTAAGGAGGAACATCTGTGGGGAAAAAAAGGAAAAATGCAAAATTATTTCAGCGGCATCTAGCCCATGCTTACCCTCTTTAGATCACTACACTCAACAAAATGTTATCAACCTAAACTTTATCTTATATGTAGGCATGAGCTAAACAAGAATAGGAAGAATGGTAAATGCATGGGTTGTTTTAAGTCATTTTTCTCTGATTTGACGTAACATTCTTCTACGTCATATTCTAGAAATCGAGGCTAACGAAAAAGACAGGCTACCGCGGTGCATTCCACTTATCTTTTTTGCAGACCGCTAGAGTGACGTGTTGCTCTTTTCGCACACCTGCATTGGTGCATTCGTGCATCACGTGTCTCCCGCGGT
Organism: Maratus michaelseni; assembly: GCA_963931845.1. NCBI lineage: Eukaryota > Metazoa > Arthropoda > Arachnida > Araneae > Salticidae > Maratus > Maratus michaelseni. The sequence goes on along the minus strand of OZ007597.1, from coordinate 255,586,630 downwards.
CTGTAAAAAAAGATATGCGTAAAGCACCGCGGTAGCCTTTCTTTTTCGTTAGCCTCGCTAGAAATAGATAACAGTGCTCTTATTTATATAATTTTGGGATAGTTATTCCTCTTTCCGAATAATTCCTTACATTTAAGGAAGTGTTCTCTAAATACTTTTGAATCCTGATAGATTTATGTTATTTCTCCTAGATCCCAGAATGGCGAATAAAAGTCAATCACTATAATTCTCATCTATGTTTTACTTTACTTATCTTACTTACTTACTATCGAATCGACCGCAAGGGGATTCGAGTTTTCAACAGATAGTGACAATGTAATTGCAAAGAGCTGAACATAGAATTTTTTAATTTAAATTTGTATTCAATATTGTTTCCGCATCGAACTGATTTCTTTGAAAGTAACTGAAAATGAAATTCCTTTTTAATTTTTGTCGCCTTTTATTAAAAACTCCGTACACTAATTCACGCGTGCATGAATACTAATAAAAATGCTAAGCTATTTTTTATTTTATTAAGAACTTTCTAAATTTAAACATTTATTTTAAGAAAAATACAAATAATAATTTGTCTTTTTTAATATTAAATTTTTTGTTTATTTAAACTCATTGAAAAGAAAAATAAGTGTTGTAGCTTTACAGAAATACACAGATTTTATGTGTTATTTATAAGGTATTAACAAAAGTGCATTTTAAAAATTTACAATGAATGTTTACCGTATAACAGAATTTTAATTCAAAAAATTGTAATACAATTTTACTGTTCGAAAAATATGGATTGTTTCGTATTTATTGAGTTCGTTTTGAAACGCTTTTCCCTTTTTCACTTAAACCACGAATCTACAATTTTTCATAAATGTAAAATGTTTACTTAGAGAATGTTAAAATATATGTACGAGGTAATGCGATTTCATTATTTAACTTATATCATTTCATTTTATTTTTATTTACACATTTTTATAATTTTTATCCTGTTTTTGTTACAAAAAAAAAAAAAAATCATTCACTATTAGGTGTAGTTTAGATAAGAAAAACCCTGTAACCGCTCTAGTAGCGGCTTTGTAAGTCAATTTCATTTTAGGGAAGTTCGACTTTTTCTTTTCATGTTCATTTCCTCCCATTCAATGAGTAAATCATAACTCCTCGGAACTTGTCTTTTCTACAAATTTTGGAACTTATAAAGCAGCAACCTTGCCTTGACTTTCTTACCGGAGCTGCACATTAAAATGTATTGGGAAATTTAGGAACGCCCATTAGTTATTTTTGGAAGGAGGAGCTATAGTTTGTAATTGACTTGAAATATAAAATTTTGGATCTTTCTTATTACTATTAAAATCTTTGATTATATATACTGATGTATATTTTATTTATTTAAGTAAAAACGAAGGAATAATTCCAGATTTTTGTTTAACTAGTATTTCTTGTGTATCACATGTTTTCACATTTAGCTGCTAACTGTGAGGAGAAAATTTAACTACTAACAGGATAGAAGAAAAAAAATGCTAGAAAGAAAGATAAAAGAAAGGACGAAAAAAGAGAGCACTAATTAACAAGAGTTTACATATGTTCAAAAATTTTTAAACAATCCAAAATCGCATACTTAAATCGTATATTTTAAGAAACAATATCCGACTAAATATATTTCAGTACATAGTATATCAGCAGGTAAATTTTCCTTCTATACTTATTAAAATAAACAGCAATATCCTTCACGATTTGTGAATCTGTTATGCGAAATAAACAGATTTCAATACTTAATGAGATCTTGCAATTTTAATTTGTTGCACTTATCCCCCTTTAAATGTCGCGTTTATTTCGTTCTGATATTCACAATTTTTTGCAGATTAAATAACTTCTTTTCTATTGCAATAATTAAGAAAAATGTCTGTGTACATGTCAGAATAATAAATCACAATTACGATCGGAAGGTCTATCTGTCTATCTGTCTATCTGTCTATCTATCTATCTATCTATCTAATCTATCTATTATTTACGAAATATGTTGCTTGACAGCCATAATTTCGTTAATGCTTTTATTGTAAACTTCGAATCAAGATTTCCTTACCATAGATCAGATTTCACAATCCGGAGAAAGTCTATGGGATAAAATGTCAGCGGTAATTGCCAACTTATTCATTGACTTTCTCCGGAAAGTATCGCCGCCTGGTGGATACTACCGATACTAGTTCGTAAGCAAATGCATAGAACAAATGGAGCTGTGAAAAAATTTCGTGTTATTTCGTGTCGTAAATACTCCTATTACCATGGAGATCATGCCTATTACTGACGATTGATGGCGCTTGTAGCAGGACAACCATTCTGTCAAAGGAAACTTGCTAATTGTCAGGCCTGAATGCCTGATACTATGATAAGGTGTTCTTGCTTCGAATAATACAGTTTTAAAGATAAACATTATTCTAGTGCTGTCATCTATTATCGTTATATTCGAATACAATTCACTCGTTCTGCTGTTGCAGGAGTTTTCAATCTTTTTTTCTCTGATTTCGTTTGCCACGACCAGTTCCGTTATTTCGTAAAGCAATTTTCATCCATTTAATGACAAAAATGCTGTCATTAAAAAGAAGCAATTTTTTCTATACTAAAAAAGTGACAGGTTGGTGGCCTGTGGAAAGCTATAATGTGTTCTATTAACATGTGAAAAAATGTTCACATACTTGCAAAACAAGTACAAATAAATAAATAAATAAATAAATACCGACTTTTTGTAATACTAAATTTTAATGCAGAATTTTTGATAACACAAAATTCGAATACAATTCCAATCAAAAATTTTAGTAATAAAAAATTAGAAATAAAATCTTCCCTAGAATACTAATCCTGTTAAACATTTATCATATTTCGCATATTCTGTCCGACATTTTAGCTCTAGAATTATATCCTAGAAGTTAGTAAATCCGGATTTCTACTTATAAGGACACAGTTGAAAAGTAATTTTAGGGCCCTATATCTAAAGAAATTAGAAGCCAGTAAATATTACTAAATTGAAATGTAGTAGTAGTTAAAGCCAAGTTAAAGATGCTCATTTCTTATTTCTTATTTATTTATTTATTTATTTTACTTTAAGAAACATATCCTGTTGATTTTCTATTTAGTAAAATTTTTATATTATAAATTTTTTGGAAGAAATGGGACATTTAATAAATAGAAGTTCTATTTTATTTTTACAGTTTACAATTTTAACACTGTGATCTTGCACATATTTCTGAAAAAAAAATTAGCTAATTGATTTTCTGATAAACTTTTTTTTTTGATTCTGTATAATTTTTTCTAGTTATTAAAAGTATATGTCAATATCCATATTACATGGCCCCACCAGTGGCTGAGAGGTTGTGCTCTCGAAGCTGGTAGACGGGAGGTGCTGGGTTCGCTCCCAATCGCGCCCGTCGGCCTAATCGTTCGGATTTTCGTGGTTTTCTTCGAGCCGTGGATTTATCCATGCGTAAATACGGATTAGGTTCCCTTAGAAAGACCCCCACGAAGGGCACTCCCCCCGGGGCCTATATCCCTAGTGTAGATAATTGGCCGTCAAAAATCAATCCAACCTAACCCATATTACATGCTATATCAATTTGATTAAATTTGATCAATGTGTAAAACTGATAATGTACGTAATTGAAAACGTATATAACAAAAAAAAAAAAATTCTCAAAAACAATATAATGTGTCTTTGTATTTCTATTATGTCCTGTATAAATTCTAAACACTTCAGTAACATATCGCATGGAGGCGTCCATGGCATTATCGTCTCGACGGATCTTCGAGAAATAAAATAATAATGATTCGAATTTAGAATTAGAATAATTTGACTTATACCTTCAATATATTAAATAATAAACAGGAAAGTGGGAGAATAAGTTCAGCATCAGAAACTATTCTCTTCCCGTATCTTGTTGATGTATTATTTTCTAAGAGTTATAACATTATTCTGGTGCTGCCATCTATTATCGTTATATTTGAATACAAATCACTCGTTCTGCTGTTGTAGGAGTTTTCAACCTTTTTTCACTGCAGTTGTTTGCCATGAAAGTTCCGTTATTTCGTAAAGCAATTTTCATCCATTTAATAAAAAAATTTCTGTCATTAAAAAGAGGCAATTTTTTCTATACTAAAAAAATGACAGCTTGGTGGCCTGTGGGATGCTATGATGTGTTCTATTAACATGTGAAAAAATGTTCACATACTTGCAAAACAAGTACAAATAAATAAATAAATAAATACCGACTTTTTGTAATACAAAATTTTAATGCAGAATTTTTGATAACACAAAATTCGAATACTATTCCAATCAAAAATTTTAGTAATACAAAATTAGAAATGAAATCTTCCATAGAATGCTAATCCTGTTAAACAATTATCATATTTCGCATATTCTCTCCGGCATTTTAGCTGTGGAATTATATCCAAGAGTTTAGTAAATCCGGATTTCTATTTATAAGAAAAGTAATTTTAAGGCCCTACACTTTTTGAAAGAAAAATGGGTACTTGAATATCATGGAGGTACCTAGGACATGAATACAAATAATTCTTAGGACCTATTTATTTCAAAAAGTAACGAAATCATTTCAGTCTCGTTAGGGCGTCTTATAAACGTGCTGCTCAGGGGTATTCCATTCGTCCCCCGGCATGATGCAAAGCACTTAATTTATTTATAAAATTAAACTCCTACAGAATAGTTAAATTAATATCGATAACAAAGAAATATCAGAAAATTTCCTCACAGTCAGATTTTGCTTAGTACCAGAATAATTAAGATTGAAATGTATTCTGTTTCAGCAGAGATTATTTTGGGGACATGAATGCAATCTGTAAATGAGAAAGATTTTAATGTTTTCTCTTAAGAAGGGTTTTAAAAAAATTGATACGTTTCAAATTCTGTTGTTAATACAGTTATAATATTAAAAGATAAATATTGAAAATCGTTTTCCTGACGAAAATGAAAGATTACGTTTTCATTTATATAACGACGAAAAGAACTCTTTTCTTCCGTCTTTCTATATACAGAGAATTTGCTTAATCCAGTAGTAAGTTCATTCACAGAAAAGTACATCTGTAGTTTCTTGCGGCTTGTTCTTGATCCTGCAAAAAGTCTACATACCTTATTAATAATATAAACACCAATAAAAATATAAATTTCTATAATTATACAGAGTGCACAGTTTTGGGTGTATATATGTTATATAGATACACACATTTAATAGATACACACATTTAACCAAAAAAAAAAAAAAAAAAAAAAACCATGATTGAACATGATAGGATTTTTTTTAAATTATTATTAGCATCCATTTTGTCACATTTGTTAATGAAAGAAAGTTATCTATATTAATAAAAGAAAGTTTCGCTCTGTGTATATGTCTGTCGGCGATGGCTAGACAAATCTACCACACCTAGAGATCCTGTACCCTTATAGGAGCCATACCGCACATAGTGATTTAAAAATTTGTATTTAGGTAGTCCAAGGGAGGTCCTGATGTACCTGAATTTCACAATTTTTTATTTTTGATAATTAGCCTAGATATTAATTAAAAACTCATTAAATGCTGATCTCTTTCTTTCAGAGTACGCGGAAGCGTTAGCGCGTGCCAAGAAACCGATTTACGCAGAATGAAGAACAATTTGAGTGAAGTATGCCTTTGTTTCAGCACTATTTTTCCACGTCTATCTGAAAGATTGTACTTGTATTCTGAAAGATTGCACTCTTACGTCTCAAATGCCCCATTTATTTAAAAAAAAAAAAAAAAAAAAAAAAAAAAAAAAGATGTTATTTCTTTGGAAAACATTTTTGAAAAAGGGTAGTTTTCCATTGTGGATATTTTTAATTTTACGGCAACGCTCGTCAAATGTCGTTTTGGAGATACAGACAAACCAAAAATATACTCTTAATGCCGAAACCTTCATCTAATTGACAGTATAATTGGCTTTAGAAACTATAAATTTTAACTTTTTAAAAAACACCGACGAACGCAGATCAATTCACTCCTCCCGAAACGATTTTATTTCTTAACCTAAAAATAACTCAACGTCCATATTTCGACAAGATCTTTTTAGAAAATCACAGCAGACCAGATTTATTCGTAGATGGCGCTGTAATCGAATGAAATGCAGTTAGAACCGTTTTTATTTGAAAGTCTGGAAACAGTCGAATAACTCGAGAAATATACATCGGATGGTAAAACGTAAAAGTACGTGTTCAATAACTTAGAAAAATGTATTTAGGGATATCAAAGTTGCCATTTTTCTAAATTATTTAACACATATTTTTCCGTTTTACAATCCGATGTATATTTCTCGAGTTATTCGATTGTTTCCTTACTTTTCAATAAAAACGATTCTCAGTGCATTTTCTTGATTACAGCGCCATCTACGATTTTCCGAAGAAAATGTTAAATATAAAAATTACGTATTTTTCCTCATAGAATCCGAAACTTCAATAAAAAAAGGGGGGCGGGTTATCATTGAAGATTCCAAAATTTCCTTCATTGCCCTTAGAGGGCAGAGATTGGGGGGGGGGGCGCAACTTTGATATTCCTATATAGATTTTTCAAAAACATTGAACACATATTTTCCGTTTTTTAATCTGATGTATATTTCTCGAGTTATTCCGAGCGTTTCCAGACTTTTCGAACATCCTGTATATTTTTTATTATTACATTTTTTTAAGCTATTACTCTGTCCAGAATTCGAATACTGGATTTTATATTTTTCCTTGTTTTATTATATTTTCTAAACATAATATATAACCTGTAATTATTATTATTATTTTCTATTTCTCTGTACACTTCATCTTCAGTACCTTTAATATTTAAAAATATCGAAAGTTGTCCGCAATCCACTTAATGTACCTATATTTTCTATCCAAAGTATGCCGCAAAAATAATTAATGTTTTGAAAAGCTATCCTGATTTGAGTAGACTTTTATATCTTTGAAAAAGTTTTGCTTAATTTTCTTACTATTGAGAAACTAGTAAATATTCTTTTTTAATTTTTTACTGTGTATTTTACGCTCAGAGTTATCAATGTTTCAAGTGATGAAGAATTTAAATGTATATAAATTTAGAAATTTACTTATAATGATTGTATTTCATTTTATAGTAGCGTACTATTTTTAACTGCTTAAAGCATTGTATTTATTTATTTTATCTCTAAATCATTTAATTTTTCCTGTTTGTACTAAAGATAACGCCGAGACAAAAGATACAATATCTTTCATAACTCATATAGTGAGAGGTTTTTGTATTTTCATATATAAAAGTAACCTTTACTAAGCCTATTATTTACGGTGAGTATTCGCGCCTTCTACTAGCAAAAGTAGCCCTTTGACGATTCCGGAACTAAAGTGTGATTGTGAAGGCCATATAAGGGGATAATCAAGTTTGGCCGCTGTTAAACCGACTCCGGATGTTGCTATAAACCCCCACTCATTAGGCCGAGAGGGGCCAGAGAAAGTGCAATTTCCAAACTAGGCCCGTCACATCATATCTTCCAGCTGGCATGTAGCAGGACACAAGAACAAACCCCACTATGGAGACTAGCGAGAAGCCCCACCTGAGAATTATTCTATCACCTGATCGGATCGTAGACAGTCTGCAGTAGCGACGACACCCCTAGCTCCTTACCGGCAGAAAAAAACAACACAAAACATAAAAATCCGCGAATATTTGATAAGATAGAAGAAGAGAAAAAAAAAAAAAAATGGAAAATCAGATTTTTAGAAAAACACCAACTCACAACAGTACAAATATGTCATTTAAAAATACCCTGAAGTAAAATATTTTCTGAATTAATCCTGCAATTTTGTAGTATTGGGACATAGGGCCAAATTTTAGAACACATGTAGATTTGATCGCTATTTAAAACCCTTTAGCGGGCGGTGGTCACAAAAAAGGACACCTAATTTTAATTCCAAAACTGACAAACGGCACCAAGATTATTTAATTAAAATTTTCCTTTTGTTAAGTTTCCTTTTGTAAAGATGCATGTATAATCATCCAATATATGGTTGTATGGCATTTGTTATTTGTATCACGAACATAATTTATTCTAAAATTCAACGAGGAGAACTTAATGCCTCAAGGGCGCTCACTCGTTATTTGAATGTTAGTAACATCATATTGTATTGTTAAAGATGCATGTATAATCATCCAATATATGGTTGTATGGCATTTGTTATTTGTACCACGAACATAATTTATTCTAAAATTCAACGAGGAGAACTTAATGTCTCAAGGGCGCTCACTCGTTATTTGAATGTTAGTAACATCATATTGTATTGTTAAAGATGCATGTATAATCATCCAATATATGATTATTGATATTTACCGGTGGGAGTTTATATTTTTATCTTGATTCTGGTGAACCTATTTAATCCCGCTTGGTATGTTTCGTCATATTGGAAGTGTATTTTTTTTTTCTTTTTAAGGAAAAGCAGAAGAAACCCCGCGGTTATATTAGGAAAAAAAAATTCCGAAGTATTTTAATAAAATCTAATAAAATTTCACTTTTTAAATCTTTTGTGAATGTTTGAATGAAAATGTTATTAGAAGGAGATAAATTTCTGAAGGCACTTGAAAATAATTGCTACAGAGAATATGACCTAGTTCTTCGGACAGAGTGATACAAGAAGTCACCAGTGATGACGTAGTTTCGCAGTATAATAACAATATATATTTTTTGTAAATTCATTTAAAGATATTATTTAAATTTTGCATTTTTAAAACCCCATAAATGAATTCAATCAGTATCAGAAGAAATTTAATTCTTCGCAGCTTGTCCCCAATGGGACCTTGAGCCATTAAACTCTATACAACCAACCAACCACATAATACTGTTTCACTACATGGCGATATATGGCAGAAGCATACCCCCCCGTTGGGAATAAGTCCTAGGCCTACAATATAAGTCCTATATTGTACGATTTCCCTAAATGCGCGGCCCCACCAGCGACTGAGAGATTCTGCTCTCAAAGCCGGTAGACGGGAGGTGCTGGGTTCAAAACCTTTCGCGTTCGTCGACCTAACCGTTCGGAGTTTTCCGTGGTTTTCTTCGAAACTTGCGGGTTAGGATCTCTTAGAAAGACCCCCCAAGAAGAGCACCCCCTTCTAGGGCCTATATCCTTCGAGCAGATAATCAGCCATCATAAATCAACCAACCAATCAACCCTAGATCCGCGAGTAAAATTCTTTCTAAAATTCAACAAGGAGAACTTAGTGCCGCACGGCCGCTCACTCGTTATTTAAACAAGTTGTCAAAGAAGTAAAAGTGAATGTACTTATGAAGATGCATATATATTAATTCAATATATGATTATCAATATTTACCGGTGGAAGTATAATACTTTTATCTTGATTTTGGTAAACTTTCAGATTCAATCCCACTTGGTTTGCTTTGACATATTGAAAGAGTAGTGTTCCTTTTTTTTTTTTTTTTTTTTACAAAAAACATAAACGGACGTAGTACTGCAGTTTAATTGGGATTTTTTTTTTCCAAGTATTTTCGAAGGAAGATCTAACAAAGTTTCACTTTTTAAAGCCTTTGTGAATGTTTGAACGAACATGTTATTAGGAAGTGATAAATTTCTGAAGGTACTTGAAAATAATTCCTATTGAGAATAGGACAAGGTTCTTCGGGCAGAGTAATACAAGATGTCACCAGTGATGACGTAGTTTCGTTCACACTGGATGAAAGGAACCGTAAAAAATAAATGAGATTTAAACGTATTGATTTTTTTTTTTTTTTTTTTTTTTTTTTTTGCTTAAAAATATTAAAATGACTTTTAAATAAAATCTTTACATTTATCGTCATTTCGTACATTAGGTTATTATGATGCTATTAACATACATGATCAATAGCGCAGTTGAATGATTTAAAGGAAAACTTTATTTAAATAGAGAAAAACGTTATTTTTAAAAACGCAATAACACTTTTTATGTTTCATACATTTAAAAGTTTGAAAAATATTTAAATTCATTTCATACATTTTCCCTCTCTATCAAGTTATAGCTTGGTAAATAAGAAAGGATATTTTTAATTTTTTATACCATTAGCATGAAATATCAGTTAAGTAAAATATCCAAATATTTTATAACAAAAATTCCAATGGGAATAGCCGGATAAGCATGGACAACATGCCTTTCAATCAATTTTCCTTATTTTTTTTCCCCAGATGCATCTGGATATCCGGTACACTTCTAGACACTGTACTTGTGTAGCAAAACATAAGAGAGCATGAGAAGTGACGAGCTGTGGTCCAGGACTGCAAAAATAATAAAATAAAGATAGGGTTAAAAAAAGAAGAAAGAAAAAAGAGAAGTCTATTGAAATAAGTGAAGTTTAACGAAAAAATAGATAGTTCAATAGTTCGATGGCCAAAAATGTCAGACGAGGCAAGGCAGATGTTGGGATAAGTCGGAGTAAAAGACCCCAAGATTTTTGCTTAAAAAAAAAATATATATATATATATATATATATATATATATAGGAAACTTTTCAGTTACATACAAAATAAATAATTTTCACTAAAGTATAGCAAGTAATTTACAATAGAATAAAAGTGTTTTTTTTTTTTTTTTTTTTTTTTTCAACAGGGAAAAAAAAGATTGCGGAAAAATTTGGAATAAGTTAGAATATTAGCCCATAGGTCACCAAATTAGTCTGAGAGATCAAACTCGTTAGCGAATATTTCAAGCTCTATGATAATTATGAACATCTTTACGAACATCTTTTCTTATCAAAAGAGATAAATGGAAAATACCCGTCAGTTTAATTAAAAAAAAAATTGTTTCCAAGTATTTTCAAAAGAAGATCTAACAAAATTAGAATTTTCAAATCCTTTGTGGATTAAATGATTATATGGATATAGAGAACAATGCCTAGTTCTTCGGACAGAGTGAACAAGAAATCAGCGGTGATGACGTAGATTCGTTTACGCTGGCTGAAAGTAACCATAAAAAATAAATAGGATTTAAATCTATTGTTTTTTTTTTTTGTTTTTTTTTTTGCTTAAAAATATTAAAATAACATTTAAACAAAATCTTTATATTTATCATCATTGCGTACATTTCGGTTATTATGATGCTATTAAATTACATGAATAATATTACAGTTGAATGATTTAAAGGAAAACTTTATTTAAATAGAGAAAAACATTATTTTTAAAAACGCAATAAAACATATACCTTTAAAAATTAGAAAATTATTTAAACGCATTTCATGCATGTTTCTTCTCTGTTAAATTATTGCTTAGTTAAATAAGAAAAGATATTTTTAAATGTTTATGCCATCAGCATGAAATTTCAGTTAAATAAAATATGCAAATATTTTATAACAAAAATTCCAAAGGGTATAGCCGGATAAGCATGGACAATATGCCTTTCAATAAATTTTCCTGATTTTATTTTTCGAGATGCGATTTTTTCTGTAAGAATTTTCTGACAACAATTTTCCCCTATTATCACCTTATAAATATTGATATTTTATGGGATAAAAATGTTTTTTTTTATTTTAAAAAAAAAAAAATCTCAAAACTACCGCAACGAATTTTATGCCAATAACATAGGAATTAGAGATACTAATGATATTTAACTGGGATTTTTTTTTAATATATAATTTTATGTTAATAAAAACTGATTGAAATAACGATAAAAATGTTTTAAAAAATTAAAATCATATCTTATATTTATACGGAAAATTATTTTTTTATTTTATTTATTTATTTATTTTTCTGCCAGAAGTTCCTTATGTGTGCCCATATTATATATATATATATAATATGTCATTGGTATAACATAAATATTTAAATATATGTACAAAAACAAATAAAAATGATATGAAGGCGGTATTTGGGGCGGAGTTACCTAAATTCCACATTTGGTGAATTTTTCTAATAAAGTCAACTGACAATGTGTTAACTGCTATATTGTAGATTTAAATAAATATACCTGGTGTCATTCTCAACGCTTTGTATACTGCTTCGATATGGAAAATTGGCATTCGTGTCTGATACTACAATAAGTAAGAATATTTTTGCCATGGAAAACAACAACAATCTCCGATATCTAATTGCAAAACTATTTTTGTCACGATTTCGAAGACCAGTTTCCATATTTTTGAGTCGCCGTTGTATTTTTATACTGCTTATTATGTTGTCTCTCGACTGTACATAAAAAACAAATAAATAAATATTTAAAAAAATATATATGAAAAAAAATTATAAAAAATTCAAAATCTATAAAAATGTAATATATTTTTCTTGTAAGTAATAATAATAAAAAAAGTGCTTGTTTGTTTTTCAGGTACAGTTTTTAGAGAATACAATTTTCTTTATAAAAAAAAATAATAATAAAAGAAAGAAAGATGTAAATCGGCTAACTTCTTCAAAATTTATCGTGGCAAAACTGCTGAGCTTCGCGATATAGGGTAGATGTGCCAGTAATGGACACCCTTAAGGAATTTCTTAAAAATTGTTTTTTAATTAATAGTTATATTTATTATATTCCAGTTTTTTCAATATTATATTAATTTATCAACAATATTTAACCATTCTCATAGTCTCATTTCCCAATATGAATCAAAATTTAATTGTAAATAACAGAAATATATCAAAACACCTAAAATGCAAGTAATGGACACTTTTTATTCCAGTAGTGGACACCCTCTGTTCCAGTAATGGACACACCAAAAAAAGTAATAAATATTATTATTTTTATGACTGTATTTAGAACCAGAATTTAATGAAAGCATACTAATGAAACAAAAGTTATTTTCAAATAAATTTAACAATTAGGATACCAGTAATTAATAAAATATTTGTGATAATCATTCACTGTTTGCATCAATTATTATAATTATCAGAGGATTGATATTTTAATTATTATAGATGGATAGTTTATAATACTTAATATCAGACAATTACAGCTATCAAATTATTGAGACAGTGGGGTATTTAAAAGGTAATAATTAGAAAAAAAAAAGTTTTGGAGTATTAGTGTATAGTTTCGTCTCACTATCAGACCTGCCAAGTCTCCGGCTTTTTGGACACCAGTAATTTAGTACAGAAAATATTGTTTTATTTAATCGGAACAATTTGCGATTTAAAAGAACAACATTTTCTCTAAAAAATTACTGGTGTTCAAAAATCCGGAGACTTGGCAACTCTGCACTATTATTAACAATTAAATTTCTAGAGACTACTTCATATATTACTTGAAATAATTAATATTACAAATATGAAAAAAATGACACTGTGAGTTGGATATTTTAAATAATAAATAAAATTATTTCAAAATAAAACTGTAGAACTGATGCTTGATACCACTGATCTGCAAATTACTTATTTCATGATTACTATAACTTTCATTAATATTATTTTTTTTTTCTGAAAGAGATGAATAAGCAAACATTTAAGATAGAAAATAGATTTTCAACAACTCCTGTAGCTTAATTGTTTTTATTTAAATGGGGGGGGGGGGATTAAGCCCTATGAGCCCTTCTTTGACTGTGCCCTTAAACAATATTTTCTTCTTCCTGACTGGTTTGGTTGCCAGATTATAAAATATGCAAAGCAGAGTTATATACATAAAAAAAAGAAGATATTTTGAAATTTTATTAATCACATAAAATAACTTAAAAGAAGCTATTTATGAAAGTTTTGGTGTTATTACATTTTTGTAAGTGTGATTTAAAAATTAAATTTCATTATTTAGGTTTTCAGTTAAGTCAAAATATTTTATGCACTATAAACTATAAACATTATTGAAATTGCATTTTTAGCAATGTCTACGCGGGGTGTCCATTATTGGAAAATGACTAATTAAGCATTCCAGTGTGTGTGTGTGTGTGTGTGTAATGGACACCCCTCTTAAAACCTTAAAAATAAATGAAGTCTTATAAATGGCTATTAGTATATAAAATTCAAAGTTTTCTATTACTACCAAAACAAAAAGCTTCAAATTTTGCAAGAAAATAAAGACTATATAAATTTGTTAAATGAAGCCAGCTCTTAGCGTGTTCATTAATATTTTCACTGAAAAACATTGGAACTTCAAAACATTATTTTCTGCTTCCTGATTGGTTTGATTAACCCTTTAACGGATGAAGCACTTCATTTGCTAAAATGTCGCAATAAATGATTGACGCCGGAAATTATAAACAAATTTATTTTTGTATAATAAAAAAGCGTTATTCCACATACATAATAAATGGAAAACATTTCTATTAAAATTCTGGTGTCATTGTTCAATTTCGTAATTAAAGTTTGCGACGTTCATTGGTTTCTTAGGGAAACCAATGAACGTTAAAGGGTTAAAAGTGCCAACAATAACCCAGATTATAAAACATGCAAGAGGGAGCTATGAAAAAAATAATAAAAGAAAAATGTTTATTGTTTTTTTTTTATATAAACCAAAAACATTGAAGGGTGTCCATTACTGGCACATCTACCCTAGATTTTAAAATTGTGATTTCATAGATATAGGCGGTCTGTGCGACTCAGCATTAACGGCTAGTAGGATCCTAATTTTTTGAATTCTGCAATTGGACCAACTGAACAATATTTTAAAAGGTTCAAACATTATTTAAAATTATAATACTACTAATAATAAATAAATAAATTCCAAATGCATATAAAAAAATACGAATTCCGAATTGTAAGAATACGAAAGAAAGAATTTATTTAATGGCAGGCATTTTGTGGTTACATAAAATAAATGTTTAATAAATCTTCAATATGAACTCGGAATTTCTCAATAAAAAAGGCCAAAGGAGGCCAAATCGGTAACCCTGTCACCTAACCAACTTCATACAGTATTTTTCAACTTCGATTTCAGCATCGAATGCGTGACGCGTGACAGAGTCAGCAATCGATGAACTTTAAAGGAAGAATCTATGTTTGTTTTGAATATTAAGAAAACTATGTGTAAAAATTTTAAATAAATTTATCTTGTGAGTATTAAATTAAAATGTTGTTATTTCTATTTATGTAAACATTGAAAACAAATATTTGCTTCTTAATTACAAAAACATGAGAATCTCTGTTTATAAAGAATTAATGGTGGCTTTAAAAATTCATTTTATCATATTAATTTTACTATTTTGTATCAAGAGATAAAATAAATGAAAGTAATGTAGCACAAACTACTTATATCATCAATTGCGTTCCATGACATCATAACGGCTGATTGGCTAAAGTTCAATTTTTTCACTTATTGGAAATTTGTGTCACTTTGATTTCAACGTGAAAGTCGGGAACAATTGCTGAAGCGGAAATGAAGCTATAATGAGTTTCGTACTTTACGATCTGTCTATGAATAAGGGACTTACATGGTTGGAGTAAAATGGAACGTAAATCTGAATTTAAAGATTATGAACATAATTAAAACTTAATCATGTAACAAAGTAGCAATAAAATAATATGACTCGTTCAATGGCTAAAAAAAGTAATTAAAAATATGAACGTTCAAGGAAGCTGAAAAAAAAAATTGCCATACAGAATAACCATATGTAGTAAGTCTAACCATAGTTTATCAAACTATTTAAAGATAGTCTAAAATCGAAAGTTATAAAAACGTTAGCTTTTAAGATCTGAAAATTAAAAATATAATTGAATTAAAAAATAAAACAAAAATTAATTTAAAGAATGAAATAAAAATAAAATATTCATATGTTTAAAAACAGTTGCTAGATGAGTGGGGGTGGGGAGGATCCTCAGACGTTAAAAACATCACTTAGTGATAGCTAAAAAACTCCTTTTGTTTTTTTATTTTTCAATTTTGTTTGATTATGAAGTAACAGGAAATGAATATAGTGTATAGCCTTTATTTTTGTTTAATATAGAATTTCGCTAAACATTAAAGAATATACAAACTATTCAGTATATTTTTAAGACAAACATATATTTTAACGTCTGAATTAAGTCTATATATAACAGGGTTCGTACGGATCAGGGAATTTTCCAGGAGTTATACCAGTATTTTTTATATTATAGACACAGAAATCTAGGTTAAACTCGAGAAACTTCGCCTTCTTTTAAGGAAAGATTTTCTGCAAGAAAATACTGGTACCGAAGAATTTCCTGGTCGCAAAATTCCAGGAGGCGTACGAACCCTGATATAAATTCCATTATTCTACTATTCGTCAATTTTGAAGATTAACTGCAAAGATTATCATTACAGACTATTTATGGAAAGTTGGTTTACTGGGTTATACCCGAACACACTGAATGAATCAGGTTCTATTCCGATAGAAAATTCACTGTTTAAAAAGTAATAACCTTAACTTTAACTGAATCCATTTTGTTCGATGTTCGTTTTGTAAGCTGATGTTAGTACTGATGAGGCCATTGCGATGTCATGGCAAAACGTCTACTTTATTTAATTTTTCAAATGTTTTTTAAATGTTTTTATGTATTTATTTTAATTTAACTGTTTTAAATGAAGCAAAGTCTGTCTAATGTATCATTGTTAATTTTATATATTCAGTATATAATATTCCGTGTGTTGTACATAGACCAAAAACAAACAGGACAAACGTAAAAGAAACAGAATATCATTATGCAAAGTAGAATGGAACAATCTTTTTTCATTTTTGTGGACGGCGAAATCCTATGCCGTCAATTGAAGCAGTTATCACATTTGCAAGACTGTGCACATTTAAATAGAATGATCTTTTCTTAAACAAGTATATTTTGTATGTAACATTTTAAAATGCATGGCATGAGTTTAAAATCACTTTGTACAGAATACGTATTAATTTTCATTCTGAAAAATAGAAAATGGAGATGCCAAGCGATTCTTATAAGCACGACGATTTCAGCATATACAACATAAATAAGTTTCCGCATAAATATTAATTATTAATCTAAAAAAAATATATTTAAAAATTTGTACTTTTTCAGCAAAAAAAGTGTTTTAAATTCCTTTTAAAAAATAAGTACCAATTTGGATATTTTTGGAGAATTGTTCGC
Organism: Maratus michaelseni; assembly: GCA_963931845.1. NCBI lineage: Eukaryota > Metazoa > Arthropoda > Arachnida > Araneae > Salticidae > Maratus > Maratus michaelseni. Next base: position 255,569,655 of record OZ007597.1, on the reverse strand, counting down.
TATTGTTATGAATAATACTTAAAAGCAATAGAATAAAATTTCTTTATAAGATCACGATGTTTAATTTTTTAGTAGATCTTTTCATTTACCATTCTTCTGTTTTACATACATTATACATAGCACTATACTTCATTACGGGTATAGTTATAACGGATTTTCCTTATGCACGTAATACGAGGTTTTCTAACAAAAGGAAATCAGATGGATGATTTATTTGGTTTTACTTGAAAATACTCCATGAAGGGGAAAAAAAACCTGATCTAACCTCCGGCCCTCTTCCTCCACTTTCTCCAAATGAAAGACCATCTGAGGGGTAGTTTCACATAAAAAAGTTTCTAGTGATTCCAATCGAGATGCTGAAATCTGCAAATTATTTTTGTATTGTAATTCTAAGAGACTGGATGACAAAATAAGCAGTGCCCCTAGATGGAGCAATTAACAACTGTAGGTCCATGTAGTGATGATTTAATAGCGATATAGGATTCCGAGAAACGAAATGGAGGTGGGAGATTACTATTTTCGAACCTCCCCAGCCTACCCGTTAACCAAAGAGTTGCTTGAAAACAATTTCTCGCATCCTTTTACTTCCTTCTTTCATGTTGATTCATCACGCATGTCACATTTATCACTTTCACATGCGCATTCTCAGAAAAACACAGAAGAGTAAAAAAAAATTCCCTTTTTCCTTAGATTTTGGAAAAGTATTATCTATCTTCTGAAAAATACCTAGAAATAAGAAAGAATTCCCTAAATTCCGAAGTAGACTTGAATTTCCCTGATCTGAGAACGCTGAACTTACTTCTTATACTGTTCTTTCATTTCGATTTCGGCATCGACTGCGTTACAGAGTCAGCAGTTGATTCAGTATGAAGATCTAAAATTCGTTGAATAATTGCAAAACTATGTGTATTTATTTAAATATCTTTATCTTTTAACTATTCCGGTGTGAGTTTTAAATTAAATTATTATACTTTTTAAAACCGTTCTTTTATTATTATATACTTACTTTTAACTTACAGTTCTGTATGTAAGACTCTTGAACCTGCTTAAAAAAGCTTAGGTCAAATCTTGTTACTCATTTTTCATTCACTTTCTGTTCAGGTAAAGCTTTAAAATTTGGAATATATATGTATTCCTGAGGGCAATACATAAATTGAAGATTATTTTTTAAAAATTCGATGCCGCCGAAGAGGGGTTAATGTCGTTGGCTCAAAATTTGCATTTTCCCCATAGAAATAACGTTACAATTGCTTAATTGAAAAAATAGCTCCACTGTTGCAATCCATTTTCACCACATTGTTGCCCGCATTATTATGACGTCAGCATTGAGTGACATTTGTGGTTTATAATATAAGTTAACTTTTTTGTGAATTTTAATGGCAGTATTTTTTTTAACCTTATATTATTTAAATATGATACCGCCCTCCGAAATTTCTACCCCATCCCTTAATCCACTTTTTTCACACCACACAAAATTCTATAAAGCTTTATTATTATTATTATTATTATTATTATTTTGCTTTGTTTGTTATTTTTCTGTAAAATGGTTAATAATATACTCCCTTTCCGTGAAATTTTCCCTTTCGCCTCTGTCCCTCTTAGCGTACAAATATAAAAGTATTTGAAACTCTTTATCTTTTCGAAAACTTTCTGTCTTATCTGTTGAATGCTAAATAAACATTCTTTAAAAATGCACATCTTTGCATTCAAAAATCTTTAAAACTCTTTAATCTGCATGCAGAAAAATGTTTGCTGTGTTTCATATTTTGCAATAAAAATAAATAGTCATTTTTCTAAACTCCCCACCCACTAACAAAAGTTAGAGGGCGGCTGAATCTTTAAAATGTTTTTACAATTTAATATTATTCTGTCCTCGTTGTAACTTTAAAGAAATGATAAACCACCGCCAAACGCGATCTCTTTCCCTTTTCCCCTTCTCCTTTCTTCCCCTTTCTTCCCCTTACACGGCCGTAACAAAAAGTAAAAATCCCTTTATTCAACGGGAATCAGACTTCTCTCCAGAGAAGTTCAGGTGGCGTTTTTACCCACGTCACTAATGGGGAAATTCCTTATTTTTACTTTTCACTTTTGTGTTTTCTTAGGTATAATTTAAATGAAACTGCGATTTTTTTATTTTTCAGTAGAAAATGGTTCATTGCTGTGTTCCATACATCACTTCAAAATCACAGAAACAAATTCGTGGAATTTCTTTTCATGAATTTTCTTCAAAATTGGACTTAAGGAATTGAAACTTATATCAAGGGAACATTTCTGTGTAATACATATATGTTCATTAATATCTGAAAAATTCTTGCCTACCACTTTAAAAAATATGGCAAGGAATTTCACAAATGAACTAAGTTCATCTGCATATAAGAACTCTTTATCAAGAAAAAATTTAAAGTTTATTTACCTTTAATTTTATAATATTTACAGTATATTTCGCTGTAAAATTTCACAATGTTTAAAGTATAATCAAAACATATTTTGCAAATGGCAAGTAGTAATTTGATTGTCATATTTTTATTTGGTAACGTGTAGTCTATAAGAATCAAACAATATTTTTACAGCGGCATACAAACAATATTTCCTGCATATACCTACAGTTACACATTTTTATATAAATATATTGAATAGGTTTATTAATTAATATTTGAAAAATTTGAAAAAATGTTTTGAGATTTATTTTAAAAAAAAATAGATATGAGTTGATTGCCGGATATTGGCGAAATAGGTTTGTTTAATCTTTTGATATTATAAAACATATAAATATCTTCTTCTTCTTCTTTTTTTTTAATCGCATACTTTTATATCATGAATTTCCGGAATTAGAATATTTAATTTTATAACCAATTTTGTTATATTTCTATATTCTTATATATTTTAGATCAGCACCTATAATGATTAAAATTATCGAAAATTGTTTTCAATGCACACACACACACACACACACACACACACACACACACACACACACACATATATACATTTTTTAAATAATTAAGAATCGTGTAAAAATAATAGATGTTTTGAGAAAAAAAATTCGACACGGGTTGATTACCGGATTCTAGAGAACTTGCTTATTATTTAAATATTGTGAAACATGTAAATATTATTTTATAATATTTTTTTTTTATGACCCTGTCCAGAATTCGAATATTTGATTTTATATTTTTCGCCATTATTCTATTTTCTAAACATAATGGAATTCTGTAATTAATTTTTTTTTTCTATTTCACTTTACACTTCATCTTCAGTACCTGTAATATTTAAAAGTATCGAGAGTCGTCCTGAATCAACTTTATGTACCTATATTTTCTATCCTAAGTATAGCGCGAAAATAATTAATGTTCTAAAAGGCTATCCTGATTTCAGTAGGATTTTGGTATTTTTAATTTTACTTTATTTTCTTAATATTATGAACAGGGCTTAATTTCTAGCAAAAAAAAATAAATACCGGAGCCCTAATATTCTGCAGAGTACTAATAACCGTAGTCTAATAACACCCCCCCCCTCTCCAACGTCACTCCATTCTGCATATTTATATTTCATATATTATATGTATTTGCAAAATGTAAAGCAATTTTTTTTTAGTAAAATAAAAAATTTAAATATATCTATCTGCATTTACTTAGCTGTCAATTATTCCACTTTTTAGTTATCACTCCGGCCGAATAGAAATATTTTCCTAATTTTAATGTTAATTAATAGCAGAATTCTGCGATTAAATAAGGATTGTGACTTGGAAATAGTGTAACACACACACAAAAAAAAGAATAGTTTTCAGCAATACATTTTTATGAAAAAATGAATGAAATTTTCAAAAATTAATATTTATATGCTGAAGAATCGAGCAAAGTTTTTCAATTTCCAATAAAACGTGCATATCTTAAACTATAATCGATTCCTTCCGTATTACAGTCTTTCGTGATGAGTCCTTGATAATCAGATTGCAAAGAATTGAGCCTCTACGTCCAGGTGCACGATGTGTCATTCTAGCATTTCCTGTGAGTACACTTAACTGCATACCTTCCCTCGCTATTTTTGCCTTGAAGACTAGCAGACGCCGAATTCTATTGTACTGTGAGCGGAAAGTTCGGACAGTGATGTAGTGGTAAGGCGTTACCCAAAGAGGGGTCTTATGCTTTGATCCTTGCCGAGTTCGTGGGAAAGAGTTCATCTGCGAGAGAAGCGATCTCTGCACACGATTTTTAGGTTTGCGCCCGAAACTTTGCCCTTTGTCTTAGAACGTCCAATGACGGACTTAGTGAAAACGAAACAGAGGGATCTCAAGGCTGCTAAGAGGCTGGAGAGTTTCGAGGGGCCCGCCACGACAAGACCCCGCCCTTAGTAGAAGGTCCCCTGCGAGAATGAAGAAGAGAGAGGACAGTTTTTGGAGAGATCGAAAAGGGGAGTGTTGACTCTCTGGAGAAGGGAGGACGAAACGTCAGTTTCGAACTCAGCGTAGTGTAAGTGCTAGTGAGGTCCGACCTCTAGAATTGATACAGCAGGTATCCGGTGAAACTCCCAGAGAAGAGAAAAGCACACCAAGTGCGAGAGTGAGAGTTCTTAGACTCTGAATTAACGAGTATTAGTAGATCTTCCGAAGAGAAGGAACGGACGAGCCTTGGTCCGAATGAACTTTATTTTGTAGTCACGACCGACTGTAATGTGTAGAGACTTTTGGTTTGTTTCAGCTGCACTCAGAGTCAAGAGAACATTAATTTATTAGCGATTGACTCACGGAAAATAATTAAATGCTGTATTAACGTCTTGTATATATTTTTCATTAGAATTAACATTGTTATACAATAAAATTCTATTTTCTAATTTATGCGAGAAATTCTCTGTGCCAACGACCCGATCTCGCTACCACTCACCATCTTTTATCGGGTCGGTATAGAGGAGTTTTACAACTGGTGGCTTGCGGTGATGGATTAATTAGCAAAAATTAATGACAATCTTCAAAGACAAAGAGTGGACTCTGAAATTTAAATCATCAAAGTGCTCCAAGAGAGAGTCTCCTTGTGACTTGTGACCTGAGTCTCCTTAGACGCCCCTGTGGATCAACACAGCATCAGAAAGAGTAATCTACCAAGAATTCTGGAGAGTGTTCCCCATCAGAAAGAGAAATCTACCAAGAAATCTGGAGAGTGTTCCCCCATCCGAAAAGTCTGACAGAGAACCCCGTCTGTGCTCCTGAGAATCTCTGAAGTCTGTGCTTCTGACGCCCTGAAAGGCTCTTAGTAATGGAGGTAAGCTCTTTTTATACTCAGAGTGGCTTTAATTGTTATTAGTGTTTGTATAGGTGTTGTAGGCTTCAAAAAAAAGTTGTATGTTTATTTTTGTGAGAGTAAATATTTTGAGAAATTTTTCCGGTAGAAAAAAAAAGTATGATGAGATATTTCCGATATAACTGTAACTTATTTAATAGACAAATTTTGTAGTTAAAAATTAAATTATTGTTGAATTAATTTAATGCAAACTGAGAGTTGTGCAGTGTTACAAAATTTTAGCTGAATCTATAAATGAGAGTTCATTGAAAAAAAAAAAAAAGTATCGAACGCATTTCATATTTTACGATAACAGAGTTGATTTTATATGTTTTTTGTGAATTATTCTAAATTTTTTAAGAGTGGATGCAGAGATTAAGACCACCATTGATTTAAAAAAAAAAGGAATTGAATGAGACTTTTGCAATTTAAAATATTTTTACTGTACTTTTTGAATTTGAAATTTTTGTTTTGTGTAGAATTTATCCCATATGTATTTTATAACCAAATACCAAGGTGAATGTAGACGTTAGGATAGAGTTGCTTATCTTTATATGTTGCATATTTCCTATATTATTGCTAAGCGTACTTTTTTTATGAGCGTATATTTTGGTAATATTTTGACGCACTTGGTAGGATTTGATTTAATCTTATTGTATTGTTTTATATTTGTGGGAAAGATAATTTCTAATTTTATACTTTAAAAATGTCGGAGCTTAAATATTTTAGGAAAGCTGATTTGCAAACGTTAGCTTACGAATTTGAGGTCATTTTAGAGGAAAATGATACTGTACCGAAAATTATAAAAAAAATAGAGTCGTCAGAAGGATTTGATAAAGAGCTAGCCTTAGCGCAGATTAAACTTATAGAAAAAGATAGGGAAAATAAATTATTGGCAGATAAGGAAGAAAAAGAGCGGGAACATGAGTTAGCTTGGTTAAAAGCGACACAAGAGTCAGATGACCGGAGTACCGCATCTAGTAGCATCTCAGTTAGAACGAATCATTTATCCCTAAAAACAATTATGCATCGCTTTGATGAAAAGAATTCGGATATTTCGTTGTTTTTGAATTTATTCGAGAGACAGGCAAAAAAATGTAATCTAAATTCGGATGAGTTGGTGACGAATTTACTATCATTATTACCTGTGGGAATGGCCGAGCTAATTTTGAGAGAACCCGAAGACAAAATTGATGATTTTCAATATGTGAAAGAAAAACTGTTAGAACGCTATCGTTTGAATGCAGAGACATACCGACAAAAATTTAGTCAACATCCACGAAATCCTAATTCAGTTTGGAAGGATCTGATATTCGAGCTTAATAGTTTTTTAGAAGGTTGGCTGTCATGCTTACAAGTTTCGGATTTTGAGGGTTTGAAAAATTTGCTTGTCACGGACCAGATCAAACGGAGAGCGTCTCCAGAAATGCGCGAACATTTTATAGATAACTGGGCGGAGATTAAAGATCCCGAAGAGTTAGTGAGGCTTTTAGATGCGTACGAGGCAATCAAGCGCCCCTCTAAAAAGACGTGGAATCCGAAACTCCCTTTAGAGAAGAAATTTGAAAGACCCAGGACTTTTGAAAATGGGCGAAACGGTAACAGAAATCCGGAGACTAACTTTAACTGGAGGGATCGCGATGATCATAAAGAAAGGGAAAGGGATTACGAAAAAAGGCGAGAAGTTAAGTGTCATGCGTGTTTTCGAATCGGGCACTACAAAGTAGATTTTCCGGAAATTAAAAAGAGAGATGTTGCGCGGGTAATAAGTAAGCCGACACTTGAAGAAACCTTCTCCCCTTATTTGAGCAAAATATTAGTGAATGGAATTCAGGCAACTGCCTTAACGGACAGTGGGAGCCAGATAGATTTGGTCCCGCACCATTTAGTCAGTCAAGATAATTTGAATGGAGATCATGTTTGGATTAAAACCCCGGTGGACAGGAAATTGTACTGCTTACCTATAGCAGAAGTCACTTTAGAAATTGAAGGTGTAGGAATCATTGAAACCAAGGCAGGAGTAAATAATAGCGATTCAGACATGGATTATTATTTGTTGGGTAATCAATCTCAAAAGTTATTAGAGCAGGCGAATATAAAACCCGAGTTAGTAAATGCAGTTTTGACGCGGGCTCAAAAGAAAAAAATTGACCATACTCCAAAGCTGGAAGATAAGCGGATTATGTTTTCCGATAAGGAAGGGGAGAATGTTCACCGACGCGATGAAGCGGAAACTTTGAATCCGGTAAATAAACAACTTTGAATTCCGAGGAAGAAAAAGAAGAGGATATTTCTAGCGGGAATGTTGAAGCGGAAACTTTGAATTCAGAAAAAGAAAAGGAAGGGGGGATTTTTCGCGAGTGCAGTGAAGCGGAAGCGTTGAATTCAAAACTAGAGGGTGAAAATCTAGAAAGCCCTATTGAATTGGTTAGTGTGGATAAGGGATTATCGCCTTTGTCGACATGTGAGGGATCTTCGATCTTAGCAGAAATTGGAGGGAAGGATAGTCAAATTGAATTAGACAGAGATCAATCTCTCAAAGAGATTAGTAAAAAAACGGAAGGTGAAGTATCGCATTGTAATGCAGGAGATTCTTTGATAGTGGCAAAAGCCAGAGACAATCGCGTGAATGTGGGGAAGCAGGTGCTTGTCCCATTGCCTTATCAGGCAGATATTTTTGGCGCGTGCCTTGAAAAAGTGTCATTACACTTAGGGAAAGGGAAAGTTAAAGGAAATGTGTCAGGATACTTTGGCTTTGGGAGAAGTTTGATGAATGATTTAGCGACCGCATTTCTAAAACGGTTCTGTGTTAAGATGAGAGATTCGATAAGCGATAGTATTGCATGTTGGCATCGAAAAGTTAGAAAGCTTTTGAAAGCGTTAGTATTTGAAGAATGGATAAGAGAAACGGAGGAAAATAAATTCGTGAAGGGATGTGTGTTTAATCTCACGAACAGGTTAAAAAGAGGTCGAGTTTTAGCCGTTGAAAATGTGTCAGAAAAACGAGAAAAGATGAAATTTTGGTTTGACAGAAAGGCGGTAAAACGGAAGCTTAATGTGAAAGATGAGGTTTTAGTTTTAACTACCAGAAAGCCAATTAAAATGTCAGATAGACGGATAGGGCCGGGAAAAATTGAATCGAAAATCTCGGAAACAAATTATATTGTGAATGTTCCTGGGAGGCGACAGAAATCTCAGACTACTCACGTGAGTTTAGTAAAGCCTTACAGAAAACGGGTGGAGTTAGCAGATATCTTAACGCGGGAAATAAACGCACTTAAGAATTTCTGTTTACCGTATCTAGATGATATGGCGATTTTTTCAGATAGTTGGGAGGACAATATGCGTCATCTAGAAATAGTATTAAAAAGGGTTAATGACGCAAAACTAAAAATCGAATTGGCGAAATGCAAGTTCGCTCAGAAAACCGTAAAATATCTTGGGCATATTGTAGGTGAGGGCAGACGGAGGCCAGCTGAGGCGAAAGTAAGGGTAATTAAGGAATTACCGGTTCCGAAATCGAAAACTGAAATTCGTAGATGTTTGGGAATGGCTGGATATTATTCCCGGTACATAAAAGATTATGCAGTGATTGTAGAACCATTAACGAGGGCGCTTAAAGGGAAAAATAAAAAAGAAAAGATTGCATGGAGCGACGAAATGGGAAAAGCCTTTGAGACTTTGAAAATGAAACTTACTGAAGAACCGGTGCTATACGCTCCTGATTTCCAGAAATAATTCATAGTACAAACGGATGCTAGTGACTTAGGTATTGGCGTGGTATTGGCTCAAAGAGAGGGATCGGAAGAGCACCCCATAATATATTTAAGTCGCAAATTTGCTGATAGTGAGAAAAGTTTCTGCGCCACTGAAAGAGAGTGTGCTGGAATTATTTTTGCGATAAAAAAGTTAAGGCATTATATTGATGGACAAAACTTTTCTATCGAAACCGATCACAATCCCTTGATACTTCTAAAAAGAAATTCTGGAAATAATCCCAGGTTATTAAGGTGGTCCTTGGCTCTGCAACCTTATAATTATGCCATTTCTCATCGCGCAGGCAAAGACATTCCGCATGTTGATTGTCTGAGTCGAGTTTAAGGAGATTTCTTGATAAACTTTTATATATAATTATTTTAAGTTCTTTTTATTTTTATTTAACTGTGTTTTATTTCAATATATGTTCATGATTTCTTATCAGAGCGCGCAAAAAAGAAAAGGAAGGTAGTATTATCTTATTCATGTATGTTTTTTTTCTTGCCACTCTGATGTAATTTGAGCTTGCAATTCTTTATTCGACTCTTAGAGATTCTTAGTGTTTCGCCCTTAAGAATCGTTTGAGGAGGGGGTGCTGTAAAGAATTGAGCCTCTACGTCCAGGTGCACGATATGTCATTCTAGCATTTCCTGTGAGTACACTTAACTGCATACCTTCCCTCGCTATTTTTGCCTTGAAGACTAGCAGACGCCGAATTCTATTGTACTGTGAGCGGAAAGTTCGGACAGTGATGTAGTGGTAAGGCGTTACCCAAAGAGGGGTCTTATGCTTTGATCCTTGCCGAGTTCGTGGGAAAGAGTTCATCTGCGAGAGAAGCGATCTCTGCACACGATTTTTAGGTTTGCGCCCGAAACTTTGCCCTTTGTCTTAGAACGTCCAATGACGGACTTAGTGAAAACGAAACAGAGGGATCTCAAGGCTGCTAAGAGGCTGGAGAGTTTCGAGGGGCCCGCCACGACAAGACCCCGCCCTTAGTAGAAGGTCCCCTGCGAGAATGAAGAAGAGAGAGGACAGTTTTTGGAGAGATCGAAAAGGAGAGTGTTGACTCTCTGGAGAAGGGAGGACGAAACGTCAGTTTCGAACTCAGCGTAGTGTAAGTGCTAGTGAGGTCCGACCTCTAGAATTGATACAGCAGGTATCCGGTGAAACTCCCAGAGAAGAGAAAAGCACACCAAGTGCGAGAGTGAGAGTTCTTAGACTCTGAATTAACGAGTATTAGTAGATCTTCCGAAGAGAAGGAACGGACGAGCCTTGGTCCGAATGAACTTTATTTTGTAGTCACGACCGACTGTAATGTGTAGAGACTTTTGGTTTGTTTCAGCTGCACTCAGAGTCAAGAGAACATTAATTTATTAGCGATTGACTCACGGAAAATAATTAAATGCTGTATTAACGTCTTGTATATATTTTTCATTAGAATTAACATTGTTATACAATAAAATTCTATTTTCTAATTTATGCGAGAAATTCTCTGTGCCAACGATCCGATCTCGCTACCACTCACCATCTTTTATCGGGTCGGTATAGAGGAGTTACTACAAGATAAAAGAGATAGAGAGATGAATAAATAAAATTTTTAATTTACAGACAGATGGAGTTCGAGCACACACAAGCCCGAAAAGTGATATAAAAATTGAACCCATTTCATCTCCATTTCCTGCGCGTGCAATACATTATGTCACATATAGTGTTTTGATAGAAAATAAGGCAAAAGCTTCGATATGGGAGGAAAATGAAAGGGTAATTTAGGCTTCGGTTTTTCGGAAGCGCTTGCACTGGGCTCCGGAGCCCAGTATTTATGGCCTCCGGTGAATTCCGACAAATATTTAAATATTTACTACAAGCAGAGAAGTACCGGAGCCTGACTCCGGTGGGCTCCGGCGCAATTTAAGCCCTGATTATGAAACTAGTAAATATTATCTTTTACATTTTTTACTGTGTATTTTATGGTCAGAATTCTCAATGTTAAATATAGAAATTTACTTATATTTTTTATTTTGCATTTTATAGTAGCGTGTTATTTAAACTATTTTTAATTGCTTAAAACGTTGTATTTATTTATCTCTAAATCTTTTGGTGTTTCTGATTTTAGTATAAACAGGAAAGAAAAATCATGCGTCAAGCATAGATTATGTAACACTTTCCAACGCTTCCAAAATAATTTTACAAATCATACCGTTTAATAAGCTGAAAGATAGCATCTAAGTAAACAAGATCATCCAGCCGGAGCACCAACCTCTGAGGGTTTGCGGCGTAAAACCTCCGGCGGTAGATTCCCCTTCACCACCCAGCAAAAACACAGCTCAAAGACGAACCCGAACAAGGGTTGATGGGATTATCAAAACAAAACAACAACACCCCACCGACTTAGTGAGAAAACACTGCTTCACGCAGGGAACTAGAAAAAGTAACGAAGCGAACCGAAAACAGAATTCTACTAAAGCTAAATTACAAACTAAGAAATATAAGAGGCTCTAAAGACAGATTGGTTACATCTGTCACACTAAACCTATTCTCTAAGTAAACAATTATTATTACTAAGTAAACAATTTGGAAAACGCATAACATATTTAAAAACATAATTTCAGGAATTTCCAAAGTATACAATATTCGGAAAAATATCTGAATATTGTAGCCCTGTATATGATCTATAGATTTCTATATATACTACATAGGATGCTAAATTTTAGTTCAGTTAAGAAACGCGTAGCACAGTTTAAAATTCTCCTTCTGGAGTTTCAGTCAATAAACGGAAATGTGTTCACGAACTTTTGTGCTTCCCTGTATAGGATCTACAGAATTTATACACACCACGTAATAAACAAAAAGTGAGTTAAATTTAAAATCGCGTTCAGTAACTTAAAACGCACTTCCAGGAATTATTGTTAACAGACAGACACCATATTCTGTAGTAAGCCTCTTACCTGATTTTGTATGAAATTACTTATTTAAATTTGTTGCGCACGCGACGGAAAATCCTTTATTTACACTTTCACACGCTCTGCAAAATTTCAGTAGTTTCTTCGCACGCGCTGCAAAGCTTTTAGTTCCACCTTCCGCTGCCCGGCAACGCAGTCTGTTCCAAACAAACCACCTTACGAACGAAACTCAAACACGCATCCCCACTGCCCCCGGCACCGTATAACAGACGTCCTGAGCACGCGCTGCAAAATTCTTTAGTTACACTTTCCACCGCCAGGGGGAACAATTTGTTCTATACGAACATCCGACACGGGAAACCTGTTGTGACAAGGAAGTTGAATGACCGAATTCCCGTCGAAATCGGACTCATAGAAGTCGAGAAAATAATGCGCGCCCCTGGCGGTGGAAGATGGAACTAAAATCTATAACGCGATCGAAAACCAAGTTCAATCATCTAAACCCTGTTGTGATCGGGCCCATAGAACCCGAGACAACAATGCACGGTTAGAGAAATAAACTTGTAGGATTGTCCGCTAGGGGGCGCTTGGTCAAATGCTTAACAACAAATCATTTACTTTGATTGTTGGTATGCATCAAGTAAATACGGGTTGTGTACTTTTATTAGTAACATAAATTTAATTTTGACGAAAATCGTTATTTGAAATTTCCGATATTTTCTACATATAACATTTACAAGACGCTACGGAAGAAGCTAAAACTATTAAATTTCTTAAATGGAACTCGTTTTGTGTAAATGAGAGCAAGGCGTTAGCCCCCCTCCTCATATCCGCAAATATAACGAATAATTTGTTCAAGAAAACCCTCTTTCCCTACTTTAACGCGATCATTAAAAAAAGAATTATATTTTTCTGATAATTAGAACATAATGAAGACGCTAAGTTAAAATTGCCGCCAGATGGCACTCCTTTCCATCCTCAAATTCAAATCTATGTCTTAATTAGTTATCTTAATTTTTGTTCATTAGTAAAAATTGGCAATTATTTTCTTTCATTTTCGCAAAATAAATGGAGGGATCGGCCAGAGAAACGGATCTCTTTGCAGTTTAGTTTTTAATGAAAGCAGATCCCTGTCTGAAGCTTGCTCGGATTGTTTTTGACTGGCGCCATCAAATATTTGCAGTTATTTCCAAAAATTAAGAAAAAATTCTGGTCGAATTTTACAAAAATTGCGATATCGGATGCAGAAATTTTTTCTACATATGCTCAGAATGTTTCAAATCAATATCTTAATTAGTTTTGTTAAAATTCGCTAATTAGTAAATAAATTTCCAATTCGTTCATTTCTGCTTGCAGGGTGTTTTTTCTTTTGCCATTTTGATAAAAAAGATGACATTTTCGATGCGATGTTTAATGAGATTCTAATTAATATCTTGGTAATTATTAAAATATTACAAATCTGTGTCCCAGGTACATTTGATCAGGCCTTGGACAACCTATATCTTCATTTTCAGACTTCTAGGCGCGCTAGATTTCGCTAGCCATCGCAGATAGACACACACACACAAATATCGATTTTGTCTTTTGTTAGTATAGATAATTAATTAAAAAAAGAACTTTTATTTTAAAAACAAATAACTTATATTAAAAATATCAGTTGCTACAACAATTTGAATTGGTATTTATACAAGAAAAGAACAGATATCAATTAGTGATATTTTATAAGTTAATTAACAAAATTTTAAACTATATTTTTATAAACTTTCGATATAAATATTGTCAATACAGGCTTTATTTAAGTTATTTTGCTGATAGGTATTTAAAAATCATGTCAATCGTCACCAAATAGACTGTATTTGGGGGGGGGGGGGGGGGTAAAAAATAACTTCTAATTTTTGTATGGGGAAACAGTGAATATGAGAGGCATTTACATTACAGAGGACGCAGTCTTACTGAACGACAACAACACGGCAATCTGCCTTTATTTACTAATTACTATTTCGTACATCGAGTGACTAACGTTGTTAGCATCGACGCACGGGATATGAACAGTACTAAAGTTATTCGTGCACAAAGAAAAGTATGCGTATTTTTAATAAGGAATTTGTCACTTTAATATTCCGGTGTGAGTTTTATTTTTAAATACTACAATTGTTTTTAATGAAAGTTCCGAAAATCAAATGTTTTCTTTTTGATTTCCAAAGTATGTATGAAAATGGGAACGGAACAGCTTTGGGATCAGTCTCCTGTCCGCCATCTTATTTTTTAAATCAAAACATATTTGTTTTGTTTCTCACTTCAAAATAATTTTCATCCATTTTTACTTATTATAAACACGTTATTTAATTTTATTGACTAATTTATTTATATTTAATAATAAAAGTTAAATTGTTTTGATTAAACTTGATTATGTCAGAAACAAAACAAATGTTTCGATTTATCGCCCGCGGCCAGCCATCTCATTTTTTCAATCAAAACATTTAAACTTCTATTATTAAATATAAATAAATTAGTATTATGTTTTCTAGTTAACTTGATTATGTCAGAAACAAAACAAATCTTTTGATTTATCGCCCGCGGTCAGCCATCTCCTTTTTTAAATCAAAACATTTTAACTTCTGTTATTAAATATAACTAAATTAGTCAATAAAATTATATAACGTGTTTATAATAAGTAAATATGGATGAAAATTATTTTGGAAATTAGAAACAAAACAAATATGTTTTGTTAAAAATAAATGAACAACGTGAAATAGCACAAATAAAAATACAGTAGAGCTCCAATTATCCGAATCAATTGGGACCGGACGCCATTCGGATAATCAAAAATTCGGATAATTGGATTTTTTCCGAAAAAGGGTCTATTTTAATTAATTACTGTATTGTTTAATTGTATCGTTTTAATTTTACTATTTCATATCAAGAGATGGTATATGAAGGTAACGAAGCACAGAGTAGAATACTTTTAACCACACCGTATGTATGTTGAAAATAGGAGAAAAAAATTATTTTTAAAGAAAAAGAGCTTTTAATTTATCAAGGATGAGAGCGCTCCGACCGGACTGCACGATTGTCACCACTAAATTTTAATAGTATTTGTCACCTTATTTAAGGACAGAATTTCTGCAATTCAGTATTCGCGTCCGCATTAACAACACTCTTTCTAGCATTTTCCGTATCTTAGCAGGCATCCTCCAAGGGAGCGTCATCGGACCCTTGTTATTCAACATATACTTTAACGACATTCCTCGTTCACTTAACACCCACCTTGCACTTTATGCGGACGACACTACAATCTACGCTTACGCTCATCACCCATACACACTTTACAGGTTTCTGCAGACTCACATTGATGCCTTCTTAGACTGGTGCGACCTATGGCGCATTAAAATCAATGAAAACAAAACTGCTGCTGTTTATTTCTCTAGAAAACTAACATTTCCCAATAGAATAACCATTAATAATACCACTATACCTTGGACTAATGAAGCAAAGTACCTGGGGGTCACCCTTGACCAAAGACTTTCTTTCAAAAAACATATCCTCACCATCAGGGGGAAAGTCGCTGGAGCTACGAATGCACTAAAACCTCTTCTTAATAGTAAAACACTGGCTATCCATAACAAACTTCTCCTTTATAATTCCTGTATTTTACCAATTATCACCTACGCCTGTCCGGTCTGGGGCTATATCTGCAAATCCTCCATGAAAAACCTCAGCCAACTTCATAACAAAAATCTGCGTACTCTCAGAAATGCCTCTCGCTATCTCCGTAATAGCACTGTTCGCAGAGACCTCAAAACTACCACATTAAATAAAAGAATCAACCACCTTGCCAAAAAATTTTATGAAAAATTATATGACCTCCCTAATGATATAATCGCAGAATTGCCGGATTATGACGCATTCGAACCACATCACCGATAAATAAATAAAAAAATTTATTTAAAAAAAAATGTTCGCCCTTTTTAAGTGTTACTTTTGTTACAGATTAGCTATGCCTGCCTTTTCCACCTGGCTTTTATGTGCTGTTTTTGAGCATGTTCCGAACCCTATTTTACACTTTTTCAACATTTTTCAGTAGTTAATTTTAACTACAGCTATACCATTTTACTTTTTTCCATTTATTAGACTATCCTTAATCTCTATTGCTTTACTTTTTTATTCCCATTGTTTAATTTTTCTTCTATTTTTAATTGTTCTTTCTTACGTAGTTATTACTACATTTAACTTTTCCCAACGGCTCAATATTTACAAGACAGATTACTCACAAATAGACTGGGTGTAAAGTTGATCGCAACTCGGAAGCCCCTTAACCGACATCAACTGTTCGGCAACTGTTCCAATTCAGTATGGTGGCGAATACTATTAAAATTTAGTGGTAAAAATCGGACATTCGGGTCGGAGCGCTCTCATCCCTGATTAATTAAATGAAAAGGCAACACTTTTGCATGTTAAGCGTATTTACAAGTGCTGTACTAGACGTACAGTATGTACGTACCATACTGGAAATGAAAGTGATTGCTTGCTGAACATCTTTGTCAAAGTAAGCTGTTTGGCAATCTCCATCCGTTTTCGGGCAGCCAAGTCGCGCATTCGCTTGACAGTGAGAAGTTGCATGTGGTCAAACTCAGGCTGACGTTCCACTTCAACGCAGTTTTAAGGCCGGCAAATGCTTGTCTAGCTAATTGTCCCGTGTCTGCTTCAACTTCGACATTAAGGTCATCTTCTTCCTCGACACATTCTTCTCTCACACTTTCAATAAGTTCATCATCATTTAGAATTTGAAGCCCAGGGTCTGACGAATCACACACCATTCTCCTATATCTTCAGCACTAACTTCTGAATATCCAGGAATTTTCAAAAGAATGTGAGGGAAGAAAAATAGCGCGCGTACGCAGATTCATTATTTTGCTAATCGCAGTACGTTTCTGTCCTAATTTTTTTTCTGAAATTCTGAAAGCGATTCAGATAATCAGCGATTCGGACAGTCGGAGTTCGGATAATTCGAGTTCTATTGTATATAAATTGACAAACAGGTGTTTCGGAGCCCCTAAAGCTCCATCATCAGTGCCAATTCAACATATTAAAACCGATTTAAAAGTTTAATCCGCTGTGGTTTTTGAAAAGGTCACCGCCATTCAATCTTGGCGCATGTGAAAGACGCAAGCATATTTTACATGGCCTAAACTTTTTAATCGATTTTAATCTTTTGAATTGGCATTGATGATGAAGCTTTAGGGGCTTCGAAACAGCTGTTTCCCAATTCATATATTTTTATTTGTGCTATTTCACGTTGTTCATTTATTTTTAGCTCACAGGCTATCAAAGCCTGAGAGCTAATGTGCCCGCCCGTTCTGTATGTACGTATGTATGTACGTAACGCGCTAACTCTTGATAGAAATAAGCGTTTTGCTTCAAATTTTGGATATACGTTCCTTGTAATAAGACGCTTCCCTGATTAGTTTTGGGGGTTCGTTGGTTAAGTATAAAGGGGAAAAGGGGGCTAACCCCCCATTAATTTAGATAAATTGATTTTTCATGCAGAATTATCCGATTTTCTTCAAATTTTGTATATAGGTTAATGGTGATAAGGCGCTTTCCTGATTTATTTTGGGGATTCATTGTTGAAGTATAAAGGGGGTAACGGGGGCTAATCCCCCCTCAATTTAGATAAATGGGTTTTTCATGCAGAATTATCCGATTTTTTTCAAATTTTCTATATAGGTTCATTGTGATAAGGCGCTTTCCTGATTAGTTTTGGGGGTTCTTCGGTTAAGTATAAAAAGGGTAAAGGGCGGTGGAAGGCTTATACCCCCCCCCCTTAATTTAGATGAATATGTTTTTCATGGAGAATTATCCGATTTTCTTCAAATTTTGTATATAGGCTCATTGTGGTAAGGAGTTTTCCTGGTTAGTTTTGAGGATTGATTGGTTAAGTATAAAGGGGGATACGGGGGGAGGGCTAATCCCCCTTAATTTAGATAAATGTGTTTTTCATGCAGAATAATCTGATTTGCTTCGAATTTAATATATATGTTCATTGTAATAAGGGGCTTCCCTGATTAGTTTTGGGGGTTCAATGGTTAACTATAAGGGGGTGGGGGAACGGGGGATGATCCCCCCCTTAATATATTGCCGATTTATTTATTTTTCGTGGGGCTTATTTCAAATTCTTTGAAATAGGTGTATAATATACAATTAGTGTGAATAGCCTGTGAGCTCAATGCCCTCAGTTTAACTGGGCAGTTTTTTTTTATTAATATAACGGTACGAAGTTTAATCCACCTTTTTAGAAATATGTTTTGATTTAAAAAACAAGATGACGGACAGAAGGCTAATCCCAATGCTTAGCCTGAAAATGCCTGCGTATAACCAATCAACGGTACTTTTAAATTCATTGTATCTTTTAAGTTTACTATTTCATATCAAGAGATGGTATATGAAGGTAAGGAAGCACAGAGTAGAGTTCTTTTATCATTAACTACATTAGATGGCAGAGTAGCAGCTGAATTGCAAAAGTTTTATTCTATGAATTATAAAAAAAATCCTATAACTTTAATTTCGGCATGAAAGTTAAGAATAGGGGCTGAAACAAATAGAACGTTTTGATGAGCTTCGTAGCTTAAGAATCTGTCTATGAATAGGGTCCTTAGATATGTTGCTCTAAAATGAAAAAAAAGTCAGAATTAAAATAACTATAACTTAATTTAACATTTAATAGTATAGCTAAGCAACAATCAACAATCAAATAATATAATTCATGGAACGACTAAAGATTAAACGTTAAAAACGTGAATGTTCAAGAAAGTTAAAAACAAAACAAAAGGATTGTGTTTTTAAGGCCAATTATCTTCTGCACGAAAGATATAGACCGAAGGTACAAACATTTTTACGTTTTCTTTGACGAAGTGGCAGAAGGAGCATGTTTTCTATTTTGCTTTTAATAAATATTGAATTGATACCTGTCATTGAGAATTGACATTGAGAATTGACATTGAGTTAGTGAATGAAGGAGTGTTGTTGCAATGCAGCAACAGAAGTGTCAAAATGTCAGAATGAAAATTTTAGACTTCATCCAATGCCAGATTTAAAGTAAAATTACAATTTTAGATAGTTTAATTGAAGCAGTAATTTCTATTTTTGTCATAAGCAATTACAGAATGCCTATATATTTTTTAATTTATATTAGTGTACTTCCTTCGCTTGTGAGGAAGCCTTTTTTAATTATCAAATTTTGCATCTAATAAAACTAACTGATTAAATAAGATTACGATGTCTAAAAAAAAAATCCCTGACGGCTCGGCCTACAGGCACAGGTAGATTTCAAAGACGCAGAACGTGGGGTGCCTGTTTGTCGGGAATTGCGGAAGAAATGACCTTTTTGCGATGATGCTGCAGTTGGAACCGCCTGCTTCGAAACCAAACTTGTTTGCAGGCGGAGCCAGCAAGGATTTTTTTTTTTTTTTGCTATAAGAGTTGGTCCTATAAAAAACATGTCAATATAAAAGTTTTAGATAATATTAAGAGGATTTATAATAAATGTAAGCGGATTTAAAATCTTGGGAATTGACGAAGTTATGAATTTTTTTTCTTCTAAAACCCCCTTCCCCCCCTCTTAAGGCAATTTTTAATTATATCAAAAATCGGTCATAAATAAATTTTCGGCCCTTCTCCTAGAAGTAATAACAACTTCAAACGGATTCGATACGTATCATAATTAAGAAATTATGGTTTTTTTCTGTTTTCACAAAAAGTCCCCCCCCCCCACCTTGGTTTGATTTTGCCCATTAACGAACTTGACCGATACTTTACGCCCCTTGATTTTATGTATCAGTTTCGAAAAAATGCGGGAGTTGGAACCGCCTACTTCGAAAAGTAACTTGTTTGCAGGCGGAGCCGGCGGGGATTTTTTTGTTTTTAATTTGTTTTTGCTATAACGGTTAGTCCTATAAAAAACTTGTCAATATAAAAGTTTTAGATAATATTAAGAAGATTTATAATAAATTTAAGCGGATTTGAAATCTTGGGAATTGACGAAGTTATGATTTTTTTCTTCTAAAACCTCCCTTCCCCCCCCCCCCCTTAAGGCAATTTTTCATTATATCAAAAATCTGTCATACATAAGTTTTTGGCCCTGTTCCTAGAACTAATAATAACTTTAAACGGATTCGATACGTATCATAATTAAGAAATTATGGGTTTTTTTTCTGTTTTCACAAAAAGCCCCCCCCCCCCCTTGGTTCGATTTTGCCCATTAACGAACTTGACCGAGATTTTATGCCCCTTGATTTTATGTATCAGTTTGGAAGAGATTTATGCAGAATTTTTATCGTGGTCAGAAAAAAGTGACATAGATAGATAGATAGATAGATAAACTTTTGAACTGGTGTTGGTTTTGGGTTCTGAGAGTCATGATTGGCGTAGTTCTGCAAAAAATTTTCAAAATTTCCAACTTAGGTAAGAATGTAATAGGTAGTATTTCTTACGAAATCTACCTAAAAGAGATAGAAAGAGAATAGAAAGATAGAAAGAGTATATTAAGTTTCAGCGTAACAAAGGTAATTTATGAGTTTTGTTTTTCTGATTAAGAGATTTGTGATAAAGTGGGTGTACTTCAAATGACATTTTCCTTCATCCTTTTTTTTTTTTTTTTAAGGTGAGTATTTGTGTAGATTCAATAACATTAGAGACTTAGGAAGAAACACAACTTAGAAATTATACAAATATAAGTAATTTTCATTAAAATTGCCTGAAAAAAAAAAAAAAAAAAAAAAAAAAAACGAAAATCCCATTTGGCATTAGCCCGAACAAAACAAAATAAAATGTATCTAGACAAGGGAACCAAAGAAAACAACAACAAAATAACAGTAATAAATACAATGAAAATACATTCCCATTCGATAAATTGCAACTATTTTGCTATTTTCATACATTTTGAATGGAGCATTGACTGGTGAGTTTATGTCTATCTCACACACACAATCAATTAATTAATAAATCCAAATCATTAATTTAAAATTATTCTTATCATTTATCAATACACTTTGTCAATAAGAACATAGATGGCAGCACCATTAAATTTGATAGTAAGATGATAATAAAAGGAAACTCTTTTTTAAATGAAATTAAAAATATTCAAGAACTGCTATTCAGACAATTGTAACAGAATATGTTTGTATATCTGAAAACGCATATTTAATTGCATGATTTAATTTTAGCTAAAACAAAAAATTAAAAATAAATAAATAAATAAATAAAAAAGAGAAAAAAATGAAAGTTCTTTTAATTAAATCCATCGGACAACGAAATGTAAAAATCGAAAATTTCAACTTTCGTCGTCGAGAATAAAATCCCGAAACTTTGAGTTAACCCTTTGAGGGGCGGTGGTATATATTATATACCACCTAATTTTAATACGATTCGAACCAGAAACTTTTAATTAAATTTTACTTTTTGAACTTTGACGGGTAAAAGTTGAAAAATTGCTTTTTCTTATTTTGAACTAAATTCTTTCGTAAATACCGGTGTGAATTCGACGTTACAGGAGCACAATTGCTTGCCCCTGAAAGGGTTAAGAGGAATGTGAAAATTCCTAACACAACAAATATGTAAAAAGGAAAATAAACCAAAAGCCTGTTTTAAAGCTATTCAACATAATGTCAAAGATTTTAAGATATTTTTTAAGTAAAGATTTTCTTTAAGTAGAAAATAAGTAAATAAACATATTTCTGATATGTTTTATCCCTTTAAGACTGTTCTAAAAAAGAGAAAGAAAGAATGTAAAAAAGAAAATTCCCCACTCAAGTTAAAAAGAAGACAAAATGGGAAAACCAACTCTAAAATTTTTCGTCCACAATCTAAAGTTAGTATCCTACTAAAGTTAGTATCCAGCTTGCGATGTTACTTAATATTATTTAACGTATGGCATGTCTGACCGAGTCAGCAGTCGATGTGCTTAAAGTAATCTTGATATCGAAATTGAAGAATTAAAAGAAACCATATATAAAGTATTTGAAAAGTTTATGCTTTTAATATTCCGGTGTGAGTTTTATTTCGAGTATTTTCATGTTTCAAAAATGAGCATGAACTGCCCCTATCAAGAAATAATGTAGTAAATGAAACTGACGTAGCACAAAGTACTTTTATTATCAACTGGGAAATATAACAGCTGATATGAAAATGTTCAATTTTATGTATTATTGGAAAATCCCGCCACTTTAATTTCGCCGTGAAAATTAGGAACAAGTGCTGAAAGAGAAAGAAAATTTGACGAGTTTCGTAGCTTAAGAGCCTACGCTAGTCACGCGAAGAAACGCTCAAGATAATGTTAAGTCTATGGGAAGGTTCTTGCAGATTTCTCGCTCGCATTTTAATATTTTTAAATGCTTCTTTTGCATAGGATAGTTGAGGTCGATCTCTAACGTTGTTAGTTTTTAACACTTTCCAACCTAGTTGAAAAGTGTTTATGACTTCGGTAAGTCTGCCATCTGGCCGGATGGCCGTCTGTCCGTGCTCTAACTCCCGTAAATATGCTCGGATTGCTCTGAAATTTTTATATGTTATTGTCGTTATCTATAGCATGTTCCCTATTTCAACTGAAGTGTGTAGCACTTATAGTTTTTTTACAGGGACAGTCAAAACTTTTCCGTTACATTACGGTCAATGGGGAATAACGGTTTCAAGTTCATTTTGATGACGCTACGTCATTTAAAACACAATAAAATTGCTATATAGTTATGAAGCGCATTAAAACATGCTTTTTGTAGAATATGGGGTGCAAAGCATTTATTATTCATTTACAGGGTCAAACAAAAGAACTATGTTACACATCGTTCTATGGGGAAAAATCGTCTGCAGTGTAATTTAGTGATATTTCACTATTTCAAACATAATGAAAATTATATGCACTACTGAGGTGTGTTATAAATTGCTCTCTTGTGTGCATTGCGTTTATTTACAGGGACACACAAAAGATATTGGTTACAGTACATGTGCGATACTTACAGTCTTTGTGTGATAAGTGCGTTTTCAACTTTGGTTTGCGTTTTTAAGTATAATTTTTTTTCATAGCACGTGTGTGTTTATAAACTCGGTTCATCATATACAGGGCTACACAAGGGAATTCATAAGTATTACAGACTATGGGAGTGAATTGCTCAAGGGTAGTTTTTAATTGTGTTTACGCATTTTCAAGCTGAACTATATTTAGTAGACTAATAGAAGTTTGTGGAATATAAATAAATTCATATACAGGGCTACGCAAAAAAGATACATTGCCCTTCACGTTTGGTAATTGCTGCGAGTGAGTTTTAAGTTGCCTTTTAGCTTAGTAGTTGGTGTGTACAAAAGTCTTCAGATAATATATAGGGTTGTACAAAAGATTTCAAGTGCATTTCCATCGATTGGCGAAAAATGGTAAATGTGAATATTCTAACTGAACTAAATTTTATCTTACTACATATCCACATCTATCGATCATATACAGAGCTGCACAAAATAATTCGACTACTTTTTTGACACAGGAAGGTAATTTCGAAAACTGTATTTTTCAATGTATTATATGTTTTCTAAACTGTTTACTTACATATCTTCTTATCTTCTTTCGCCTTATTTAACGTTGAAGTTTCGTTACAGTTTTCTGGCTGTGTTAGAAAGTGTTTCATAATCTATGCTTGATGCATGATTTTTCGTTCCTGTTAATTTTTCGATTTTGGTTACAGTTTTTTTATAAGTGGATATTTTCAATTTTGGAACCGGTGTGAACCTGTTCTGAAAGGGAAAGTACCCTTATATAAAAAAATTGGAACCAAAATCAAAAAAGTAAAAACTAACAACGTTAGAGATCGACCTCAGCTATCCTATGCATTAAACATCATTTAAAAATATTAAAATGCGAGCGAGAAATCTGCCAAGAACCTTCCCATAGACTTAACATTAGCTTGCGCGTTTTTTCACATGACTGATGTAGGCTCTTAAGAGTCTACATCAGTAACAGGGTATTATAAATATGATCTGTTACTGAATTTATTTTATAATCTATGTGTTTTATTTAAAAATTGATATCCTTTATTTGATTTGCGTATATATAGTGATTTTAATTCATTTTGATAAATTTAAATATTCGCAGATAATTAAAAAAAATTATACATAATTTCTTGAAAGTTTAACAAATCGATTTTTTTTATTGTTTCATATTTGAAACCAGATTGAGATGTTATTTTTCGAATTCTACTTTTCCGTTCTTTTCATCATTCAGAGGGGTTAGGAGGTGTACGGGGTAGGGGGGTGTTAAAAACGTATCTCAGAATGGTTTTAGAAATGAAATTTTGAAAGGAGGTGAATGACAAAACATAGAAACGAGATATGAATATTTTTTTAATTATTAGCCCCTCTTGCTGGGTGTGTTTAGTGGGGAGAGCGCAAAAACGCATCTCAGGATCTCTCGCCGTTTTCGTCTTTTTTTTTTTTTTTTTTTAGGTGCTTAGTATCAAAATGTAAACATAAAATGCGGATGAATTTTTTTAAACTCGATCCCTTTACCCTTCCGTGTTAGAGATTAAATTTTGAAAGAATATGAATCACATAATATAAACATATGATGCAAAAAAAAAAAAAAAATCTATCTTCAGCTACTTCTTTCCCGGATATGGAGAGGGGGAGGGGGAAGGTGCAAAAATAATAAATCATGGCTTTCGTGATGAAATTTTGCTACATGTTAAGTGTCAGAATATAAACATAAGATTCGGACGATTTTTTTTTTCAAATTCAGCCCCATCAACCGCGAGGAAAAGAGGACGGGGGAGTGGCATAAAAACGTATCTCTGCATTTATCAAAATTTTAGAGATGATATTTCGAAAGAAGGTGAATTGCAAAATATAAACAGCAGATACGAAGAATTATTTCGTTCCCTTTTAACCCCCCCCCCTCCTGGGGGCGAGGGGTACCTTTTCATAAATTTTTATTTTACTACATTTTTACGAATCCAATAAAGTATATTCATTCACAAATGCAGACATTTTATTAAGCAGATCAAAGAGTTTTTTTTTTTTTCATTTTTCCATAAAAACAGTGCATCTAAAAATAAAGTAAAAAAGAAAAATAAATAAAAGACAGCCACCAATTGATATTTAAACATTATTTTTAGGTCACGATAATCACAACAAAGTGATTACAAGAAAACAATCTCTAAAAATGAAATATATATAACATTTATTAGAAAATAAAATATATTATTCGAATTTTTATTGCTGCACTGAGAATATTTGAAATTTTATCGTATGTGGGAAAGCAATTCATCTTGCAAACGTGTCAGAAAAATCCTCAATGACGATCAGATGATTTTTTCATTTGTTTCTTTTTCTATTTTAGAACACATTTTAGTTCTATTTATGCAGGGCTCCCAAGTGGTCCGCCAACTGAATACCAATATTTTTAAAGAGAAAATTTCATGGTAGGTTTCTACAACATTTCCGCAAAATGTTACCTCCGAAGGTGGTGTCTGTAAAATTTGCAAGAAAAATCTAAAAATAAAATTTTTCTAAGCAAATACCTATATTCAATATTCTATGGAGCTTTATTTGCAAATCACGATTTTAAAAGAACATGATCTGTATGGAATTTATTTGTGATAAATGTGAGGAAAGTTGTTGCTAATAAAAAAGTAGATGTTTGTTAGTTTTTATTAGTTGCGATAAATATTATTTTGAATAACTTTCCAACCAACCAACCCTACTTCTTCAGGTGAGTCGAGAGTCGGTTCAGACTCGAATCCGGAAAGTGAGTCGTAATGCCCGTCTGTGGTAATGCCCATCCCTACTGCACACCACCAACCCGACCCCTACCGCAACCCTCTAGACACAAGGCCGTGAGACTCCCTAAAAGAGAAATGGGGTAGGCAATGTACCCGTCCAATGTCCAGCAAGAGGAGACACTATTTTTTTTCTCTTTCTCCCTTTTCAGCATTCTTATTATCCAAGGTCAGTGGTCAGTGTTGATAAGATACTGAGAGTGAAAGAACACAGTAATTTTGCTGTCTTATATATTTTAAATATTATTTTAATGTGAATATGCCAGATCGCTGCGCAGTAACGAAGCAAATTATGGTGCAAAAAATTCGTCGAGATAATGTTACTCCTGGTAAGCGCGCAGTCGTTTGTGAGAAGCATTTCAGAAGTGATATGATTTTGAAAGAAGACAAATTCACAGATAGTGAAGGTAAAATAATAAGAATTCCAAGGAAAAGGCCTATATTGAAGAATGACGCATATCCATGTATATTCGGAAGGAAGCCCATCTTATTTAGCAGAAACGTCGCCTAAATTTCGACAGAGAAAAAATTACAATCAAAAGAAAAAAAAATACTAAATAAATTCATGGAAGATGATAAAATAATGGATTACAAATATCTACTTATGAATATTGATAATAAATTAAGTGACATAATTTGCAGTTCTGAAATCATTATTCATAAGCGAAATGATAAAGTGTTTGTGTTATTTATTACATTTATGCCTGCTCCTGTCGCAGAAAAAAGTTTAGAAATCGATTCTAACATGAACATAAATATTTATCTTGTCGATAAGTAAGTCGACTTAAAACAAGTTTCTTTCATACTAGCTAACTTCAAAAGTTCTCTCTGGAGTCAGCTTGAAAACATTGTGACATTTATTAAAAATATGAATGAAGAAATTTTACCTAAGGAAAATGATTTTGAAATAGCTTTGCGTTGTTGGAAGAATTTTGTAGAAGAAAAATATAGCGATGTATATGACTCGGCGCAGTTCATATATGAACAGATGAAATTATATGAAAAAAATGAAAAGGATAGAAGGTACAGTAGTTTTTTAACTGCGTTTGCTTTTTCTTTATTTATTAAATCTGCATCAAGTTATGAAACGCTTATAGAAAGTAAATTGGTAATCATGCCTTCAATAAGACATTTAAAAAGATTGACAGGATTCCTGACACTTCATGAGTCTACAACAGATCCGTCGAATGCTAGACATATCAAAAGCAAGTCGAAAGAATTATCCCAAAAAGAAAAAACAGTTAATTTAATGATCGATGAAATTCATGTAAGAAAAGACATCATATATAAAGGAAATCAATTATCAGGCATTGCAGAAAATAAAAATTCATCGACTGAAGCTACTACCATTCAAGCATTTATGATTTCGTCATTATATTCAAAATATAAAGAAGTAATCGGACTTGTTCCTGTATGCAATCTAACTGCAAAGGATCTGTATCATTTAACACAGCAAGCTCTGGCAGTATTAAATGAAGCGACTTTCCAAGTTTTATGCTTAATTTCTGACAATAATAGAATTAACCGGAATATGTTTCGATTTTTTCCTTCAAATAACTCCAACCAAATTTGCATTAAGAATCCTGTTGACGAAACAAAGAACTTATTTCTTATGTTTTATTCCGTACATTTAGTAAAATCGATCAGAAATAATTGGTTAAACCAGTTAAATGTCGAAAAAACGTTTATTTGTCCCCGATTCGATAATTTTGATGAAACTATGAATGTCAGTTTTTTGAACTTAAGGAAAGTTTTTCATTCTGAAAAGAACAAAGTTATGAAATATGGACATAAACTGAGTTTTAAAGCAATGTACCCCTCAAACATCGAACGGCAGAATGTCAATTTGGCATTAAAAGTTTTTGATGAAACAAGCAGCGCAGCTATCGAAAAATATGGATCTAAAAATTGTTTAATTTCCGATTGGGAAGATACATCCAATTTTCTTAATATTATTAAGAAGTGGTGGGACATAATGAATGTCGATAATCCCGATAAAGGGAAACGTTTAAGAAATGTTAACAGCTATCCTTTCACCTCTATGCTTGATGAACGCTTAACATTTTTAGAACGTTTCACAAATTGGTTGAAAGCTTGGCAGAATCTAAAGCAAAAACCAAGATGTGGTTGTTTAAGCGAGGAAACGTTTTTTTGCGCTGACTCACACAACAACTTGCATGAAATCCATAATTGAATTTTTACTGTCAAATGGAGCTGAATATGTTTTAACAGGAAAATTTCAAACAGATGCTTTGGAATCTCGATTTGGATTATGCCGTCAAATGTCTGGATCAAATTATCATGTAACAGTACAAGAGATTCTGGAGAGTGAGAGAAAATTAAGAGTGAAAAGCATTTTGAGTTTAGATTCAAAATATTTAGGGAAATTATCCATCAGACATTTATGAAATTTGTACAGCCATCAACACCTGATATTGATATTACAAAATTTGAAAACATATTGCTTGATTTGGGTGTGAAAGTGACAAGTGATGAAATTCAAATCTTGACATACATTGGAGGATATTGTGTACATATCTTAAAACTAGACTGCAAAGAGTGTGAATCAAACTTCTCAGCTAGAGAGAGTTTACTGATTGAGACTGAGGACGAACAGAATTTACCTCTACCTGCTAATATGAATGCCAAAGATATTACGGCATTTATAGATATGATAAACAGAGGAGGTTTGAAGAAACCATCATCTCTGGTTATTAATATTTTAATTCATAGTTTCTGCATATTTCGAAAAATAATTTCAGAAGATTATGAACTGTGTTTTAAAAAATCCACAAACCAGCATGGTATTTTAGTGAATTTGATAGCTACTTATATAAAAAATTGTGAGTCTTTACGCATAGATGACACCTGCATATCATGTAACAGCCTCAATTTGATAATATTTAAAAAAATATAAATTCATTTACAAACACCTGTTTGAAAAATTACACAAAAATGTTTGGTGATAAAAAATTAAACCATATTAATGAACGTAAAATCAAAAAGTTCAAGCAGTAAACTTTTTATTAAATGGGATTTCAGGAAAATATTTATAAACATAGTATCAGGATCTTTAGCGAGGGTAAGTGAACATTTCGCTTGATTTTTCAGAATATATACTGTATTATTATTTTTTTTTGTAAGTACATAAATATATTTAATACACTACAACTAACTATCCTCATAATTGTATTGTACATATATGTGAGTCTGTAACAAGAGATTTACAAATATTAGCATCCTTATTTTTATATAATTTTACCTACTTAATAATAAAATAACATTTTAAAATATTTATACCTAACAAAATATTACAAAAATGCTTAAAAATCAGTAAATAAAAATCATCATTTCAGAAGTAGTCACTAGAATTTATTTCTTTGAAACTGTTGGAAACTATATAATATATATATATATATATACTAGGGGGCCTACCCCCTGCGAGCTACGCTCGCCAACCCCCGCTCAGACTTCGAAGCCTCTAAAAACATGACAGCGTGCTTTATTTTAAAAATATTGGTAAGTCTGTAATTGGGTTGCCATGCTTTTAACGTTTTAATGGGGCATTTTTTTATTATCATGGCCTCATACATAGCTGTTGCGACAACTGACGACTGTTTTCGGGATTGATAAGTAAAATCAATTACAGCTTGAAAACCAGCTTGTATAAAATGGTTAGATTTAAATTGTGGCTACCTCTGGGACTTTTATAACAACGATCTGTATTCTATTCTTCCTTTGCGTTTAAGGATGAGAAAATTCCATCTGCTTGTGAATAACATTCAAAATCACGGTATTGAAAAGTACTATGTTATAGACATTTTCAGTAACAGGTTTTAATTTTCTCTCTATTTTAATGCACCATCATGCATAATTTCATGTTATTTTAAATATGTAAATTATTTATTTCAATTAATATGTATATACGAATTTTCTAATAATTATTTATCATACAAAATTAATTAAATATTTTGTGCATGCTTGCCTGCATTTATTCGGCATTAATTGATGAGATATTTAAACAAATTTGCTATCCGCGATAATTTTACACCATGTTATGTCACTTGAATATTGTCCATAAGAAAATCGGGTTCTTTTCCAGTATAGGATTCTTTGCTTTTAGGTTTGGCGTAATTCGAGTTTCAAAAAGGGATAGATTCGTTAATATACATAGATTTGTTGCCAAAAGTTATGAAAAAAAAAACAATGAACTTTTGGTGCCTTTTCTATTATAAGGGTCTTGACGTTTTTTTTTTTATTCTCCTTCCGTTCAGTTGGACAATTATTATTTTATATATTCGTTTCAAATATCCGAATTAGTTATTTTATAAATTCGTTTAATTAAATTTTACAAAAAATAACAAAATGATATCAATAAATAATAATTACTATTAATTCCTTTTCCCCCCTTTCTTTTGCTTTTACATAAATGACGTCATTTGGACGAATTTATTCAAAATATTTTCAGTTTATAAATTAAATTAAATGCTGACAGACGATTGAATCCTGACGATAGAAATGTGATTTTTTTTTTAATTTTCCTGAAAAACATAATTTAATCACAAGTTTGTCTTCATTATCGATTGAAATAAATTCAATTTCAATTTGAAAATGACGAATAAAAAGAAATCAATAATCCCTATCGGGATCCTTTTCAATTTTTTCCCCTTTTTGTCACAAAAAAACTGAGTAATTAGTTGCCATCATTACAGAAATGTCATTAAAATTAGAAAAAAATTAATATCTCGAAAACTAATTCCAATTTCAAAATTCTGTTATCGGTTTTGAAATCCGCGGATTTTTATGGACAATTGGTATTGATTTCACCATCAAGCGTTTAATATTTTATTAAAAATAGCCCTGAAACATAATCAGTCGTTTAATCAGTCGTTTCATAAAATCGTTTCATAATTTCGTTTCATAAAATCGTTTCACAAATTCGTTTCATTAGGATTTTATATATATAGGGTAGATATATATATATATATATATATCAATGTAAAACGCATACATGGAACTATTATTTTACTATTAATAAAATATTATAGTATTATATAGTATATAGTATACTATATTATTTTACTATCATCGTTTAACTTCATTTTTATCTAAAAAAAAAAAGTCACCGTTTTCAACTTTGTTTGCTTACTACTCAGAGGAACGATATAAATTATTAAAATATGTCTAAAAAAATATGTTAACTAGTTACATTTGTATATAAAACTACACCAATATAGAAATAAAAACTAGACTTTATTTCCTGAAATTTTAAAATAAAAATATATAAATGAACGTAAAAAAAAAAAAAAAAAAAAAAAAAAAAAAAAAAACATGAAAGTATTATTATTATTATTATCATTTTATTTGCTTCATTAATATCTGAAAAATTCTTAAATTTCTAATTTTCTTGCTTAAAACTCAAAATGATGAAATAATCACCAGAATTTATTTCTTTGAAATGTTGCAAAAAAATTACCTAAATAAATGTAAAAAGTATACATTTAATTATTTTTTTATTATTATTATCATTTTTACTTACTTTATTAATGTCTGAAAAAGGGAAACTTTAACGTTCACTTTATTTACATAAGGTTCAATGAAATGATATAAAGCACAAATATTGTTATATATATATATATATATATATATATATTATTATTATTATTATTATTATTATTATTTAGAGAATTTGTACATGAATGAATGTAAAAAGCACAAATGGAATTATTATTTTATTATTATCGTTTAACTTCCTTCATTAATAATCTGGAAGAAAAAAAATTGTCTATTTCTACTTTGATTGCTTATGATTCAAAGGAATGATTCCCTTTCTTTTGTATTCAAAATCGACACCGCAACGAAATAACTGATTTTTTTTTTTTTTTAAGTGCAAGAACACATTCTCTCAGCGCAAAGGATATTTTTATATCAGAATCATTTCATTTAGACAACCGACAAATGTGCCTTGTCATCTTTTAGCTGCATAATACATGGAAATAAAAGACTGCAACACTGACTCCAATTTAACTTCGGCAGATGCAATCCCTCCTATATATCATAAACAATCGTTCCGAAGTTCCTGTTGAGAGATAAACACTTGAATATATCTTGCAACTGCAACTTTTCTGTGGCTTTGAGACAGACATGAGCTTGATAAAACAAGTCCACCCCTTTCAATAAGTAGTAGAAGCAAATGAGTGCTCAGTCAGCACTACTATAACAGTATAGGAATCAGGGTGCGCCTATATGCCATTAAGTAGTGTGGTGTGGCTTTTCTTCCTAAACACTCTATTTTGATATTGTATGCGTTATTAAAATTGAATGATGATACTACTTTTTACTTGAATGTTATTATAAAGCAGTCGATCTAAGTAATGTAATCATTTAGTAATGTATAATCATTCATTTTTTAAATACAAAAAAAAAAGGGAAAATTTTTATTTTATAAAAAACAAGACTTTTTTGAAAATGAAATTTATTTGGATTTATTACAGAAAGGATAAAGTGTTTTGAAAGGAATATTAAACGAAACCGTTTGTGCGATCTTCGATCACACTTATACCCACTTGTTTAGGAATTCGGCCTTTATGTCCGCGCTCTAACTCGCGTCGATACAGTCGGATTGTCATGTAATTGATATACGTTATTGAGGTTGGTTGACCATAGCATGTTCGGTATTGAAAATGAAGTGTATAGCATTTACGGTTAGATTACAGGGCCAATCAAAAGTATTCCGAAACATGACGATCAATGGAGAAAAATCGTTTTCAGAGCACTTTAAATAATGTTGCACTATTTCAATCACAAAAAATGGATTTTCGTCACTGCGGTAGAAGACAGCATGTTTTCTATACAGTATAAAGCAATTATAATTTGTTTACAGGGGCGCTCAAAAGTATCCCGTTACATGACGGTTAATGCGGAAAAATCGTTTGCAGTACATTTTAATGATGTTACACTGTTTCAAACATAAGGAAATTGAAATGCGCCACTGAGGTGGCCGGCAACATGATTTATACAGAGTATAGAGTAAGTAGAGTAAGTTCGTTTACAGGAACGCACGAAAGTTATCCATTGCATTAATATCTATGGGGAAAAATCGTTCACAGTGTATTTTAATGAAATTGGTATACACAACTGAGGTGCACTAGAGCCTGTTTTCTGTAGATTTATTCAGTGCGTAGAATATTTCGTTTATTTACAGAGACACTCAAAAGATTTCGGGTACAGGACTGACAATGAGCCATAACTGCTGGATTTAAGTTTTAAGCTGTGAATTTAAAATGCTTATTTTTAAAGTGTTATTAGGTGTATATTTCCTATACAGGGTTGCACGCTATAGAATTCGCACATATACTTTAGGCAAAAAGAAAAAAAAACTCAATTGCATCTTATGTGTGTTTTGATAATTTGAATAGGGAGAGGTTCAACACACTCAAAGGTCCTGTGCCTCCTTAAAGATTGTTGTCTTAAAACCCGAAATTCTTGTACGAAACTTAAGAGAGTATTTTTTAATTAAAATTTAAAGTATTGTGGGAAATTTTCTATGGAAAAATTACGCTTAATTGATTAAATTGATGATTAAATTGCTTTTACGTGTAACAATGACTCCGTGAATGTGTCACAAAGTTTTTCAATACTGAGCGGCGAAAAATATTCAGAATCTCTGTATTCTAAAAAAGAAGAAAAAAAACTAACACTGCTGTTGCGGTAATTGAATTTATTGTAACCTTTTCACTTTCTCGGCTTATACTATAAAAACATATAAAAATATGGAAACTGGTAGTTTTATATAAAAAAAATGTATGATAAACTTGCTGAAAAAGACAGTTTATAAATCTAAGAATTACTCAAAGTGCTATTTAATATTAAAACCGCTCAATATTAAATAGCATTACATTAAATTAGCATAACATTAAATAACAATTACATAAGTGTTATAGAATGAAAAAATATGCATAGCAATTAAATGTAAACCCTTTGGTTTTAAAAGGTGTCTAATTCTTTATTCGAAATTTCATTATCTATTTGAGATTCAATTCATAGTTTGAAATAGCCGTTTTATCTACTGTTGTCAGATTTTAAAAAGCCCAAATAATAAATATTTACAAGCACTTTTCTATTGAAAAATATATTCACACGTGAGTTTTAAAAAAGACAGAAAACTCTGAAATGATTAAGCTATTACGTCCTATTTATAACGATACATTACGATTTTTATAGCGTTTTATAAAAGTCCGGGAGGCAGCGACAATTTTTACTGAATCATTTTATATAAGACAATTTTCAATTGTGTAATTAATCTTATTTAATCAATCACATAAACAGCCGTCAACTTTCGCTAGAGCGATGGATGCGGCCTTGGGAATAGAAAAATTCCCCATCAAGGAGAAATGAACGGTAACCCGATTACTGAAGATCGCCACTGGTCGTGATAATATCATCCAATCTTCCGTAATCGGATAATCATTTTTAAACTGAGCAAATTAGTGTGTTTTCAGAGCCTGCAGTGTCTGGACGGGGATTGGCGAACGCAGCTCGTAGGGTGCAGAACTCCCTAGTAGTCTAAAAGAAAATTTACACATACATTGTTCATTTACACATAAACTTACATGTACGTTGGATTATTTACATATACATAAAAGATATCTAAAAATCCTTGACATAGACTTCGATTTTTAGAAATTAAATATACAAGTAAGTATATCATTAAAACTTGGAACTTCAAACTCCCATATCTTTTTGCTTATGAATTAAAGTTTTTCTTTTGTAGGGTTAGGGGATCGACAATAGTTGCGAAATTACATGTATTGCTGTCTATGTTTAAAAAAAAAAAAAAAAAAAAAAAAAAAAAAAAAGACTTTATTTGCAGACCGTAAAATCACGCCAAAGGTGTCATTAGATTCAGAATAATGTCTTCAGAAAGAATATCATCAGAATCGGAATGATATTTCTCAAATAGGGGTCCGTCTACATAACAAAAATTACACCAACTTTGATCAAAGTGGTGTTACCCATTAAATTATTTAAATGCTATGAACAAATAACTAAAATGTCAAAAACTATTAGAAAAACCTTTTTTAATAATAATACTTTTTTTTAAAAAAGGTCAAGTTACATTCGCGTTTAATGCCTATTTAAAGAGTCATGTACCTACGGACAAACACATAGCACCCTTTAATTCACTCATATATGAAAAAGTTATTCGATGTGAAGTATTTTAATCAAAACTGCATTCAGAACATTGTGTGTAAGAATGAAAATTGGTAAAACAAACATTAGCTGTTAGTATAGACGGCAAAAGAAATACCCTTTTTTAAAGTCATTTTACTTAAAACAGTTATTTTGCAGATGCGCATACGATTTCGTGAAAAAGGGCTAACCAGATTTCGTGAAATTTGGTTACACGGCCTCTTTATAATAAATCTATATAGACAAAGCAACATAAAATCTTTATCCTTCTATTAATATTAATAAAATTATGTTTGTTTAAAGTTTTAAAAATGTTCGACTTTTAATAATATTTATTTATTTTTATTGAAGAAATAAGAGGCTTTTATTCCAATAAAATATTTTTTTTTAATAGAGGAATATATATCTTTAGGTACCTAAAAAATAATAACCCAATTTGTTAAGGTGACTAGAAAGGTTTGAAATGAGCAAAATATTTGATTGTTATTATTTTTATGGGTGCGATAGGAAAATTCTTAAAATGACGTCGTACGAGCCGTAAAGATGAAATATTTGATACATACACACTGATCCTGGGCCCGTTGGCCGGCCCGTAAAGACATTTTAGCAAATTCAGACTTTTAAATTTTATTATATGTTAGTTATTTCAATTTAAAATTTTTACGTAAAAAAGTACTAGTCTACTTTTGCTAGTATTTTAAACCAGGACCGAAGCGGGCCCTCTAGGAGAGCCGGGCCCCGGTCATTTGTACCGCACTCTACCCCCCTTTGTACGGTCCTGCTTTTAAGGCTGCTCGTCAGTAAACTTCCCGATTCCCCGCGCTAATGTTATTCCTATGGGCGTAGGATGCATTCATATTTTTAAAATATCTCCCCAGGAAATTAATGTTTTAAACTTCTGTTTTCTGTGTACTGTTCTTAAAGATTTTCTCTTTTTTTCTTAGTTGTCAATTTTTTTCTAAAATATATACTGAATTTTATATGAAATGTTAAAATCTTATTTAGTTTCGCTAAGATTTTAACACATAAAAATATAAATTAAGCACATAGTTTAGAAATATTTTGATAACTAAGAAAAAAAGAGACATTCTTTAAGAACAGTACACAGAAAACGGAAGTTAAAAATATTAATTTCCTGGGGAGATATTTTAAAAATACGATTGCATCCTACGCCCATAGGAATAACATTAGCGAGGAACTGTTCAAAGCTACCTTTTCCTCCCGGTACAGGCCGGAAGGACTTGGGACGTTGGGACAACCGCCTCTTTTGACTTCGACGACCTCTAGCAGAAATAATGCAAAACCTCATATTTATACCATTGCACGGCTATCAGGGGCGAACTTTTGACGATTTCCCTCATCTAACCAATCCACGCTAATCTGCTCTCTCGGAATTGCCTCGCGATGTACGAACCTTCGATGTCCAGACAGACTTAAAAAGCAGCTCTCACGCCAATATGGGCCTGGTTTAAAAGGACTCATGTAATAAAAAGAAATAAACCAGGTTCCGTAATAAACTGTGTCTTCATTTAACATCAGTATGACTATTCAATCGGACTGTGATTGAATCCCGAATAACAAACACTCACGGCCCATGACTACAGAGGAATATGCTCGTAACTTCGAGTGAGCGCTTTGACGTAAGTACGGAGCCGCCATCAGTCCGCACAGCCCCCCCCCAGCGCCCAGCGAAGCCACGATCGAGGGCCCCAACCACCGAAGGAGTCCCGCTTCGTTTCAGAAGTCGAGTAGGACAGTTCATCTCAACGGGAATTCCCAAAAAACTAAAAATTCACATAATCTCTACGCCCGTCAATCCCAGCGAATACCTCCGTGAAAAATTCTTACAGCGTGTGCATACGGTGAAAGATTTACGGAATTTATCCCAAAAACTCAAAAGCACTTAATCTCCCTTCGTCAAAAGGAAAGTGAATCATTAACTTTTCTTCATTCTCAATCTTGTGCAGTATTTCATTCTGCCGGCAAGAATCAAGTGTTTTATCAGCAGGAAGAAGTAGGTCAACTACACAGCTGTTTCAAGAGCGCGCTGATAAAGAACTGATTCCGCGCAGATGTTCAGTTTCGGTTTCTGGACTATAGAGAAAAGGAAAGAAAAATGAATCAGTTGGTTAGTTAATGAACTGCGCTCAGCAAAAACAAAAACCACGTGACTACGGGAAAAATTATTTTCGTGTGCAGTGCAAGAAGATATAGAGATAAATCTTTCAGTGAAATTAATTTATTATTGTTTCGCGTCGCGGTGGTGAAAAAAAAATAAATAAAAAAAAATAAAAGGTAAATTTTTATCATGGATTTATTTAAAGCAAAGGCGTATAAAGGTATGTACTTTTGATATTAACCGTACAGAAGAAATTTTTTTTAACGATCTTTTTAGTGAGAGGCATTGGTTCTCAAACTTTTATTTTGGAATGCTTTTTGATATATTAGATGGCAAGCACTGAAGGAAAATTTTTCTTTTTTACAATTTTGGTTGTTTTAAAAGGACTGCCAAGGAATATTTTTAAAGAAATATTGTTTTTATTATTAGAAGCATAAACAAGTGGTTCTCAAACTTTTTATTTAATCTTTTATGCATGCCAAAAATAAATTAAAGATGATTATTTTTATTATGCTATTATTTGTGTGAAAATTTTAATGATTTTTTTTAATTCAGCTATTTAAGTTCAAATATATAATTGTTTATGTATTGTGTTTAACGTAATTTTAAAGAGATGAAAGGGTAAGAATGGTGATTTTTATGAAAATTCTTTATTTGTGTTGAATTGATAACTACAATCCTAATGAAAACTAACGTTATATAAACCTGATATTAAAATCATTTTTCTAGACAGTTAAGAAAATATTTTAGCAGAAGTGAAAATTTTATTATCATTATTATATTATTCTAATATTTTTATTATTAGGTGTTAAACTTTTAAAGGTGGTTTATATGCAACTTACGGTATAGTTAGTGAGGTTATTTAAATTTTTTTTATTATTGAATTCAAGTTATTGGAAAAAAAATGGAGTTTAACTTTGAAGAGATTTTAACGGATTTTTACAGATATAGTGTTACAAATTTTAAATAGTTTGAAAGATTTTTTCATTTTTATTCTTATGTGCTTTAATTGTGTATTATATTTCTGTGTAATTCGGTGATATTTTGTATTTATATCCATCATGAGTATCCCAACCCCTCCCAAAGAAGTAACTGACTTAGCAGACAAATCAGGTGACCCTGAAAAATACAAAAATCAGAGTACGAGCGACGATGATAGTCCAGTTAATAATCCTGAAGAAAAAAATAATCCGAAGTCTAGTCAGGAATCTGGAGGTGCACCAGAGACATCTGGTGTAACAACGTTAGGTGGACAGACCCTGTCAGCTCAAGCTGGGTCTGGTCACACTTCAGTATCCGTCAACCCAAAAACGTCAGTAGACCCCGATATCGTTGCGTTTTCTCCACAAGATGGAATGTCTTGGATACCATGGTTAGCCTATTTCGAGAGTGTCTGTATAGGACAGGGAAAAGACGAGTGCTGGAAAATTAGGCACATACAGAAGTATTTAAAGGACAGTGCACTTACGTTGTACATTAATAATTGTCTAAATGTACTTCATTGGTCCGAATTTGTCACTTTGTTTAATGAACACTACGAAATTCCCGATACCCTTTCTCTCACTGATTTTTCACGTATTAGATATAAAGTTGGAGAGGACTTGAACGAATATTATCAAAAAAAGACTAAAGTAGGCCGAACCTTAGGTTTAGAGCAGAAACTTATCCTGGAAGGGTTAACGGAGGGCTTGCCATTAGAAATGCAGAAGTTAGTTATTGCAGGCAACCCCTCAACTACACATTCATAGCGTGAATTAGTTTTCAGAATTAGCAAACTGCAACTGGACAGAAAGGGAAATGAGAGCAAATTTGAAGCAAGCCCCCAAAACCCCAATCAATATCGACAATGGCGACCAAGCCGACCTCCATATGAGAATGGACAGAATTTTAACAGGCAGTGGAACTACAGAGTTCCCTATCAAACACACCCCATTCGACCTTTTCCATCAAATCAAGCAAGAAATCCCCAAAATACGTTTAGACCGACTTCAAATGTTCCACCACGACCTAATGTACAACACCAGACCACTTTGCCGCCCTCTCCATGCAAAGTTTGTCTTAATATCGGAATACCAAATGCGTATCATTGGGTGGGAAACTGCCCTTTTCGACAACAAGTGTTAGCAGTACCAACCCCTAGTCACAATATGACTTTGCCGAACCCCAACCAAGATCATATAGCTAATGAGTCATCCCGAAATACATCTAGTAATCAATGACGATTTCTTATGTCCGGACATATACAAAAAGAAAAAGCTAGCTATAAAAAATCAAATAGAGATTGTCATAAAGTTACTTATGTAAAAAATGAAGACTCACTACCTTGTTTGATCGATACTGGTAGTTCAAATAGTGTTATTCCTTGTCATTTAGCCCATAAACTTAACCTAAAAATATGTAAAGTTCAGCAGAGTATACCAGTCACCCAAACACAAGGTGTTCTTGCTTTGAAAGAAAAATGCCTTGTTAGTTTGCAATTAGGACGTATCTCTAAGAGAATTGAACTTTTTATAATTAATACTCAGTTACCTTATGCTTTGATTGGGCTACCCCACTGCAAACTATTTAGATTAAATATTGACTGTGTTAAAATGCAAATAACTCAAGATAATAAGAAAGTACCTCTCATGGACCATACGTCCTCAAATGCATCTCACCATATTTTACATTTATCAGAAGTATATACTAACCAGCCAGCAATTGAAAATGCAGAGATATTCGAAGAAAATTTTGAGCCGGAGTTGTTCGAGACCACTGACCATGTACAAAATGTTCAGTCTGTCAAAGAACAATTACCCGCTCTTCTAGCCAAATATGTCTGTATTTTCGCCAAAGATTAATATGATATAGGCTGTGTAAACATTAAAACCCATATCGCACTGACCCTGCGCATGGTGAAAATTATAGCAAGTGTATATTTAGTTTTTATTAGCTGTAGTTTTCTTTTTTTTAAACAACTTAGTGTTGTTTTTCATGGATATAAACCTAAGGCTGCATCATAGAAGTAGCTAAGTCCCTACCAAAACAGAAAGGTATACGAAGAAATATAATTTGTTTTTGTTATTAGTATTTTAGGATATTTTACTGTTATTTTATCTCAGTGTGAAAATTCAATATTTCTAGAAATACAAGCTTTTCAAATTGCATTTGATATACAATATATTTTGTTGATAGTATTAGTGCATATTTTGCATTATTGAATATTTTATATTTTTGAATATTTTGTATTTGTGAATATTTTTTTTACATTTGAACATTTTCTATTATTGAATATTTTTTACATTGGAATATTTTTTACATTTGCATATGTTGTATAGTTTTCAGTATGTTTACCTATAAATATTTTAATATACTATATAGTTTATGGTTGCAATTTGCAATTATACACAAAAGGATGTTTCTCAACAAACTATATCAAAAACTTTAAAACAAAAACTGGAAACGAAAGGGAAACACTACAAACACAGTTATGTTACGACAACTGTTATAATCATGTCTCGAGACACACTATTGTTTTGCTGCAGCACCATTGAAAGAATTCCAATATTTTAGTGTAACCAATATTTTCATGTAAATTTCATATATAAATGTAAAAATAGGTCCAATTGACTTGAGAGCTGAAGTAAATACTTGAGAGCTGGAGAAAAAAAAACAAAACATGGGTTAAATTCACGAGATAAGACCCACAGGTCTTGCAGGTGAGCCCTGTGGCTCTTGTTTTAGTGGGGGGGGGGATATGAAAAGATAAAAGCTAAACCCTTTTTTAAAATGCAAAATCCCTTTTTGCCCCTTTTAAAATTTTAAATTACCGTTTTAAAAAATAGAAATTTAAATCAAAACTTTTTAAATGCTTTAATAATTGTGTTTCAATTGATTGAAGTTCCCGTTGCCCCTGTTAAATTAGTTTTCCTGCATCGCATCTTATAACTTTCAAAGATCGTTTTCTGACTCTTCATAAGAATATTTGTGCTGACGCTAACGCAACTTTAAAGTCTTGCTGCATCCCATCGGCCGATGGAGCCAACGCCTTTATTCCGCACAATCAATCACTCAGCTCGCGGCCAATTAAAATTAAAAATACGCCTCTTTTGACTTCAACGACCTCTAGCAGAAACAATGCAAAACCTCATATTTATACCATTGCACGGCTATCAGGAGCGAACTTTTGACGATTTCCCTCATCTAACCAATCCACGCCAATCTGCTCTCTCGGAATTGCCTCGCGATGTACGAACCTTCGATGTCCAGACAGACTTAAAAAGCAGCTCTCACGCCAATATGGGCCTGGTTTAAAAGGACTCATGTAATAAAAAGAAATAAACCAGGTTCCGTAATAAACTGTGTCTTCATTTAACATCAGTATGACTATTCAATCGGACTGTGATTGAATCCCGAATAACAAACACTCACGGCCCATGACTATATAATATTTTACAAAAGCGAACAACTTCAAAACCGATTTTTTTTTACTTCCTACATAAGAAAATGTGCTGATTTATAAGTAAACGAATTTCCAGCCGTGCACCAGAATTCTGTTCGAAGATATTGCAAATTTTATAATATCACATCTCCTTTACCACTTATTTATAACAAAGGTTTGATTGTTGAAAAAGAGTAGATCTTTCACTGTATTTTATGTTTTAAATATTTTACAAAGGTGAACAACTTCAAAACCGATTTTTTTTTTTACTTCGTACATAAGAAAATGTGCTGATTTATAAGTAAACGAATTTCCAGCCGTGCACCAGAATTCTATTCGAAGATATCGATAATTTTATAATATCACATCCACTTTACCTCGTATTTATAACAAAGATTTCATTGTTGAAACAGAGTAGATCTATTCACTGTATTTTATGTTTTAAATATTTTACAAATGCGAACAACTTCAAAACCGATTTTTTTTACTTCCTACATAAAAAATGTGCTGATTCATAAGTAAACGAATTTCCAGCCGTGCACAAGAATTCTATTGGAAGTTATTGCAAATTTTATAATATCACATCTCCTTTACCTCTTTTTTATAGCAAAGGTTTAATTGTTGAAAAAGAGTAGATCGTTTCACTGTATTTTACAAAAGCGATCAACTTCAAAACCGATTTTTTTTTACTTCCTACATAAAAAATTTGCTGATTTATAAGTAAACGAATTTCGAGCCGTGCACAAGAATTTATCGAAGATATTGCAAATTTTATAATATCACATCTCCTTTACCTCTTATTTATAACAAAGATTTCATTGTTGAAACAGAGTAGATCGTTTCACTGTATTTTATGTTTTAAATATTTTACAAAATCGAACAACTTCAAAACCGAATTTTTTTAACTTTCTACATAAAAAAAATGTGCTGATTTATAAGAAAGCCAATTTCCAGCCGTGTACCAGAATTCTATTCGAAGATATTGCTAATTTTATAATATCAGATCTTCTTTAACTCGTATTAATAACAAAGGTTTCATTGTTGAAAAATGCATATCGTTTCGCTGTATTTTATGTTTTAAATATTTTACAATGGCGAACAACTTCAAAACCGATTTTTTTTTACTTCCTACCTACAAAAATGTGCTGATTTTTAAGTAAACGAATTTCCAGCCGTGAACCAGAATTCTATTCGAAGATATTGGAAATTTTATAATATCAGATCTTCTTTAACTCGTATTAATAACAAAGGTTTCATTGTTGAAAAATGCATATCGTTCCACTGTATTGTATATTTTAAATATTTTACAATGGCAAACAACTTCAAAACCGAATTTTTTTTTCTTCCTACATAAGAAAATATGCTGAATTATAAGTAAACGAATTTCCAGCCGTGCACTAGAATTTATCGAAGATATTGCAAATTTTATAATATCACATCTCCTTTACCTCTTATTTATAACAAAGATTTCATTGTTGAAAAATGTTTATCGTTTCACTGTATTTTATATTTTAAATATTTTACAAAGTCGAACAACTTCAAAACCGAATTTTTTTACTTCCTATATAAGAAAAAGTGCTGATTTATAAGAAAACCATTTTCCAGCCGTGTACCAGAATCCTTTTCGAAGATATTGCTAATTTTATAATATCAGATCTTCTTTAACTCGTATTAATAACAAAGGTTTCATTGTTGAAAAATGCATATCGTTTCACTGTATTTTATACTTTAAATATTTTACAATGGCGAACAACTTCAAAACCGATTTTTTTTTTACTTTCTACATAAAAAAAATGTGCTGATTTATAAGTAAACGAATTTCCAGCCATGCACCAGAATTCTATTCGAAGATATTGGAAAATTTATAATATCAGATCTAGTTTAAGTTGTATTAATAGCAAAGGTTTCATTGTTGAAAAATGCACATCGTTTCCCTGTATTTTATATTTTAAATGTTTTACAAAGGCGAACAACTTCAAAACCGAATTTTTTTTACTTCCTACATAAGAAAATGTGCTGATTTATAAGTAAACGAATTTCCAGCCGTGCACCAGAATTCTATTCGAAGATATCGATAATTTTATAATATCACATCCACTTTACCTCGTATTTATAACAAAGATTTCATTGTTGAAACAGAGTAGATCTATTCACTGTATTTTATGTTTTAAATATTTTACAAATGCGAACAACTTCAAAACCGATTTTTTTTACTTCCTACATAAAAAATGTGCTGATTTATAAGTAAACGAATAACCATCCGTGCACAAGAATTCTATTGGAAGTAATTGCAAATTTTATAATATCACATCTCCTTACC
Organism: Maratus michaelseni; assembly: GCA_963931845.1. Lineage (NCBI taxonomy): Eukaryota > Metazoa > Arthropoda > Arachnida > Araneae > Salticidae > Maratus > Maratus michaelseni. Next base: position 255,525,864 of record OZ007597.1, on the reverse strand, counting down.
TCTTATTTATAACAAAGATTTCATTGTTGAAACAGAGTAGATCGTTTCACTGTATTTTATGTTTTAAATATTTTACAAAAGCGAACAACTTCAAAACCGATTTTTTTTTACTTCCTACATAAAAAATTTGCTGATTTATAAGTAAACGAATTTCGAGCCGTGCACAAGAATTCTATTGGACGTTATTGCAAATTTTATAATATCACATCTCGTTTACCACTTATTTATAACAAAGGTTTAATTGTTGAAACAGAGTAGATCGTTTCACTGTATTTTATGTTTTAAATATTTTACAAAACCGAAAAACTTCAAAACCGAATTTTTTTAACTTTCTACATAAAAAAAATGTGCTGATTTATAAGTAAATGAATTTCCAGCCGTGCACCAGAATTCTATTCGAATATATTGGAAAATTTATAATATGAGATCTTCTGTAAGTCGTATTAATAGCAAAGGTTTCATTGTTGAAAAATGCATATCGTTTCGATGTATTTTATATTTTAAATATTTTACAATGGCGAACAACTTCAAAACCGAATTTTTTTTACTTCCTACATAAGAAAATGTGCTGATTTATAAGTAAACGAATTTCCAGACGTGCACCAGAATTCTGTTCGAAGATATTGCAAATTTTATAATATCACTTCTCCTTTACCTCTTATTTATAACAAACGTTTCATTGCTGAAAAATGCATATCGTTTCCATGTATTTTATATTTTAAATATTTTACAATGGCGAACAACTTCAAAACCGAATTTTTTTTACTTCCTACATAAGAAAATGTACTGATTTATAAGTAAACGAATTTCCAACCGTGCAACACAATTCTATTCGAAGATATTGCTACTTTTATAATATCACATCCGCTTTACCTCGTATTTATAACAAAGGTTTCATTGTTGAAAAATGTATATCGTTTCACTGTATTTTATATTTTAAATATTTTACAAAGTCGAACAACTTCAAAACCGAATTTATTTACTTCCTACATAAGAAAAAGTGCTGATTTATAAGAAAGTCAATTTCCAGCCGTGTACCAGAATTCTATTCGAAGATATTGCTAATTTTATAATATCAGATCTTCTTTAACTCGTATTAATAACAAAGGTTTCATTGTTGAAAAATGCATATCGTTTCACTGTATTTTATATTTTAAATATTTTACAATGGCGAACAACTTCAAACCCTATTTTTTTTTTACTTCCTACATACAAAAATGTGCTGATTTTTAAGTAAACGAATTTCCAGACGTGCACCAGAATTCTATTCGAAGATATTGGAAATTATATAATATCAGATCTTCTTTAACTCGTATTAATAACAAAGGTTTCATTGTTCAAAAATGCATCTCGTTCCACTGTATTGAATATTTTAAATATTTTACAATGGCGAACAACTTCAAAACCGAATTTTTTCTTCTTCCTACATAAGAAAATATGCTGATTTATAAATAAACGAATTTCCAGCCTTGCACCAGAATTCTATTCGAAGATATTGCAAATTTCATAATATCACATCTCTATTACCTCTTTTTTATAGCAAAGGTTTAATTGTTGAAAAAGAGTAGATCGTTTCACTGTATTTTATATTTTAAATATTTTACAAAAGCGAACAACTTCAAAACCGATTTTTTTTACTTCCTACATAAGAAAATGTGCTGATTTATAAGTAAACGAATTTCTAGCCGTGCACCAGAATACTATTTGAAGATATTGATAATTTTATAATATCACATCCACTTTACTTCGTATTTATACCAAAGGTTTTATTGTTGAAACAGAGTAGATCGTTTCACTGTATTTTATGTTTTAAATATTTGAAAAAGCGAACAACTTCAAAACCGATTTTTTTTACTTCCTACATAAAAAATGTGCTGATTTATAAGTAAACGAATTTCCATCCGTGCACAAGAATTCTATTGGAAGTTATTGCAAATTTTATATTATCACATCTCCTTTACCTCTTATTTATAACAAAGATTTCATTGTTGAAACAGAGTAGATTGTTTCACTGTATTTTATGTTTTAAATATTTCACAAAAGCGAACAACTTCAAAACCGATTTTTTTTTACTTCCTACATACAAAAATGTGCTGATTTTTAAGTAAACGAATTTCCAGCCGTGCACCAGAATTCTATTCGAAGATATTGGAAATTTCATAATATCACATCACTATTACCTCTTTTTTATAGCAAAGGTTTAATTGTTGAAAAAGGGTAGATCGTTTCACTGTATTTTATATTTTAAATATTTTACAAAAGCGAACAACTTCAAAACCGATTTTTTTTACTTCCTACATAAGAAAATGTGCTGATTTATAAGTAAACGAATTTCCAGCCGTGCACCAGAATTCTATTCGAAGATATTGCTAATTTTATAATATCAGATCTTCTTTAACTCGTATTAATAACAAAGGTTTCATTGTTGAAAAATGCATATCGTTTCACTGTATTTTATATTTTAAATATTTTACAATGGCGAACAACTTCAAACCGATTTTTTTTTTACTTCCTACATACAAAAATGTGCTGATTTTTAAGTAAACGAATTTCCAGACGTGCACCAGAATTCTATTCGAAGATATTGGAAATTATATAATATCAGATCTTCTTTAACTCGTATTAATAACAAAGGTTTCATTGTTCAAAAATGCATCTCGTTCCACTGTATTGAATATTTTAAATATTTTACAATGGCGAACAACTTCAAAACCGAATTTTTTCTTCTTCCTACATAAGAAAATATGCTGATTTATAAATAAACGAATTTCCAGCCTTGCACCAGAATTCTATTCGAAGATATTGCAAATTTTATAATATCACATCTCTATTACCTCTTTTTTATAGCAAAGGTTTAATTGTTGAAAAAGAGTAGATCGTTTCACTGTATTTTATATTTTAAATATCTTACAAAAGCGAACAACTTCAAAACCGATTTTTTTTACTTCCTACATAAGAAAATGTGCTGATTTATAAGTAAACGAATTTCTAGCCGTGCACCAGAATTCTATTTGAAGATATTGATAATTTTATAATATCACATCCACTTTACTTCGTATTTATACCAAAGGTTTTATTGTTGAAACAGAGTAGATCGTTTCACTGTATTTTATGTTTTAAATATTTGAAAAAGCGAACAACTTCAAAACCGATTTTTTTTACTTCCTACATAAAAAATGTGCTGATTTATAAGTAAACGAATTTCCATCCGTGCACAAGAATTCTATTGGAAGTTATTGCAAATTTTATATTATCACATCTCCTTTACCTCTTATTTATAACAAAGATTTCATTGTTGAAACAGAGTAGATCGTTTCACTGTATTTTATGTTTTAAATATTTCACAAAAGCGAACAACTTCAAAACCGATTTTTTTTAACTTCCTACATACAAAAATGTGCTGATTTTTAAGTAAACGAATTTCCAGCCGTGCACCAGAATTCTATTCGAAGATATTGGAAATTTCATAATATCACATCTCTATTACCTCTTTTTTATAGCAAAGGTTTAATTGTTGAAAAAGAGTAGATCGTTTCACTGTATTTTATATTTTAAATATTTTACAAAGTCGAACAACTTCAAAACCGATTTTTTTTTCCTTCCACCATAAGAAAATATGCTGAATTATAAGTAAACGAATTTCCAGCCGTGCACTAGAATTTATCGAAGATATTGCAAATTTTATAATATCACATCTCCTTTACCTCTTATTTATAACAAAGATTTCATTGTTGAAAAATGTTTATCGTTTCACTGTATTTTATATTTTAAATATTTTACAAAGTCGAACAACTTCAAAACCGAATTTTTTTACTTCCTATATAAGAAAAAGTGCTGATTTATAAGAAAACCATTTTCCAGCCGTGTACCAGAATCCTTTTCGAAGATATTGCTAATTTTATAATATCAGATCTTCTTTAACTCGTATTAATAACAAAGGTTTCATTGTTGAAAAATGCATATCGTTTCACTGTATTTTATACTTTAAATATTTTACAATGGCGAACAACTTCAAAACCGATTTTTTTTTTTACTTTCTACATAAAAAAAATGTGCTGATTTATAAGTAAACGAATTTCCAGCCATGCACCAGAATTCTATTCGAAGATATTGGAAAATTTATAATATCAGATCTTCTATAAGTTGTATTAATAGCAAAGGTTTCATTGTTGAAAAATGCATATCGTTTCCCTGTATTTTATATTTTAAATATTTTACAAAGGCGAACAACTTCAAAACCGATTTTTTTTTACTTCCTACATAAGAAAATGTGCTGATTTATAAGTAAACGAATTTCCAGCCGTGCACCAGAATTCTATTCGAAGATATTGATAATTTTATAATATCACATCCACTTTACCTCGTATTTATAACAAAGATTTCATTGTTGAAACAGAGTAGATCTATTCACTGTATTTTATGTTTTAAATATTTTACAAATGCGAACAACTTCAAAACCGATTTTTTTTACTTCCTACATAAAAAATGTGCTGATTTATAAGTAAACGAATTACCATCCTTGCACAAGAATTCTATTGGAAGTAATTGCAAATTTTATAATATCACATCTCCTTTACCTCTTATTTATAACAAAGATTTCATTGTTGAAACAGAGTAGATCGTTTCACTGTATTTTATGTTTTAAATATTTTACAAAAGCGAACAACTTCAAAACCGATGTTTTTTTACTTCCTACATAAAAAATTTGCTGATTTATAAGTAAACGAATTTCGAGCCATGCACAAGAATTCTATTGGACGTTATTGCAAATTTTATAATATCACATCTCCTTTACCACTTATTTATAACAAAGGTTTAATTGTTGAAAAAGAGTAGATCTTTCACTGTATTTTATGTTTTAAATATTTTATAAAGGTGAACAACTTCAAAACCGATTTTTTTTTTTTACTTCGTACATAAGAAAATATGCTGATTTATAAGTAATCGAATTTCCATCCGTGCACCAGAATTCTATTCGAAGATATTGCTACTTTTATAATATCACATCCACTTTACTCGTATTTATAAGAAAGGTTTCATTGTTGAAAAATGTTTATCGTTTCACTGTATTTTATATTTTAAATATTTTACAAAGTCGAACAACTTCAAAACCGAATTTTTTTTTCTTCCTACATAAGAAAATATGCTGATTTATAAATAAACGAATTTCCAGCCTTGCACCAGAATTCTATTCGAAGATATTGCAAATTTCATAATATCACATGTCTATTACCTCTTTTTTATAGCAAAGGTTTAATTGTTGAAAAAGAGTAGATCGTTTCACTGTATTTTATATTTTAAATATCTTACAAAAGCGAACAACTTCAAAACCGATTTTTTTTACTTCCTACATAAGAAAATGTGCTGATTTATAAGTAAACGAATTTCTAGCCGTGCACCAGAATTCTATTTGAAGATATTGATAATTTTATAATATCACATCCACTTTACTTCGTATTTATAACAAAGGTTTCATTGTTGAAACAGAGTAGATCGTTTCACTGTATTTTATATTTTTAATATTTCACAAAAGCGAACAACTTCAAAACCGATTTTTTTTAACTTCCTACATACAAAAATGTGCTGATTTTTAAGTAAACGAATTTCCAGCCGTGCACCAGAATTCTATTCGAAGATATTGGAAATTTCATAATATCACATCTCTATTACCTCTTTTTTATAGCAAAGGTTTAATTGTTGAAAAAGAGTAGATCGTTTCACTGTATTTTATATTTTAAATATTTTACAAAAGCGAACAACTTCAAAACCGATTTTTTTTACTTCCTACATAAGAAAATGTGCTGATTTATAAGTAAACGAATTTCCAGCCGTGCACCAGAATTCTATTCGAAGATATTGCTAATTTTATAATATCAGATATTCTTTAACTCGTATTAATAACAAAGGTTTCATTGTTGAAAAATGCATATCGTTCCACTGTATTGTATATTTTAAATATTTTACAATGGCAAACAACTTCAAAACCGATTTTTTTTACTTCCTATATCAGAAAAAGTGCTGATTTATAAGAAAACCATTTTCCAGCCGTGTACCAGAATTCTTTTCGAAGATATTGCTAATTTTATAATATCAATTCTCCTTTACCTCTTATTTATAACAAACGTTTCATTGCTGAAAAATGCATATCGTTTCGATGTATTTTATACTTTAAATATTTTACAATGGCAAACAACTTCAAAACCGAATTTTTTTACTTCCTATATAAGAAAAACTGCAGATTTATAAGAAAACCAATTTACAGCCGTGTACCAGAATTCTATTCGAAGATATTGCTAATTTTATAATATCATATCTTCTTTAACTCGTATTAATAACAAAGGTTTCATTGTGTAAAAATGCATATCGTTTCACTGTATTTTATACTTTAAATATTTTACAATGGTGAACAACTTCAAAACCGAATTTTTTTTACTTCCCACATAAGAAAATGTGCTGATTTATAAGTAAACGAATTTCCAGCCGTGCACAGAATTCTATTCGAAGATATTTGAAATTTTATAATATCACATCCACTTTACCTCGTATTTATAACAAAGGTTTCATTGTTGAAACAGAGTAGATCGTTTCACTGTATTTTATGTTTTAAATATTTAACAAAAGCGAACAACTTCAAAACCGATTTTTTTTTACTTCCTACATAACAAATGTGCTGATTTATAAGTAAACGAATTTCCAGCCGTGCATAAGAATTCCATTCGAAGATATTGCAAATTTTATAATATCGCATCCACTTTACCTCGTATTTACAACAAAGGTTTCATTGTTGAAAGAGAGTAGATCGTTTCACTGTATTTTATATTTTACATATTTTACAATGGCGAACAACTTCAAAACCGATTTTTTTACTTCCTATATAAGAAAAACTGCTGATTTACAAGAAAACCAATTTCCAGCCGTGTACCAGAATTCTATTCGAAGATATTGCTAATTTTATAATATCAGATCTTCTTTAACTCGTATTAATAACAAAGGTTTCATTGTGGAAAAACGCATATCGTTACACTGTATTTTATATTTTATATATTTTACAATGGCGAACAACTTCAAAACCGATTTTTTTTTACTTCCTACATAAGAAAATTTGCTGATTTATAAATAAACGAATTTCCAGCCGTGCACCAGAATTCTATTCGAAGATATTGATAATTTTATAATATCAAATCCACTTTAACTCGTATTTATAACAAAGGTTTCATTGTTGAAACAGAGTAGATCGTTTCACTGTATTTTATATTTTTAATATTTTACAAAGTCGAACAACTTCAAACCCGATTTTTTTTTACTTCCTACATAAAAATGTGCTGATTTATAAGTAGACGAATTTCCAGCCGTGCACAAGAATTCTATTGGAAGTTATTGCAAATTTTATAATATCACATCTCTTTTACCTCTTTTTTATAACAAAGATTTCATTGTTGGAACAGAGTAGATCGTTTCACTGTATTTTATGTTTTAAATATTTTACAAAGGTGAACAACTTCAAAACCGATTTTTTTTTACTTCGTACATAAGAAAATGTGCTGATTTATAAGTAAACGAATTTACAGCTGTGCACCAGAATTCTATTCGAAGATATTGATAATTTTATAATATCACATCCACTTTACCTCGTATTTATAACAAAGATTTCATTGTTGAAACATAGTAGATCGTTTCACTGTATTTTATGTTTTAAATATTTAACAAAATCGAACAACTTCAAAACCGAATTTTTTTTTACTTTCTACATAAAAAAATATGCTGATTTATAAGTAAACGAATTTCCAGCCATGCACCAGAATTCTATTCGAAGATATTGGAAAATTTATAATATCAGATATTCTTTAAGTTGTATTAATAGCAAAGATTCCTTGTTGAAAAATGCATATCGTTTCCCTGTATTTTATATTTTAAATATTTTACAATGGCGAACAACTTCAAAACCGAATTTTTTTTACTTCCTACATAAGAAAATGTGCTGATTTATAAGTAAACGAATTTCCAGCCGTGCACAAGAATTCTATTCGAAGATATTGATAATTTTATAATATCACATCCACTTTACCTCGTATTTATACCAAAGGTTTCATTGTTGAAACAGAGTAGATCTTTTCACGGTATTTTATGTTTTAAATATTTTACAAATGCGAACAACTTCAAAACCGATTTTTTTTACTTCCTACATAAAAAATGTGCTGATTTATAAGTAAACGAATTACCATCCGTGCACAAGAATTCTATTGGAAGTTATTGCAAATTTTATAATATCACATCTCCTTTACCTCTTATTTATAACAAAGATTTCATTGTTGAAACAGAGTAGATCGTTTCACTGTATTTTATGTTTTAAATATTTTACAAAAGCGAACAACTTCAAAACCGAATTTTTTTTTACTTTCTACATAAAAAAATGTGCTGAATTATAAGTAAACGAATTTCCAGCCGTGCAATAGAATTCTATTCGAAGATATTGGAAAATTTATAATATCAGATATTCTTATATAGAAGTTGTATTAATAGCAAAAGTTTCCTTGTTGAAAAATGCATATCGTTTCACTGTATTTTATATTTTACATATTTTACAATGGCGAACAACTTCAAAACCGATTTTTTTTACTTCCTATATACGAAAAACTGCTGATTTATAAGAAAACCAATTTCCAGCCGTGTACCAGAATTCTATTCGAAGATATTGCTAATTTTATAATATCAGATCTTCTTTAACTCGTATTAATAACAAAGGTTTCATTGTGTAAAAATGCATATCGTTTCACTGTATTTTATACTTTAAATATTTTACAATGGTGAACAACTTCAAAACCGAATTTTTTTTTACTTCCCACATAAGAAAATGTGCTGATTTATAAGTAAACGAATTTCCAGCCGTGCACAGAATTCTATTCGAAGATATTTGAAATTTTATAATATCACATCCACTTTACCTCGTATTTATAACAAAGGTTTCATTGTTGAAACAGAGTAGATCGTTTCACTGTATTTTATGTTTTAAATATTTAACAAAAGCGAACAACTTCAAAACCGATTTTTTTTTACTTCCTACATAACAAATGTGCTGATTTATAAGTAAAGGAATTTCCAGCCGTGCATAAGAATTCCATTCGAAGATATTGCAAATTTTATAATATCGCATCCACTTTACCTCGTATTTACAACAAAGGTTTCATTGTTGAAAGAGAGTAGATCGTTTCACTGTATTTTAGGTTTTAAATATTTTACAAAAGCGAACAACTTCAAAACAGATTTTTTTTTTACTTCCTACATAAAAAATTTGCTGATTTATAAGTAAACGAATTTCCAGCCGTGCACAAGAATTCTATTGGAAGTTATTGCAAATTTTATAATATCACATCTCCTTTACCTCTTATTTATAACAAAGTTTTCATTGTTGAAACAGAGTAGATCGTTTCACTGTATTTTATGTTTTAAATATTTAATAAAAGCGAACAACTTCAAAACCGAATTTTTTTTATTTTCTACATAAAAAAATATGCTGATTTATAAGTAAACGAATTTCCAGCCATGCACCAGAATTCTATTCGAAGATATGGATAATTTTATAATATCACATCCACTTTACTTCGTACTTATACCAAAGGTTTCATTGTTGAAACAGAGTAGATCGTTTCACTGTATTTTATGTTTTAAATATTTTACAAAAGCGAACAACTTCAAAACCGAATTTTTTTTACTTTCTACATAAAAAAATGTGCTGATTTATAAGTAAACGAATTTCCAGCCGTGCACTAGATTTCTATTCGAAGATTTTGGAAAATTTATAATATCAGATATTCTTTAAGTTGTATTAATAGCAAAAGTTTCCTTGTTGAAAAATGCATATCGTTTCACTGTATTTTATATTTTACATATTTTACAATGGCGAACAACTTCAAAACCGATTTTTTTACTTCCTATATAAGAAAAACTGCTGATTTACAAGAAAACCAATTTCCAGCCGTGTACCAGAATTCTATTCGAAGATATTGCTAATTTTATAATATCAGATCTTCTTTAACTCGTATTAATAACAAAGGTTTCATTGTGGAAAAACGCATATCGTTACACTGTATTTTATATTTTATATATTTTACAATGGCGAACAACTTCAAAACCGATTTTTTTTACTTCCTACATAAGAAAATTTGCTGATTTATAAATAAACGAATTTCCAGCCGTGCACCAGAATTCTATTCGAAGATATTGATAATTTTATAATATCAAATCCACTTTAACTCGTATTTATAACGAAGGTTTCATTGTTGAAACAGAGTAGATCGTTTCACTGTATTTTATATTTTTAATATTTTACAAAGTCGAACAACTTCAAACCCGATTTTTTTTTACTTCCTACATAAAAATGTGCTGATTTATAAGTAGACGAATTTCCAGCCGTGCACAAGAATTCTATTGGAAGTTATTGCAAATTTTATAATATCACATCTCTTTTACCTCTTTTTTATAACAAAGATTTCATTGTTGGAACAGAGTAGATCGTTTCACTGTATTTTATGTTTTAAATATTTTACAAAGGTGAACAACTTCAAAACCGATTTTTTTTTACTTCGTACATAAGAAAATGTGCTGATTTATAAGTAAACGAATTTACAGCTGTGCACCAGAATTCTATTCGAAGATATTGATAATTTTATAATATCACATCCACTTTACCTCGTATTTATAACAAAGATTTCATTGTTGAAACATAGTAGATCGTTTCACTGTATTTTATGTTTTAAATATTTAACAAAATCGAACAACTTCAAAACCGAATTTTTTTTTACTTTCTACATAAAAAAATATGCTGATTTATAAGTAAACGAATTTTCAGCCATGCACCAGAATTCTATTCGAAGATATTGGAAAATTTATAATATCAGATATTCTTTAAGTTGTATTAATAGCAAAGATTCCTTGTTGAAAAATGCATATCGTTTCCCTGTATTTTATATTTTAAATATTTTACAATGGCGAACAACTTCAAAACCGAATTTTTTTTACTTCCTACATAAGAAAATGTGCTGATTTATAAGTAAACGAATTTCCAGCCGTGCACAAGAATTCTATTCGAAGATATTGATAATTTTATAATATCACATCCACTTTACCTCGTATTTATACCAAAGGTTTCATTGTTGAAACAGAGTAGATCTTTTCACGGTATTTTATGTTTTAAATATTTTACAAATGCGAACAACTTCAAAACCGATTTTTTTTACTTCCTACATAAAAAATGTGCTGATTTATAAGTAAACGAATTACCATCCGTGCACAAGAATTCTATTGGAAGTTATTGCAAATTTTATAATATCACATCTCCTTTACCTCTTATTTATAACAAAGATTTCATTGTTGAAACAGAGTAGATCGTTTCACTGTATTTTATGTTTTAAATATTTTACAAAAGCGAACAACTTCAAAACCGAATTTTTTTTTACTTTCTACATAAAAAAATGTGCTGAATTATAAGTAAACGAATTTCCAGCCGTGCAATAGAATTCTATTCGAAGATATTGGAAAATTTATAATATCAGATATTCTTATATAGAAGTTGTATTAATAGCAAAAGTTTCCTTGTTGAAAAATGCATATCGTTTCACTGTATTTTATATTTTACATATTTTACAATGGCGAACAACTTCAAAACCGATTTTTTTTACTTCCTATATACGAAAAACTGCTGATTTATAAGAAAACCAATTTCCAGCCGTGTACCAGAATTCTATTCGAAGATATTGCTAATTTTATAATATCAGATCTTCTTTAACTCGTATTAATAACAAAGGTTTCATTGTGTAAAAATGCATATCGTTTCACTGTATTTTATACTTTAAATATTTTACAATGGTGAACAACTTCAAAACCGAATTTTTTTTTACTTCCCACATAAGAAAATGTGCTGATTTATAAGTAAACGAATTTCCAGCCGTGCACAGAATTCTATTCGAAGATATTTGAAAATTTATAATATCACATCCACTTTACCTCGTATTTATAACAAAGGTTTCATTGTTGAAACAGAGTAGATCGTTTCACTGTATTTTATGTTTTAAATATTTAACAAAAGCGAACAACTTCAAAACCGATTTTTTTTTTACTTCCTACATAACAAATGTGCTGATTTATAAGTAAACGAATTTCCAGCCGTGCATAAGAATTCCATTCGAAGATATTGCAAATTTTATAATATCGCATCCACTTTACCTCGTATTTACAACAAAGGTTTCATTGTTGAAAGAGAGTAGATCGTTTCACTGTATTTTATGTTTTAAATAGTTAACAAAAGCGAACAACTTCAAAACCGATTTTTTTTTACTTCCTTCATAACAAATGTGCTGATTTATAAGTAAACGAATTTCCAGCCGTGCACAAGAATTCTATTGGAAGTTATTACAAATTTTATAATATCACATCTCCTTTACCTCTTATTTATAACAAAGATTTCATTGTTGAAACAGAGTAGATCGTTTCACTGTATTTTATGTTTTAAATATTTTACAAAAGCGAACAACTTCAAAACTGATTTTTTTTTCTTTCTACATAACAAAATGTGCTGATTTATAAGTAAACGAATTTCCAGCCATGCACCAGAATTATATTCGAAGATATTGGAAAATTTATAATATCAGATATTCTTTAAGTTGTATTAATAGCAAAGGTTTCATTGTTGAAAAATGCATATCGTTTCCCTGTATTTTATATTTTAAATATTTTACAATGGCGAACAACTTCAAAACCGATTTTTTTTTACTTCCTACATAAGAAAATGTGCTGATTTATAAGTAAACGAATTTCTAGCCGTGCACCAGAATTCTATTTGAAGATATTGATAATTTTATAATATCACATCCACTTTACTTCGTATTTATACCAAAGGTTTTATTGTTGAAACAGAGTAGATCGTTTCACTGTATTTTATGTTTTAAATATTTGAAAAAGCGAACAACTTCAAAACCGATTTTTTTTACTTCCTACATAAAAAATGTGCTGATTTATAAGTAAACGAATTTCCATCCGTGCACAAGAATTCTATTGGAAGTTATTGCAAATTTTATATTATCACATCTCCTTTACCTCTTATTTATAACAAAGATTTCATTGTTGAAACAGAGTAGATTGTTTCACTGTATTTTATGTTTTAAATATTTCACAAAAGCGAACAACTTCAAAACCGATTTTTTTTTACTTCCTACATACAAAAATGTGCTGATTTTTAAGTAAACGAATTTCCAGCCGTGCACCAGAATTCTATTCGAAGATATTGGAAATTTCATAATATCACATCACTATTACCTCTTTTTTATAGCAAAGGTTTAATTGTTGAAAAAGAGTAGATCGTTTCACTGTATTTTATATTTTAAATATTTTACAAAAGCGAACAACTTCAAAACCGATTTTTTTTACTTCCTACATAAGAAAATGTGCTGATTTATAAGTAAACGAATTTCCAGCCGTGCACCAGAATTCTATTCGAAGATATTGCTAATTTTATAATATCAGATCTTCTTTAACTCGTATTAATAACAAAGGTTTCATTGTTGAAAAATGCATATCGTTTCACTGTATTTTATATTTTAAATATTTTACAATGGCGAACAACTTCAAACCGATTTTTTTTTTACTTCCTACATACAAAAATGTGCTGATTTTTAAGTAAACAAATTTCCAGACGTGCACCAGAATTCTATTCGAAGATATTGGAAATTATATAATATCAGATCTTCTTTAACTCGTATTAATAACAAAGGTTTCATTGTTCAAAAATGCATCTCGTTCCACTGTATTGAATATTTTAAATATTTTACAATGGCGAACAACTTCAAAACCGAATTTTTTCTTCTTCCTACATAAGAAAAAATGCTGATTTATAAATAAACGAATTTCCAGCCTTGCACCAGAATTCTATTCGAAGATATTGCAAATTTTATAATATCACATCTCTATTACCTCTTTTTTATAGCAAAGGTTTAATTGTTGAAAAAGAGTAGATCGTTTCACTGTATTTTATATTTTAAATATCTTACAAAAGCGAACAACTTCAAAACCGATTTTTTTTACTTCCTACATAAGAAAATGTGCTGATTTATAAGTAAACGAATTTCTAGCCGTGCACCAGAATTCTATTTGAAGATATTGATAATTTTATAATATCACATCCACTTTACTTCGTATTTATACCAAAGGTTTTATTGTTGAAACAGAGTAGATCGTTTCACTGTATTTTATGTTTTAAATATTTGAAAAAGCGAACAACTTCAAAACCGATTTTTTTTACTTCCTACATAAAAAATGTGCTGATTTATAAGTAAACGAATTTCCATCCGTGCACAAGAATTCTATTGGAAGTTATTGCAAATTTTATATTATCACATCTCCTTTACCTCTTATTTATAACAAAGATTTCATTGTTGAAACAGAGTAGATCGTTTCACTGTATTTTATGTTTTAAATATTTCACAAAAGCGAACAACTTCAAAACCGATTTTTTTTAACTTCCTACATACAAAAATGTGCTGATTTTTAAGTAAACGAATTTCCAGCCGTGCACCAGAATTCTATTCGAAGATATTGGAAATTTCATAATATCACATCTCTATTACCTCTTTTTTATAGCAAAGGTTTAATTGTTGAAAAAGAGTAGATCGTTTCACTGTATTTTATATTTTAAATATTTTACAAAGTCGAACAACTTCAAAACCGATTTTTTTTCCCTTCCACCATAAGAAAATATGCTGAATTATAAGTAAACGAATTTCCAGCCGTGCACTAGAATTTATCGAAGATATTGCAAATTTTATAATATCACATCTCCTTTACCTCTTATTTATAACAAAGATTTCATTGTTGAAAAATGTTTATCGTTTCACTGTATTTTATATTTTAAATATTTTACAAAGTCGAACAACTTCAAAACCGAATTTTTTTACTTCCTATATAAGAAAAAGTGCTGATTTATAAGAAAACCATTTTCCAGCCGTGTACCAGAATCCTTTTCGAAGATATTGCTAATTTTATAATATCAGATCTTCTTTAACTCGTATTAATAACAAAGGTTTCATTGTTGAAAAATGCATATCGTTTCACTGTATTTTATACTTTAAATATTTTACAATGGCGAACAACTTCAAAACCGATTTTTTTTTTTACTTTCTACATAAAAAAAATGTGCTGATTTATAAGTAAACGAATTTCCAGCCATGCACCAGAATTCTATTCGAAGATATTGGAAAATTTATAATATCAGATCTTCTATAAGTTGTATTAATAGCAAAGGTTTCATTGTTGAAAAATGCATATCGTTTCCCTGTATTTTATATTTTAAATATTTTACAAAGGCGAACAACTTCAAAACCGATTTTTTTTTACTTCCTACATAAGAAAATGTGCTGATTTATAAGTAAACGAATTTCCAGCCGTGCACCAGAATTCTATTCGAAGATATTGATAATTTTATAATATCACATCCACTTTACCTCGTATTTATAACAAAGATTTCATTGTTGAAACAGAGTAGATCTATTCACTGTATTTTATGTTTTAAATATTTTACAAATGCGAACAACTTCAAAACCGATTTTTTTTACTTCCTACATAAAAAATGTGCTGATTTATAAGTAAACGAATTACCATCCTTGCACAAGAATTCTATTGGAAGTAATTGCAAATTTTATAATATCACATCTCCTTTACCTCTTATTTATAACAAAGATTTCATTGTTGAAACAGAGTAGATCGTTTCACTGTATTTTATGTTTTAAATATTTTACAAAAGCGAACAACTTCAAAACCGATGTTTTTTTACTTCCTACATAAAAAATTTGCTGATTTATAAGTAAACGAATTTCGAGCCATGCACAAGAATTCTATTGGACGTTATTGCAAATTTTATAATATCACATCTCCTTTACCACTTATTTATAACAAAGGTTTAATTGTTGAAAAAGAGTAGATCTTTCACTGTATTTTATGTTTTAAATATTTTATAAAGGTGAACAACTTCAAAACCGATTTTTTTTTTTTACTTCGTACATAAGAAAATATGCTGATTTATAAGTAATCGAATTTCCATCCGTGCACCAGAATTCTATTCGAAGATATTGCTACTTTTATAATATCACATCCACTTTACTCGTATTTATAAGAAAGGTTTCATTGTTGAAAAATGTTTATCGTTTCACTGTATTTTATATTTTAAATATTTTACAAAGTCGAACAACTTCAAAACCGAATTTTTTTTTCTTCCTACATAAGAAAATATGCTGATTTATAAATAAACGAATTTCCAGCCTTGCACCAGAATTCTATTCGAAGATATTGCAAATTTCATAATATCACATGTCTATTACCTCTTTTTTATAGCAAAGGTTTAATTGTTGAAAAAGAGTAGATCGTTTCACTGTATTTTATATTTTAAATATCGTACAAAAGCGAACAACTTCAAAACCGATTTTTTTTACTTCCTACATAAGAAAATGTGCTGATTTATAAGTAAACGAATTTCTAGCCGTGCACCAGAATTCTATTTGAAGATATTGATAATTTTATAATATCACATCCACTTTACTTCGTATTTATACCAAAGGTTTTATTGTTGAAACAGAGTAGATCGTTTCACTGTATTTTATGTTTTAAATATTTGAAAAAGCGAACAACTTCAAAACCGATTTTTTTACTTCCTACATAAAAAATGTGCTGATTTATAAGTAAACGAATTTCCATCCGTGCACAAGAATTCTATTGGAAGTTATTGCAAATTTTATATTATCACATCTCCTTTACCTCTTATTTATAACAAAGATTTCATTGTTGAAACAGAGTAGATCGTTTCACTGTATTTTATGTTTTAAATATTTCACAAAAGCGAACAACTTCAAAACCGATTTTTTTTAACTTCCTACATACAAAAATGTGCTGATTTTTAAGTAAACGAATTTCCAGCCGTGCACCAGAATTCTATTCGAAGATATTGGAAATTTCATAATATCACATCTCTATTACCTCTTTTTTATAGCAAAGGTTTAATTGTTGAAAAAGAGTAGATCGTTTCACTGTATTTTATATTTTAAATATTTTACAAAAGCGAACAACTTCAAAACCGATTTTTTTTACTTCCTACATAAGAAAATGTGCTGATTTATAAGTAAACGAATTTCCAGCCGTGCACCAGAATTCTATTCGAAGATATTGCTAATTTTATAATATCAGATATTCTTTAACTCGTATTAATAACAAAGGTTTCATTGTTGAAAAATGCATATCGTTTCACTGTATTTTATATTTTAAATATTTTACAATGGCGAACAACTTCAAAACCGATTTTTTTTTACTTCCTACATACGAAAATGTGCTGATTTTTAAGTAAACGAATTTCCAGCCTTGCACCAGAATTCTATTCGAAGATATTGGAAATTTTATAATATCAGATCTTCTTTAACTCGTATTAATAACAAAGGTTTCATTGTTGAAAAATGCATATCGTTCCACTGTATTGTATATTTTAAATATTTTACAATGGCAAACAACTTCAAAACCGAATTTTTCTTTCTTCCTACATAAGAAAATATGCTGAATTATAAGTAAACGAATTTCCAGTCGTGCACTAGAATTTATCGAAGATATTGCAAATTTTATAATATCACATCTCCTTTACCTCTTATTTATAACAAAGATTTCATTGTTGAAAAATGTTTATCGTTTCACTGTATTTTATATTTTAAACATTTTACAAAGTCGAACAACTTCAAAACCGATTTTTTTTACTTCCTATATCAGAAAAAGTGCTGATTTATAAGAAAACCATTTTCCAGCCGTGTACCAGAATTCTTTTCGAAGATATTGCTAATTTTATAATATCAATTCTCCTTTACCTCTTATTTATAACAAACGTTTCATTGCTGAAAAATGCATATCGTTTCGATGTATTTTATACTTTAAATATTTTACAATGGCAAACAACTTCAAAACCGAATTTTTTTACTTCCTATATAAGAAAAACTGCTGATTTATAAGAAAACCAATTTACAGCCGTGTACCAGAATTCTATTCGAAGATATTGCTAATTTTATAATATCATATCTTCTTTAACTCGTATTAATAACAAAGGTTTCATTGTGTAAAAATGCATATCGTTTCACTGTATTTTATACTTTAAATATTTTACAATGGTGAACAACTTCAAAACCGAATTTTTTTTACTTCCCACATAAGAAAATGTGCTGATTTATAAGTAAACGAATTTCCAGCCGTGCACAGAATTCTATTCGAAGATATTTGAAATTTTATAATATCACATCCACTTTACCTCGTATTTATAACAAAGGTTTCATTGTTGAAACAGAGTAGATCGTTTCACTGTATTTTATGTTTTAAATATTTAACAAAAGCGAACAACTTCAAAACCGATTTTTTTTTACTTCCTACATAACAAATGTGCTGATTTATAAGTAAACGAATTTCCAGCCGTGCATAAGAATTCCATTCGAAGATATTGCAAATTTTATAATATCGCATCCACTTTACCTCGTATTTACAACAAAGGTTTCATTGTTGAAAGAGAGTAGATCGTTTCCCTGTATTTTAGGTTTTAAATATTTTACAAAAGCGAACAACTTCAAAACAGATTTTTTTTTTACTTCCTACATAAAAAATTTGCTGATTTATAAGTAAACGAATTTCCAGCCGTGCACAAGAATTCTATTGGAAGTTATTGCAAATTTTATAATATCACATCTCCTTTACCTCTTATTTATAACAAAGATTTCATTGTTGAAACAGAGTAGATCGTTTCACTGTATTTTATGTTTTAAATATTTAATAAAAGCGAACAACTTCAAAACCGAATTTTTTTTATTTTCTACATAAAAAAATATGCTGATTTATAAGTAAACGAATTTCCAGCCGTGCACTAGATTTCTATTCGAAGATTTTGGAAAATTTATAATATCAGATATTCTTTAAGTTGTATTAATAGCAAAAGTTTCCTTGTTGAAAAATGCATATCGTTTCACTGTATTTTATATTTTACATATTTTACAATGGCGAACAACTTCAAAACCGATTTTTTTACTTCCTATATAAGAAAAACTGCTGATTTATAAGAAAACCAATTTCCAGCCGTGTACCAGAATTCTATTCGAAGATATTGCTAATTTTATAATATCAGATCTTCTTTAACTCGTATTAATAACAAAGGTTTCATTGTGGAAAAACGCATATCGTTACACTGTATTTTACATTTTATATATTTTACAATGGCGAACAACTTCAAAACCGATTTTTTTTTACTTCCTACATAAGAAAATTTGCTGATTTATAAATAAACGAATTTCCAGCCGTGCACCAGAATTCTATTCGAAGATATTGATAATTTTATAATATCAAATCCACTTTAACTCGTATTTATAACAAAGGTT
The DNA here is from genome assembly GCA_963931845.1 of Maratus michaelseni. Classification (NCBI taxonomy): domain Eukaryota; kingdom Metazoa; phylum Arthropoda; class Arachnida; order Araneae; family Salticidae; genus Maratus; species Maratus michaelseni. Next base: position 255,506,437 of record OZ007597.1, on the reverse strand, counting down.
TCATTGTTGAAACAGAGTAGATCGTTTCACTGTATTTTATATTTTTAATATTTTACAAAGTCGAACAACTTCAAACCCGATTTTTTTTTACTTCCTACATAAAAATGTGCTGATTTATAAGTAGACGAATTTCCAGCCGTGCACAAGAATTCTATTGGAAGTTATTGCAAATTTTATAATATCACATCTCTTTTACCTCTTTTTTATAACAAAGATTTCATTGTTGGAACAGAGTAGATCGTTTCACTGTATTTTATGTTTTAAATATTTTACAAAGGTGAACAACTTCAAAACCGATTTTTTTTTACTTCGTACATAAGAAAATGTGCTGATTTATAAGTAAACGAATTTACAGCCGTGCACCAGAATTCTATTCGAAGATATTGATAATTTTATAATATCACATCCACTTTACCTCGTATTTATAACAAAGATTTCATTGTTGAAACATAGTAGATCGTTTCACTGTATTTTATGTTTTAAATATTTAACAAAATCGAACAACTTCAAAACCGAATTTTTTTTACTTTCTACATAAAAAAATATGCTGATTTATAAGTAAACGAATTTCCAGCCATGCACCAGAATTCTATTCGAAGATATTGGAAAATTTATAATATCAGATATTCTTTAAGTTGTATTAATAGCAAAGATTCCTTGTTGAAAAATGCATATCGTTTCCCTGTATTTTATATTTTAAATATTTTACAATGGCGAACAACTTCAAAACCGAATTTTTTTTACTTCCTACATAAGAAAATGTGCTGATTTATAAGTAAACGAATTTCCAGCCGTGCACAAGAATTCTATTCGAAGATATTGATAATTTTATAATATCACATCCACTTTACCTCGTATTTATACCAAAGGTTTCATTGTTGAAACAGAGTAGATCTTTTCACGGTATTTTACGTTTTAAATATTTTACAAATGCGAACAACTTCAAAACCGATTTTTTTTACTTCCTACATAAAAAATGTGCTGATTTATAAGTAAACGAATTACCGTCCGTGCACAAGAATTCTATTGGAAGTTATTGCAAAATTTATAATATCACATCTCCTTTACCTCTTATTTATAACAAAGATTTCATTGTTGAAACAGAGTAGATCGTTTCACTGTATTTTATGTTTTAAATATTTTACAAAAGCGAACAACTTCAAAACCGAATTTTTTTTTACTTTCTACATAAAAAAATGTGCTGAATTATAAGTAAACGAATTTCCAGCCGTGCAATAGAATTCTATTCGAAGATATTGGAAAATTTATAATATCAGATATTCTTTAAGTTGTATTAATAGCAAAAGTTTCCTTGTTGAAAAATGCATATCGTTTCACTGTATTTTATATTTTACATATTTTACAATGGCGAACAACTTCAAAACCGATTTTTTTTACTTCCTATATACGAAAAACTGCTGATTTATAAGAAAACCAATTTCCAGCCGTGTACCAGAATTCTATTCGAAGATATTGCTAATTTTATAATATCAGATCTTCTTTAACTCGTATTAATAACAAAGGTTACATTGTGTAAAAATGCATATCGTTTCACTGTATTTTATACTTTAAATATTTTACAATGGTGAACAACTTCAAAACCGAATTTTTTTTTACTTCCCACATAAGAAAATGTGCTGATTTATAAGTAAACGAATTTCCAGCCGTGCACAGAATTCTATTCGAAGATATTTGAAAATTTATAATATCACATCCACTTTACCTCGTATTTATAACAAAGGTTTCATTGTTGAAACAGAGTAGATCGTTTCACTGTATTTTATGTTTTAAATATTTAACAAAAGCGAACAACTTCAAAACCGATTTTTTTTTTTTCCTACATAACAAATGTGCTGATTTATAAGTAAACGAATTTCCAGCCGTGCATAAGAATTCCATTCGAAGATATTGCAAATTTTATAATATCGCATCCACTTTACCTCGTATTTACAACAAAGGTTTCATTGTTGAAAGAGAGTAGATCGTTTCACTGTATTTTATGTTTTAAATAGTTAACAAAAGCGAACAACTTCAAAACCGATTTTTTTTTACTTCCTTCATAACAAATGTGCTGATTTATAAGTAAACGAATTTCCAGCCGTGCACAAAAATTCTATTGGAAGTTATTACAAATTTTATAATATCACATCTCCTTTACCTCTTATTTATAACAAAGATTTCATTGTTGAAACAGAGTAGATCGTTTCACTGTATTTTATGTTTTAAATATTTTACAAAAGCGAACAACTTCAAAACTGATTTTTTTTTTCTTTCTACATAACAAAATGTGCTGATTTATAAGTAAACGAATTTCCAGCCATGCACCAGAATTATATTCGAAGATATTGGAAAATTTATAATATCAGATATTCTTTAAGTTGTATTAATAGCAAAGGTTTCATTGTTGAAAAATGCATATCGTTTCCCTGTATTTTATATTTTAAATATTTTACAATGGCGAACAACTTCAAAACCGAATTTTTTTTACTTCCTACATAAGAAAATGTGCTGATTTATAAGTAAACGAATTTCCAGCCGTGCACCAGAATTCTATTCGAAGATATTGATAATTTTATAATATCAAATCCACTTTACTTCGTACTTATACCAAAGGTTTCATTGTTGAAACAGAGTAGATCGTTTCACTGTATTTTATGTTTTAAATATTTTACAAAAGCGAACAACTTCAAAACCGAATTTTTTTTACTTTCTACATAAAAAAATGTGCTGATTTATAAGTAAACGAATTTCCAGCCGTGCACTAGAATTCTATTCGAAGATTTTGGAAAATTTATAATATCAGATATTCTTTAAGTTGTATTAATAGCAAAAGTTTCCTTGTTGAAAAATGCATATCGTTTCACTGTATTTTATATTTTACATATTTTACAATGGCGAACAACTTCAAAACCGATTTTTTTACTTCCTATATAAGAAAAACTGCTGATTTATAAGAAAACCAATTTCCAGCCGTGTACCAGAATTCTATTCGAAGATATTGCTAATTTTATAATATCAGATCTTCTTTAACTCGTATTAATAACAAAGGTTTCATTGTGTAAAAATGCATATCGTTTCACTGTATTTTATACTTTAAATATTTTACAATGGTGAACAACTTTCAAACCGATTTTTTTTTACTTCCTACATAAGAAAAAGTGCTGATTTTTAAGTAAACAAATTTCCAGCCGTGCACCAGAATTCTATTCGAAGATATTGCTAATTTTATAATATCAGATATTCTTTAACTCGTATTAATAACAAAGGTTTCATTGTGGAAAAACGCATATCGTTACACTGTATTTTATATTTTATATATTTTACAATGGCGAACAACTTCAAAACCGATTTTTTTTTACTTCCTACATAAGAAAATTTGCTGATTTATAAATAAACGAATTTCCAGCCGTGCACCAGAATTCTATTCGAAGATATTGATAATTTTATAACATCAAATCCACTTTACCTCGTATTTATAACAAAGGTTTCATTGTTGAAACAGAGTAGATCGTTTCACTGTATTTTATAGTTTTAATATTTTACAAAGTCGAACAACTTCAAACCCGATTTTTTTTTACTTCCCACATAAGAAAATGTGCTGATTTATAAGTAAACGAATTTCCAGCCGTGCACAGAATTCTATTCGAAGATATTTGAAATTTTATAATATCACATCCACTTTACCTCGTATTTATAACAAAGGTTTCATTGTTGAAACAGAGTAGATCGTTTCACTGTATTTTATGTTTTAAATATTTAACAAAAGCGAACAACTTCAAAACCGATTTTTTTTTTACTTCCTACATAACAAATGTGCTGATTTATAAGTAAACGAATTTCCAGCCGTGCATAAGAATTCCATTCGAAGATATTGCAAATTTTATAATATCGCATCCACTTTACCTCGTATTTACAACAAAGGTTTCATTGTTGAAAGAGAGTAGATGGTTTCACTGTATTTTATGTTTTAAATAGTTAACAAAAGCGAACAACTTCAAAACCGATTTTTTTTTACTTCCTACATAACAAATGTGCTGATTTATAAGTAAACGAATTTCCAGCCGTGCACAAGAATTCTATTGGAAGTTATTACAAATTTTATAATATCACATCTCCTTTACCTCTTATTTATAACAAAGATTTCATTGTTGAAACAGAGTAGATCGTTTCACTGTATTTTATGTTTTAAATATTTTACAAAAGCGAACAACTTCAAAACTGATTTTTTTTTTACTTTCTACATAACAAAATGTGCTGATTTATAAGTAAACGAATTTCCAGCCATACACCAGAATTATATTCGAAGATATTGGAAAATTTATAATATCAGATATTCTTTAAGTTGTATTAATAGCAAAGGTTTCATTGTTGAAAAATGCATATCGTTTCCCTGTATTTTATATTTTAAATATTTTACAATGGCGAACAACTTCAAAACCGAATTTTTTTTACTTCCTACATAAGAAAATGTGCTGATTTATAAGTAAACGAATTTCCAGCCGTGCACCAGAATTCTATTCGAAGATATTGATAATTTTATAATATCAAATCCACTTTACTTCGTACTTATACCAAAGGTTTCATTGTTGAAACAGAGTAGATCGTTTCACTGTATTTTATGTTTTAAATATTTTACAAAAGCGAACAACTTCAAAACCGAATTTTTTTTACTTTCTACATAAAAAAATGTGCTGATTTATAAGTAAACGAATTTCCAGCCGTGCACTAGAATTCTATTCGAAGATTTTGGAAAATTTATAATATCAGATATTCTTTAAGTTGTATTAATAGCAAAAGTTTCCTTGTTGAAAAATGCATATCGTTTCACTGTATTTTATATTTTACATATTTTACAATGGCGAACAACTTCAAAACCGATTTTTTTACTTCCTATATAAGAAAAACTGCTGATTTATAAGAAAACCAATTTCCAGCCGTGTACCAGAATTCTATTCGAAGATATTGCTAATTTTATAATATCAGATCTTCTTTAACTCGTATTAATAACAAAGGTTTCATTGTGTAAAAATGCATATCGTTTCACTGTATTTTATACTTTAAATATTTTACAATGGTGAACAACTTTCAAACCGAATTTTTTTTACTTCCTACATAAGAAAAAGTGCTGATTTTTAAGTAAACAAATTTCCAGCCGTGCACCAGAATTCTATTCGAATATATTGCTAATTTTATAATATCAGATATTCTTTAACTCGTATTAATAACAAAGGTTTCATTGTGGAAAAACGCATATCGTTACACTGTATTTTATATTTTATATATTTTACAATGGCGAACAACTTCAAAACCGATTTTTTTTTACTTCCTACATAAGAAAATTTGCTGATTTATAAATAAACGAATTTCCAGCCGTGCACCAGAATTCTATTCGAAGATATTGATAATTTTATAACATCAAATCCACTTTACCTCGTATTTATAACAAAGGTTTCATTGTTGAAACAGAGTAGATCGTTTCACTGTATTTTATATTTTTAATATTTTACAAAGTCGAACAACTTCAAACCCGATTTTTTTTACTTCCCACATAAGAAAATGTGCTGATTTATAAGTAAACGAATTTCCAGCCGTGCACAGAATTCTATTCGAAGATATTTGAAATTTTATAATATCACATCCACTTTACCTCGTATTTATAACAAAGGTTTCATTGTTGAAACAGAGTAGATCGTTTCACTGTATTTTATGTTTTAAATATTTAACAAAAGCGAACAACTTCAAAACCGATTTTTTTTTTACTTCCTACATAACAAATGTGCTGATTTATAAGTAAACGAATTTCCAGCCGTGCATAAGAATTCCATTCGAAGATATTGCAAATTTTATAATATCGCATCCACTTTACCTCGTATTTACAACAAAGATTTCATTGTTGAAAGAGAGTAGATGGTTTCACTGTATTTTATGTTTTAAATAGTTAACAAAAGCGAACAACTTCAAAACCGATTTTTTTTTACTTCCTACATAACAAATGTGCTGATTTATAAGTAAACGAATTTCCAGCCGTGCACAAGAATTCTATTGGAAGTTATTACAAATTTTATAATATCACATCTCCTTTACCTCTTATTTATAACAAAGATTTCATTGTTGAAACAGAGTAGATCGTTTCACTGTATTTTATGTTTTAAATATTTTACAAAAGCGAACAACTTCAAAACCGAATTTTTTTTACTTTCTACATAAAAAAATGTGCTGATTTATAAGTAAACGAATTTCCAGCCATACACCAGAATTATATTCGAAGATATTGGAAAATTTATAATATCAGATATTCTTTAAGTTGTATTAATAGCAAAGGTTTCATTGTTGAAAAATGCATATCGTTTCCCTGTATTTTATATTTTAAATATTTTACAATGGCGAACAACTTCAAAACCGAATTTTTTTTACTTCCTACATAAGAAAATGTGCTGATTTATAAGTAAACGAATTTCCAGCCGTGCACCAGAATTCTATTCGAAGATATTGATAATTTTATAATATCAAATCCACTTTACTTCGTACTTATACCAAAGGTTTCATTGTTGAAACAGAGTAGATCGTTTCACTGTATTTTATGTTTTAAATATTTTACAAAAGCGAACAACTTCAAAACCGAATTTTTTTTACTTTCTACATAAAAAAATGTGCTGATTTATAAGTAAACGAATTTCCAGCCGTGCACTAGAATTCTATTCGAAGATTTTGGAAAATTTATAATATCAGATATTCTTTAAGTTGTATTAATAGCAAAAGTTTCCTTGTTGAAAAATGCATATCGTTTCACTGTATTTTATATTTTACATATTTTACAATGGCGAACAACTTCAAAACCGATTTTTTTACTTCCTATATAAGAAAAACTGCTGATTTATAAGAAAACCAATTTCCAGCCGTGTACCAGAATTCTATTCGAAGATATTGCTAATTTTATAATATCAGATCTTCTTTAACTCGTATTAATAACAAAGGTTTCATTGTGTAAAAATGCATATCGTTTCACTGTATTTTATACTTTAAATATTTTACAATGGTGAACAACTTTCAAACCGAATTTTTTTTACTTCCTACATAAGAAAAAGTGCTGATTTTTAAGTAAACAAATTTCCAGCCGTGCACCAGAATTCTATTCGAAGATATTGCTAATTTTATAATATCAGATATTCTTTAACTCGTATTAATAACAAAGGTTTCATTGTGGAAAAACGCATATCGTTACACTGTATTTTATATTTTATATATTTTACAATGGCGAACAACTTCAAAACCGATTTTTTTTTACTTCCTACATAAGAAAATTTGCTGATTTATAAATAAACGAATTTCCAGCCGTGCACCAGAATTCTATTCGAAGATATTGATAATTTTATAACATCAAATCCACTTTACCTCGTATTTATAACAAAGGTTTCATTGTTGAAACAGAGTAGATCGTTTCACTGTATTTTATATTTTTAATATTTTACAAAGTCGAACAACTTCAAACCCGATTTTTTTTACTTCCCACATAAGAAAATGTGCTGATTTATAAGTAAACGAATTTCCAGCCGTGCACAGAATTCTATTCGAAGATATTTGAAATTTTATAATATCACATCCACTTTACCTCGTATTTATAACAAAGGTTTCATTGTTGAAACAGAGTAGATCGTTTCACTGTATTTTATGTTTTAAATATTTAACAAAAGCGAACAACTTCAAAACCGATTTTTTTTTTACTTCCTACATAACAAATGTGCTGATTTATAAGTAAACGAATTTCCAGCCGTGCATAAGAATTCCATTCGAAGATATTGCAAATTTTATAATATCGCATCCACTTTACCTCGTATTTACAACAAAGGTTTCATTGTTGAAACAGAGTAGATCGTTTCACTGTATTTTATGTTTTAAATATTTTACAAAAGCGAACAACTTCAAAACCGAATTTTTTTTACTTTCTACATAACAAAATGTGCTGATTTATAAGTAAACGAATTTCCAGCCATACACCAGAATTATATTCGAAGATATTGGAAAATTTATAATATCAGATATTCTTTAAGTTGTATTAATAGCAAAGGTTTCATTGTTGAAAAATGCATATCGTTTCCCTGTATTTTATATTTTAAATATTTTACAATGGCGAACAACTTCAAAACCGAATTTTTTTTACTTCCTACATAAGAAAATGTGCTGATTTATAAGTAAACGAATTTCCAGCCGTGCACCAGAATTCTATTCGAAGATATTGATAATTTTATAATATCAAATCCACTTTACTTCGTACTTATACCAAAGGTTTCATTGTTGAAACAGAGTAGATCGTTTCACTGTATTTTATGTTTTAAATATTTTACAAAAGCGAACAACTTCAAAACCGAATTTTTTTTACTTTCTACATAAAAAAATGTGCTGATTTATAAGTAAACGAATTTCCAGCCGTGCACTAGAATTCCATTCGAAGATTTTGGAAAATTTATAATATCAGATATTCTTTAAGTTGTATTAATAGCAAAAGTTTCCTTGTTGAAAAATGCATATCGTTTCACTGTATTTTATATTTTACATATTTTACAATGGCGAACAACTTCAAAACCGATTTTTTTACTTCCTATATAAGAAAAACTGCTGATTTATAAGAAAACCAATTTCCAGCCGTGTACCAGAATTCTATTCGAAGATATTGCTAATTTTATAATATCACATCCACTTTACCTCGTATTTATAACAAAGGTTTCATTGTTGAAACAGAGTAGATCGTTTCACTGTATTTTATGTTTTAAATATTTAACAAAAGCGAACAACTTCAAAACCGATTTTTTTTTTACTTCCTACATAACAAATGTGCTGATTTATAAGTAAACGAATTTCCAGCCGTGCATAAGAATTCCATTCGAAGATATTGCAAATTTTATAATATCGCATCAACTTTACCTCGTATTTACAACAAAGGTTTCATTGTTGAAAGAGAGTAGATTGTTTCACTGTATTTTATGTTTTAAATAGTTAACAAAAGCGAACAACTTCAAAACCGATTTTTTTTTACTTCCTACATAACAAATGTGCTGATTTATAAGTAAACGAATTTCCAGCCGTGCACAAGAATTCTATTGGAAGTTATTACAAATTTTATAATATCACATCTCCTTTACCTCTTATTTATAACAAAGATTTCATTGTTGAAACAGAGTAGATCGTTTCACTGTATTTTATGTTTTAAATATTTTACAAAAGCGAACAACTTCAAAACTGATTTTTTTTTTACTTTCTACATAACAAAATGTGCTGATTTATAAGTAAACGAATTTCCAGCCATACACCAGAATTATATTCGAAGATATTGGAAAATTTATAATATCAGATATTCTTTAAGTTGTATTAATAGCAAAGGTTTCATTGTTGAAAAATGCATATCGTTTCCCTGTATTTTATATTTTAAATATTTTACAATGGCGAACAACTTCAAAACCGAATTTTTTTTACTTCCTACATAAGAAAATGTGCTGATTTATAAGTAAACGAATTTCCAGCCGTGCACCAGAATTCTATTCGAAGATATTGATAATTTTATAATATCAAATCCACTTTACTTCGTACTTATACCAAAGGTTTCATTGTTGAAACAGAGTAGATCGTTTCACTGTATTTTATGTTTTAAATATTTTACAAAAGCGAACAACTTCAAAACCGAATTTTTTTTACTTTCTACATAAAAAAATGTGCTGATTTATAAGTAAACGAATTTCCAGCCGTGCACTAGAATTCTATTCGAAGATTTTGGAAAATTTATAATATCAGATATTCTTTAAGTTGTATTAATAGCAAAAGTTTCCTTGTTGAAAAATGCATATCGTTTCACTGTATTTTATATTTTACATATTTTACAATGGCGAACAACTTCAAAACCGATTTTTTTACTTCCTATATAAGAAAAACTGCTGATTTATAAGAAAACCAATTTCCAGCCGTGTACCAGAATTCTATTCGAAGATATTGCTAATTTTATAATATCAGATCTTCTTTAACTCGTATTAATAACAAAGGTTTCATTGTGTAAAAATGCATATCGTTTCACTGTATTTTATACTTTAAATATTTTACAATGGTGAACAACTTTCAAACCGAATTTTTTTTACTTCCTACATAAGAAAAAGTGCTGATTTTTAAGTAAACAAATTTCCAGCCGTGCACCAGAATTCTATTCGAAGATATTGCTAATTTTATAATATCAGATATTCTTTAACTCGTATTAATAACAAAGGTTTCATTGTGGAAAAACGCATATCGTTACACTGTATTTTATATTTTATATATTTTACAATGGCGAACAACTTCAAAACCGATTTTTTTTTACTTCCTACATAAGAAAATTTGCTGATTTATAAATAAACGAATTTCCAGCCGTGCACCAGAATTCTATTCGAAGATATTGATAATTTTATAACATCAAATCCACTTTACCTCGTATTTATAACAAAGGTTTCATTGTTGAAACAGAGTAGATCGTTTCACTGTATTTTATATTTTTAATATTTTACAAAGTCGAACAACTTCAAACCCGATTTTTTTTTACTTCCCACATAAGAAAATGTGCTGATTTATAAGTAAACGAATTTCCAGCAGTGAACAGAATTCTATTCGAAGATATTTGAAATTTTATAATATCACATCCACTTTACCTCGTATTTATAACAAAGGTTTCATTGTTGAAACAGAGTAGATCGTTTCACTGTATTTTATGTTTTAAATATTTAACAAAAGCGAACAACTTCAAAACCGATTTTTTTTTTACTTCCTACATAACAAATGTGCTGATTTATAAGTAAACGAATTTCCAGCCGTGTATAAGAATTCCATTCGAAGATATTGCAAATTTTATAATATCGCATCCACTTTACCTCGTATTTACAACAAAGGTTTCATTGTTGAAAGAGAGTAGATGGTTTCACTGTATTTTATGTTTTAAATAGTTAACAAAAGCGAACAACTTCAAAACCGATTTTTTTTTACTTCCTACATAACAAATGTGCTGATTTATAAGTAAACGAATTTCCAGCCGTGCACAAGAATTCTATTGGAAGTTATTACAAATTTTATAATATCACATCTCCTTTACCTCTTATTTATAACAAAGATTTCATTGTTGAAACAGAGTAGATCGTTTCACTGTATTTTATGTTTTAAATATTTTACAAAAGCGAACAACTTCAAAACTGATTTTTTTTTACTTTCTACATAACAAAATGTGCTGATTTATAAGTAAACGAATTTCCAGCCATACACCAGAATTATATTCGAAGATATTGGAAAATTTATAATATCAGATATTCTTTAAGTTGTATTAATAGCAAAGGTTTCATTGTTGAAAAATGCATATCGTTTCCCTGTATTTTATATTTTAAATATTTTACAATGGCGAACAACTTCAAAACCGAATTTTTTTTACTTCCTACATAAGAAAATGTGCTGATTTATAAGTAAACGAATTTCCAGCCGTGCACCAGAATTCTATTCGAAGATATTGATAATTTTATAATATCAAATCCACTTTACTTCGTACTTATACCAAAGGTTTCATTGTTGAAACAGAGTAGATCGTTTCACTGTATTTTATGTTTTAAATATTTTACAAAAGCGAACAACTTCAAAACCGAATTTTTTTTACTTTCTACATAAAAAAATGTGCTGATTTATAAGTAAACGAATTTCCAGCCGTGCACTAGAATTCTATTCGAAGATTTTGGAAAATTTATAATATCAGATATTCTTTAAGTTGTATTAATAGCAAAAGTTTCCTTGTTGAAAAATGCATATCGTTTCACTGTATTTTATATTTTACATATTTTACAATGGCGAACAACTTCAAAACCGATTTTTTTACTTCCTATATAAGAAAAACTGCTGATTTATAAGAAAACCAATTTCCAGCCGTGTACCAGAATTCTATTCGAAGATATTGCTAATTTTATAATATCAGATCTTCTTTAACTCGTATTAATAACAAAGGTTTCATTGTGTAAAAATGCATATCGTTTCACTGTATTTTATACTTTAAATATTTTACAATGGTGAACAACTTTCAAACCGAATTTTTTTTACTTCCTACATAAGAAAAAGTGCTGATTTTTAAGTAAACAAATTTCCAGCCGTGCACCAGAATTCTATTCGAAGATATTGCTAATTTTATAATATCAGATATTCTTTAACTCGTATTAATAACAAAGGTTTCATTGTGGAAAAACGCATATCGTTACACTGTATTTTATATTTTATATATTTTACAATGGCGAACAACTTCAAAACCGATTTTTTTTTACTTCCTACATAAGAAAATTTGCTGATTTATAAATAAACGAATTTCCAGCCGTGCACCAGAATTCTATTCGAAGATATTGATAATTTTATAACATCAAATCCACTTTACCTCGTATTTATAACAAAGGTTTCATTGTTGAAACAGAGTAGATCGTTTCACTGTATTTTATATTTTTAATATTTTACAAAGTCGAACAACTTCAAACCCGATTTTTTTTTACTTCCCACATAAGAAAATGTGCTGATTTATAAGTAAACGAATTTCCAGCAGTGAACAGAATTCTATTCGAAGATATTTGAAATTTTATAATATCACATCCACTTTACCTCGTATTTATAACAAAGGTTTCATTGTTGAAACAGAGTAGATCGTTTCACTGTATTTTATGTTTTAAATATTTAACAAAAGCGAACAACTTCAAAACCGATTTTTTTTTTACTTCCTACATAACAAATGTGCTGATTTATAAGTAAACGAATTTCCAGCCGTGCATAAGAATTCCATTCGAAGATATTGCAAATTTTATAATATCGCATCCACTTTACCTCGTATTTACAACAAAGGTTTCATTGTTGAAAGAGAGTAGATGGTTTCACTGTATTTTATGTTTTAAATAGTTAACAAAAGCGAACAACTTCAAAACCGATTTTTTTTTACTTCCTACATAACAAATGTGCTGATTTATAAGTAAACGAATTTCCAGCCGTGCACAAGAATTCTATTGGAAGTTATTACAAATTTTATAATATCACATCTCCTTTACCTCTTATTTATAACAAAGATTTCATTGTTGAAACAGAGTAGATCGTTTCACTGTATTTTATGTTTTAAATATTTTACAAAAGCGAACAACTTCAAAACTGATTTTTTTTTACTTTCTACATAACAAAATGTGCTGATTTATAAGTAAACGAATTTCCAGCCATACACCAGAATTATATTCGAAGATATTGGAAAATTTATAATATCAGATATTCTTTAAGTTGTATTAATAGCAAAGGTTTCATTGTTGAAAAATGCATATCGTTTCCCTGTATTTTATATTTTAAATATTTTACAATGGCGAACAACTTCAAAACCGAATTTTTTTTACTTCCTACATAAGAAAATGTGCTGATTTATAAGTAAACGAATTTCCAGCCGTGCACCAGAATTCTATTCGAAGATATTGATAATTTTATAATATCAAATCCACTTTACTTCGTACTTATACCAAAGGTTTCATTGTTGAAACAGAGTAGATCGTTTCACTGTATTTTATGTTTTAAATATTTTACAAAAGCGAACAACTTCAAAACCGAATTTTTTTTACTTTCTACATAAAAAAATGTGCTGATTTATAAGTAAACGAATTTCCAGCCGTGCACTAGAATTCTATTCGAAGATTTTGGAAAATTTATAATATCAGATATTCTTTAAGTTGTATTAATAGCAAAAGTTTCCTTGTTGAAAAATGCATATCGTTTCACTGTATTTTATATTTTACATATTTTACAATGGCGAACAACTTCAAAACCGATTTTTTTACTTCCTATATAAGAAAAACTGCTGATTTATAAGAAAACCAATTTCCAGCCGTGTACCAGAATTCTATTCGAAGATATTGCTAATTTTATAATATCAGATCTTCTTTAACTCGTATTAATAACAAAGGTTTCATTGTGTAAAAATGCATATCGTTTCACTGTATTTTATACTTTAAATATTTTACAATGGTGAACAACTTTCAAACCGAATTTTTTTTACTTCCTACATAAGAAAAAGTGCTGATTTTTAAGTAAACAAATTTCCAGCCGTGCACCAGAATTCTATTCAAAGATATTGCTAATTTTATAATATCAGATATTCTTTAACTCGTATTAATAACAAAGGTATCATTGTGGAAAAACGCATATCGTTACACTGTATTTTATATTTTATATATTTTACAATGGCGAACAACTTCAAAACCGATTTTTTTTTTACTTCCTACATAAGAAAATTTGCTGATTTATAAATAAACGAATTTCCAGCCGTGCACCAGAATTCTATTCGAAGATATTGATAATTTTATAACATCAAATCCACTTTACCTCGTATTTATAACAAAGGTTTCATTGTTGAAACAGAGTAGATCGTTTCACTGTATTTTATGTTTTAAATATTTAACAAAAGCGAACAACTTCAAAACCGATTTTTTTTTTACTTCCTACATAACAAATGTGCTGATTTATAAGTAAACGAATTTCCAGCCGTGCATAAGAATTCCATTCGAAGATATTGCAAATTTTATAATATCGCATCCACTTTACCTCGTATTTACAACAAAGGTTTCATTGTTGAAAGAGAGTAGATCGTTTCACTGTATTTTATGTTTTAAATAGTTAACAAAAGCGAACAACTTCAAAACCGATTTTTTTTTACTTCCTACATAACAAATGTGCTGATTTATAAGTAAACGAATTTCCAGCCGTGCACAAGAATTCTATTGGAAGTTATTACAAATTTTATAATATCACATCTCCTTTACCTCTTATTTATAACAAAGATTTCATTGTTGAAACAGAGTAGATCGTTTCACTGTATTTTATGTTTTAAATATTTTACAAAAGCGAACAACTTCAAAACTGATTTTTTTTTTACTTTCTACATAACAAAATGTGCTGATTTATAAGTAAACGAATTTCCAGCCATGCACCAGAATTATATTCGAAGATATTGGAAAATTTATAATATCAGATATTCTTTAAGTTGTATTAATAGCAAAGGTTTCATTGTTGAAAAATGCATATCGTTTCCCTGTATTTTATATTTTAAATATTTTACAATGGCGAACAACTTCAAAACCGAAATTTTTTTACTTCCTACATAAGAAAATGTGCTGATTTATAAGTAAACGAATTTCCAGCCGTGCACCGGAATTCTATTCGAAGATATTGATAATTTTATAATATCAAATCCACTTTACTTCGTACTTATACCAAAGGTTTCATTGTTGAAACAGAGTAGATCGTTTCACTGTATTTTATGTTTTAAATATTTTACAAAAGCGAACAACTTCAAAACCGAATTTTTTTTACTTTCTACATAAAAAAATGTGCTGATTTATAAGTAAACGAATTTCCAGCCGTACACTAGAATTCTATTCGAAGATTTTGGAAAATTTATAATATCAGATATTCTTTAAGTTGTATTAATAGCAAAAGTTTCCTTGTTGAAAAATGCATATCGTTTCACTGTATTTTATATTTTACATATTTTACAATGGCGAACAACTTCAAAACCGATTTTTTTACTTCCTATATAAGAAAAACTGCTGATTTATAAGAAAACCAATTTCCAGCCGTCTACCAGAATTCTATTCGAAGATATTGCTAATTTTATAATATCAGATATTCTTTAACTCGTATTAATTTGTAAATATTTTACAAAGGTAAACAACTTGTATTTTCAACCGAATTTTTTTTACTTCCTACATAAGAAAAAGTGCTGATTTTTAAGTAAACAAATTTCCAGCCGTGCACCAGAATTCTATTCGAAGATATTGCTAATTTTATAATATCAGATATTCTTTAACTCGTATTAATAACAAACGTTTCATTGTGGAAAAACGCATATCGTTACACTGTATTTTATATTTTATATATTTTACAATGGCGAACAACTTCAAAACCGATTTTTTTTTACTTCCTACATAAGAAAATTTGCTGATTTATAAATAAACGAATTTCCAGCCGTGCACCAGAATTCTAGTCGAAGATATTGATAATTTTATAACATCAAATCCACTTTACCTCGTATTTATAACAAAGGTTTCATTGTTGAAACAGAGTAGATCGTTTCACTGTATTTTATATTTTTAATATTTTACAAAGTCGAACAACTTCAAACCCGATTTTTTGTTACTTCCTACATAAAAAATGTGCTGATTTATAAGTAAACGAATTTCCAGCCGGGCACAAGAATTCTATTGGAAGTTATTGCAAATTTTATAATATCGCATCCACTTTACCTCGTATTTACAACAAAGGTTTCATTGTTGAAAGAGAGTAGATCGTTTCACTGTATTTTATGTTTTAAATAGTTAACAAAAGCGAACAACTTCAAAACCGATTTTTTTTTACTTCCTACATAACAAATGTGCTGATTTATAAGTAAACGAATTTCCAGCCGTGCACAAGAATTCTATTGGAAGTTATTACAAATTTTATAATATCACATCTCCTTTACCTCTTATTTATAACAAAGATTTCATTGTTGAAACAGAGTAGATCGTTTCACTGTATTTTATGTTTTAAATATTTTACAAAAGCGAACAACTTCAAAACTGATTTTTTTTTTACTTTCTACATAACAAAATGTGCTGATTTATAAGTAAACGAATTTCCAGCCATGCACCAGAATTATATTCGAAGATATTGGAAAATTTATAATATCAGATATTCTTTAAGTTGTATTAATAGCAAAGGTTTCATTGTTGAAAAATGCATATCGTTTCCCTGTATTTTATATTTTAAATATTTTACAATGGCGAACAACTTCAAAACCGAAATTTTTTTACTTCCTACATAAGAAAATGTGCTGATTTATAAGTAAACGAATTTCCAGCCGTGCACCGGAATTCTATTCGAAGATATTGATAATTTTATAATATCAAATCCACTTTACTTCGTACTTATACCAAAGGTTTCATTGTTGAAACAGAGTAGATCGTTTCACTGTATTTTATGTTTTAAATATTTTACAAAAGCGAACAACTTCAAAACCGAATTTTTTTTACTTTCTACATAAAAAAATGTGCTGATTTATAAGTAAACGAATTTCCAGCCGTACACTAGAATTCTATTCGAAGATTTTGGAAAATTTATAATATCAGATATTCTTTAAGTTGTATTAATAGCAAAAGTTTCCTTGTTGAAAAATGCATATCGTTTCACTGTATTTTATATTTTACATATTTTACAATGGCGAACAACTTCAAAACCGATTTTTTTACTTCCTATATAAGAAAAACTGCTGATTTATAAGAAAACCAATTTCCAGCCGTCTACCAGAATTCTATTCGAAGATATTGCTAATTTTATAATATCAGATATTCTTTAACTCGTATTAATTTGTAAATATTTTACAAAGGTAAACAACTTGTATTTTCAACCGAATTTTTTTTACTTCCTACATAAGAAAAAGTGCTGATTTTTAAGTAAACAAATTTCCAGCCGTGCACCAGAATTCTATTCGAAGATATTGCTAATTTTATAATATCAGATATTCTTTAACTCGTATTAATAACAAACGTTTCATTGTGGAAAAACGCATATCGTTACACTGTATTTTATATTTTATATATTTTACAATGGCGAACAACTTCAAAACCGATTTTTTTTTACTTCCTACATAAGAAAATTTGCTGATTTATAAATAAACGAATTTCCAGCCGTGCACCAGAATTCTAGTCGAAGATATTGATAATTTTATAACATCAAATCCACTTTACCTCGTATTTATAACAAAGGTTTCATTGTTGAAACAGAGTAGATCGTTTCACTGTATTTTATATTTTTAATATTTTACAAAGTCGAACAACTTCAAACCCGATTTTTTGTTACTTCCTACATAAAAAATGTGCTGATTTATAAGTAAACGAATTTCCAGCCGGGCACAAGAATTCTATTGGAAGTTATTGCAAATTTTATAATATCACATCTCTTTTACCTCTTTTTTATAACAAAGATTTCATTGTTGAAACAGAGAAGATCGTTTCACTGTATTTTATGTTTTAAATATTTTACAAAGGTGAACAACTTCAAAACCGATTTTTTTTTACTTCGTACATAAGAAAATGTGCTGATTTATAAGTAATCGAATTTCCATCCGTGCACCAGAATTCTAATCGAAGATATTGCTACTTTTATAATATCACATCCACTTTACCTCGTATTTATAACAAAGGTTTCATTGTTGAAAAATGTTTATCGTTTCAGTGTATTTTATATTTTTAATATTTTACAAAGTCGAACAACTTCAAAACCGAATTTTTTTACTTCCGATATAAGAAAAAGTGCTGATTTATAAGAAAACCATTTTCCAGCCGTGTATCAGAATTCTATTCGAAGATATTGCTAATTGTATAATATCAGATCTTCTTTAACTCGTATTAATAACAAAGGTTTCATTGTTGAAAAATGCATATCGTTTCACTGTATTTTATACTTTAAATATTTTACAATGGCGAACAACTTCAAAACCGATTTTTTTTTTACTTCCTACATAAAAAATGTGCTGATTTATAAGTAAACGAATTTCCAGCCGTGCAACAGAATTCTGTTCGAAGATATTGCAAATTTTATAATATCACTTCTCCTTTACCTCTTATTTATAATAAACGTTTCATTGTTGAAAAAGAGTAGATCTTTCACTGTATTTTACGTTTTAAATATTTTACAAAGGTAAACAACTTGTAAACCGAATTTTTTTTATTTCATACATAAGAAAAAGTGCTGATTTATAAGTAAACGAATTTCCAGCCGTGCACCAGAATTCTATTCAAAGATATTGCTAATTTTATAATATCAGATCTTCTTTAACTCGTATTAATAACAAAGGTTTCATTGTTGAGAAATGCATATCGTTTCACTGTATTTTATATTTTTAATATTTTACAATGGCGAACAACTTCAAAACCGAATTTTTTTGCTTCCTACATACAAAAATGTGCTGATTTTTAAGTAAACGAATTTCCAGCCGTGCACCAGAATTCTATTCGAATATATTGGAAATTTTATAATATCAGATCTTCTTTAACTCGTATTAATAAGAAAGGTTTCATTGTTCAAAAATGCATCTCGTTCCACTGTATTGTATATTTTAAATATTTTACAATGGCGAACAACTTCAAAACCGAATTTTTTCTTCTTCCTACATAAGAAAATATGCTGATTTATAAATAAACGAATTTCCAGCCTTGCACCAGAATTCTATTCGAAGATATTGCAAATTTCATAATATCACATCTCCTTTACCTCTTTTTTATAGCAGAGGTTTAATTGTTGAAAAAGAGTAGATCGTTTCACTGTATTTTATGTTTTAAATATTTTACAAAAGCGAACAACTTCAAAACCGATTTTTTTTTACTTCCTACATAAAAAATTTGCTGATTTATAAGTAAACGAATTTCGAGCCGTGCACAAGAATTCTATTGGACGTTATTGCAAATTTTATAATATCACATCTCCTTTACCACTTATTTATAACAAAGGTTTGATTGTTGAAAAAGAGTAGATCTTTCACTGTATTTTATGTTTTAAATATTTTACAAAGGTGAACAACTTCAAAACCGATTTTTTTTTTTACTTCGTACATAAGAAAATGTGCTGATTTTTAAGTAATCGAATTTGCATCCGTGCACCAGAATTCTATTCGAAGATATTGCTACTTTTATAATATCACATCCACTTTACCTCGTATTTATAACAAAGGTTTCATTGTTGAAACAGAGTAGATCGTTTCACTGTATTTTATATTTTAAATATTTTACAATGGCGAACAACTTCAAAACCGAATTTTTTTTACTTCCTACATAAGAAAATGTGCTGATTTATAAGTAAACGAATTTCCAGCCGTGCACTAGAATTCTATTCGAAGATTTTGGAAAATTTATAATATCAGATATTCTTTAAGTTGTATTAATAGCAAAAGTTTCCTTGTTGAAAAATGCATATCGTTTCACTGTATTTTATATTTTACATATTTTACAATGGCGAACAACTTCAAAACCGATTTTTTTACTTCCTATATAAGAAAAACTGCTGATTTATAAGAAAACCAATTTCCAGCCGTGTACCAGAATTCTATTCGAAGATATTGCTAATTTTATAATATCAGATCTTCTTTAACTCGTATTAATAACAAAGGTTTCATTGTGTAAAAATGCATATCGTTTCACTGTATTTTATACTTTAAATATTTTACAATGGTGAACAACTTTCAAACCGAATTTTTTTTACTTCCTACATAAGAAAAAGTGCTGATTTTTAAGTAAACAAATTTCCAGCCGTGCACCAGAATTCTATTCGAAGATATTGCTAATTTTATAATATCAGATATTCTTTAACTCGTATTAATAACAAAGGTTTCATTGTGGAAAAACGCATATCGTTACACTGTATTTTATATTTTATATATTTTACAATGGCGAACAACTTCAAAACCGATTTTTTTTTTACTTCCTACATAAGAAAATTTGCTGATTTATAAATAAACGAATTTCCAGCCGTGCACCAGAATTCTATTCGAAGATATTGATAATTTTATAACATCAAATCCACTTTACCTCGTATTTATAACAAAGGTTTCATTGTTGAAACAGAGTAGATCGTTTCACTGTATTTTATATTTTTAATATTTTACAAAGTCGAACAACTTCAAACCCGATTTTTTTTTACTTCCCACATAAGAAAATGTGCTGATTTATAAGTAAACGAATTTCCAGCCGTGCACAGAATTCTATTCGAAGATATTTGAAATTTTATAATATCACATCCACTTTACCTCGTATTTATAACAAAGGTTTCATTGTTGAAACAGAGTAGATCGTTTCACTGTATTTTATGTTTTAAATAGTTAACAAAAGCGAACAACTTCAAAACCGATTTTTTTTTTACTTCCTACATAACAAATGTGCTGATTTATAAGTAAACGAATTTCCAGCCGTGCAGAAGAATTCTATTGGAAGTTATTACAAATTTTATAATATCACATCTCCTTTACCTCTTATTTATAACAAAGATTTCATTGTTGAAACAGAGTAGATCGTTTCACTGTATTTTATGTTTTAAATATTTTAGAAAAGCGAACAACTTCAAAACTGATTTTTTTTTTACTTTCTACATAACAAAATGTGCTGATTTATAAGTAAACGAATTTCCAGCCATGCACCAGAATTATATTCGAAGATATTGGAAAATTTATAATATCAGATATTCTTTAAGTTGTATTAATAGCAAAGGTTTCATTGTTGAAAAATGCATATCGTTTCCCTGTATTTTATATTTTAAATATTTTACAATGGCGAACAACTTCAAAACCGAATTTTTTTTACTTCCTACATAACAAATGTGCTGATTTATAAATAAACGAATTTCCAGCCGTGCACAAGAATTCTATTGGAAGTTATTACATATTTTATAATATCACATCTCCTTTACCTCTTATTTATAACAAAGATTTCATTGTTGAAACAGAGTAGATCGTTTCACTGTATTTTATGTTTTAAATATTTTACAAAAGCGAACAATTTCAAAACCGAATTTTTTTTACTTTCTACATAAAAAAATGTGCTGATTTATAAGTAAACGAATTTCCAGCCGTGCACTAGAATTCTATTCGAAGATTTTGGAAAATTTATAATATCAGATATTCTTTAAGTTGTATTAATAGCAGAAGTTTCCTTGTTGAAAAATGCATATCGTTTCACTGTATTTTATATTTTACATATTTTACAATGGCGAACAACTTCAAAACCGATTTTTTTACTTCCTATATAAGAAAAACTGCTGATTTATAAGAAAACCAATTTCCAGCCGTGTACCAGAATTCTATTCGAAGATATTGCTAATTTTATAATATCAGATCTTCTTTAACTCGTATTAATAACAAAGGTTTCATTGTGTAAAAATGCATATCGTTTCACTGTATTTTATACTTTAAATATTTTACAATGGTGAACAACTTTCAAACCGAATTTTTTTTACTTCCTACATAAGAAAAACTGCTGATTTTTAAGTAAACAAATTTCCAGCCGTGCACCAGAATTCTATTCGAAGATATTGCTAATTTTATAATATCAGATATTCTTTAACTCGTATTAATAACAAAGGTATCATTGTGGAAAAACGCATATCGTTACACTGTATTTTATATTTTATATATTTTACAATGGCGAACAACTTCAAAACCGATTTTTTTTTTACTTCCTACATAAGAAAATTTGCTGATTTATAAATAAACGAATTTCCAGCCGTGCACCAGAATTCTATTCGAAGATATTGATAATTTTATAACATCAAATCCACTTTACCTCGTATTTATAACAAAGGTTTCATTGTTGAAACAGAGTAGATCGTTTCACTGTATTTTATGTTTTAAATATTTAACAAAAGCGAACAACTTCAAAACCGATTTTTTTTTTACTTCCTACATAACAAATGTGCTGATTTATAAGTAAACGAATTTCCAGCCGTGCATAAGAATTCCATTCGAAGATATTGCAAATTTTATAATATCGCATCCACTTTACCTCGTATTTACAACAAAGGTTTCATTGTTGAAAGAGAGTAGATCGTTTCACTGTATTTTACGTTTTAAATAGTTAACAAAAGCGAACAACTTCAAAACCGATTTTTTTTACTTCCTACATAACAAATGTGCTGATTTATAAGTAAACGAATTTCCAGCCGTGCATAAGAATTCCATTCGAAGATATTGCAAATTTTATAATATCGCATCCACTTTACCTCGTATTTACAACAAAGGTTTCATTGTTGAAAGAGAGTAGATGGTTTCACTGTATTTTATGTTTTAAATAGTTAACAAAAGCGAACAACTTCAAAACCGATTTTTTTTTACTTCCTACATAACAAATGTGCTGATTTATAAGTAAACGAATTTCCAGCCGTGCACAAGAATTCTATTGGAAGTTATTACAAATTTTATAATATCACATCTCCTTTACCTCTTATTTATAACAAAGATTTCATTGTTGAAACAGAGTAGATCGTTTCACTGTATTTTATGTTTTAAATATTTTACAAAAGCGAACAACTTCAAAACTGATTTTTTTTTACTTTCTACATAACAAAATGTGCTGATTTATAAGTAAACGAATTTCCAGCCATACACCAGAATTATATTCGAAGATATTGGAAAATTTATAATATCAGATATTCTTTAAGTTGTATTAATAGCAAAGGTTTCATTGTTGAAAAATGCATATCGTTTCCCTGTATTTTATATTTTAAATATTTTACAATGGCGAACAACTTCAAAACCGAATTTTTTTTACTTCCTACATAAGAAAATGTGCTGATTTATAAGTAAACGAATTTCCAGCCGTGCACCAGAATTCTATTCGAAGATATTGATAATTTTATAATATCAAATCCACTTTACTTCGTACTTATACCAAAGGTTTCATTGTTGAAACAGAGTAGATCGTTTCACTGTATTTTATGTTTTAAATATTTTACAAAAGCGAACAACTTCAAAACCGAATTTTTTTTACTTTCTACATAAAAAAATGTGCTGATTTATAAGTAAACGAATTTCCAGCCGTGCACTAGAATTCTATTCGAAGATTTTGGAAAATTTATAATATCAGATATTCTTTAAGTTGTATTAATAGCAAAAGTTTCCTTGTTGAAAAATGCATATCGTTTCACTGTATTTTATATTTTACATATTTTACAATGGCGAACAACTTCAAAACCGATTTTTTTACTTCCTATATAAGAAAAACTGCTGATTTATAAGAAAACCAATTTCCAGCCGTGTACCAGAATTCTATTCGAAGATATTGCTAATTTTATAATATCAGATCTTCTTTAACTCGTATTAATAACAAAGGTTTCATTGTGTAAAAATGCATATCGTTTCACTGTATTTTATACTTTAAATATTTTACAATGGTGAACAACTTTCAAACCGAATTTTTTTTACTTCCTACATAAGAAAAAGTGCTGATTTTTAAGTAAACAAATTTCCAGCCGTGCACCAGAATTCTATTCAAAGATATTGCTAATTTTATAATATCAGATATTCTTTAACTCGTATTAATAACAAAGGTATCATTGTGGAAAAACGCATATCGTTACACTGTATTTTATATTTTATATATTTTACAATGGCGAACAACTTCAAAACCGATTTTTTTTTTACTTCCTACATAAGAAAATTTGCTGATTTATAAATAAACGAATTTCCAGCCGTGCACCAGAATTCTATTCGAAGATATTGATAATTTTATAACATCAAATCCACTTTACCTCGTATTTATAACAAAGGTTTCATTGTTGAAACAGAGTAGATCGTTTCACTGTATTTTATGTTTTAAATATTTAACAAAAGCGAACAACTTCAAAACCGATTTTTTTTTTACTTCCTACATAACAAATGTGCTGATTTATAAGTAAACGAATTTCCAGCCGTGCATAAGAATTCCATTCGAAGATATTGCAAATTTTATAATATCGCATCCACTTTACCTCGTATTTACAACAAAGGTTTCATTGTTGAAAGAGAGTAGATCGTTTCACTGTATTTTACGTTTTAAATAGTTAACAAAAGCGAACAACTTCAAAACCGATTTTTTTTTACTTCCTACATAACAAATGTGCTGATTTATAAGTAAACGAATTTCCAGCCGTGCATAAGAATTCCATTCGAAGATATTGCAAATTTTATAATATCGCATCCACTTTACCTCGTATTTACAACAAAGGTTTCATTGTTGAAAGAGAGTAGATGGTTTCACTGTATTTTATGTTTTAAATAGTTAACAAAAGCGAACAACTTCAAAACCGATTTTTTTTTACTTCCTACATAACAAATGTGCTGATTTATAAGTAAACGAATTTCCAGCCGTGCACAAGAATTCTATTGGAAGTTATTACAAATTTTATAATATCACATCTCCTTTACCTCTTATTTATAACAAAGATTTCATTGTTGAAACAGAGTAGATCGTTTCACTGTATTTTATGTTTTAAATATTTTACAAAAGCGAACAACTTCAAAACTGATTTTTTTTTACTTTCTACATAACAAAATGTGCTGATTTATAAGTAAACGAATTTCCAGCCATACACCAGAATTATATTCGAAGATATTGGAAAATTTATAATATCAGATATTCTTTAAGTTGTATTAATAGCAAAGGTTTCATTGTTGAAAAATGCATATCGTTTCCCTGTATTTTATATTTTAAATATTTTACAATGGCGAACAACTTCAAAACCGAATTTTTTTTACTTCCTACATAAGAAAATGTGCTGATTTATAAGTAAACGAATTTCCAGCCGTGCACCAGAATTCTATTCGAAGATATTGATAATTTTATAATATCAAATCCACTTTACTTCGTACTTATACCAAAGGTTTCATTGTTGAAACAGAGTAGATCGTTTCACTGTATTTTATGTTTTAAATATTTTACAAAAGCGAACAACTTCAAAACCGAATTTTTTTTACTTTCTACATAAAAAAATGTGCTGATTTATAAGTAAACGAATTTCCAGCCGTGCACTAGAATTCTATTCGAAGATTTTGGAAAATTTATAATATCAGATATTCTTTAAGTTGTATTAATAGCAAAAGTTTCCTTGTTGAAAAATGCATATCGTTTCACTGTATTTTATATTTTACATATTTTACAATGGCGAACAACTTCAAAACCGAATTTTTTTTACTTCCTACATAAGAAAATGTGCTGATTTATAAGTAAACGAATTTCCAGCCGTGCACCAGAATTCTATTCGAAGATATTGATAATTTTATAATATCAAATCCACTTTACTTCGTACTTATACCAAAGGTTTCATTGTTGAAACAGAGTAGATCGTTTCACTGTATTTTATGTTTTAAATATTTTACAAAAGCGAACAACTTCAAAACCGAATTTTTTTTACTTTCTACATAAAAAAATGTGCTGATTTATAAGTAAACGAATTTCCAGCCGTGCACTAGAATTCTATTCGAAGATTTTGGAAAATTTATAATATCAGATATTCTTTAAGTTGTATTAATAGCAAAAGTTTCCTTGTTGAAAAATGCATATCGTTTCACTGTATTTTATATTTTACATATTTTACAATGGCGAACAACTTCAAAACCGATTTTTTTACTTCCTATATAAGAAAAACTGCTGATTTATAAGAAAACCAATTTCCAGCCGTGTACCAGAATTCTATTCGAAGATATTGCTAATTTTATAATATCAGATCTTCTTTAACTCGTATTAATAACAAAGGTTTCATTGTGTAAAAATGCATATCGTTTCACTGTATTTTATACTTTAAATATTTTACAATGGTGAACAACTTTCAAACCGAATTTTTTTTACTTCCTACATAAGAAAAAGTGCTGATTTTTAAGTAAACAAATTTCCAGCCGTGCACCAGAATTCTATTCAAAGATATTGCTAATTTTATAATATCAGATATTCTTTAACTCGTATTAATAACAAAGGTATCATTGTGGAAAAACGCATATCGTTACACTGTATTTTATATTTTATATATTTTACAATGGCGAACAACTTCAAAACCGATTTTTTTTTTACTTCCTACATAAGAAAATTTGCTGATTTATAAATAAACGAATTTCCAGCCGTGCACCAGAATTCTATTCGAAGATATTGATAATTTTATAACATCAAATCCACTTTACCTCGTATTTATAACAAAGGTTTCATTGTTGAAACAGAGTAGATCGTTTCACTGTATTTTATGTTTTAAATATTTAACAAAAGCGAACAACTTCAAAACCGATTTTTTTTTTACTTCCTACATAACAAATGTGCTGATTTATAAGTAAACGAATTTCCAGCCGTGCATAAGAATTCCATTCGAAGATATTGCAAATTTTATAATATCGCATCCACTTTACCTCGTATTTACAACAAAGGTTTCATTGTTGAAAGAGAGTAGATCGTTTCACTGTATTTTACGTTTTAAATAGTTAACAAAAGCGAACAACTTCAAAACCGATTTTTTTTTACTTCCTACATAACAAATGTGCTGATTTATAAGTAAACGAATTTCCAGCCGTGCATAAGAATTCCATTCGAAGATATTGCAAATTTTATAATATCGCATCCACTTTACCTCGTATTTACAACAAAGGTTTCATTGTTGAAAGAGAGTAGATGGTTTCACTGTATTTTATGTTTTAAATAGTTAACAAAAGCGAACAACTTCAAAACCGATTTTTTTTTACTTCCTACATAACAAATGTGCTGATTTATAAGTAAACGAATTTCCAGCCGTGCACAAGAATTCTATTGGAAGTTATTACAAATTTTATAATATCACATCTCCTTTACCTCTTATTTATAACAAAGATTTCATTGTTGAAACAGAGTAGATCGTTTCACTGTATTTTATGTTTTAAATATTTTACAAAAGCGAACAACTTCAAAACTGATTTTTTTTTACTTTCTACATAACAAAATGTGCTGATTTATAAGTAAACGAATTTCCAGCCATACACCAGAATTATATTCGAAGATATTGGAAAATTTATAATATCAGATATTCTTTAAGTTGTATTAATAGCAAAGGTTTCATTGTTGAAAAATGCATATCGTTTCCCTGTATTTTATATTTTAAATATTTTACAATGGCGAACAACTTCAAAACCGAATTTTTTTTACTTCCTACATAAGAAAATGTGCTGATTTATAAGTAAACGAATTTCCAGCCGTGCACCAGAATTCTATTCGAAGATATTGATAATTTTATAATATCAAATCCACTTTACTTCGTACTTATACCAAAGGTTTCATTGTTGAAACAGAGTAGATCGTTTCACTGTATTTTATGTTTTAAATATTTTACAAAAGCGAACAACTTCAAAACCGAATTTTTTTTACTTTCTACATAAAAAAATGTGCTGATTTATAAGTAAACGAATTTCCAGCCGTGCACTAGAATTCTATTCGAAGATTTTGGAAAATTTATAATATCAGATATTCTTTAAGTTGTATTAATAGCAAAAGTTTCCTTGTTGAAAAATGCATATCGTTTCACTGTATTTTATATTTTACATATTTTACAATGGCGAACAACTTCAAAACCGATTTTTTTACTTCCTATATAAGAAAAACTGCTGATTTATAAGAAAACCAATTTCCAGCCGTGTACCAGAATTCTATTCGAAGATATTGCTAATTTTATAATATCAGATCTTCTTTAACTCGTATTAATAACAAAGGTTTCATTGTGTAAAAATGCATATCGTTTCACTGTATTTTATACTTTAAATATTTTACAATGGTGAACAACTTTCAAACCGAATTTTTTTTACTTCCTACATAAGAAAAAGTGCTGATTTTTAAGTAAACAAATTTCCAGCCGTGCACCAGAATTCTATTCAAAGATATTGCTAATTTTATAATATCAGATATTCTTTAACTCGTATTAATAACAAAGGTATCATTGTGGAAAAACGCATATCGTTACACTGTATTTTATATTTTATATATTTTACAATGGCGAACAACTTCAAAACCGATTTTTTTTTTACTTCCTACATAAGAAAATTTGCTGATTTATAAATAAACGAATTTCCAGCCGTGCACCAGAATTCTATTCGAAGATATTGATAATTTTATAACATCAAATCCACTTTACCTCGTATTTATAACAAAGGTTTCATTGTTGAAACAGAGTAGATCGTTTCACTGTATTTTATGTTTTAAATATTTAACAAAAGCGAACAACTTCAAAACCGATTTTTTTTTTACTTCCTACATAACAAATGTGCTGATTTATAAGTAAACGAATTTCCAGCCGTGCATAAGAATTCCATTCGAAGATATTGCAAATTTTATAATATCGCATCCACTTTACCTCGTATTTACAACAAAGGTTTCATTGTTGAAAGAGAGTAGATCGTTTCACTGTATTTTATGTTTTAAATAGTTAACAAAAGCGAACAACTTCAAAACCGATTTTTTTTTACTTCCTACATAACAAATGTGCTGATTTATAAGTAAACGAATTTCCAGCCGTGCACAAGAATTCTATTGGAAGTTATTACAAATTTTATAATATCACATCTCCTTTACCTCTTATTTATAACAAAGATTTCATTGTTGAAACAGAGTAGATCGTTTCACTGTATTTTATGTTTTAAATATTTTACAAAAGCGAACAACTTCAAAACTGATTTTTTTTTTACTTTCTACATAACAAAATGTGCTGATTTATAAGTAAACGAATTTCCAGCCATGCACCAGAATTATATTCGAAGATATTGGAAAATTTATAATATCAGATATTCTTTAAGTTGTATTAATAGCAAAGGTTTCATTGTTGAAAAATGCATATCGTTTCCCTGTATTTTATATTTTAAATATTTTACAATGGCGAACAACTTCAAAACCGAAATTTTTTTACTTCCTACATAAGAAAATGTGCTGATTTATAAGTAAACGAATTTCCAGCCGTGCACCGGAATTCTATTCGAAGATATTGATAATTTTATAATATCAAATCCACTTTACTTCGTACTTATACCAAAGGTTTCATTGTTGAAACAGAGTAGATCGTTTCACTGTATTTTATGTTTTAAATATTTTACAAAAGCGAACAACTTCAAAACCGAATTTTTTTTACTTTCTACATAAAAAAATGTGCTGATTTATAAGTAAACGAATTTCCAGCCGTACACTAGAATTCTATTCGAAGATTTTGGAAAATTTATAATATCAGATATTCTTTAAGTTGTATTAATAGCAAAAGTTTCCTTGTTGAAAAATGCATATCGTTTCACTGTATTTTATATTTTACATATTTTACAATGGCGAACAACTTCAAAACCGATTTTTTTACTTCCTATATAAGAAAAACTGCTGATTTATAAGAAAACCAATTTCCAGCCGTCTACCAGAATTCTATTCGAAGATATTGCTAATTTTATAATATCAGATATTCTTTAACTCGTATTAATTTGTAAATATTTTACAAAGGTAAACAACTTGTATTTTCAACCGAATTTTTTTTACTTCCTACATAAGAAAAAGTGCTGATTTTTAAGTAAACAAATTTCCAGCCGTGCACCAGAATTCTATTCGAAGATATTGCTAATTTTATAATATCAGATATTCTTTAACTCGTATTAATAACAAACGTTTCATTGTGGAAAAACGCATATCGTTACACTGTATTTTATATTTTATATATTTTACAATGGCGAACAACTTCAAAACCGATTTTTTTTTACTTCCTACATAAGAAAATTTGCTGATTTATAAATAAACGAATTTCCAGCCGTGCACCAGAATTCTAGTCGAAGATATTGATAATTTTATAACATCAAATCCACTTTACCTCGTATTTATAACAAAGGTTTCATTGTTGAAACAGAGTAGATCGTTTCACTGTATTTTATATTTTTAATATTTTACAAAGTCGAACAACTTCAAACCCGATTTTTTGTTACTTCCTACATAAAAAATGTGCTGATTTATAAGTAAACGAATTTCCAGCCGGGCACAAGAATTCTATTGGAAGTTATTGCAAATTTTATAATATCACATCTCTTTTACCTCTTTTTTATAACAAAGATTTCATTGTTGAAACAGAGAAGATCGTTTCACTGTATTTTATGTTTTAAATATTTTACAAAGGTGAACAACTTCAAAACCGATTTTTTTTTACTTCGTACATAAGAAAATGTGCTGATTTATAAGTAATCGAATTTCCATCCGTGCACCAGAATTCTAATCGAAGATATTGCTACTTTTATAATATCACATCCACTTTACCTCGTATTTATAACAAAGGTTTCATTGTTGAAAAATGTTTATCGTTTCAGTGTATTTTATATTTTTAATATTTTACAAAGTCGAACAACTTCAAAACCGAATTTTTTTACTTCCGATATAAGAAAAAGTGCTGATTTATAAGAAAACCATTTTCCAGCCGTGTATCAGAATTCTATTCGAAGATATTGCTAATTGTATAATATCAGATCTTCTTTAACTCGTATTAATAACAAAGGTTTCATTGTTGAAAAATGCATATCGTTTCACTGTATTTTATACTTTAAATATTTTACAATGGCGA
The DNA here is from genome assembly GCA_963931845.1 of Maratus michaelseni. Taxonomy (NCBI): domain Eukaryota; kingdom Metazoa; phylum Arthropoda; class Arachnida; order Araneae; family Salticidae; genus Maratus; species Maratus michaelseni. Next base: position 255,475,315 of record OZ007597.1, on the reverse strand, counting down.
ACAACTTCAAAACCGATTTTTTTTTTACTTCCTACATAAAAAATGTGCTGATTTATAAGTAAACGAATTTCCAGCCGTGCAACAGAATTCTGTTCGAAGATATTGCAAATTTTATAATATCACTTCTCCTTTACCTCTTATTTATAATAAACGTTTCATTGTTGAAAAAGAGTAGATCTTTCACTGTATTTTACGTTTTAAATATTTTACAAAGGTAAACAACTTGTAAACCGAATTTTTTTTATTTCATACATAAGAAAAAGTGCTGATTTATAAGTAAACGAATTTCCAGCCGTGCACCAGAATTCTATTCAAAGATATTGCTAATTTTATAATATCAGATCTTCTTTAACTCGTATTAATAACAAAGGTTTCATTGTTGAGAAATGCATATCGTTTCACTGTATTTTATATTTTTAATATTTTACAATGGCGAACAACTTCAAAACCGAATTTTTTTGCTTCCTACATACAAAAATGTGCTGATTTTTAAGTAAACGAATTTCCAGCCGTGCACCAGAATTCTATTCGAAGATATTGCAAATTTCATAATATCACATCTCCTTTACCTCTTTTTTATAGCAGAGGTTTAATTGTTGAAAAAGAGTAGATCGTTTCACTGTATTTTATGTTTTAAATATTTTACAAAAGCGAACAACTTCAAAACCGATTTTTTTTTACTTCCTACATAAAAAATTTGCTGATTTATGAGTAAACGAATTTCGAGCCGTGCACAAGAATTCTATTGGACGTTATTGCAAATTTTATAATATCACATCTCCTTTACCACTTATTTATAACAAAGGTTTGATTGTTGAAAAAGAGTAGATCTTTCACTGTATTTTATGTTTTAAATATTTTACAAAGGTGAACAACTTCAAAACCGATTTTTTTTTTTACTTCGTACATAAGAAAATGTGCTGATTTTTAAGTAATCGAATTTGCATCCGTGCACCAGAATTCTATTCGAAGATATTGCTACTTTTATAATATCACATCCACTTTACCTCGTATTTATAACAAAGGTTTCATTGTTGAAACAGAGTAGATCGTTTCACTGTATTTTATATTTTAAATATTTTACAATGGCGAACAACTTCAAAACCGAATTTTTTTTACTTCCTACATAAGAAAATGTGCTGATTTATAAGTAAACGAATTTCCAGCCGTGCACTAGAATTCTATTCGAAGATTTTGGAAAATTTATAATATCAGATATTCTTTAAGTTGTATTAATAGCAAAAGTTTCCTTGTTGAAAAATGCATATCGTTTCACTGTATTTTATATTTTACATATTTTACATTGGCGAACAACTTCAAAACCGATTTTTTTACTTCCTATATAAGAAAAACTGCTGATTTATAAGAAAACCAATTTCCAGCCGTGTACCAGAATTCTATTCGAAGATATTGCTAATTTTATAATATCAGATCTTCTTTAACTCGTATTAATAACAAAGGTTTCATTGTGTAAAAATGCATATCGTTTCACTGTATTTTATACTTTAAATATTTTACAATGGTGAACAACTTTCAAACCGAATTTTTTTTACTTCCTACATAAGAAAAAGTGCTGATTTTTAAGTAAACAAATTTCCAGCCGTGCACCAGAATTCTATTCGAAGATATTGCTAATTTTATAATATCAGATATTCTTTAACTCGTATTAATAACAAAGGTTTCATTGTGGAAAAACGCATATCGTTACACTGTATTTTATATTTTATATATTTTACAATGGCGAACAACTTCAAAACCGATTTTTTTTTTACTTCCTACATAAGAAAATTTGCTGATTTATAAATAAACGAATTTCCAGCCGTGCACCAGAATTCTATTCGAAGATATTGATAATTTTATAACATCAAATCCACTTTACCTCGTATTTATAACAAAGGTTTCATTGTTGAAACAGAGTAGATCGTTTCACTGTATTTTATATTTTTAATATTTTACAAAGTCGAACAACTTCAAACCCGATTTTTTTTTACTTCCCACATAAGAAAATGTGCTGATTTATAAGTAAACGAATTTCCAGCCGTGCACAGAATTCTATTCGAAGATATTTGAAATTTTATAATATCACATCCACTTTACCTCGTATTTATAACAAAGGTTTCATTGTTGAAACAGAGTAGATCGTTTCACTGTATTTTATGTTTTAAATAGTTAACAAAAGCGAACAACTTCAAAACCGATTTTTTTTTTACTTCCTACATAACAAATGTGCTGATTTATAAGTAAACGAATTTCCAGCCGTGCAGAAGAATTCTATTGGAAGTTATTACAAATTTTATAATATCACATCTCCTTTACCTCTTATTTATAACAAAGATTTCATTGTTGAAACAGAGTAGATCGTTTCACTGTATTTTATGTTTTAAATATTTTACAAAAGCGAACAACTTCAAAACTGATTTTTTTTTTACTTTCTACATAACAAAATGTGCTGATTTATAAGTAAACGAATTTCCAGCCATGCACCAGAATTATATTCGAAGATATTGGAAAATTTATAATATCAGATATTCTTTAAGTTGTATTAATAGCAAAGGTTTCATTGTTGAAAAATGCATATCGTTTCCCTGTATTTTATATTTTAAATATTTTACAATGGCGAACAACTTCAAAACCGAATTTTTTTTACTTCCTACATAACAAATGTGCTGATTTATAAATAAACGAATTTCCAGCCGTGCACAAGAATTCTATTGGAAGTTATTACATATTTTATAATATCACATCTCCTTTACCTCTTATTTATAACAAAGATTTCATTGTTGAAACAGAGTAGATCGTTTCACTGTATTTTATGTTTTAAATATTTTACAAAAGCGAACAATTTCAAAACCGAATTTTTTTTACTTTCTACATAAAAAAATGTGCTGATTTATAAGTAAACGAATTTCCAGCCGTGCACTAGAATTCTATTCGAAGATTTTGGAAAATTTATAATATCAGATATTCTTTAAGTTGTATTAATAGCAGAAGTTTCCTTGTTGAAAAATGCATATCGTTTCACTGTATTTTATATTTTACATATTTTACAATGGCGAACAACTTCAAAACCGATTTTTTTACTTCCTATATAAGAAAAACTGCTGATTTATAAGAAAACCAATTTCCAGCCGTGTACCAGAATTCTATTCGAAGATATTGCTAATTTTATAATATCAGATCTTCTTTAACTCGTATTAATAACAAAGGTTTCATTGTGTAAAAATGCATATCGTTTCACTGTATTTTATACTTTAAATATTTTACAATGGTGAACAACTTTCAAACCGAATTTTTTTTACTTCCTACATAAGAAAAACTGCTGATTTTTAAGTAAACAAATTTCCAGCCGTGCACCAGAATTCTATTCGAAGATATTGCTAATTTTATAATATCAGATATTCTTTAACTCGTATTAATAACAAAGGTATCATTGTGGAAAAACGCATATCGTTACACTGTATTTTATATTTTATATATTTTACAATGGCGAACAACTTCAAAACCGATTTTTTTTTTACTTCCTACATAAGAAAATTTGCTGATTTATAAATAAACGAATTTCCAGCCGTGCACCAGAATTCTATTCGAAGATATTGATAATTTTATAACATCAAATCCACTTTACCTCGTATTTATAACAAAGGTTTCATTGTTGAAACAGAGTAGATCGTTTCACTGTATTTTATGTTTTAAATATTTAACAAAAGCGAACAACTTCAAAACCGATTTTTTTTTTACTTCCTACATAACAAATGTGCTGATTTATAAGTAAACGAATTTCCAGCCGTGCATAAGAATTCCATTCGAAGATATTGCAAATTTTATAATATCGCATCCACTTTACCTCGTATTTACAACAAAGGTTTCATTGTTGAAAGAGAGTAGATCGTTTCACTGTATTTTACGTTTTAAATAGTTAACAAAAGCGAACAACTTCAAAACCGATTTTTTTTTACTTCCTACATAACAAATGTGCTGATTTATAAGTAAACGAATTTCCAGCCGTGCACAAGAATTCTATTGGAAGTTATTACAAATTTTATAATATCACATCTCCTTTACCTCTTATTTATAACAAAGATTTCATTGTTGAAACAGAGTAGATCGTTTCACTGTATTTTATGTTTTAAATATTTTACAAAAGCGAACAACTTCAAAACTGATTTTTTTTTTACTTTCTACATAACAAAATGTGCTGATTTATAAGTAAACGAATTTCCAGCCATGCACCAGAATTATATTCGAAGATATTGGAAAATTTATAATATCAGATATTCTTTAAGTTGTATTAATAGCAAAGGTTTCATTGTTGAAAAATGCATATCGTTTCCCTGTATTTTATATTTTAAATATTTTACAATGGCGAACAACTTCAAAACCGAATTTTTTTTACTTCCTACATAAGAAAATGTGCTGAATTATAAGTAAACGAATTTCCAGCCGTGCACCGGAATTCTATTCGAAGATATTGATAATTTTATAATATCAAATCCACTTTACTTCGTACTTATACCAAAGGTTTCATTGTTGAAACAGAGTAGATCGTTTCACTGTATTTTATGTTTTAAATATTTTACAAAAGCGAACAACTTCAAAACCGAATTTTTTTTACTTTCTACATAAAAAAATGTGCTGATTTATAAGTAAACGAATTTCCAGCCGTGCACTAGAATTCTATTCGAAGATTTTGGAAAATTTATAATATCAGATATACTTTAAGTTGTATTAATAGCAAAAGTTTCCTTGTTGAAAAATGCATATCGTTTCACTGTATTTTATATTTTACATATTTTACAATGGCGAACAACTTCAAAACCGATTTTTTTACTTCCTATATAAGAAAAACTGCTGATTTATAAGAAAACCAATTTCCAGCCGTGTACCAGAATTCTATTCGAAGATATTGCTAATTTTATAATATCAGATATTCTTTAACTCGTATTAATTTGTAAATATTTTACAAAGGTAAACAACTTGTATTTTCAACCGAATTTTTTTTACTTCCTACATAAGAAAAAGTGCTGATTTTTAAGTAAACAAATTTCCAGCCGTGCACCAGAATTCTATTCGAAGATATTGCTAATTTTATAATATCAGATATTCTTTAACTCGTATTAATAACAAAGGTTTCATTGTGGAAAAACGCATATCGTTACACTGTATTTTATATTTTATATATTTTACAATGGCGAACAACTTCAAAACCGATTTTTTTTTACTTCCTACATAAGAAAATTTGCTGATTTATAAATAAACGAATTTCCAGCCGTGCACCAGAATTCTAGTCGAAGATATTGATAATTTTATAACATCAAATCCACTTTACCTCGTATTTATAACAAAGGTTTCATTGTTGAAACAGAGTAGATCGTTTCACTGTATTTTATATTTTTAATATTTTACAAAGTCGAACAACTTCAAACCCGATTTTTTTTTACTTCCTACATAAAAAATGTGCTGATTTATAAGTAAACGAATTTCCAGCCGGGCACAAGAATTCTATTGGAAGTTATTTATAATAAACGTTTCATTGTTGAAAAAGAGTAGATCTTTCACTGTATTTTACGTTTTAAATATTTTACAAAGGTAAACAACTTGTAAACCGAATTTTTTTTATTTCATACATAAGAAAAAGTGCTGATTTATAAGTAAACGAATTTCCAGCCGTGCACCAGAATTCTATTCAAAGATATTGCTAATTTTATAATATCAGATCTTCTTTAACTCGTATTAATAACAAAGGTTTCATTGTTGAAAAATGCATATCGTTTCACTGTATTTTATATTTTAAATATTTTACAATGGCGAACAACTTCAAAACCGAATTTTTTTGCTTCCTACATACAAAAATGTGCTGATTTTTAAGTAAACGAATTTCCAGCCGTGCACCAGAATTCTATTCGAATATATTGGAAATTTTATAATATCAGATCTTCTTTAACTCGTATTAATAAGAAAGGTTTCATTGTTCAAAAATGCATCTCGTTCCACTGTATTGTATATTTTAAATATTTTACAATGGCGAACAACTTCAAAACCGAATTTTTTCTTCTTCCTACATAAGAAAATATGCTGATTTATAAATAAACGAATTTCCAGCCTTGCACCAGAATTCTATTCGAAGATATTGCAAATTTCATAATATCACATCTCCTTTACTTCTTTTTTATAGCAGAGGTTTAATTGTTGAAAAAGAGTAGATCGTTTCACTGTATTTTATGTTTTAAATATTTTACAAAAGCGAACAAATTCAAAACCGATTTTTTTTTACTTCCTACATAAAAAATTTGCTGATTTATAAGTAAACGAATTTCGAGCCGTGCACAAGAATTCTATTGGACGTTATTGCAAATTTTATAATATCACATCTCCTTTACCACTTATTTATAACAAAGGTTTGATTGTTGAAAAAGAGTAGATCTTTCACTGTATTTTATGTTTTAAATATTTTACAAAGGTGAACAACTTCAAAACCGATTTTTTTTTTTTTACTTCGTACATAAGAAAATGTGCTGATTTTTAAGTAATCGAATTTGCATCCGTGCACCAGAATTCTATTCGAAGATATTGCTACTTTTATAATATCACATCCACTTTACCTCGTATTTATAACAAAGGTTTCATTGTTGAAACAGAGTAGATCGTTTCACTGTATTTTATATTTTAAATATTTTACAAAGTCGAACAACTTCAAAACCGAATTTTTTTTACTTCCTGTATAAGAAAAAGTGCTGATTTATAAGAAAACCATTTTCCAGCCGTGTATCAGAATTCTATTCGAAGATATTGCTAATAGTATAATATCAGATCTTCTTTAACTCGTATTAATAACAAAGGTTTCATTGTTGAAAAATGCATATCGTTTCACTGTATTTTATATTTTAAATATTTTACAATGGCGAACAACTTCAAAACCGAATTTTTTTTACTTCCTACATAAGAAAATATGCTGATTTATAAGTAAACGAATTTCCAGCCGTGCACCAGAATTCTATTCGAAGATATTGCAAATTTCATAATATCACATCTCCTTTACCTCTTTTTTATAGCAGAGGTTTAATTGTTGAAAAAGAGTAGATCGTTTCACTGTATTTTATGTTTTAAATATTTTACAAAAGCGAACAACTTCAAAACCGATTTTTTTTTACTTCCTACATAAAAAATTTGCTGATTTATAAGTAAACGAATTTCGAGCCGTGCACAAGAATTCTATTGGACGTTATTGCAAATTTTATAATATCACATCTCCTTTACCACTTATTTATAACAAAGGTTTGATTGTTGAAAAAGAGTAGATCTTTCACTGTATTTTATGTTTTAAATATTTTACAAAAGTGAACAACTTCAAAACCGATTTTTTTTTTTTTTTACTTCGTACATAAGAAAATGTGCTGATTTTTAAGTAATCGAATTTCCATCCGTGCACCAGAATTCTATTCGAAGATATTGCTACTTTTGTAATTGCACATCCACTTTATCTCGTATTTATAACAAAGGCTTCATTGTTGAAACAGAGTAGATCGTTTCACTGTATTTTATATTTTAAATATTTTACAAAGTCGAACAACTTCAAAAACGAATTTTTTTTACTTCCTGTATTAGAAAAAGTGCTGATTTATAAGAAAACCATTTTCCAGCCGTGTATCAGAATTCTATTCGAAGATATTGCTAATAGTATAATATCAGATCTTCTTTAACTCGTATTAATAACAAAGGTTTCATTGTTGAAAAATGCATATCGTTTCACTGTATTTTATATTTTAAATATTTTACAATAGCGCACAACTTGAAAACCGATTTTTTTTTACTTCCTACATAAGAAAATATGCTGATTTATAAGTAAACGAATTTCCAGCCGTGAACCAGAATTCTATTCGAAGATATTGCAAATTTTATAATATCACATCTCCTTTACCTCTTATTTATAACAAAGATTTCATTGTTGAAACAGAGTAGACCGTTTCACTGTATTTTATGTTTTAAATATTTTACAAAACCGAACAACTTCAAAACCGAATTTTTTTAACTTTCTACATAAAAAAAAAATGTGCTGATTTATAAGTAAAGGAATTTCCAGCCGTGCACGAGAATTCTATTCGAATATATTGGAAAATTTATAATATCAGATCTTCTGTAAGTCGTATTAATAGCAAAGGTTTCATTGTTGAAAAATGTATATCGTTTCACTGTATTTTATATTTTAAATATTTTACAAAGTCGAACAACTTCAAAACCGAATTTTTTTACTTCCTACATAAGAAAAAGTGCTGATTTATAAGAAAGCCAATTTCCAGCCGTGTACCAGAATTCTATTCGAAGATATTGCTAATTTTATAATATCAGATCTTCGTTAACTCGTATTAATAACAAAGGTTTCATTGTTGAAAAATGCATATCGTTTCACTGTATTTTATATTTTAAATATTTTACAATGGCGAACAACTTCAAAACCGATTTTTTTTTACTTCCTACATACAAAAATGTGCTGATTTTTAAGTAAACGAATTTCCAACCGTGCAACACAATTCTATTCGAAGATATTGCTACTTTTATAATATCACATCCACTTTACCTCGTATTTATAACAAAGGTTTCATTGTTGAAAAATGTAAATCGTTTCACTGTATTTTATATTTTAAATATTTTACAAAGGTGAACAACTTCAAAACCGATTTTTTTTTACTTCGTACATAAGAAAATGTGCCGATTTATAAGTAAACGAATTTACAGCCGTGCACCAGAATTCTATTCGAAGATATTGATAAATTTATAATATCACATCCACTTTACCTCGTATTTATAACAAAGATTTCATTGTTGAAACAGAGTAGATCGTTTCACTGTATTTTATGTTTTAAATATTTAACAAAAGCGAACAACTTCAAAACCGAATTTTTTTTACTTTCTACATAAAAAAATATGCTGATTTATAAGTAAACGAATTTCCAGCCATGCAACAGAATTCTATTCGAAGATATTGGAAAATTTATAATATCAGATATTCTTTAAGTTGTATTAATAGCAAAGGTTTCATTGTTGAAAAATGCATATCGTTTCCCTGTATTTTATATTTTAAATATTTTACAATGGCGAACAAATTCAAAACCGATTTTTTTTTACTTCCTACATAAAAAATTTGCTGATTTATAAGTAAACGAATTTCGAGCCGTGCACAAGAATTCTATTCGAAGATATTGCAAATTTTATAATATCACATCTCCTTTACCACTTATTTATAACAAAGGTTTGATTGTTGAAAAAGAGTAGATCTTTCACTGTATTTTATGTTTTAAATATTTTACAAAGGTGAACAACTTCAAAACCGATTTTTTTTTTTTACTTCGTACATAAGAAAATGTGCTGATTTTTAAGTAATCGAATTTCCATCCGTGCACCAGAATTCTATTCGAAGATATTGCTACTTTTATAATATCACATCCACTTTACCTCGTATTTATAACAAAGGTTTCATTGTTGAAACAGAGTAGATCGTTTCACTGTATTTTATGTTTTAAATATTTTACAAAACCGAACAACTTCAAAACCGAATTTTTTTAACTTTCTACATAAAAAAAATGTGCTGATTTATAAGTAAAGGAATTTCCAGCCGTGCACGAGAATTCTATTCGAATATATTGTAAAATTTGTAATATCAGATCTTCTGTAAGTCGTATTAATAGCAAAGGTTTCATTGTTGAAAAATGCATATCGTTTCACTGTATTTTATATTTTAAATATTTTACAATGGCGAACAACTTCAAAACCGATTTTTTTTTACTTCCTACATACAAAAATGTGCTGATTTTTAAGTAAACGAATTTCCAGACGTGCACCAGAATTCTATTCGAAGATATTGGAAATTTTATAATATCAGATCTTCTTTAACTCGTATTAATAACAAAGATTTCATTGTTCAAAAATGCATCTCGTTCCACTGTATTGTATATTTTAAATATTTTACAATGGCGAACAACTTCAAAACCGAATTTTTTCTTCTTCCTACATAAGAAAATATGCTGATTTATAAATAAACGAATTTCCAGCCTTGCACCAGAATTCTATTCGAAGATATTGCAAATTTCATAATATCACATCTCCTTTACCTCTTTTTTATAGCAAAGGTTTAATTGTTGAAAAAGAGTAGATCGTTTCACTGTATTTTATGTTTTAAATATTTTACAAAAGCGAACAACTTCAAAACCGATTTTTTTTTACTTCCTACATAAAAAATTTGCTGATTTGTAAGTAAACGAATTTCGAGCCGTGCACAAGAATTCTATTGGACGTTATTGCAAATTTTATAATATCACATCTCCTTTACCACTTATTTATAACAAAGGTTTGATTGTTGAAAAAGAGTAGATCTTTCACTGTATTTTATGTTTTAAATATTTTACAAAGTTGAACAACTTCAAAACATATTTTTTTTTTACTTCGTACATAAGAAAATGTGCTGATTTTTAAGTAATCGAATTTCCATCCGTGCACCAGAATTTTATTCGAAGATATTGCTACTTTTATAATATCACATCCACTTTACCTCGTATTTATAACAAAGGTTTCATTGTTGAAACAGAGTAGATCGTTTCACTGTATTTTATATTTTAAATATTTTACAAAGTCGAACAACTTCAAAACCGAATTTTTTTTACTTCCTGTATAAGAAAAAGTGCTGATTTATAAGAAAACCATTTTCCAGCCGTGTATCAGAATTCTATTAGAAGATATTGCTAATAGTATAATATCAGATCTTCTTTAACTCGTATTAATAACAAAGGTTTCATTGTTGAAAAATGCATATCGTTTCACAGTATTTTATATTTTAACTATTTTACAAAAGCGAACAACTTTAAAACCGATTTTTTTTTTACTTCCTACATAAGAAAATGTGCTAATTTATAAGCAAACGAATTTCCAGCCGTGCACCAGAATTCTGTTCGAAGATATTGCAATTTTTATAATATCACTTCTCCTTTACCTAGTATTAACAGCAAAGGTTTCATTGTTGAAAAATGCATATCGTTACACTGTATTTTATATTTTAAATATTTTACAATGGCGAACAACTTCAAAACTGAATTTTTTTTACTTCATACATAAGAAAAAGTGCTGATTTATAAGTAAACGAATTTCCAGCCGTGCGCCAGAATTCTATTCGAAGATGTTGCTACTTTTATAATATCACATCCACTTTACCTCGTATTTATAACAAAAGTTTCATTGTTGAAAAATGTATATCGTTTCACTGTATTTTATATTTTAAATATTTTACAAAGTCGAACAACTTCAAAACCGAATTTTTTTACTTCCTACATAAGAAAAAGTGCTGATTTATAAGAAAGCCAATTTCCAGCCGTGTACCAGAATTCTATTCGAAGATATTGCTAATTTTATAATATCAGATCTTCTTTAACTCGTATTAATAACAAAGGTTTCATTGTTGAAAAATGCATATCGTTTCACTGTATTTTATATTTTAAATATTTTACAATGGCGAACAACTTCAAAACCGATTTTTTTTTACTTCCTACATACAAAAATGTGCTGATTTTTAAGTAAACGAATTTCCAGCCGTGCACCAGAATTCTATTCGAAGATATTGGAAATTTTATAATATCAGATCTTCTTTAACTCGTATTAATAACAAAGGTTTCATTGTTGAAAAATGCATATCGTTCCACTGTATTGTATATTTTAAATATTTTACAAAGGCGAACAACTTCAAAACCGAATTTTTTTTACTTCCTACATAAGAAAATGTGCTGATTTATAAGTAAACGAATTTACAGCCGTGCACCAGAATTCTGTTCGAAGATATTGCAAATTTTATAATATCAATTCTCCTTTACCTCTTATTTATAACAAACGTTTCATTGCTGAAAAATGCATATCGTTTCGATGTATTTTATATTTTAAATATTTTACAATGGCGAACAACTTCAAAACCGAATTTTTTTTACTTCCTACATAAGAAAATATACTGATTTATAAGTAAACGAATTTCCAACCGTGCAACACAATTCTATTCGAAGATATTGCTACTTTTATAATATCACATCCACTTTACCTCGTATTTATAACAAAGGTTTCATTGTTGAAAAATGTAAATCGTTTCACTGTATTTTATATTTTAAATATTTTACAAAGTCGAACAACTTCAAAACCGAATTTTTTTACTTCCTACATAAGAAAAAGTGCTGATTTATAAGAAAGCCAATTTCCAGCCGTGTACCAGAATTCTATTCGAAGATATTGCTAATTTTATAATATCAGATCTTCTTTAACTCGTATTAATAACAAAGGTTTCATTGTTGAAAAATGCATATCGTTTCACTGTATTTTATATTTTAAATATTTTACAATGGCGAACAACTTCAAAACCGATTTTTTTTTACTTCCTACATACAAAAATGTGCTGATTTATAAGTAAACGAATTTCCAGCCGTGCACCAGAATTCTATTCGAAGATATTGATAATTTTATAATATCACATCCACCTTACCTCGTATTTATAACAAATATTTCATTGTTGAAACAGAGTAGATCGTTTCACTGTATTTTATGTTTTAAATATTTAACAAAAGCGAACAACTTCAAAACCGAATTTTTTTTACTTTCTACATAAAAAAATATGCTGATTTATAAGTAAACGAATTTCCAGCCATGCACCAGAATTCTATTCGAAGATATTGGAAAATTTATAATATCAGATATTCTTTAAGTTGTATTAATAGCAAAGGTTTCATTGTTGAAAAATGCATATCGTTTCCCTGTATTTTATATTTTAAATATTTTACAATGGCGAACAAATTCAAAACCGAATTCTTTTTACTTCCTACATAAGAAAATGTGCTGATTTATAAGTAAACGAATTTCCAGCCGTGCACAAGAATTCTGTTCGAAGATATTGATAATTTTATAATATCACATCCACTTTACCTCGTATTTATACCAAAGGTTTCATTGTTGAAACAGAGTAGATCTTTTCACTGTATTTTATGTTTTAAATATTTTACAAATGCGAACAACTTCAAAACCGATTTGTTTTACTTCCTACATAAAAAATGTGCTGATTTATAAGTAAACGAATTTCCATCCGTGCACAAGAATTCTATTCGAAGATATTGCAAATTTCATAATATCACATCTCCTTTACCTCTTTTTTATAGCAAAGGTTTAATTGTTGAAAAAGAGTAGATCGTTTCACTGTATTTTATTTGTTAAATATTTTACAAAAGCGAACAACTTCAAAACCGATTTTTTTTTACTTCCTACATAAAAAATTTGCTGATTTGTAAGTAAACGAATTTCGAGCCGTGCACAAGAATTCTATTGGACGTTATTGCAAATTTTATAATATCACATCTCCTTTACCACTTATTTATAACAAAGGTTTGATTGTTGAAAAAGAGTAGATCTCTCACTGTATTTTATGTTTTAAATATTTTACAAAGTTGAACAACTTCAAAACATATTTTTTTTTTACTTCGTACATAAGAAAATGTGCTGATTTTTAAGTAATCGAATTTCCATCCGTGCACCAGAATTTTATTCGAAGATATTGCTACTTTTATAATATCACATCCACTTTACCTCGTATTTATAACAAAGGTTTCATTGTTGAAACAGAGTAGATCGTTTCACTGTATTTTATATTTTAAATATTTTACAAAGTCGAACAACTTCAAAACCGAATTTTTTTTACTTCCTGTATAAGAAAAAGTGCTGATTTATAAGAAAACCATTTTCCAGCCGTGTATCAGAATTCTATTAGAAGATATTGCTAATAGTATAATATCAGATCTTCTTTAACTCGTATTAATAACAAAGGTTTCATTGTTGAAAAATGCATATCGTTTCACAGTATTTTATATTTTAACTATTTTACAAAAGCGAACAACTTTAAAACCGATTTTTTTTTTACTTCCTACATAAGAAAATGTGCTAATTTATAAGCAAACGAATTTCCAGCCGTGCACCAGAATTCTGTTCGAAGATATTGCAATTTTTATAATATCACTTCTCCTTTACCTAGTATTAATAGCAAAGGTTTCATTGTTGAAAAATGCATATCGTTACACTGTATTTTATATTTTAAATATTTTACAATGGCGAACAACTTCAAAACTGAATTTTTTTTACTTCATACATAAGAAAAAGTGCTGATTTATAAGTAAACGAATTTCCAGCCGTGCACCAGAATTCTATTCGAAGATATTGCTAATTTTATAATATCAGATCTTCTTTAACTCGTATTAATAACAAAGGTTTCATTGTTGAAAAATGTATATCGTTTCACTGTATTTTATATTTTAAATATTTTACAATGGCGAACAACTTCAAAACCGATTTTTTTTTTTACTTCCTACATAAGAAAATGTGCTGATTTATAAGTAAACGAATTTCCAACCGTGCAACACAATTCTATTCGAAGATGTTGCTACTTTTATAATATCACATCCACTTTACCTCGTATTTATAACAAAAGTTTCATTGTTGAAAAATGTATATCGTTTCACTGTATTTTATATTTTAAATATTTTACAAAGTCGAACAACTTCAAAACCGAATTTTTTTACTTCCTACATAAGAAAAAGTGCTGATTTATAAGAAAGCCAATTTCCAGCCGTGTACCAGAATTCTATTCGAAGATATTGCTAATTTTATAATATCAGATCTTCTTTAACTCGTATTAATAACAAAGGTTTCATTGTTGAAAAATGCATATCGTTTCACTGTATTTTATATTTTAAATATTTTACAATGGCGAACAACTTCAAAACCGATTTTTTTTACTTCCTACATACAAAAATGTGCTGATTTTTATGTAAACGAATTTCCAGCCGTGCACCAGAATTCTATTCGAAGATATTGGAAATTTTATAATATCAGATCTTCTTTAACTCGTATTAATAACAAAGGTTTCATTGTTGAAAAATGCATATCGTTCCACTGTATTGTATATTTTAAATATTTTACAAAGGCGAACAACTTCAAAACCGATTTTTTTTTACTTCCTACATAAGAAAATGTGCTGATTTATAAGTAAACGAATTTACAGCCGTGCACCAGAATTCTGTTCGAAGATATTGCAAATTTTATAATATCAATTCTCCTTTACCTCTTATTTATAACAAACGTTTCATTGCTGAAAAATGCATATCGTTTCGATGTATTTTATATTTTAAATATTTTACAATGGCGAACAACTTCAAAACCGAATTTTTTTTACTTCCTACATAAGAAAATATACTGATTTATAAGTAAACGAATTTCCAACCGTGCAACACAATTCTATTCGAAGATATTGCTACTTTTATAATATCACATCCACTTTACCTCGTATTTCTAACAAAAGTTTCATTGTTGAAAAATGTAAATCGTTTCACTGTATTTTATATTTTAAATATTTTACAAAGTCGAACAACTTCAAAACCGAATTTTTTTACTTCCTACATAAGAAAAAGTGCTGATTTATAAGAAAGCCAATTTCCAGCCGTGTACCAGAATTCTATTCGAAGATATTGCTAATTTTATAATATCAGATCTTCTTTAACTCGTATTAATAACAAAGGTTTCATTGTTGAAAAATGCATATCGTTTCACTGTATTTTATATTTTAAATATTTTACAATGGCGAACAACTTCAAAACCGATTTTTTTTTACTTCCTACATACAAAAATGTGCTGATTTATAAGTAAACGAATTTCCAGCCGTGCACCAGAATTCTATTCGAAGATATTGATAATTTTATAATATCACATCCACTTTACCTCGTATTTATAACAAATATTTCATTGTTGAAACAGAGTAGATCGTTTCACTGTATTTTATGTTTTAAATATTTAACAAAAGCGAACAACTTCAAAACCGAATTTTTTTTACTTTCTACATAAAAAAATATGCTGATTTATAAGTAAACGAATTTCCAGCCATGCACCAGAATTCTATTCGAAGATATTGGAAAATTTATAATATCAGATATTCTTTAAGTTGTATTAATAGCAAAGGTTTCATTGTTGAAAAATGCATATCGTTTCCCTGTATTTTATATTTTAAATATTTTACAATGGCGAACAAATTCAAAACCGAATTCTTTTTACTTCCTACATAAGAAAATGTGCTGATTTATAAGTAAACGAATTTCCAGCCGTGCACAAGAATTCTGTTCGAAGATATTGATAATTTTATAATATCACATCCACTTTACCTCGTATTTATACCAAAGGTTTCATTGTTGAAACAGAGTAGATCTTTTCACTGTATTTTATGTTTTAAATATTTTACAAATGCGAACAACTTCAAAACCGATTTGTTTTACTTCCTACATAAAAAATGTGCTGATTTATAAGTAAACGAATTTCCATCCGTGCACAAGAATTCTATTCGAAGATATTGCAAATTTCATAATATCACATCTCCTTTACCTCTTTTTTATAGCAAAGGTTTAATTGTTGAAAAAGAGTAGATCGTTTCACTGTATTTTATTTGTTAAATATTTTACAAAAGCGAACAACTTCAAAACCGATTTTTTTTTTACTTCCTACATAAAAAATTTGCTGATTTATAAGTAAAGGTATTTCGAGCCGTGCACGAGAATTCTATTCGAAGATATTGCAAATTTTATAATATCACATCTCCTTTACCACTTATTTATAACAAAGATTTGATTGTTGAAAAAGAGTAGATCTTTCACTGTATTTTATGTTTTAAATATTTTACAAAGGTGAACAACTTCAAAACCGATTTTTTTTTTTTTTACTTCGTACATAAGAAAATGTGCTGATTTTTAAGTAATCGAATTTCCATCCGTGCACCAGAATTCTATTCGAAGATATTGCTACTTTTATAATATCACATCCACTTTACCTCGTATTTATAACAAAGGTT
The DNA here is from genome assembly GCA_963931845.1 of Maratus michaelseni. NCBI lineage: Eukaryota > Metazoa > Arthropoda > Arachnida > Araneae > Salticidae > Maratus > Maratus michaelseni. Next base: position 255,458,424 of record OZ007597.1, on the reverse strand, counting down.
TCATTGTTGAAAAATGTATATCGTTTCACTGTATTTTATATTTTAAATATTTTACAAAGTCGAACAACTTCAAAACCGAATTTTTTTACTTCCTACATAAGAAAAAGTGCTGATTTATAAAATTTCCAGCCGTGTACCAGAATTATATTCGAAGATATTGCTAATTTTATAATATCACATCTCCTTTACCTCTTTTTTATAGCAAAGGTTTAATTGTTGAAAAAGAGTAGATCGTTTCACTGTATTTTATGTTTTAAATATTTTACAAAAGCGAACAACTTCAAAACCGATTTTTTTTTACTTCCTACATAAAAAATTTGCTGATTTATAAGTAAACGAATTTCGAGCCGTGCACAAGAATTCTATTGGACGTTATTGCAAATTTTATAATATCACATCTCCTTTACCACTTATTTATAACAAAGGTTTGATTGTTGAAAAAGAGTAGATCTTTCACTGTATTTTATGTTTTAAATATTTTACAAAGTTGAACAACTTCAAAACCGATTTTTTTTTTTACTTCGTACATAAGAAAATGTGCTGATTTTTAAGTAATCGAATTTCCATCCGTGCACCAGAATTCTATTCGAAGATATTGCTACTTTTATAATATCACATCCACTTTACCTCGTATTTATAACAAAGGTTTCATTGTTGAAACAGAGTAGATGGTTTCACTGTATTTTATATTTTAAATATTTTATAAAGTCGAACAACTTCAAAACCGAATTTTTTTTACTTCCTGTATAAGAAAAAGTGCTGATTTATAAGAAAACCATTTTCCAGCCGTGTATCAGAATTCTATTAGAAGATATCGCTAATAGTATAATATCAGATCTTCTTTAACTCGTATTAATAACAAAGGTTTCATTGTTGAAAAATGCATATCGTTTCACAGTATTTTATATTTTAACTATTTTACAAAAGCGAACAACTTCAAAACCGATTTTTTTTTACTTCCTACATAAGAAAATATGCTGATTTATAAGTAAACGAATTTCCAGCCGTGCACCAGAATTCTGTTCGAAGATATTGCAAATTTTATAATATCACTTCTCCTTTACCTCTTATTTATAACAAACGTTTCATTGCTGAAAAATGCATATCGTTTCGATGTATTTTATATTTTAAATATTTTACAATGGCGAACAACTTCAAAACCGAATTTTTTTTTACTTCCTACATAAGAAAATATACTGATTTATAAGTAAACGAATTTCCAACCGTGCAACACAATTCTATTCGAAGATATTGCTACTTTTATAATATCACATCCACTTTACCTCGTATTTATAACAAAGGTTTCATTGTTGAAAAATGTATATCGTTTCCCTGTATTTTATATTTTAAATATTTTACAAAGTCGAACAACTTCAAAACCGAATTTTTTTACTTCCTACATAAGAAAAAGTGCTGATTTATAAGAAAGCCAATTTCCAGCCGTGTACCAGAATTCTATTCGAAGATATTGCTAATTTTATAATATCAGATCTTCTTTAACTCGAATAAATAACAAAGGTTTCATTGTTGAAAAATGCATATCGTTCCACTGTATTGTATATTTTAAATATTTTACAATGGCAAACAACTTCAAAACCGATTTTTTTTTTACTTTCTACATAAAAAAAAATGTGCTGATTTATAAGTAAACGAATTTCCAGCCATGCACCAGAATTCTATTCGAAGATATTGGAAAATTTATAATATCAGATATTCTTTAAGTTGTATTAATAGCAAAGGTTTCATTGTTGAAAAATGCATATCGTTTCCCTGTATTTTATATTTTAAATATTTTACAATGGCGAACAACTTCAAAACCAATTTTTTTTTACTTCCTACAAAAGAAAATGTGCTGATTTATAAGTAAACGAATTTCCAGCCGTGCACAAGAATTCTATTCGAAGATATTGATAATTCTATAATATCACATCCACTTTACCTCGTATTTATACCAAAGGTTTCATTGTTGAAACAGAGTAGATCTTTTCACTGTATTTTATGTTTTAAATATTTTACAAATGCGAACAACTTCAAAACCGATTTTTTTTACTTCCTACATAAAAAATGTGCTGATTTATAAGTAAACGAATTTCCATCCGTGCACAAGAATTCTATTCGAAGATATTGCAAATTTCATAATATCACATCTCCTTTACCTCTTTTTTATAGCAAAGGTTTAATTCTTGAAAAAGAGTAGATCGTTTCACTGTATTTTATGTTTTAAATATTTTACAAAAGCGAACAACTTCAAAACCGAATTTTTTTTACTTCCTACATAAAAAATTTGCTGATTTATAAGTAAACGAATTTCGAGCCGTGCACAAGAATTCTATTGGACGTTATTACAAATTTTATAATATCACATCTCCTTTACCACTTATTTATAACAAAGGTTTGATTGTTGAAAAATAGTAGATCTTTCACTGTATATTATGTTTTAAATATTTTACAAAGGTGAACACCTTCAAAACCGATTTTTTTTTTTACTTCGTACATAAGAAAATGTGCTGATTTTTAAGTAATCGAATTTCAATCCGTGCACCAGAATTCTATTCGAAGATATTGCTACTTTTATAATATCACATCCACTTTACCTCGTATTTATAACAAAGGTTTCATTGTTGAAACAGAGTAGATCGTTTCACTGTATTTTATATTTTAAATATCTTACAAAAGCGAACAACTTCAAAACCGATTTTTTTTACTTCCTACATAAGAAAATGTGCTGATTTATAAGTAAACGAATTTCCAGCCGTGCACCAGAATTCTATTCGAAGATATTGCTAATTTTATAATATCAGATCTTCTTTAACTCGTATTAATAACAAAGGTTTCATTGTTGAAAAATGCATATCGTTTCACTGTATTTTATATTTAAATATTTTACAATGGCGAACAACTTCAAAACCGATTTTTTTTACTTCCTACATACAAAAATGTGCTGATTTTTAAGTAAACGAATTTCCAGACGTGCACCAGAATTCTATTCGAAGATATTGGAACTTATATAATATCAGATCTTCTTTAACTCGTATTAATAACAAAGGTTTCATTGTTCAAAAATGCATCTCGTTCCACTGTGTTGAATATTTTAAATATTTTACAATGGCGAACAACTTCAAAACCGAATTTTTTTTTCTTCCTACATAAGAAAATATGCTGATTTATAAATAAACGAATTTCCAGCCTTGCACCAGAATTCTATTCGAAGATATTGCAAATTTCATAATATCACATCTCTATTACCTCTTTTTTATAGCAAAGGTTTAATTGTTGAAAAAGAGTAGATCGCTTCACTGTATTTTATATTTTAAATATCTTACAAAAGCGAACAACTTCAAAACCGATTTTTTTTACTTCCTACATAAGAAAATGTGCTGATTTATAAGTAAACGAATTTCCAGCCGTGCACCAGAATTTTATTCGAAGATATTGCTAATTTTATAATATCAGATCATCTTTAACTCGTATTAATAACAAAGGTTTCATTGTTGAAAAATGCATATCGTTTCACTGTATTTTATATTTTAAATATTTTACAATGGCGAACAACTTCAAAACCGAATTTTTTTGCTTCCTACATACAAAAATGTGCTGATTTTTAAGTAAACGAATTTCCAGCCGTGCACCAGAATTCTATTCGAATATATTGGAAATTTTATAATATCAGATCTTCTTTAACTCGTATTAATAAGAAAGGTTTCATTGTTCAAAAATGCATCTCGTTCCACTGTATTGTATATTTTAAATATTTTACAATGGCGAACAACTTCAAAACCGAATTTTTTCTTCTTCCTACATAAGAAAATATGCTGATTTATAAATAAACGAATTTCCAGCCTTGCACCAGAATTCTATTCGAAGATATTGCAAATTTCATAATATCACATCTCCTTTACTTCTTTTTTATAGCAGACGTTTAATTGTTGAAAAAGAGTAGATCGTTTCACTGTATTTTATGTTTTAAATATTTTACAAAAGCGAACAACTTCAAAACCGATTTTTTTTTACTTCCTACATAAAAAATTTGCTGATTTATAAGTAAACGAATTTCGAGCCGTGCACAAGAATTCTATTGGACGTTATTGCAAATTTTATAATATCACATCTCCTTTACCACTTATTTATAACAAAGGTTTGATTGTTGAAAAAGAGTAGATCTTTCACTGTATTTTATGTTTTAAATATTTTACAAAGGTGAACAACTTCAAAACCGATTTTTTTTTTTTTACTTCGTACATAAGAAAATGTGCTGATTTTTAAAAAATCGAATTTGCATCCGTGCACCAGAATTCTATTCGAAGATATTGCTACTTTTATAATATCACATCCACTTTACCTCGTATTTATAACAAAGGTTTCATTGTTGAAACAGAGTAGATCGTTTCACTGTATTTTATATTTTAAATATTTTACAAAGTCGAACAACTTCAAAACCGAATTTTTTTTACTTCCTGTATAAGAAAAAGTGCTGATTTATAAGAAAACCATTTTCCAGCCGTGTATCAGAATTCTATTCGAAGATATTGCTAATAGTATAATATCAGATCTTCTTTAACTCGTATTAATAACAAAGGTTTCATTGTTGAAAAATGCATATCGTTTCACTGTATTTTATATTTTAAATATTTTACAATGGCGAACAACTTCAAAACCGAATTTTTTTTACTTCCTACATAAGAAAATATGCTGATTTATAAGTAAACGAATTTCCAGCCGTGCACCAGAATTCTATTCGAAGATATTGCAAATTTCATAATATCACATCTCCTTTACCTCTTTTTTATAGCAGAGGTTTAATTGTTGAAAAAGAGTAGATCGTTTCACTGTATTTTATGTTTTAAATATTTTACAAAAGCGAACAACTTCAAAACCGATTTTTTTTTACTTCCTACATAAAAAATTTGCTGATTTATAAGTAAACGAATTTCGAGCCGTGCACAAGAATTCTATTGGACGTTATTGCAAATTTTATAATATCACATCTCCTTTACCACTTATTTATAACAAAGGTTTGATTGTTGAAAAAGAGTAGATCTTTCACTGTATTTTATGTTTTAAATATTTTACAAAGGTGAACAACTTCAAAACCGATTTTTTTTTTTTTACTTCGTACATAAGAAAATGTGCTGATTTATAAGTAAACGAATTTCCAGCCGTGCACCAGAATTCTATTCGAAGATATTGCTAATTTTATAATATCAGATCTTCTTTAACTCGTATTAATAACAAAGGTTTCATTGTTGAAAAATGCATATCGTTTCACTGTATTTTATATTTTAAATATTTTACAATGGCGAACAACTTCAAAACCGATTTTTTTTTACTTCCTACATACAAAAATGTGCTGATTTTTAAGTAAACGAATTTCCAGACGTGCACCAGAATTCTATTCGAAGATATTGGAAATTATATAATATCAGATCTTCTTTAACTCGTATTAATAACAAAGGTTTCATTGTTCAAAAATGCATCTCGTTCCACTGTGTTGAATATTTTAAATATTTTACAATGGCGAACAACTTCAAAACCGAATTTTTTTTTCTTCCTACATAAGAAAATATGCTGATTTATAAATAAACGAATTTCCAGCCTTGCACCAGAATTCTATTCGAAGATATTGCAAATTTCATAATATCACATCTCTATTACCTCTTTTTTATAGCAAAGGTTTAATTGTTGAAAAAGAGTAGATCGTTTCACTGTATTTTATATTTTAAATATCTTACAAAAGCGAACAACTTCAAAACCGATTTTTTTTACTTCCTACATAAGAAAATGTGCTGATTTATAAGTAAACGAATTTCCAGCCGTGCACCAGAATTCTATTCGAAGATATTGCTAATTTTATAATATCAGATCTTCTTTAACTCGTATTAATAACAAAGGTTTCATTGTTGAAAAATGCATATCGTTTCACTGTATTTTATATTTTAAATATTTTACAATGGCGAACAACTTCAAAACCGAATTTTTTTGCTTCCTACATACAAAAATGTGCTGATTTTTAAGTAAACGAATTTCCAGCCGTGCACCAGAATTCTATTCGAATATATTGGAAATTTTATAATATCAGATCTTCTTTAACTCGTATTAATAAGAAAGGTTTCATTGTTCAAAAATGCATCTCGTTCCACTGTATTGTATATTTTAAATATTTTACAATGGCGAACAACTTCAAAACCGAATTTTTTCTTCTTCCTACATAAGAAAATATGCTGATTTATAAATAAACGAATTTCCAGCCTTGCACCAGAATTCTATTCGAAGATATTGCAAATTTCATAATATCACATCTCCTTTACTTCTTTTTTATAGCAGACGTTTAATTGTTGAAAAAGAGTAGATCGTTTCACTGTATTTTATGTTTTAAATATTTTACAATGGCGAACAACTTCAAAACCGAATTTTTTCTTCTTCCTACATAAGAAAATATGCTGATTTATAAATAAACGAATTTCCAGCCTTGCACCAGAATTCTATTCGAAGATATTGCAAATTTCATAATATCACATCTCCTTTACTTCTTTTTTATAGCAGACGTTTAATTGTTGAAAAAGAGTAGATCGTTTCACTGTATTTTATGTTTTAAATATTTTACAAAAGCGAACAACTTCAAAACCGATTTTTTTTTACTTCCTACATAAAAAATTTGCTGATTTATAAGTAAACGAATTTCGAGCCGTGCACAAGAATTCTATTGGACGTTATTGCAAATTTTATAATATCACATCTCCTTTACCACTTATTTATAACAAAGGTTTGATTGTTGAAAAAGAGTAGATCTTTCACTGTATTTTATGTTTTAAATATTTTACAAAGGTGAACAACTTCAAAACCGATTTTTTTTTTTTTACTTCGTACATAAGAAAATGTGCTGATTTTTAAGTAATCGAATTTCCATCCGTGCACCAGAATTCTATTCGAAGATAATGCTACTTTTATAATTGCACATCCACTTTATCTCGTATTTATAACAAAGGCTTCATTGTTGAAACAGAGTAGATCGTTTCACTGTATTTTATATTTTAAATATTTTACAAAGTCGAACAACTTCAAAACCGAATTTTTTTTACTTCCTGTATAAGAAAAAGTACTGATTTATAAGAAAACCATTTTCCAGCCGTGTATCAGAATTCTATTCGAAGATATTGCTAATAGTATAATATCAGATCTTCTTTAACTCGTATTAATAACAAAGCTTTCATTGTTGAAAAATGCATATCGTTTCACTGTATTTTATATTTTAAATATTTTACAATAGCGCACAACTTGAAAACCGATTTTTTTTTACTTCCTACATAAGAAAATATGCTGATTTATAAGTAAACGAATTTCCAGCCGTGAACCAGAATTCTATTCGAAGATATTGCAAATTTTATAATATCACATCTCCTTTACCTTTTATTTATAACAAAGATTTCATTGTTGAAACAGAGTAGATCGTTTCACTGTATTTTATGTTTTAAATATTTTACAAAACCGAACAACTTCAAAACCGAATTTTTTTAACTTTCTACATAAAAAAAAAATGTGCTGATTTATAAGTAATGGAATTTCCAGCCGTGCACGAGAATTCTATTCGAATATATTGGAAAATTTATAATATCAGATCTTCTGTAAGTCGTATTAATAGCAAAGGTTTCATTGTTGAAAAATGCATATCGTTTCACTGTATTTTATATTTTAAATATTTTACAATGGCGAACAACTTCAAAACCGATTTTTTTTTACTTCCTACATACAAAAATGTGCTGATTTTTAAGTAAACGAATTTCCAGCCGTGCACCTGAATTCTATTCGAAGATATTGGAAATTTTATAATATCAGATCTTCTTTAACTCGTATTAATAACAAAGGTTTCATTGTTGAAAAATGCATATCGTTCCACTGTATTGTATATTTTAAATATTTTACAATGGCAAACAACTTCAAAACCGATTTTTTTTTTACTTCCTACATAAGAAAATGTGCTAATTTATAAGCAAACGAATTTCCAGCCGTGCACCAGAATTCTGTTCGAAGATATTGCAATTTTTATAATATCACTTCTCCTTTACCTCTTATTTATAACAAACGTTTCATTGCTGAAAAATGCATATCGTTTCGATGTATATTATATTTTAAATATTTTACAAAGTCGAACAACTTCAAAACCGAATTTTTTTACTTCCTACATAAGAAAAAGTGCTGATTTATAAGAAAGCCAATTTCCAGCCGTGTACCAGAATTCTATTCGAAGATATTGCTAATTTTATAATATCAGATCTTCTTTAACTCGTATTAATAACAAAGGTTTCATTGTTGAAAAATGCATATCGTTTCACTGTATTTTATATTTTAAATATTTTACAATGGCGAACAACTTCAAAACCGATTTTTTTTTACTTCCTACATACAAAAATGTGCTGATTTTTAAGTAAACGAATTTCCAGCCGTGCACCTGAATTCTATTCGAAGATATTGGAAATTTTATAATATCAGATCTTCTTTAACTCGTATTAATAACAAAGGTTTCATTGTTGAAAAATGCATATCGTTCCACTGTATTGTATATTTTAAATATTTTACAATGGCAAACAACTTCAAAACCGAATTTTTTTTTCTTCCTACATAAGAAAATATGCTGAATTATAAGTAAATGAATTTCCAGCCGTGCACTAGAATTTATCGAAGATATTGCAAATTTTATAATATCACATCTCCTTTACCTCTTATTAATAGCAAAGGTTTCATTGTTGAAAAATGCATATCGTTACACTGTATTTTATATTTTAAATATTTTACAATGGCGAACAACTTCAAAACTGAATTTTTTTACTTCATACATAAGAAAAAGTGCTGATTTATAAGTAAACGAATTTCCAGCCGTGCACCAGAATTCTATTCGAAGATATTGCTAATTTTATAATATCAGATCTTCTTTAACTCGTATTAATAACAAAGGTTTCATTGTTGAAAAATGTATATCGTTTCACTGTATTTTATATTTTAAATATTTTACAATGGCGAACAACTTCAAAACCGATTTTTTTTTTACTTCCTACATAAGAAAATGTGCTGATTTATAAGTAAACGAATTTCCAACCGTGCAACACAATTCTATTCGAAGATGTTGCTACTTTTATAATATCACATCCACTTTACCTCGTATTTATAACAAAAGTTTCATTGCTGAAAAATGTATATCGTTTCACTGTATTTTATATTTTAAATATTTTACAAAGTCGAACAACTTCAAAACCGAATTTTTTTACTTCCTACATAAGAAAAAGTGCTGATTTATAAGAAAGCCAATTTCCAGCCGTGTACCAGAATTCTATTCGAAGATATTGCTAATTTTATAATATCAGATCTTCTTTAACTCGTATTAATAACAAAGGTTTCATTGTTGAAAAATGCATATCGTTTCACTGTATTTTATATTTTAAATATTTTACAATGGCGAACAACTTCAAAACCGATTTTTTTTTACTTCCTACATACAAAAATGTGCTGATTTTTAAGTAAACGAATTTCCAGCCGTGCACCAGAATTCTATTCGAAGATATTGGAAATTTTATAATATCAGATCTTCTTTAACTCGTATTAATAACAAAGGTTTCATTGTTGAAAAATGCATATCGTTCCACAGTATTGTATATTTTAAATATTTTACAAAGGCGAACAACTTCAAAACCGAATTTTTTTTACTTCCTACATAAGAAAATGTGCTGATTTATAAGTAAACGAATTTACAGCCGTGCACCAGAATTCTGTTCGAAGATATTGCAAATTTTATAATATCAATTCTCCTTTACCTCTTATTTATAACAAACGTTTCATTGCTGAAAAATGCATATCGTTTCGATGTATTTTATATTTTAAATATTTTACAATGGCGAACAACTTCAAAACCGATTTTTTTTTACTTTCTACATAAAAAAATATGCTGATTTATAAGTAAACGAATTTCCAGCCATGCACCAGAATTCTATTCGAAGATATTGGAAAATTTATAATATCAGATATTCTTTAAGTTGTATTAATAGCAAAGGTTTCATTGTTGAAAAATGCATATCGTTTCCCTGTATTTTATATTTTAAATATTTTACAATGGCGAACAAATTCAAAACCGAATTCTTTTTACTTCCTACATAAGAAAATGTGCTGATTTATAAGTAAACGAATTTCCAGCCGTGCACAAGAATTCTGTTCGAAGATATTGATAATTTTATAATATCACATCCACTTTACCTCGTATTTATACCAAAGGTTTCATTGTTGAAACAGAGTAGATCTTTTCACTGTATTTTATGTTTTAAATATTTTACAAATGCGAACAACTTCAAAACCGATTTGTTTTACTTCCTACATAAAAAATGTGCTGATTTATAAGTAAACGAATTTCCATCCGTGCACAAGAATTCTATTCGAAGATATTGCAAATTTCATAATATCACATCTCCTTTACCTCTTTTTTATAGCAAAGGTTTAATTGTTGAAAAAGAGTAGATCGTTTCACTGTATTTTATTTGTTAAATATTTTACAAAAGCGAACAACTTCAAAACCGATTTTTTTTTACTTCCTACATAAAAAATTTGCTGATTTATAAGTAAACGAATTTCGAGCCGTGCACAAGAATTCTATTGGACGTTATTACAAATTTTATAATATCACATCTCCTTTACCACTTATTTATAACAAAGGTTTGATTGTTGAAAAATAGTATATCTTTCACTGTATATTATGTTTTAAATATTTTACAAAGGTGAACACCTTCAAAACCGATTTTTTTTTTTACTTCGTACATAAGAAAATGTGCTGATTTTTAAGTAATCGAATTTCAATCCGTGCACCAGAATTCTATTCGAAGATATTGCTACTTTTATAATATCACATCCACTTTACCTCGTATTTATAACAAAGGTTTCATTGTTGAAACAGAGTAGATCGTTTCACTGTATTTTATATTTTAAATATCTTACAAAAGCGAACAACTTCAAAACCGATTTTTTTTTACTTCCTACATAAGAAAATGTGCTGATTTATAAGTAAACGAATTTCCAGCCGTGCACCAGAATTCTATTCGAAGATATTGCAAATTTCATAATATCACATCTCTATTACCTCTTTTTTATAGCAAAGGTTTAATTGTTGAAAAAGAGTAGATCGTTTCACTGTATTTTATATTTTAAATATCTTACAAAAGCGAACAACTTCAAAACCGATTTTTTTTACTTCCTACATAAGAAAATGTGCTGATTTATAAGTAAACGAATTTCCAGCCGTGCACCAGAATTCTATTCGAAGATATTGCTAATTTTATAATATCAGATCTTCTTTAACTCGTATTAATAACAAAGGTTTCATTGTTGAAAAATGCATATCGTTTCACTGTATTTTATATTTTAAATATTTTACAATGGCGAACAACTTCAAAACCGATTTTTTTTTACTTCCTACATACAAAAATGTGCTGATTTTTAAGTAAACGAATTTCCAGACGTGCACCAGAATTCTATTCGAAGATATTGGAAATTATATAATATCAGATCTTCTTTAACTCGTATTAATAACAAAGGTTTCATTGTTCAAAAATGCATCTCGTTCCACAGTATTGTATATTTTAAATATTTTACAAAGGCGAACAACTTCAAAACCGAATTTTTTTTACTTCCTACATAAGAAAATGTGCTGATTTATAAGTAAACGAATTTACAGCCGTGCACCAGAATTCTGTTCGAAGATATTGCAAATTTTATAATATCAATTCTCCTTTACCTCTTATTTATAACAAACGTTTCATTGCTGAAAAATGCATATCGTTTCGATGTATTTTATATTTTAAATATTTTACAATGGCGAACAACTTCAAAACCGAATTTTTTTTACTTCCTACATAAGAAAATATACTGATTTATAAGTAAACGAATTTCCAACCGTGCAACACAATTCTATTCGAAGATATTGCTACTTTTATAATATCACATCCACTTTACCTCGTATTTATAACAAAGGTTTCATTGTTGAAAAATGTAAATCGTTTCACTGTATTTTATATTTTAAATATTTTACAAAGTCGAACAACTTCAAAACCGAATTTTTTTACTTCCTACATAAGAAAAAGTGCTGATTTATAAGAAAGCCAATTTCCAGCCGTGTACCAGAATTCTATTCGAAGATATTGCTAATTTTATAATATCAGATCTTCTTTAACTCGTATTAATAACAAAGGTTTCATTGTTGAAAAATGCATATCGTTTCACTGTATTTTATATTTTAAATATTTTACAATGGCGAACAACTTCAAAACCGATTTTTTTTTACTTCCTACATACAAAAATGTGCTGATTTATAAGTAAACGAATTTCCAGCCGTGCACCAGAATTCTATTCGAAGATATTGATAATTTTATAATATCACATCCACTTTACCTCGTATTTATAACAAATATTTCATTGTTGAAACAGAGTAGATCGTTTCACTGTATTTTATGTTTTAAATATTTAACAAAAGCGAACAACTTCAAAACCGAATTTTTTTTACTTTCTACATAAAAAAATATGCTGATTTATAAGTAAACGAATTTCCAGCCATGCACCAGAATTCTATTCGAAGATATTGGAAAATTTATAATATCAGATATTCTTTAAGTTGTATTAATAGCAAAGGTTTCATTGTTGAAAAATGCATATCGTTTCCCTGTATTTTATATTTTAAATATTTTACAATGGCGAACAAATTCAAAACCGAATTCTTTTTACTTCCTACATAAGAAAATGTGCTGATTTATAAGTAAACGAATTTCCAGCCGTGCACAAGAATTCTGTTCGAAGATATTGATAATTTTATAATATCACATCCACTTTACCTCGTATTTATACCAAAGGTTTCATTGTTGAAACAGAGTAGATCTTTTCACTGTATTTTATGTTTTAAATATTTTACAAATGCGAACAACTTCAAAACCGATTTGTTTTACTTCCTACATAAAAAATGTGCTGATTTATAAGTAAACGAATTTCCATCCGTGCACAAGAATTCTATTCGAAGATATTGCAAATTTCATAATATCACATCTCCTTTACCTCTTTTTTATAGCAAAGGTTTAATTGTTGAAAAAGAGTAGATCGTTTCACTGTATTTTATTTGTTAAATATTTTACAAAAGCGAACAACTTCAAAACCGATTTTTTTTTACTTCCTACATAAAAAATTTGCTGATTTATAAGTAAAGGAATTTCGAGCCGTGCACGAGAATTCTATTCGAAGATATTGCAAATTTTATAATATCACATCTCCTTTACCACTTATCTATAACAAAGATTTGATTGTTGAAAAAGAGTAGATCTTTCACTGTATTTTATGTTTTAAATATTTTACAAAGGTGAACAACTTCAAAACCGATTTTTTTTTTTTTTACTTCGTACATAAGAAAATGTGCTGATTTTTAAGTAATCGAATTTCCATCCGTGCACCAGAATTCTATTCGAAGATATTGCTACTTTTATAATATCACATCCACTTTACCTCGTATTTATAACAAAGGTTTCATTGTTGAAAAATGTAAATCGTTTCACTGTATTTTATATTTTAAATATTTTACAAAGTCGAACAACTTCAAAACCGAATTTTTTTACTTCCTACATAAGAAAAAGTGCTGATTTATAAGAAAGCCAATTTCCAGCCGTGTACCAGAATTCTATTCGAAGATATTGCTAATTTTATAATATCAGATCTTCTTTAACTCGTATTAATAACAAAGGTTTCATTGTTGAAAAATGCATATCGTTTCACTGTATTTTATATTTTAAATATTTTACAATGGCGAACAACTTCAAAACCGATTTTTTTTTACTTCCTACATACAAAAATGTGCTGATTTATAAGTAAACGAATTTCCAGCCGTGCACCAGAATTCTATTCGAAGATATTGATAATTTTATAATATCACATCCACTTTACCTCGTATTTATAACAAATATTTCATTGTTGAAACAGAGTAGATCGTTTCACTGTATTTTATGTTTTAAATATTTAACAAAAGCGAACAACTTCAAAACCGATTTTTTTTTACTTTCTACATAAAAAAATATGCTGATTTATAAGTAAACGAATTTCCAGCCATGCACCAGAATTCTATTCGAAGATATTGGAAAATTTATAATATCAGATATTCTTTAAGTTGTATTAATAGCAAAGGTTTCATTGTTGAAAAATGCATATCGTTTCCCTGTATTTTATATTTTAAATATTTTACAATGGCGAACAAATTCAAAACCGAATTCTTTTTACTTCCTACATAAGAAAATGTGCTGATTTATAAGTAAACGAATTTCCAGCCGTGCACAAGAATTCTGTTCGAAGATATTGATAATTTTATAATATCACATCCACTTTACCTCGTATTTATACCAAAGGTTTCATTGTTGAAACAGAGTAGATCTTTTCACTGTATTTTATGTTTTAAATATTTTACAAATGCGAACAACTTCAAAACCGATTTGTTTTACTTCCTACATAAAAAATGTGCTGATTTATAAGTAAACGAATTTCCATCCGTGCACAAGAATTCTATTCGAAGATATTGCAAATTTCATAATATCACATCTCCTTTACCTCTTTTTTATAGCAAAGGTTTAATTGTTGAAAAAGAGTAGATCGTTTCACTGTATTTTATTTGTTAAATATTTTACAAAAGCGAACAACTTCAAAACCGATTTTTTTTTACTTCCTACATAAAAAATTTGCTGATTTATAAGTAAACGAATTTCGAGCCGTGCACAAGAATTCTATTGGACGTTATTACAAATTTTATAATATCACATCTCCTTTACCACTTATTTATAACAAAGGTTTGATTGTTGAAAAATAGTATATCTTTCACTGTATATTATGTTTTAAATATTTTACAAAGGTGAACACCTTCAAAACCGATTTTTTTTTTTTACTTCGTACATAAGAAAATGTGCTGATTTTTAAGTAATCGAATTTCAATCCGTGCACCAGAATTCTATTCGAAGATATTGCTACTTTTATAATATCACATCCACTTTACCTCGTATTTATAACAAAGGTTTCATTGTTGAAACAGAGTAGATCGTTTCACTGTATTTTATATTTTAAATATCTTACAAAAGCGAACAACTTCAAAACCGATTTTTTTTTACTTCCTACATAAGAAAATGTGCTGATTTATAAGTAAACGAATTTCCAGCCGTGCACCAGAATTCTATTCGAAGATATTGCAAATTTCATAATATCACATCTCTATTACCTCTTTTTTATAGCAAAGGTTTAATTGTTGAAAAAGAGTAGATCGTTTCACTGTATTTTATATTTTAAATATCTTACAAAAGCGAACAACTTCAAAACCGATTTTTTTTACTTCCTACATAAGAAAATGTGCTGATTTATAAGTAAACGAATTTCCAGCCGTGCACCAGAATTCTATTCGAAGATATTGCTAATTTTATAATATCAGATCTTCTTTAACTCGTATTAATAACAAAGGTTTCATTGTTGAAAAATGCATATCGTTTCACTGTATTTTATATTTTAAATATTTTACAATGGCGAACAACTTCAAAACCGATTTTTTTTTACTTCCTACATACAAAAATGTGCTGATTTTTAAGTAAACGAATTTCCAGACGTGCACCAGAATTCTATTCGAAGATATTGGAAATTATATAATATCAGATCTTCTTTAACTCGTATTAATAACAAAGGTTTCATTGTTCAAAAATGCATCTCGTTCCACTGTGTTGAATATTTTAAATATTTTACAATGGCGAACAACTTCAAAACCGAATTTTTTTTTCTTCCTACATAAGAAAATATGCTGATTTATAAATAAACGAATTTCCAGCCTTGCACCAGAATTCTATTCGAAGATATTGCAAATTTCATAATATCACATCTCTATTACCTCTTTTTTATAGCAAAGGTTTAATTGTTGAAAAAGAGTAGATCGTTTCACTGTATTTTATATTTTAAATATCTTACAAAAGCGAACAACTTCAAAACCGATTTTTTTTACTTCCTACATAAGAAAATGTGCTGATTTATAAGTAAACGAATTTCTAGCCGTGCACCAGAATTCTATTTGAAGATATTGATAATTTTATAATATCACATCCACTTTACTTCGTATTTATACCAAAGGTTTTATTGTTGAAACAGAGTAGATCGTTTCACTGTATTTTATGTTTTAAATATTTGAAAAAGCGAACAACTTCAAAACCGATTTTTTTTACTTCCTACATAAAAAATGTGCTGATTTATAAGTAAACGAATTTCCATCCGTGCACAAGAATTCTATTGGAAGTTATTGCAAATTTTATATTATCACATCTCCTTTACCTCTTATTTATAACAAAGATTTCATTGTTGAAACAGAGTAGATCGTTTCACTGTATTTTATGTTTTAAATATTTCACAAAAGCGAACAACTTCAAAACCGATTTTTTTTAACTTCCTACATACAAAAATGTGCTGATTTTTAAGTAAACGAATTTCCAGCCGTGCACCAGAATTCTATTCGAAGATATTGGAAATTTCATAATATCACATCTCTATTACCTCTTTTTTATAGCAAAGGTTTAATTGTTGAAAAAGAGTAGATCGTTTCACTGTATTTTATATTTTAAATATTTTACAAAAGCGAACAACTTCAAAACCGATTTTTTTTACTTCCTACATAAGAAAATGTGCTGATTTATAAGTAAACGAATTTCCAGCCGTGCACCAGAATTCTATTCGAAGATATTGCTAATTTTATAATATCAGATCTTCTTTAACTCGTATTAATAACAAAGGTTTCATTGTTGAAAAATGCATATCGTTTCACTGTATTTTATATTTTAAATATTTTACAATGGCGAACAACTTCAAAACCGATTTTTTTTTACTTCCTACATACAAAAATGTGCTGATTTTTAAGTAAACGAATTTCCAGACGTGCACCAGAATTCTATTCGAAGATATTGGAAATTATATAATATCAGATCTTCTTTAACTCGTATTAATAACAAAGGTTTCATTGTTCAAAAATGCATCTCGTTCCACTGTGTTGAATATTTTAAATATTTTACAATGGCGAACAACTTCAAAACCGAATTTTTTCTTCTTCCTACATAAGAAAATATGCTGATTTATAAATAAACGAATTTCCAGCCTTGCACCAGAATTCTATTCGAAGATATTGCAAATTTCATAATATCACATCTCTATTACCTCTTTTTTATAGCAAAGGTTTAATTGTTGAAAAAGAGTAGATCGTTTCACTGTATTTTATATTTTAAATATCTTACAAAAGCGAACAACTTCAAAACCGATTTTTTTTACTTCCTACATAAGAAAATGTGCTGATTTATAAGTAAACGAATTTCTAGCCGTGCACCAGAATTCTATTTGAAGATATTGATAATTTTATAATATCACATCCACTTTACTTCGTATTTATACCAAAGGTTTTATTGTTGAAACAGAGTAGATCGTTTCACTGTATTTTATGTTTTAAATATTTGAAAAAGCGAACAACTTCAAAACCGATTTTTTTTACTTCCTACATAAAAAATGTGCTGATTTATAAGTAAACGAATTTCCATCCGTGCACAAGAATTCTATTGGAAGTTATTGCAAATTTTATATTATCACATCTCCTTTACCTCTTATTTATAACAAAGATTTCATTGTTGAAAAAGAGTAGATCGTTTCACTGTATTTTATATTTTAAATATTTTACAAAAGCGAACAACTTCAAAACCGATTTTTTTTACTTCCTACATAAGAAAATGTGCTGATTTATAAGTAAACGAATTTCCATCCGTGCACAAGAATTCTATTGGAAGTTATTGGAAATTTCATAATATCACATCTCTATTACCTCTTTTTTATAGCAAAGGTTTAATTGTTGAAAAAGAGTAGATCGTTTCACTGTATTTTATATTTTAAATATTTGAAAAAGCGAACAACTTCAAAACCGATTTTTTTTACTTCCTACATAAAAAATGTGCTGATTAATAAGTAAACGAATTTCCAGCCGTGCACAAGAATTCTATTGGAAGTTATTGCTAATTTTATAATATCAGATCTTCTTTAACTCGAATAAATAACAAAGGTTTCATTGTTGAAAAATGCATATCGTTCCACTGTATTGTATATTTTAAATATTTTACAATGGCAAACAACTTCAAAACCGAATTTTTTTTTCTTCCTACATAAGAAAATATGCTGAATTATAAGTAAACGAATTTCCATCCGTGCACAAGAATTCTATTGGAAGTTATTGCAAATTTTATATTATCACATCTCCTTTACCTCTTATTTATAACAAAGATTTCATTGTTGAAACAGAGTAGATCGTTTCACTGTATTTTATGTTTTAAATATTTCACAAAAGCGAACAACTTCAAAACCGATTTTTTTTAACTTCCTACATACAAAAATGTGCTGATTTTTAAGTAAACGAATTTCCAGCCGTGCACCAGAATTCTATTCGAAGATATTGGAAATTTCATAATATCACATCTCTATTACCTCTTTTTTATAGCAAAGGTTTAATTGTTGAAAAAGAGTAGATCGTTTCACTGTATTTTATATTTTAAATATTTTACAAAAGCGAACAACTTCAAAACCGATTTTTTTTACTTCCTACATAAGAAAATGTGCTGATTTATAAGTAAACGAATTTCCAGCCGTGCACCAGAATTCTATTCGAAGATATTGCTAATTTTATAATATCAGATCTTCTTTAACTCGTATTAATAACAAAGGTTTCATTGTTGAAAAATGCATATCGTTTCACTGTATTTTATATTTTAAATATTTTACAATGGCGAACAACTTCAAAACCGATTTTTTTTTACTTCCTACATACAAAAATGTGCTGATTTTTAAGTAAACGAATTTCCAGACGTGCACCAGAATTCTATTCGAAGATATTGGAAATTATATAATATCAGATCTTCTTTAACTCGTATTAATAACAAAGGTTTCATTGTTCAAAAATGCATCTCGTTCCACTGTGTTGAATATTTTAAATATTTTACAATGGCGAACAACTTCAAAACCGAATTTTTTCTTCTTCCTACATAAGAAAATATGCTGATTTATAAATAAACGAATTTCCAGCCTTGCACCAGAATTCTATTCGAAGATATTGCAAATTTCATAATATCACATCTCTATTACCTCTTTTTTATAGCAAAGGTTTAATTGTTGAAAAAGAGTAGATCGTTTCACTGTATTTTATATTTTAAATATCTTACAAAAGCGAACAACTTCAAAACCGATTTTTTTTACTTCCTACATAAGAAAATGTGCTGATTTATAAGTAAACGAATTTCTAGCCGTGCACCAGAATTCTATTTGAAGATATTGATAATTTTATAATATCACATCCACTTTACTTCGTATTTATACCAAAGGTTTTATTGTTGAAACAGAGTAGATCGTTTCACTGTATTTTATGTTTTAAATATTTGAAAAAGCGAACAACTTCAAAACCGATTTTTTTTACTTCCTACATAAAAAATGTGCTGATTTATAAGTAAACGAATTTCCATCCGTGCACAAGAATTCTATTGGAAGTTATTGCAAATTTTATATTATCACATCTCCTTTACCTCTTATTTATAACAAAGATTTCATTGTTGAAAAAGAGTAGATCGTTTCACTGTATTTTATATTTTAAATATTTTACAAAAGCGAACAACTTCAAAACCGATTTTTTTTACTTCCTACATAAGAAAATGTGCTGATTTATAAGTAAACGAATTTCCATCCGTGCACAAGAATTCTATTGGAAGTTATTGGAAATTTCATAATATCACATCTCTATTACCTCTTTTTTATAGCAAAGGTTTAATTGTTGAAAAAGAGTAGATCGTTTCACTGTATTTTATATTTTAAATATTTGAAAAAGCGAACAACTTCAAAACCGATTTTTTTTACTTCCTACATAAAAAATGTGCTGATTAATAAGTAAACGAATTTCCAGCCGTGCACAAGAATTCTATTGGAAGTTATTGCTAATTTTATAATATCAGATCTTCTTTAACTCGAATAAATAACAAAGGTTTCATTGTTGAAAAATGCATATCGTTCCACTGTATTGTATATTTTAAATATTTTACAATGGCAAACAACTTCAAAACCGAATTTTTTTTTCTTCCTACATAAGAAAATATGCTGAATTATAAGTAAACGAATTTCCATCCGTGCACAAGAATTCTATTGGAAGTTATTGCAAATTTTATATTATCACATCTCCTTTACCTCTTATTTATAACAAAGATTTCATTGTTGAAACAGAGTAGATCGTTTCACTGTATTTTATGTTTTAAATATTTCACAAAAGCGAACAACTTCAAAACCGATTTTTTTTAACTTCCTACATACAAAAATGTGCTGATTTTTAAGTAAACGAATTTCCAGCCGTGCACCAGAATTCTATTCGAAGATATTGGAAATTTCATAATATCACATCTCTATTACCTCTTTTTTATAGCAAAGGTTTAATTGTTGAAAAAGAGTAGATCGTTTCACTGTATTTTATATTTTAAATATTTTACAAAAGCGAACAACTTCAAAACCGATTTTTTTTACTTCCTACATAAGAAAATGTGCTGATTTATAAGTAAACGAATTTCCAGCCGTGCACCAGAATTCTATTCAAAGATATTGCTAATTTTATAATATCAGATCTTCTTTAACTCGTATTAATAACAAAGGTTTCATTGTTGAAAAATGCATATCGTTTCACTGTATTTTATATTTTAAATATTTTAAAATGGCGAACAACTTCAAAACCGATTTTTTTTACTTCCTACATACAAAAATGTGCTGATTTTTAAGTAAACGAATTTCCAGCCTTGCACCAGAATTCTATTCGAAGATATTGGAAATTTTATAATATCAGATCTTCTTTAACTCGTATTAATAACAAAGGTTTCATTGTTGAAAAATGCATATCGTTCCACTGTATTGTATATTTTAAATATTTTACAATGGCAAACAACTTCAAAACCGATTTTTTTTTTCTTCCTACATAAGAAAATATGCTGAATTATAAGTAAACGAATTTCCAGTCGTGCACTAGAATTTATCGAAGATATTGCAAATTTTATAATATCACATCTCCTTTACCTCTTATTTATAACAAAGATTTCATTGTTGAAAAATGTTTATCGTTTCACTGTATTTTATATTTTAAACATTTTACAAAGTCGAACAACTTCAAAACCGATTTTTTTTACTTCCTATATAAGAAAAAGTGCTGATTTATAAGAAAACCATTTTCCAGCCGTGTACCAGAATTCTTTTCGAAGATATTGCTAATTTTATAATATCAATTCTCCTTTACCTCTTATTTATAACAAACGTTTCATTGCTGAAAAATGCATATCGTTTCGATGTATTTTATACTTTAAATATTTAACAATGGCAAACAACTTCAAAACCGAATTTTTTTACTTCCTATATAAGAAAAACTACTGATTTATAAGAAAACCAATTTCCAGCCGTGTACCAGAATTCTATTCGAAGATATTGCTAATTTTATAATATCAGATCTTCTTTAACTCGTATTAATAACAAAGGTTTCATTGTGTAAAAATGCATATCGTTTCACTGTATTTTATACTTTAAATATTTTACAATGGTGAACAACTTCAAAACCGAATTTTTTTTACTTCCCACATAAGAAAATGTGCTGATTTATAAATAAACGAATTTCCAGCCGTGCACAGAATTCTATTCGAAGATATTTGAAATTTTATAATATCACATCCACTTTACCTCGTATTTATAACAAAGGTTTCATTGTTGAAACAGAGTAGATCGTTTCACTGTATTTTATGTTTTAAATATTTAACAAAAGCGAACAACTTCAAAACCGATTTTTTTTTTACTTCCTACATAAAAAATTTGCTGATTTATAAGTAAACGAATTTCCAGCCGTGCACAAGAATTCTATTGGAAGTTATTGCAAATTTTATAATATCACATCTCCTTTACCTCTTATTTATAACAAAGATTTCATTGTTGAAACAGAGTAGATCGTTTCACTGTATTTTATGTTTTAAATATTTAACAAAAGCGAACAACTTCAAAACCGAATTTTTTTTACTTTCTACATAAAAAAATATGCTGATTTATAAGTAAACGAATTTCCAGCCATGCACCAGAATTCTATTCGAAGATATGGATAATTTTATAATATCACATCCATTTTACTTCGTACTTATACCAAAGGTTTCATTGTTGAAACAGAGTAGATCGTTTCACTGTATTTTATGTTTTAAATATTTTACAAAAGCGAACAACTTCAAAACCGAATTTTTTTTACTTTCTACATAAAAATATGTGCTGATTTATAAGTAAACGAATTTCCAGCCGTGCACTAGATTTCTATTCGAAGATTTTGGAAAATTTATAATATCAGATATTCTTTAAGTTGTATTAATAGCAAAAGTTTCCTTGTTGAAAAATGCATATCGTTTCACTGTATTTTATATTTTACATATTTTACAATGGCGAACAACTTCAAAACCGATTTTTTTACTTCCTATATAAGAAAAACTGCTGATTTATAAGAAAACCAATTTCCAGCCGTGTACCAGAATTCTATTCGAAGATATTGCTAATTTTATAATATCAGATCTTCTTTAACTCGTATTAATAACAAAGGTTTCATTGTGTAAAAATGCATATCGTTTCACTGTATTTTATATTTTAAATATTTTACAATGGTGAACAACTTGCAAACCGAATTTTTTTTTACTTCCTACATAAGAAAAAGTGCTGATTTATAAGTAAACAAATTTCCAGCCGTGCACCAGAATTCTATTCGAAGATATTGCTAATTTTATAATATCAGATATGCTTTAACTCGTATTAATAACAAAGGTTTCATTGTGGAAAAACGCATATCGTTACACTGTATTTTATATTTTATATATTTTACAATGGCGAACAACTTCAAAACCGATTTTTTTTTACTTCCTACATAAGAAAATTTGCTGATTTATAAATAAACGAATTTCCAGCCGTGCACCAGAATTCTATTCGAAGATATTGATAATTTTATAATATCAGATATTCTTTAAGTTGTATTAATAGCAAAGATTCCTTGTTGAAAAATGCATATCGTTTCCCTGTATTTTATATTTTAAATATTTTACAATGTCGAACAACTTCAAAACCGAATTTTTTTTACTTCCTACATAAGAAAATGTGCTGATTTATAAGTAAACGAATTTCCAGCCGTGCACAAGAATTCTATTCGAAGATATTGATAATTTTATAATATCACATCCACTTTACCTCGTATTTATACCAAAGGTTTCATTGTTGAAACAGAGTAGATCTTTTCACTGTATTTTATATTTTAAATATTTTACAAAAGCGAACAACTTCAAAACCGATTTTTTTTACTTCCTACATACAAAAATGTGCTGATTTTTAAGTAAACGAATTTCCAGCCTTGCACCAGAATTCTATTCGAAGATATTGGAAATTTTATAATATCAGATCTTCTTTAACTCGTATTAATAACAAAGGTTTCATTGTTGAAAAATGCATATCGTTCCACTGTATTGTATATTTTAAATATTTTACAATGGCAAACAACTTCAAAACCGATTTTTTTTTTCTTCCTACATAAGAAAATATGCTGAATTATAAGTAAACGAATTTCCAGTCGTGCACTAGAATTTATCGAAGATATTGCAAATTTTATAATATCACATCTCCTTTACCTCTTATTTATAACAAAGATTTCATTGTTGAAAAATGTTTATCGTTTCACTGTATTTTATATTTTAAACATTTTACAAAGTCGAACAACTTCAAAACCGATTTTTTTTACTTCCTATATAAGAAAAAGTGCTGATTTATAAGAAAACCATTTTCCAGCCGTGTACCAGAATTCTTTTCGAAGATATTGCTAATTTTATAATATCAATTCTCCTTTACCTCTTATTTATAACAAACGTTTCATTGCTGAAAAATGCATATCGTTTCGATGTATTTTATACTTTAAATATTTAACAATGGCAAACAACTTCAAAACCGAATTTTTTTACTTCCTATATAAGAAAAACTACTGATTTATAAGAAAACCAATTTCCAGCCGTGTACCAGAATTCTATTCGAAGATATTGCTAATTTTATAATATCAGATCTTCTTTAACTCGTATTAATAACAAAGGTTTCATTGTGTAAAAATGCATATCGTTTCACTGTATTTTATACTTTAAATATTTTACAATGGTGAACAACTTCAAAACCGAATTTTTTTTACTTCCCACATAAGAAAATGTGCTGATTTATAAATAAACGAATTTCCAGCCGTGCACAGAATTCTATTCGAAGATATTTGAAATTTTATAATATCACATCCACTTTACCTCGTATTTATAACAAAGGTTTCATTGTTGAAACAGAGTAGATCGTTTCACTGTATTTTATGTTTTAAATATTTAACAAAAGCGAACAACTTCAAAACCGATTTTTTTTTTACTTCCTACATAAAAAATTTGCTGATTTATAAGTAAACGAATTTCCAGCCGTGCACAAGAATTCTATTGGAAGTTATTGCAAATTTTATAATATCACATCTCCTTTACCTCTTATTTATAACAAAGATTTCATTGTTGAAACAGAGTAGATCGTTTCACTGTATTTTATGTTTTAAATATTTAACAAAAGCGAACAACTTCAAAACCGAATTTTTTTTACTTTCTACATAAAAAAATATGCTGATTTATAAGTAAACGAATTTCCAGCCATGCACCAGAATTCTATTCGAAGATATGGATAATTTTATAATATCACATCCATTTTACTTCGTACTTATACCAAAGGTTTCATTGTTGAAACAGAGTAGATCGTTTCACTGTATTTTATGTTTTAAATATTTTACAAAAGCGAACAACTTCAAAACCGAATTTTTTTTACTTTCTACATAAAAATATGTGCTGATTTATAAGTAAACGAATTTCCAGCCGTGCACTAGATTTCTATTCGAAGATTTTGGAAAATTTATAATATCAGATATTCTTTAAGTTGTATTAATAGCAAAAGTTTCCTTGTTGAAAAATGCATATCGTTTCACTGTATTTTATATTTTACATATTTTACAATGGCGAACAACTTCAAAACCGATTTTTTTACTTCCTATATAAGAAAAACTGCTGATTTATAAGAAAACCAATTTCCAGCCGTGTACCAGAATTCTATTCGAAGATATTGCTAATTTTATAATATCAGATCTTCTTTAACTCGTATTAATAACAAAGGTTTCATTGTGTAAAAATGCATATCGTTTCACTGTATTTTATACTTTAAATATTTTACAATGGTGAACAACTTGCAAACCGAATTTTTTTTTACTTCCTACATAAGAAAAAGTGCTGATTTATAAGTAAACAAATTTCCAGCCGTGCACCAGAATTCTATTCGAAGATATTGCTAATTTTATAATATCAGATATGCTTTAACTCGTATTAATAACAAAGGTTTCATTGTGGAAAAACGCATATCGTTACACTGTATTTTATATTTTATATATTTTACAATGGCGAACAACTTCAAAACCGATTTTTTTTTACTTCCTACATAAGAAAATTTGCTGATTTATAAATAAACGAATTTCCAGCCGTGCACCAGAATTCTATTCGAAGATATTGATAATTTTATAATATCAGATATTCTTTAAGTTGTATTAATAGCAAAGATTCCTTGTTGAAAAATGCATATCGTTTCCCTGTATTTTATATTTTAAATATTTTACAATGTCGAACAACTTCAAAACCGAATTTTTTTTACTTCCTACATAAGAAAATGTGCTGATTTATAAGTAAACGAATTTCCAGCCGTGCACAAGAATTCTATTCGAAGATATTGATAATTTTATAATATCACATCCACTTTACCTCGTATTTATACCAAAGGTTTCATTGTTGAAACAGAGTAGATCTTTTCACTGTATTTTATATTTTAAATATTTTACAAAAGCGAACAACTTCAAAACCGATTTTTTTTACTTCCTACATACAAAAATGTGCTGATTTTTAAGTAAACGAATTTCCAGCCTTGCACCAGAATTCTATTCGAAGATATTGGAAATTTTATAATATCAGATCTTCTTTAACTCGTATTAATAACAAAGGTTTCATTGTTGAAAAATGCATATCGTTCCACTGTATTGTATATTTTAAATATTTTACAATGGCAAACAACTTCAAAACCGATTTTTTTTTTCTTCCTACATAAGAAAATATGCTGAATTATAAGTAAACGAATTTCCAGTCGTGCACTAGAATTTATCGAAGATATTGCAAATTTTATAATATCACATCTCCTTTACCTCTTATTTATAACAAAGATTTCATTGTTGAAAAATGTTTATCGTTTCACTGTATTTTATATTTTAAACATTTTACAAAGTCGAACAACTTCAAAACCGATTTTTTTTACTTCCTATATAAGAAAAAGTGCTGATTTATAAGAAAACCATTTTCCAGCCGTGTACCAGAATTCTTTTCGAAGATATTGCTAATTTTATAATATCAATTCTCCTTTACCTCTTATTTATAACAAACGTTTCATTGCTGAAAAATGCATATCGTTTCGATGTATTTTATACTTTAAATATTTAACAATGGCAAACAACTTCAAAACCGAATTTTTTTACTTCCTATATAAGAAAAACTACTGATTTATAAGAAAACCAATTTCCAGCCGTGTACCAGAATTCTATTCGAAGATATTGCTAATTTTATAATATCAGATCTTCTTTAACTCGTATTAATAACAAAGGTTTCATTGTGTAAAAATGCATATCGTTTCACTGTATTTTATACTTTAAATATTTTACAATGGTGAACAACTTCAAAACCGAATTTTTTTTACTTCCCACATAAGAAAATGTGCTGATTTATAAATAAACGAATTTCCAGCCGTGCACAGAATTCTATTCGAAGATATTTGAAATTTTATAATATCACATCCACTTTACCTCGTATTTATAACAAAGGTTTCATTGTTGAAACAGAGTAGATCGTTTCACTGTATTTTATGTTTTAAATATTTAACAAAAGCGAACAACTTCAAAACCGATTTTTTTTTTACTTCCTACATAAAAAATTTGCTGATTTATAAGTAAACGAATTTCCAGCCGTGCACAAGAATTCTATTGGAAGTTATTGCAAATTTTATAATATCACATCTCCTTTACCTCTTATTTATAACAAAGATTTCATTGTTGAAACAGAGTAGATCGTTTCACTGTATTTTATGTTTTAAATATTTAACAAAAGCGAACAACTTCAAAACCGAATTTTTTTTACTTTCTACATAAAAAAATATGCTGATTTATAAGTAAACGAATTTCCAGCCATGCACCAGAATTCTATTCGAAGATATGGATAATTTTATAATATCACATCCATTTTACTTCGTACTTATACCAAAGGTTTCATTGTTGAAACAGAGTAGATCGTTTCACTGTATTTTATGTTTTAAATATTTTACAAAAGCGAACAACTTCAAAACCGAATTTTTTTTACTTTCTACATAAAAATATGTGCTGATTTATAAGTAAACGAATTTCCAGCCGTGCACTAGATTTCTATTCGAAGATTTTGGAAAATTTATAATATCAGATATTCTTTAAGTTGTATTAATAGCAAAAGTTTCCTTGTTGAAAAATGCATATCGTTTCACTGTATTTTATATTTTACATATTTTACAATGGCGAACAACTTCAAAACCGATTTTTTTACTTCCTATATAAGAAAAACTGCTGATTTATAAGAAAACCAATTTCCAGCCGTGTACCAGAATTCTATTCGAAGATATTGCTAATTTTATAATATCAGATCTTCTTTAACTCGTATTAATAACAAAGGTTTCATTGTGTAAAAATGCATATCGTTTCACTGTATTTTATACTTTAAATATTTTACAATGGTGAACAACTTGCAAACCGAATTTTTTTTTACTTCCTACATAAGAAAAAGTGCTGATTTATAAGTAAACAAATTTCCAGCCGTGCACCAGAATTCTATTCGAAGATATTGCTAATTTTATAATATCAGATATGCTTTAACTCGTATTAATAACAAAGGTTTCATTGTGGAAAAACGCATATCGTTACACTGTATTTTATATTTTATATATTTTACAATGGCGAACAACTTCAAAACCGATTTTTTTTTACTTCCTACATAAGAAAATTTGCTGATTTATAAATAAACGAATTTCCAGCCGTGCACCAGAATTCTATTCGAAGATATTGATAATTTTATAATATCAGATATTCTTTAAGTTGTATTAATAGCAAAGATTCCTTGTTGAAAAATGCATATCGTTTCCCTGTATTTTATATTTTAAATATTTTACAATGTCGAACAACTTCAAAACCGAATTTTTTTTACTTCCTACATAAGAAAATGTGCTGATTTATAAGTAAACGAATTTCCAGCCGTGCACAAGAATTCTATTCGAAGATATTGATAATTTTATAATATCACATCCACTTTACCTCGTATTTATACCAAAGGTTTCATTGTTGAAACAGAGTAGATCTTTTCACTGTATTTTATATTTTAAATATTTTACAAAAGCGAACAACTTCAAAACCGATTTTTTTTACTTCCTACATACAAAAATGTGCTGATTTTTAAGTAAACGAATTTCCAGCCTTGCACCAGAATTCTATTCGAAGATATTGGAAATTTTATAATATCAGATCTTCTTTAACTCGTATTAATAACAAAGGTTTCATTGTTGAAAAATGCATATCGTTCCACTGTATTGTATATTTTAAATATTTTACAATGGCAAACAACTTCAAAACCGATTTTTTTTTTCTTCCTACATAAGAAAATATGCTGAATTATAAGTAAACGAATTTCCAGTCGTGCACTAGAATTTATCGAAGATATTGCAAATTTTATAATATCACATCTCCTTTACCTCTTATTTATAACAAAGATTTCATTGTTGAAAAATGTTTATCGTTTCACTGTATTTTATATTTTAAACATTTTACAAAGTCGAACAACTTCAAAACCGATTTTTTTTACTTCCTATATAAGAAAAAGTGCTGATTTATAAGAAAACCATTTTCCAGCCGTGTACCAGAATTCTTTTCGAAGATATTGCTAATTTTATAATATCAATTCTCCTTTACCTCTTATTTATAACAAACGTTTCATTGCTGAAAAATGCATATCGTTTCGATGTATTTTATACTTTAAATATTTAACAATGGCAAACAACTTCAAAACCGAATTTTTTTACTTCCTATATAAGAAAAACTACTGATTTATAAGAAAACCAATTTCCAGCCGTGTACCAGAATTCTATTCGAAGATATTGCTAATTTTATAATATCAGATCTTCTTTAACTCGTATTAATAACAAAGGTTTCATTGTGTAAAAATGCATATCGTTTCACTGTATTTTATACTTTAAATATTTTACAATGGTGAACAACTTCAAAACCGAATTTTTTTTACTTCCCACATAAGAAAATGTGCTGATTTATAAATAAACGAATTTCCAGCCGTGCACAGAATTCTATTCGAAGATATTTGAAATTTTATAATATCACATCCACTTTACCTCGTATTTATAACAAAGGTTTCATTGTTGAAACAGAGTAGATCGTTTCACTGTATTTTATGTTTTAAATATTTAACAAAAGCGAACAACTTCAAAACCGATTTTTTTTTTACTTCCTACATAAAAAATTTGCTGATTTATAAGTAAACGAATTTCCAGCCGTGCACAAGAATTCTATTGGAAGTTATTGCAAATTTTATAATATCACATCTCCTTTACCTCTTATTTATAACAAAGATTTCATTGTTGAAACAGAGTAGATCGTTTCACTGTATTTTATGTTTTAAATATTTAACAAAAGCGAACAACTTCAAAACCGAATTTTTTTTACTTTCTACATAAAAAAATATGCTGATTTATAAGTAAACGAATTTCCAGCCATGCACCAGAATTCTATTCGAAGATATGGATAATTTTATAATATCACATCCATTTTACTTCGTACTTATACCAAAGGTTTCATTGTTGAAACAGAGTAGATCGTTTCACTGTATTTTATGTTTTAAATATTTTACAAAAGCGAACAACTTCAAAACCGAATTTTTTTTACTTTCTACATAAAAATATGTGCTGATTTATAAGTAAACGAATTTCCAGCCGTGCACTAGATTTCTATTCGAAGATTTTGGAAAATTTATAATATCAGATATTCTTTAAGTTGTATTAATAGCAAAAGTTTCCTTGTTGAAAAATGCATATCGTTTCACTGTATTTTATATTTTACATATTTTACAATGGCGAACAACTTCAAAACCGATTTTTTTACTTCCTATATAAGAAAAACTGCTGATTTATAAGAAAACCAATTTCCAGCCGTGTACCAGAATTCTATTCGAAGATATTGCTAATTTTATAATATCAGATCTTCTTTAACTCGTATTAATAACAAAGGTTTCATTGTGTAAAAATGCATATCGTTTCACTGTATTTTATACTTTAAATATTTTACAATGGTGAACAACTTGCAAACCGAATTTTTTTTTACTTCCTACATAAGAAAAAGTGCTGATTTATAAGTAAACAAATTTCCAGCCGTGCACCAGAATTCTATTCGAAGATATTGCTAATTTTATAATATCAGATATGCTTTAACTCGTATTAATAACAAAGGTTTCATTGTGGAAAAACGCATATCGTTACACTGTATTTTATATTTTATATATTTTACAATGGCGAACAACTTCAAAACCGATTTTTTTTTACTTCCTACATAAGAAAATTTGCTGATTTATAAATAAACGAATTTCCAGCCGTGCACCAGAATTCTATTCGAAGATATTGATAATTTTATAATATCAGATATTCTTTAAGTTGTATTAATAGCAAAGATTCCTTGTTGAAAAATGCATATCGTTTCCCTGTATTTTATATTTTAAATATTTTACAATGTCGAACAACTTCAAAACCGAATTTTTTTTACTTCCTACATAAGAAAATGTGCTGATTTATAAGTAAACGAATTTCCAGCCGTGCACAAGAATTCTATTCGAAGATATTGATAATTTTATAATATCACATCCACTTTACCTCGTATTTATACCAAAGGTTTCATTGTTGAAACAGAGTAGATCTTTTCACGGTATTTTATGTTTTAAATATTTTACAAATGCGAACAACTTCAAAACCGATTTTTTTTACTTCCTACATAAAAAATGTGCTGATTTATAAGTAAACGAATTACCATCCGTGCACAAGAATTCTATTGGAAGTTATTGCAAATTTTATAATATCACATCTCCTTTACCTCTTATTTATAACAAAGATTTCATTGTTGAAACAGAGTAGATCGTTTCACTGTATTTTATGTTTTAAATATTTTACAAAAGCGAACAACTTCAAAACCGAATTTTTTTTACTTTCTACATAAAAAAATGTGCTGAATTATAAGTAAACGAATTTCCAGCCGTGCAGTAGAATTCTATTCGAAGATATTGGAAAATTTATAATATCAGATCTTCTTTAACTCGTATTAATAACAAAGGTTTCATTGTGTAAAAATGCATATCGTTTCACTGTATTTTATACTTTAAATATTTTACAATGGTGAACAACTTCAAAACCGAATTTTTTTTACTTCCCACATAAGAAAATGTGCTGATTTATAAGTAAACGAATTTCCAGCCGTGCACAGAATTCTATTCGAAGATATTTGAAATTTTATAATATCACATCCACTTTACCTCGTATTTATAACAAAGGTTTCATTGTTGAAACAGAGTAGATCGTTTCACTGTATTTTATGTTTTAAATATTTACCAAAAGCGAACAACTTCAAAACCGATTTTTTTTTTACTTCCTACATAACAAATGTGCTGATTTATAAGTAAACGAATTTCCAGCCGTGCATAAGAATTCCATTCGAAGATATTGCAAATTTTATAATATCGCATCCACTTTACCTCGTATTTACAACAAAGGTTTCATTGTTGAAAGAGAGTAGATCGTTTCACTGTATTTTATGTTTTAAATATTTAACAAAAGCGAACAACTTCAAAACCGATTTTTTTTTACTTCCTACATAACAAATGTGCTGATTTATAAGTAAACGAATTTCCAGCCGTGCACAAGAATTCTATTGGAAGTTATTACAAATTTTATAATATCACATCTCCTTTACCTCTTATTTATAACAAAGATTTCATTGTTGAAACAGAGTAGATCGTTTCACTGTATTTTATGTTTTAAATATTTTACAAAAGCGAACAACTTCAAAACGGATTTTTTTTTTTACTTTCTACATAACAAAATGTGCTGATTTGTAAATAAACGAATTTTTAGCCATGCACCAGAATTATATTCGAAGATATTGGAAAATTTATAATATCAGATATTCCTTAAGTTGTATTAATAGCAAAGGTTTCATTATTGAAAAATGCATATGGTTTCCCTGTATTTTATATTTTAAATATTTTACAATGGCGAACAACTTCAAAACCGAATTTTTTTTACTTCCTACATAAGAAAATGTGCTGATTTATAAGTAAACGAATTTCCAGCCGTGCACCAGAATTCTAATCGAAGATATTGATAATTTTATAATATCAAATCCACTTTACTTCGTACTTATACCAAAGGTTTCATTGTTGAAACAGAGCAGATCGTTTCACTGTATTTTATGTTTTAAATATTTTACAAAAGCGAACAACTTCAAAACCGAATTTTTTTTACTTTCTACATAAAAAAATGTGCTGATTTATAAGTAAACGAATTTCCAGCCGTGCACTAGAATTCTATTCGAAGATTTTGGAAAATTTATAATATCAGATATTCTTTAAGTTGTATTAATAGCAAAAGTTTCCTTGTTGAAAAATGCATATCGTTTCACTGTATTTTATATTTTACATATTTTACAATGGCGAACAACTTCAAAACCGATTTTTTTACTTCCTATATAAGAAAAACTGCTGATTTATAAGAAAACCAATTTCCAGCCGTGTACCAGAATTCTATTTGAAGATATTGCTAATTTTATAATATCAGATCTTCTTTAACTCGTATTAATAACAAAGGTTTCATTGTGTAAAAATGCATATCGTTTCACTGTATTTTATACTTTAAATATTTTACAATGTTGAACAACTTTCAAACCGATTTTTTTTTACTTCCTACATAAGAAAAAGTGCTGATTTTTAAGTAAACAAATTTCCAGCCGTGCACCAGAATTCTATTCGAAGATATTGCTAATTTTATAATATCAGATATTCTTTAACTCGTATTAATAACAAAGGTTTCATTGTGGAAAAACGCATATCGTTACACTGTATTTTATATTTTATATATTTTACAATGGCGAACAACTTCAAAACCGATTTTTTTTTACTTCCTACATAAGAAAATTTGCTGATTTATAAGTAATCGAATTTCCATCCGTGCACCAGAATTCTAATCGAAGATATTGCTACTTTTATAATATCACATCCACTTTACCTCGTATTTATAACAAAGGTTTCATTGTTGAAAAATGTTTTTCGTTTCAGTGTATTTTATATTTTATATATTTTACAAAGTCGAACAACTTCAAAACCGAATTTTTTTTCTTCCGATATAAGAAAAAGTGCTGATTTATAAGAAAACCATTTTCCAGCCGTGTATCAGAATTCTATTCGAAGATATTGCTAATTGTATAATATCAGATCTTCTTTAACTCGTATTAATAACAAAGGTTTCATTGTTGAAAAATGCATATCGTTTCACTGTATTTTATATTTTAAATATTTTACAATGGCGAACAACTTCAAAACCGATTTTTTTTTACTTCCTACATTCAAAAATGTGCTGATTTTTAAGTAAACGAATTTCCAGCCGTGCACCAGAATTCTATTCGAAGATATTGGAAATTTTATAATATCAGATCTTCTTTAACTCGTATTAATAACAAAGGTTTCATTGTTGAAAAATGCATATCGTTTCACTGTATTTTATACTTTAAATATTTTACAATGGCGAACAACTTCAAAACCGAATTTTTTTTACTTCCTACATAAAAAATGTGCTGATTCCTAATTAAACGAATTTCCAGCCCTGCACAAGAATTCTATTGGAAGTTATTGCTAATTTTATAATATCACATCTCCTTTACGTCTTATTTATAACAAAGGTTTCATTGTTGAAAAATGCATATCGTTTCACTGTATTTTATATTATAAATATTTTACAATGGCGAACAACTTCAGAACCGAATTTTTTTTACTTCCTACGTAAGAAAATGTGCTGATTTATAAGTAAACGAATTTCCAGCCGTGCACCAGAATTCTGTTCGAAGATATTGCAAATTTTATAATATCACTTCTCCTTTACCTCTTTTTTATAATAAACGTTTCATTGTTGAAAAAGAGTAGATCTTTCACTGTATTTTACGTTTTAAATATTTTACAAAGGTAAACAACTTGTAAACCGAATTTTTTTTGTTTCATACATAAGAAAAAGTGCTGATTTATACGTAAACGAATTTCCAGCCGTGCACCAGAATTCTATTCAAAGATATTGCTAATTGTATAATATCAGATCTTCTTTAACTCGTATTAATAACAAAGGTTTCATTGTTGAAAAATGCATATCGTTTCACTGTATTTTATACTTTAAATATTTTACAATGGCGAACAACTTCAAAACC
Organism: Maratus michaelseni; assembly: GCA_963931845.1. Lineage (NCBI taxonomy): Eukaryota > Metazoa > Arthropoda > Arachnida > Araneae > Salticidae > Maratus > Maratus michaelseni. The sequence goes on along the minus strand of OZ007597.1, from coordinate 255,423,689 downwards.
GATTTTTTTTTTACTTCCTACATAAAAAATGTGCTGATTCCTAATTAAACGAATTTCCAGCCCTGCACAAGAATTCTATTGGAAGTTATTGCTAATTTTATAATATCACATCTCCTTTACGTCTTATTTATAACAAAGGTTTCATTGTTGAAAAATGCATATCGTTTCACTGTATTTTATATTATAAATATTTTACAATGGCGAACAACTTCAGAACCGAATTTTTTTTACTTCCTACGTAAGAAAATGTGCTGATTTATAAGTAAACGAATTTCCAGCCGTGCACCAGAATTCTGTTCGAAGATATTGCAAATTTTATAATATCACTTCTCCTTTACCTCTTTTTTATAATAAACGTTTCATTGTTGAAAAAGAGTAGATCTTTCACTGTATTTTACGTTTTAAATATTTTACAAAGGTAAACAACTTGTAAACCGAATTTTTTTTGTTTCATACATAAGAAAAAGTGCTGATTTATACGTAAACGAATTTCCAGCCGTGCACCAGAATTCTATTCAAAGATATTGCTAATTTTATAATATCAGATCTTCTTTAACTCGTATTAATAACAAAGGTTTCATTGTTGAAAAATGCATATCGTTTCACTGTATTTTATATTTTAAATATTTTACAATGGCGAACAACTTCAAAACCGAATTTTTTTTGCTTCCTACATACAAAAATTTGCTGATTTTTAAGTAAACGAATTTCCAGCCGTGCACCAGAATTCTATTCGAATATATTGGAAATTTTATAATATCAGATCTTCTTTAACTCGTATTAATAACAAAGGTTTCATTGTTCAAAAATGCATCTCGTTCCACTGTATTGTATATTTTAAATATTTTACAATGGCGAACAACTTCAAAACCGAATTTTTTCTTCTTCCTACATAAGAAAATATGCTGATTTATAAATAAACGAATTTCCAGCCTTGCACCAGAATTCTATTCGAAGATATTGCAAATTTCATAATATCACATCTCCTTTACCTCTTTTTTATAGCAGAGGTTTAATTGTTGAAAAAGAGTAGATCGTTTCACTGTATTTTATGTTTTAAATATTTTACAAAAGCGAACAACTTCAAAACCGATTTTTTTTTACTTCCTACATAAAAAATTTGCTGATTTATAAGTAAACGAATTTCGAGCCGTGCACAAGAATTCTATTGGACGTTATTGCAAATTTTATAATATCACATCTCCTTTACCACTTATTTATAACAAAGGTTTGATTGTTGAAAAAGAGTAGATCTTTCACTGTATTTTATGTTTTAAATATTTTACAAAGGTGAACAACTTCAAAACCGATTTTTTTTTTTTTTACTTCGTACATAAGAAAATGTGCTGATTTTTAAGTAATCGAATTTCCATCCGTGCACCAGAATTCTATTCGAAGATATTGCTACTTTTATAATATCACATCCACTTTACCTCGTATTTATAACAAAGGTTTCATTGTTGAAACAGAGTAGATCGTTTCACTGTATTTTATATTTTAAATATTTTACAAAGTCGAACAACTTCAAAACCGAATTTTTTTTACTTCCTGTATAAGAAAAAGTGCTGATTTATAAGAAAACCATTTTCCAGCCGTGTATCAGAATTCTATTCGAAGATATTGCTAATAGTATAATATCAGATCTTCTTTAACTCGTATTAATAACAAAGGTTTCATTGTTGAAAAATGCATATCGTTTCACTGTATTTTATATTTTAAATATTTTACAATGGCGAACAACTTCAAAAGCGAATTTTTTTTACTTCCTACATAAGAAAATATGCTGATTTATAAGTAAACGAATTTCCAGCCGTGCACCAGAATTCTATTCGAAGATATTGCAAATTTCATAATATCACATCTCCTTTACCTCTTTTTTATAGCAGAGGTTTAATTGTTGAAAAAGAGTAGATCGTTTCACTGTATTTTATGTTTTAAATATTTTACAAAAGCGAACAACTTCAAAACCGATTTTTTTTTACTTCCTACATAAAAAATTTGCTGATTTATAAGTAAACGAATTTCGAGCCGTGCACAAGAATTCTATTGGACGTTATTGCAAATTTTATAATATCACATCTCCTTTACCACTTATTTATAACAAAGGTTTGATTGTTGAAAAAGAGTAGATCTTTCACTGTATTTTATGTTTTAAATATTTTACAAAGGTGAACAACTTCAAAACCGATTTTTTTTTTTTTACTTCGTACATAAGAAAATGTGCTGATTTTTAAGTAATCGAATTTCCATCCGTGCACCAGAATTCTATTCGAAGATATTGCTACATTTATAATATCACATCCACTTTACCTCGTATTTATAACAAAGGTTTCATTGTTGAAACAGAGTAGATCGTTTCACTGTATTTTATATTTTAAATATTTTACAAAGTCGAACAACTTCAAAACCGAATTTTTTTTACTTCCTGTATAAGAAAAAGTGCTGATTTATAAGAAAACCATTTTCCAGCCGTGTATCAGAATTCTATTCGAAGATATTGCTAATAGTATAATATCAGATCTTCTTTAACTCGTATTAATAACAAAGGTTTCGTTGTGTAAAAATGCATATCGTTTCACTGTATTTTATATTTTAAATATTTTACAATAGCGAACAACTTGAAAACCGATTTTTTTTTACTTCCTACATAAGAAAATATGCTGATTTATAAGTAAACGAATTTCCAGCCGTGAACCAGAATTCTATTCGAAGATATTGCAAATTTTATAGTATCACATCTCCTTTACCTCTTATTTATAACAAAGATTTCATTGTTGAAACAGAGCAGATCGTTTCACTGTATTTTATGTTTTAAATATTTTACAAAACCGAACAACTTCAAAACCGAATTTTTTTAACTTTCTACATAAAAAAAATGTGCTGATTTATAAGTAAAGGAATTTCCAGCCGTGCACGAGAATTCTATTCGAATATATTGGAAAATTTATAATATCAGATCTTCTGTAAGTCGTATTAATAGCAAAGGTTTCATTGTTGAAAAATGTATATCGTTTCACTGTATTTTATATTTTAAATATTTTACAAAGTCGAACAACTTCAAAACCGAATTCTTTTACTTCCTACATAAGAAAAAGTGCTGATTTATAAGAAAGCCAATTTCCAGCCGTGTACCAGAATTCTATTCGAAGATATTGCTAATTTTATAATATCAGATCTTCTTTAACTCGTATTAATAACAAAGGTTTCATTGTTGAAAAATGCATATCGTTTCACTGTATTTTATATTTTAAATATTTTACAGTGGCGAACAACTTCAAAACCGATTTTTTTTTACTTCCTACATACAAAAATGTGCTGATTTTTAAGTAAACGAATTTCCAGCCGTGCACCAGAATTCTATTCGAAGATATTGGAAATTTTATAATATCAGATGTTCTTTAACTCGTATTAATAACAAAGGTTTCATTGTTGAAAAATGCATATCGTTCCACTGTATTGTATATTTTAAATATTTTACAAAGCCGAACAACTTCAAAACCGAATTTTTTTTACTTCCTACATAAGAAAATGTGCTGATTTATAAGTACAGGAATTTCCAGCCGTGCACGAGAATTCTATTCGAATATATTGGAAAATTTATAATATCAGATCTTCTGTAAGTCGTATTAATAGCAAAGGTTTCATTGTTGAAAAATGCATATAGTTTCTATGTATTTTATATTTTAAATATTTTACAATGGCGAACAACTTCAAAACCGATTTTTTTTTTACTTCCTACATAAGAAAATGTGCTGATTTATAAGTAAACGAATTTACAGCCGTGCACCAGAATTCTGTTCGAAGATATTGCAAATTTTATAATATCAATTCTCCTTTACCTCTTATTTATAACAAACGTTTCATTGCTGAAAAATGCATATCGTTTCTATGTATTTTATATTTTAAATATTTTACAATGGCGAACAACTTCAAAACCGAATTTTTTTTACTTCCTACATAAGAAAATATACTGATTTATTAGTAAACGAATTTCCAACCGTGCAACACAATTCTATTCGAAGATATTGCTACTTTTATAATATCACATCCACTTTACCTCGTATTTATAACAAAGGTTTCATTGTTGAAAAATGTAAATCGTTTCACTGTATTTTATATTTTAAATATTTTACAAAGTCGAACAACTTCAAAACCGAATTTTTTTACTTCCTACATAAGAAAAAGTGCTGATTTATAAGAAAGCCAATTTCCAGCCGTGTACCAGAATTCTATTCGAAGATATTGCTAATTTTATAATATCAGATCTTCTTTAACTCGTATTAATAACAAAGGTTTCATTGTTGAAAAATGCATATCGTTTCACTGTATTTTATATTTTAAATATTTTACAATGGCGAACAACTTCAAAACCGATTTTTTTTACTTCCTACATACAAAAATGTGCTGATTTATAAGTAAACGAATTTCCAGCCGTGCACCAGAATTCTATTCGAAGATATTGATAATTTTATAATATCACATCCACTTTACCTCGTATTTATAACAAAGATTTCATTGTTGAAACAGAGTAGATCGTTTCACTGTATTTTATGTTTTAAATATTTAACAAAAGCGAACAACTTCAAAACCGAATTTTTTTTACTTTCTACATAAAAAAATATGCTGATTTATAAGTAAACGAATTTCCAGCCATGCACCAGAATTCTATTCGAAGATATTGGAAAATTTATAATATCAGATATTCTTTAAGTTGTATTAATAGCAAAGGTTTCATTGTTGAAAAATGCATATCGTTTCCCTGTATTTTATATTTTAAATATTTTACAATGGCGAACAAATTCAAAACCGATTTTTTTTTACTTCCTACATAAAAAATTTGCGGATTTATAAGTAAACGAATTTCGAGCCGTGCACAAGAATTCTATTGGACGTTATTGCAAATTTTATAATATCACATCTCCTTTACCACTTATTTATAACAAAGGTTTGATTGTTGAAAAAGAGTAGATCTTTCACTGTATTTTATGTTTTAAATATTTTACAAAGTTGAACAACTTCAAAACCGATTTTTTTTTTTTACTTCGTACATAAGAAAATGTGCTGATTTTTAAGTAATCGAATTTCCATCCGTGCACCAGAATTTTATTCGAAGATATTGCTACTTTTATAATATCACATCCACTTTACCTCGTATTTATAACAAAGGTTTCATTGTTGAAACAGAGTAGATCGTTTCACTGTATTTTATATTTTAAATATTTTACAAAGTCGAACAACTTCAAAACCGAATTTTTTTTACTTCCTGTATAAGAAAAAGTGCTGATTTATAAGAAAACCATTTTCCAGCCGTGTATCAGAATTCTATTAGAAGATATTGCTAATAGTATAATATCAGATCTTCTTTAACTCGTATTAATAACAAAGGTTTCATTGTTGAAAAATGCATATCGTTTCACAGTATTTTATATTTTAACTATTTTACAAAAGCGAACAACTTCAAAACCGATTTTTTTTTTACTTCCTACATAAGAAAATGTGCTAATTTATAAGTAAACGAATTTCCAGCCGTGCACCAGAATTCTGTTCGAAGATATTGCAATTTTATAATATCACTTCTCCTATACCTCTTATTTATAACAAACGTTTCATTGCTGAAAAATGCATATCGTTTCGATGTATTTTATATTTTAAATATTTTACAATGGCGAACAACTTCAAAACCGATTTTTTTTACTTCCTACATACAAAAATGTGCTGATTTATAAGTAAACGAATTTCCAGCCGTGCACCAGAATTCTATTCGAAGATATTGATAATTTTATAATATCACATCCACTTTACCTCGTATTTATAACAAAGATTTCATTGTTGAAACAGAGTAGATCGTTTCACTGTATTTTATGTTTTAAATATTTAACAAAAGCGAACAACTTCAAAACCGAATTTTTTTTACTTTCTACATAAAAAAATATGCTGATTTATAAGTAAACGAATTTCCAGCCATGCACCAGAATTCTATTCGAAGATATTGGAAAATTTATAATATCAGATATTCTTTAAGTTGTATTAATAGCAAAGGTTTCATTGTTGAAAAATGCATATCGTTTCCCTGTATTTTATATTTTAAATATTTTACAATGGCGAACAAATTCAAAACCGATTTTTTTTTACTTCCTACATAAAAAATTTGCTGATTTATAAGTAAACGAATTTCGAGCCGTGCACAAGAATTCTATTGGACGTTATTGCAAATTTTATAATATCACATCTCCTTTACCACTTATTTATAACAAAGGTTTGATTGTTGAAAAAGAGTAGATCTTTCACTGTATTTTATGTTTTAAATATTTTACAAAGTTGAACAACTTCAAAACCGATTTTTTTTTTTTACTTCGTACATAAGAAAATGTGCTGATTTTTAAGTAATCGAATTTCCATCCGTGCACCAGAATTTTATTCGAAGATATTGCTACTTTTATAATATCACATCCACTTTACCTCGTATTTATAACAAAGGTTTCATTGTTGAAACAGAGTAGATCGTTTCACTGTATTTTATGTTTTAAATATTTTACAAAGGTGAACAACTTCAAAACCGATTTTTTTTTACTTCGTACATAAGAAAATGTGCTGATTTATAAGTAAACGAATTTACAGCCGTGCACCAGAATTCTATTCGAAGATATTGATAATTTTATAATATCACATCCACTTTACCTCGTATTTATAACAAAGGTTTCATTGTTGAAACAGAGTAGATCGTTTCACTGTATTTTATGTTTTAAATATTTAACAAAAGCGAACAACTTCAAAACCGATTTTTTTTTACTTCCTACATAACAAATGTGCTGATTTATAAGTAAACGAATTTCCAGCCATGCACCAGAATTTTATTCGAAGGTATTGGAAAATTTATAATATCAGATATTCTTTAAGTTGTATTAATAACAAAGGTTTCATTGAGTAAAAATGCATATCGTTTCACTGTATTTTATACTTTAAATATTTTACAATGGTGAACAACTTCAAAACCGAATTTTTTTTACTTCCCACATAAGAAAATGTGCTGATTTATAAGTAAACGAATTTCCAGCCGTGCACAGAATTCTATTCGAAGATATTTGAAATTTTATAATATCACATCCACTTTACCTCGTATTTATAACAAAGGTTTCATTGTTGAAACAGAGTAGATCGTTTCACTGTATTTTATGTTTTAAATATTTAACCAAAGCGAACAACTTCAAATCCGATTTTTTTTTTTACTTCCTACATAACAAATGTGCTGATTTATAAGTAAACGAATTTCCAGCCGTGCATAAGAATTCCATTCGAAGATATTGCAAATTTTATAATATCGCATCCACTTTACCTCGTATTTACAACAAAGGTTTCATTGTTGAAAGAGAGTAGATCGTTTCACTGTATTTTATGTTTTAAATATTTAACAAAAGCGAACAACTTCAAAACCGATTTTTTTTTACTTCCTACATAACAAATGTGCTGATTTATAAGTAAACGAATTTCCAGCCGTGCACAAGAATTCTATTGGAAGTTATTACAAATTTTATAATATCACATCTCCTTTACCTCTTATTTATAACAAAGATTTCATTGTTGAAACAGAGTAGATCGTTTCATTGTATTTTATGTTTTAAATATTTTACAAAAGCGAACAACTTCAAAACTGATTTTTTTTTTACTTTCTACATAACAAAATGTGCTGATTTATAAGTAAACGAATTTCCAGCCATGCACCAGAATTATATTCGAAGATATTGGAAAATTTATAATGTCAGATATTCTTTAAGTTGTATTAATAGCAAAGGTTTCATTGTTGAAAAATGCATATCGTTTCCCTGTATTTTATATTTTAAATATTTTACAATGGCGAACAACTACAAAACCGATTTTTTTTTGCTTCCTACATAAGAAAATGTGCTGATTTATAAGTAAACGAATTTCCAGCCGTGCACCAGAATTCTATTCGAAGATATTGATAATTTTATAATATCAAATCCACTTTACTTCGTACTTATACCAAAGGTTTCATTGTTGAAACAGAGTAGATCGTTTCACTGTATTTTATGTTTTAAATATTTTACAAAAGCGAACAACTTCAAAACCGAATTTTTTTTACTTTCTACATAAAAAAATGTGCTGATTTATAAGTAAACGAATTTCCAGCCGTGCACTAGAATTCTATTCGAAGATTTTGGAAAATTTATAATATCAGATATTCTTTAAGTTGTATTAATAGCAAAAGTTTCCTTGTTGAAAAATGCATATCGTTTCACTGTATTTTATATTTTACATATTTTACAATGGCGAACAACTTCAAAACCGATTTTTTTACTTCCTACATAAGAAAATTTGCTGATTTATAAGTAATCGAATTTCCATCCGTGCACCAGAATTCTAATCGAAGATATTGCTACTTTTATAATATCACATCCACTTTACCTCGTATTTATAACAAAGGTTTCATTGTTGAAAAATGTTTTTCGTTTCAGTGTATTTTATATTTTATATATTTTACAAAGTCGAACAACTTCAAAACCGAATTTTTTTTCTTCCGATATAAGAAAAAGTGCTGATTTATAAGAAAACCATTTTCCAGCCGTGTATCAGAATTCTATTCGAAGATATTGCTAATTGTATAATATCAGATCTTCTTTAACTCGTATTAATAACAAAGGTTTCATTGTTGAAAAATGCATATCGTTTCACTGTATTTTATATTTTAAATATTTTACAATGGCGAACAACTTCAAAACCGATTTTTTTTTACTTCCTACATTCAAAAATGTGCTGATTTTTAAGTAAACGAATTTCCAGCCGTGCACCAGAATTCTATTCGAAGATATTGGAAATTTTATAATATCAGATCTTCTTTAACTCGTATTAATAACAAAGGTTTCATTGTTGAAAAATGCATATCGTTTCACTGTATTTTATACTTTAAATATTTTACAATGGCGAACAACTTCAAAACCGATTTTTTTTTTACTTCCTACATAAAAAATGTGCTGATTCCTAATTAAACGAATTTCCAGCCCTGCACAAGAATTCTATTGGAAGTTATTGCTAATTTTATAATATCACATCTCCTTTACGTCTTATTTATAACAAAGGTTTCATTGTTGAAAAATGCATATCGTTTCACTGTATTTTATATTATAAATATTTTACAATGGCGAACAACTTCAGAACCGAATTTTTTTTACTTCCTACGTAAGAAAATGTGCTGATTTATAAGTAAACGAATTTCCAGCCGTGCACCAGAATTCTGTTCGAAGATATTGCAAATTTTATAATATCACTTCTCCTTTACCTCTTTTTTATAATAAACGTTTCATTGTTGAAAAAGAGTAGATCTTTCACTGTATTTTACGTTTTAAATATTTTACAAAGGTAAACAACTTGTAAACCGAATTTTTTTTGTTTCATACATAAGAAAAAGTGCTGATTTATACGTAAACGAATTTCCAGCCGTGCACCAGAATTCTATTCAAAGATATTGCTAATTGTATAATATCAGATCTTCTTTAACTCGTATTAATAACAAAGGTTTCATTGTTGAAAAATGCATATCGTTTCACTGTATTTTATACTTTAAATATTTTACAATGGCGAGAAACTTCAAAACCGATTTTTTTTTTACTTCCTACATAAAAAATGTGCTGATTCCTAATTAAACGAATTTCCAGCCCTGCACAAGAATTCTATTGGAAGTTATTGCTAATTTTATAATATCACATCTCCTTTACGTCTTATTTATAACAAAGGTTTCATTGTTGAAAAATGCATATCGTTTCACTGTATTTTATATTATAAATATTTTACAATGGCGAACAACTTCAGAACCGAATTTTTTTTACTTCCTACGTAAGAAAATGTGCTGATTTATAAGTAAACGAATTTCCAGCCGTGCACCAGAATTCTGTTCGAAGATATTGCAAATTTTATAATATCACTTCTCCTTTACCTCTTTTTTATAATAAACGTTTCATTGTTGAAAAAGAGTAGATCTTTCACTGTATTTTACGTTTTAAATATTTTACAAAGGTAAACAACTTGTAAACCGAATTTTTTTTGTTTCATACATAAGAAAAAGTGCTGATTTATACGTAAACGAATTTCCAGCCGTGCACCAGAATTCTATTCAAAGATATTGCTAATTTTATAATATCAGATCTTCTTTAACTCGTATTAATAACAAAGGTTTCATTGTTGAAAAATGCATATTGTTTCACTGTATTTTATATTTTAAATATTTTACAATGGCGAACAACTTCAAAACCGAATTTTTTTTGCTTCCTACATACAAAAATGTGCTGATTTTTAAGTAAACGAATTTCCAGCCGTGCACCAGAATTCTATTCGAATATATTGGAAATTTTATAATATCAGATCTTCTTTAACTCGTATTAATAACAAAGGTTTCATTGTTCAAAAATGCATCTCGTTCCACTGTATTGTATATTTTAAATATTTTACAATGGCGAACAACTTCAAAACCGAATTTTTTCTTCTTCCTACATAAGAAAATATGCTGATTTATAAATAAACGAATTTCCAGCCTTGCACCAGAATTCTATTCGAAGATATTGCAAATTTCATAATATCACATCTCCTTTACCTCTTTTTTATAGCAGAGGTTTAATTGTTGAAAAAGAGTAGATCGTTTCACTGTATTTTATGTTTTAAATATTTTACAAAAGCGAACAACTTCAAAACCGATTTTTTTTTACTTCCTACATAAAAAATTTGCTGATTTATAAGTAAACGAATTTCGAGCCGTGCACAAGAATTCTATTGGACGTTATTGCAAATTTTATAATATCACATCTCCTTTACCACTTATTTATAACAAAGGTTTGATTGTTGAAAAAGAGTAGATCTTTCACTGTATTTTATGTTTTAAATATTTTACAAAGGTGAACAACTTCAAAACCGATTTTTTTTTTTTTACTTCGTACATAAGAAAATGTGCTGATTTTTAAGTAATCGAATTTCCATCCGTGCACCAGAATTCTATTCGAAGATATTGCTACTTTTATAATATCACATCCACTTTACCTCGTATTTATAACAAAGGTTTCATTGTTGAAACAGAGTAGATCGTTTCACTGTATTTTATATTTTAAATATTTTACAAAGTCGAACAACTTCAAAACCGAATTTTTTTTACTTCCTGTATAAGAAAAAGTGCTGATTTATAAGAAAACCATTTTCCAGCCGTGTATCAGAATTCTATTCGAAGATATTGCTAATAGTATAATATCAGATCTTCTTTAACTCGTATTAATAACAAAGGTTTCATTGTTGAAAAATGCATATCGTTTCACTGTATTTTATATTTTAAATATTTTACAATGGCGAACAACTTCAAAAGCGAATTTTTTTTACTTCCTACATAAGAAAATATGCTGATTTATAAGTAAACGAATTTCCAGCCGTGCACCAGAATTCTATTCGAAGATATTGCAAATTTCATAATATCACATCTCCTTTACCTCTTTTTTATAGCAGAGGTTTAATTGTTGAAAAAGAGTAGATCGTTTCACTGTATTTTATGTTTTAAATATTTTACAAAAGCGAACAACTTCAAAACCGATTTTTTTTTACTTCCTACATAAAAAATTTGCTGATTTATAAGTAAACGAATTTCGAGCCGTGCACAAGAATTCTATTGGACGTTATTGCAAATTTTATAATATCACATCTCCTTTACCACTTATTTATAACAAAGGTTTGATTGTTGAAAAAGAGTAGATCTTTCACTGTATTTTATGTTTTAAATATTTTACAAAGGTGAACAACTTCAAAACCGATTTTTTTTTTTTTTTACTTCGTACATAAGAAAATGTGCTGATTTTTAAGTAATCGAATTTCCATCCGTGCACCAGAATTCTATTCGAAGATATTGCTACTTTTATAATATCACATCCACTTTACCTCGTATTTATAACAAAGGTTTCATTGTTGAAACAGAGTAGATCGTTTCACTGTATTTTATATTTTAAATATTTTACAAAGTCGAACAACTTCAAAACCGAATTTTTTTTACTTCCTGTATAAGAAAAAGTGCTGATTTATAAGAAAACCATTTTCCAGCCGTGTATCAGAATTCTATTCGAAGATATTGCTAATAGTATAATATCAGATCTTCTTTAACTCGTATTAATAACAAAGGTTTCGTTGTGTAAAAATGCATATCGTTTCACTGTATTTTATATTTTAAATATTTTACAATAGCGAACAACTTGAAAACCGATTTTTTTTTACTTCCTACATAAGAAAATATGCTGATTTATAAGTAAACGAATTTCCAGCCGTGAACCAGAATTCTATTCGAAGATATTGCAAATTTTATAGTATCACATCTCTTTACCTCTTATTTATAACAAAGATTTCATTGTTGAAACAGAGCAGATCGTTTCACTGTATTTTATGTTTTAAATATTTTACAAAACCGAACAACTTCAAAACCGAATTTTTTTAACTTTCTACATAAAAAAAATGTGCTGATTTATAAGTAAAGAAATTTCCAGCCGTGCACGAGAATTCTATTCGAATATATTGGAAAATTTATAATATCAGATCTTCTGTAAGTCGTATTAATAGCAAAGGTTTCATTGTTGAAAAATGTATATCGTTTCACTGTATTTTATATTTTAAATATTTTACAAAGTCGAACAACTTCAAAACCGAATTCTTTTACTTCCTACATAAGAAAAAGTGCTGATTTATAAGAAAGCCAATTTCCAGCCGTGTACCAGAATTCTATTCGAAGATATTGCTAATTTTATAATATCAGATCTTCTTTAACTCGTATTAATAACAAAGGTTTCATTGTTGAAAAATGCATATCGTTTCACTGTATTTTATATTTTAAATATTTTACTGTGGCGAACAACTTCAAAACCGATTTTTTTTTACTTCCTACATACAAAAATGTGCTGATTTTTAAGTAAACGAATTTCCAGCCGTGCACCAGAATTCTATTCGAAGATATTGGAAATTTTATAATATCAGATGTTCTTTAACTCGTATTAATAACAAAGGTTTCATTGTTGAAAAATGCATATCGTTCCACTGTATTGTATATTTTAAATATTTTACAAAGGCGAACAACTTCAAAACCGAATTTTTTTTACTTCCTACATAAGAAAATGTGCTGATTTATAAGTAAAGGAATTTCCAGCCGTGCACGAGAATTCTATTCGAATATATTGGAAAATTTATAATATCAGATGTTCTTTAACTCGTATTAATAACAAAGGTTTCATTGTTGAAAAATGCATATCGTTCCACTGTATTGTATATTTTAAATATTTTACAATGGCGAACAACTTCAAAACCGATTTTTTTTTTACTTCCTACATAAGAAAATGTGCTGATTTATAAGTAAACGAATTTACAGCCGTGCACCAGAATTCTGTTCGAAGATATTGCAAATTTTATAATATCAATTCTCCTTTACCTCTTATTTATAACAAACGTTTCATTGCTGAAAAATGCATATCGTTTTTATGTATTTTATATTTTAAATATTTTACAATGGCGAACAACTTCAAAACCGAATTTTTTTTACTTCCTACATAAGAAAATATACTGATTTATTAGTAAACGAATTTCCAACCGTGCAACACAATTCTATTCGAAGATATTGCTACTTTTATAATATCACATCTACTTTACCTCGTATTTATAACAAAGGTTTCATTGTTGAAAAATGTAAATCGTTTCACTGTATTTTATATTTTAAATATTTTACAAAGTCGAACAACTTCAAAACCGAATTTTTTTACTTCCTACATAAGAAAAAGTGCTGATTTATAAGAAAGCCAATTTCCAGCCGTGTACCAGAATTCTATTCGAAGATATTGATAATTTTATAATATCACATCCACTTTACCTCGTATTTATAACAAAGATTTCATTGTTGAAACAGAGTAGATCGTTTCACTGTATTTTATGTTTTAAATATTTAACAAAAGCGAACAACTTCAAAACCGAATTTTTTTTACTTTCTACATAAAAAAATATGCTGATTTATAAGTAAACGAATTTCCAGCCATGCACCAGAATTCTATTCGAAGATATTGGAAAATTTATAATATCAGATATTCTTTAAGTTGTATTAATAGCAAATGTTTCATTGTTGAAAAATGCATATCGTTTCCCTGTATTTTATATTTTAAATATTTTACAATGGCGAACAAATTCAAAACCGATTTTTTTTTACTTCCTACATAAAAAATTTGCGGATTTATAAGTAAACGAATTTCGAGCCGTGCACAAGAATTCTATTGGACGTTATTGCAAATTTTATAATATCACATCTCCTTTACCACTTATTTATAACAAAGGTTTGATTGTTGAAAAAGAGTAGATCTTTCACTGTATTTTATGTTTTAAATATTTTACAAAGTTGAACAACTTCAAAACCGATTTTTTTTTTTTACTTCGTACATAAGAAAATGTGCTGATTTTTAAGTAATCGAATTTCCATCCGTGCACCAGAATTTTATTCGAAGATATTGCTACTTTTATAATATCACATCCACTTTACCTCGTATTTATAACAAAGGTTTCATTGTTGAAACAGAGTAGATCGTTTCACTGTATTTTATATTTTAAATATTTTACAAAGTCGAACAACTTCAAAACCGAATTTTTTTTACTTCCTGTATAAGAAAAAGTGCTGATTTATAAGAAAACCATTTTCCAGCCGTGTATCAGAATTCTATTAGAAGATATTGCTAATAGTATAATATCAGATCTTCTTTAACTCGTATTAATAACAAAGGTTTCATTGTTGAAAAATGCATATCGTTTCACAGTATTTTATATTTTAACTATTTTACAAAAGCGAACAACTTCAAAACCGATTTTTTTTTTACTTCCTACATAAGAAAATGTGCTAATTTATAAGTAAACGAATTTCCAGCCGTGCACCAGAATTCTGTTGGAAGATATTGCAATTTTATAATATCACTTCTCCTATACCTCTTATTTATAACAAACGTTTCATTGCTGAAAAATGCATATCGTTTCGATGTATTTTATATTTTAAATATTTTACAATGGCGAACAACTTCAAAACCGAATTTTTTTTACTTCCTACATAAGAAAATATACTGATTTATAAGTAAACGAATTTCCAACCGTGCAACACAATTCTATTCGAAGATATTGCTACTTTTATAATATCACATCCACTTTACCTCGTATTTATAACAAAGGTTTCATTGTTGAAAAATGTATATCGTTTCACTGTATTTTATATTTTAAATATTTTACAAAGTCGAACAACTTCAAAACCGAATTTTTTTACTTCCTACATAAGAAAAAGTGCTGATTTATAAGAAAGCCAATTTCCAGCCGTGTACTAGAATTCTATTCGAAGATATTGCTAATTTTATAATATCAGATCATCTTTAACTCGTATTAATAACAAAGGTTTCATTGTTGAAAAATGCATATCGTTTCACAGTATTTTATATTTTAACTATTTTACAAAAGCGAACAACTTCAAAACCGATTTTTTTTTTACTTCCTACATAAGAAAATGTGCTAATTTATAAGTAAACGAATTTCCAGCCGTGCACCAGAATTCTGTTCGAAGATATTGCAATTTTATAATATCACTTCTCCTATACCTCTTATTTATAACAAACGTTTCATTGCTGAAAAATGCATATCGTTTCGATGTATTTTATATTTTAAATATTTTACAATGGCGAACAACTTCAAAACCGAATTTTTTTTACTTCCTACATAAGAAAATATACTGATTTATAAGTAAACGAATTTCCAACCGTGCAACACAATTCTATTCGAAGATATTGCTACTTTTATAATATCACATCCACTTTACCTCGTATTAATAACAAAGGTTTCATTGTTGAAAAATGCATATCGTTTCACAGTATTTTATATTTTAACTATTTTACAAAAGCGAACAACTTCAAAACCGATTTTTTTTTTACTTCCTACATAAGAAAATGTGCTAATTTATAAGTAAACGAATTTCCAGCCGTGCACCAGAATTCTGTTGGAAGATATTGCAATTTTATAATATCACTTCTCCTATACCTCTTATTTATAACAAACGTTTCATTGCTGAAAAATGCATATCGTTTCGATGTATTTTATATTTTAAATATTTTACAATGGCGAACAACTTCAAAACCGAATTTTTTTTACTTCCTACATAAGAAAATATACTGATTTATAAGTAAACGAATTTCCAACCGTGCAACACAATTCTATTCGAAGATATTGCTACTTTTATAATATCACATCCACTTTACCTCGTATTTATAACAAAGGTTTCATTGTTGAAAAATGTATATCGTTTCACTGTATTTTATATTTTAAATATTTTACAAAGTCGAACAACTTCAAAACCGAATTTTTTTACTTCCTACATAAGAAAAAGTGCTGATTTATAAGAAAGCCAATTTCCAGCCGTGTACTAGAATTCTATTCGAAGATATTGCTAATTTTATAATATCAGATCATCTTTAACTCGTATTAATAACAAAGGTTTCATTGTTGAAAAATGCATATCGTTTCACAGTATTTTATATTTTAACTATTTTACAAAAGCGAACAACTTCAAAACCGATTTTTTTTTTACTTCCTACATAAGAAAATGTGCTAATTTATAAGTAAACGAATTTCCAGCCGTGCACCAGAATTCTGTTCGAAGATATTGCAATTTTATAATATCACTTCTCCTATACCTCTTATTTATAACAAACGTTTCATTGCTGAAAAATGCATATCGTTTCGATGTATTTTATATTTTAAATATTTTACAATGGCGAACAACTTCAAAACCGAATTTTTTTTACTTCCTACATAAGAAAATATACTGATTTATAAGTAAACGAATTTCCAACCGTGCAACACAATTCTATTCGAAGATATTGCTACTTTTATAATATCACATCCACTTTACCTCGTATTTATAACAAAGGTTTCATTGTTGAAAAATGTAAATCGTTTCACTGTATTTTATATTTTAAATATTTTACAAAGTCGAACAACTTCAAAACCGAATTTTTTTACTTCCTACATAAGAAAAAGTGCTGATTTATAAGAAAGCCAATTTCCAGCCGTGTACCAGAATTCTATTCGAAGATATTGCTAATTTTATAATATCAGATCTTCTTTAACTCGTATTAATAACAAAGGTTTCATTGTTGAAAAATGCATATCGTTTCACTGTATTTTATATTTTAAATATTTTACAATGGCGAACAACTTCAAAACCGATTTTTTTTACTTCCTACATACAAAAATGTGCTGATTTATAAGTAAACGAATTTCCAGCCGTGCACCAGAATTCTATTCGAAGATATTGATAATTTTATAATATCACATCCACTTTACCTCGTATTTATAACAAAGATTTCATTGTTGAAACAGAGTAGATCGTTTCACTGTATTTTATGTTTTAAATATTTAACAAAAGCGAACAACTTCAAAACCGAATTTTTTTTACTTTCTACATAAAAAAATATGCTGATTTATAAGTAAACGAATTTCCAGCCATGCACCAGAATTCTATTCGAAGATATTGGAAAATTTATAATATCAGATATTCTTTAAGTTGTATTAATAGCAAAGGTTTCATTGTTGAAAAATGCATATCGTTTCCCTGTATTTTATATTTTAAATATTTTACAATGGCGAACAAATTCAAAACCGATTTTTTTTTACTTCCTACATAAAAAATTTGCTGATTTATAAGTAAACGAATTTCGAGCCGTGCACAAGAATTCTATTGGACGTTATTGCAAATTTTATAATATCACATCTCCTTTACCACTTATTTATAACAAAGGTTTGATTGTTGAAAAAGAGTAGATCTTTCACTGTATTTTATGTTTTAAATATTTTACAAAGTTGAACAACTTCAAAACCGATTTTTTTTTTTTACTTCGTACATAAGAAAATGTGCTGATTTTTAAGTAATCGAATTTCCATCCGTGCACCAGAATTTTATTCGAAGATATTGCTACTTTTATAATATCACATCCACTTTACCTCGTATTTATAACAAAGGTTTCATTGTTGAAACAGAGTAGATCGTTTCACTGTATTTTATATTTTAAATATTTTACAAAGTCGAACAACTTCAAAACCGATTTTTTTTTACTTCCTGTATAAGAAAAAGTGCTGATTTATAAGAAAACCATTTTCCAGCCGTGTATCAGAATTCTATTAGAAGATATTGCTAATAGTATAATATCAGATAATCTTTAACTCGTATTAATAACAAAGGTTTCATTGTTGAAAAATGCATATCGTTTCACAGTATTTTATATTTTAACTATTTTACAAAAGCGAACAACTTCAAAACCGATTTTTTTTTTACTTCCTACATAAGAAAATGTGCTAATTTATAAGTAAACGAATTTCCAGCCGTGCACCAGAATTCTGTTCGAAGATATTGCAATTTTATAATATCACTTCTCCTATACCTCTTATTTATAACAAACGTTTCATTGCTGAAAAATGCATATCGTTTCGATGTATTTTATATTTTAAATATTTTACAATGGCGAACAACTTCAAAACCGAATTTTTTTTACTTCCTACATAAGAAAATATACTGATTTATAAGTAAACGAATTTCCAACCGTGCAACACAATTCTATTCGAAGATATTGCTACTTTTATAATATCACATCCACTTTACCTCGTATTTATAACAAAGGTTTCATTGTTGAAAAATGTATATCGTTTCACTGTATTTTATATTTTAAATATTTTACAAAGTCGAACAACTTCAAAACCGAATTTTTTTACTTCCTACATAAGAAAAAGTGCTGATTTATTAGAAAGCCAATTTCCAGCCGTGTACTAGAATTCTATTCGAAGATATTGCTAATTTTATAATATCAGATCATCTTTAACTCGTATTAATAACAAAGGTTTCATTGTTGAAAAATGCATATCGTTTCACTGTATTTTATATTTTAAATATTTTACAATGGCGAACAACTTCAAAACCGATTTTTTTTTACTTCCTACATACAAAAATGTGCTGATTTTTAAGTAAACGAATTTCCAGCCGTGCACATGAATTCTATTCGAAGATATTGGAAATTTTATAATATCAGATCTTCTTTAACTCGTATTAATAACAAAGGTTTCATTGTTGAAAAATGCATATCGTTCCACTGTATTGTATATTTTAAATATTTTACAATGACAAACAACTTCAAAACCGAATTTTTTTTACTTCATACATAAGAAAAAGTGCTGATTTATAAGTAAACGAATTTCCAGCCGTGAACCAGAATTCTATTCGAAGATATTGCTAATTTTATAATATCAGATCTTCTTTAACTCGTATTAATAACAAAGGTTTCATTGTTGAAAAATGTATATCGTTTCACTGTATTTTATATTTTAAATATTTTACAATGGCGAACAACTTCAAAACCGATTTTTTTTTTACTTCCTACATAAGAAAATGTGCTGATTTATAAGTAAACGAATTTCCAACCGTGCAACACAATTCTATTCGAAGATGTTGCTACTTTTATAATATCACATCCACTTTACCTCGTATTTATAACAAAAGTTTCATTGTTGAAAAATGTATATCGTTTCACTGTATTTTATATTTTAAATATTTTACAAAGTCGAACAACTTCAAAACCCAATTTTTTTACTTCCTACATAAGAAAAAGTGCTGATTTATAACAAAGCCAATTTCCAGCCGTGTACCAGAATTCTATTCGAAAATATTGCTAATTTTATAATATCAGATCTTCTTTAACTCGTATTAATAACAAAGGTTTCATTGTTGAAAAATGCATATCGTTTCACTGTATTTTATATTTTAAATATTTTACAATGGCGAACAACTTCAAAACCGATTTTTTTTTACTTCCTACATACAAAAATGTGCTGATTTTTAAGTAAACGAATTTCCAGACGTGCACCAGAATTCTATTCGAAGATATTGGAAATTTTATATCAGATCTTCTTTAACTCGTATTAATAACAAAGATTTCATTGTTCAAAAATGCATCTCGTTCCACTGTATTGTATATTTTAAATATTTTACAATGGCGAACAACTTCAAAACCGAATTTTTTCTTCTTCCTACATAAGAAAATATGCTGATTTATAAATAAACGAATTTCCAGCCTTGCACCAGAATTCTATTCGAAGATATTGCAAATTTCATAATATCACATCTCCTTTACCTCTTTTTTATAGCAAAGGTTTAATTGTTGAAAAAGTGTAGATCGTTTCACTGTATTTTATGTTTTAAATATTTTACAAAAGCGAACAACTTCAAAACCGATTTTTTTTTACTTCCTACATAAAAAATGTGCTGATTAATAAGTAAACGAATTTCCAGCCGTGCACTAGAATTTATCGAAGATATTGCAAATTTTATAATATCACATCTCCTTTACCTCTTATTTATAACAAAGGTTTCATTGTTGAAACAGAGTAGATCGTTTCACTGTATTTTATGTTTTAAATATTTTACAATAGCGAACAACTTCAAAACCGATTTTTTTTTTACTTCCTACATAAAAAATGTGCTGATTAATAAGTAAACGAATTTCCAGCCGTGCACAAGAATTCTATTGGAAGTTATTGCAAATTTTATGATATCACATCTCCTTTACCTCCTATTTATAACAAAGATTTCATTGTTGAAACAGAGTAGATCGTTTCACTGTATTTTATGTTTTAAATATTTTACAAAACCGAACAACTTCAAAACCGAATTTTTTTTTACTTCCTACATAAGAAAATGTGCTGATTTATAAGTAAACGAATTTACAGCCGTGCACCAGAATTCTGTTCGAAGATATTGCAAATTTTATAATATCAATTCTCCTTTACCTCTTATTTATAACAAACGTTTCATTGCTGAAAAATGCATATCGTTTCTATGTATTTTATATTTTAAATATTTTACAATGGCGAACAACTTCAAAACCGAATTTTTTTTACTTCCTACATAAGAAAATATACTGATTTATTAGTAAACGAATTTCCAACCGTGCAACACAATTCTATTCGAAGATATTGCTACTTTTATAATATCACATCCACTTTACCTCGTATTTATAACAAAGGTTTCATTGTTGAAAAATGTAAATCGTTTCACTGTATTTTATATTTTAAATATTTTACAAAGTCGAACAACTTCAAAACCGAATTTTTTTACTTCCTACATAAGAAAAAGTGCTGATTTATAAGAAAGCCAATTTCCAGCCGTGTACCAGAATTCTATTCGAAGATATTGCTAATTTTATAATATCAGATCTTCTTTAACTCGTATTAATAACAAAGGTTTCATTGTTGAAAAATGCATATCGTTTCACTGTATTTTATATTTTAAATATTTTACAATGGCGAACAACTTCAAAACCGATTTTTTTTACTTCCTACATACAAAAATGTGCTGATTTATAAGCAAACGAATTTCCAGCCGTGCACCAGAATTCTATTCGAAGATATTGATAATTTTATAATATCACATCCACTTTACCTCGTATTTATAACAAAGATTTCATTGTTGAAACAGAGTAGATCGTTTCACTGTATTTTATGTTTTAAATATTTAACAAAAGCGAACAACTTCAAAACCGAATTTTTTTTACTTTCTACATAAAAAAATATGCTGATTTATAAGTAAACGAATTTCCAGCCATGCACCAGAATTCTATTCGAAGATATTGGAAAATTTATAATATCAGATATACTTTTAGTTGTATTAATAGCAAAGGTTTCATTGTTGAAAAATGCATATCGTTTCCCTGTATTTTATATTTTAAATATTTTACAATGGCGAACAAATTCAAAACCGATTTTTTTTACTGCCTACATAAAAAATTTGCTGATTTATAAGTAAACGAATTTCGAGCCGTGCACAAGAATTCTATTGGACGTTATTGCAAATTTTATAATATCACATCTCCTTTACCACTTATTTATAACAAAGGTTTGATTGTTGAAAAAGAGTAGATCTTTCACTGTATTTTATGTTTTAAATATTTTACAAAGTTGAACAACTTCAAAACCGATTTTTTTTTTTACTTCGTACATAAGAAAATGTGCTGATTTTTAAGTAATCGAATTTCCATCCGTGCACCAGAATTTTATTCGAAGATATTGCTACTTTTATAATATCACATCCACTTTACCTCGTATTTATAACAAAGGTTTCATTGTTGAAACAGAGTAGATCGTTTCACTGTATTTTATATTTTAAATATTTTACAAAGTCGAACAACTTCAAAACCGAATTTTTTTTACTTCCTGTATAAGAAAAAGTGCTGATTTATAAGAAAACCATTTTCCAGCCGTGTATCAGAATTCTATTAGAAGATATTGCTAATAGTATAATATCAGATCTTCTTTAACTCGTATTAATAACAAAGGTTTCATTGTTGAAAAATGCATATCGTTTCACAGTATTTTATATTTTAACTATTTTACAAAAGCGAACAACTTCAAAACCGATTTTTTTTTTACTTCCTACATAAGAAAATGTGCTAATTTATAAGTAAACGAATTTCCAGCCGTGCACCAGAATTCTGTTCGAAGATATTGCAATTTTATAATATCACTTCTCCTATACCTCTTATTTATAACAAACGTTTCATTGCTGAAAAATGCATATCGTTTCGATGTATTTTATATTTTAAATATTTTACAATGGCGAACAACTTCAAAACCGAATTTTTTTTACTTCCTACATAAGAAAATATACTGATTTATAAGTAAACGAATTTCCAACCGTGCAACACAATTCTATTCGAAGATATTGCTACTTTTATAATATCACATCCACTTTACCTCGTATTTATAACAAAGGTTTCATTGTTGAAAAATGTATATCGTTTCACTGTATTTTATATTTTAAATATTTTACAAAGTCGAACAACTTCAAAACCGAATTTTTTTACTTCCTACATAAGAAAAAGTGCTGATTTATAAGAAAGCCAATTTCCAGCCGTGTACCAGAATTCTATTCGAAGATATTGCTAATTTTATAATATCAGATCTTCTTTAACTCGTATTAATAACAAAGGTTTCATTGTTGAAAAATGCATATCGTTTCACTGTATTTTATATTTTAAATATTTTACAATGGCGAACAACTTCAAAACCGATTTTTTTTACTTCCTACATACAAAAATGTGCTGATTTATAAGTAAACGAATTTCCAGCCGTGCACCAGAATTCTATTCGAAGATATTGATAATTTTATAATATCACATCCACTTTACCTCGTATTTATAACAAAGATTTCATTGTTGAAACAGAGTAGATCGTTTCACTGTATTTTATGTTTTAAATATTTAACAAAAGCGAACAACTTCAAAACCGAATTTTTTTTACTTTCTACATAAAAAAAGATGCTGATTTATAAGTAAACGAATTTCCAGCCATGCACCAGAATTCTATTCGAAGATATTGGAAAATTTATAATATCAGATATTCTTTAAGTTGTATTAATAGCAAAGGTTTCATTGTTGAAAAATGCATATCGTTTCCCTGTATTTTATATTTTAAATATTTTACAATGGCGAACAAATTCAAAACCGATTTTTTTTTACTTCCTACATAAAAAATTTGCTGATTTATAAGTAAACGAATTTCGAGCCGTGCACAAGAATTCTATTGGACGTTATTGCAAATTTTATAATATCACATCTCCTTTACCACTTATTTATAACAAAGGTTTGATTGTTGAAAAAGAGTAGATCTTTCACTGTATTTTATGTTTTAAATATTTTACAAAGTTGAACAACTTCAAAACCGATTTTTTTTTTTTACTTCGTACATAAGAAAATGTGCTGATTTTTAAGTAATCGAATTTCCATCCGTGCACCAGAATTTTATTCGAAGATATTGCTACTTTTATAATATCACATCCACTTTACCTCGTATTTATAACAAAGGTTTCATTGTTGAAACAGAGTAGATCGTTTCACTGTATTTTATATTTTAAATATTTTACAAAGTCGAACAACTTCAAAACCGAATTTTTTTTACTTCCTGTATAAGAAAAAGTGCTGATTTATAAGAAAACCATTTTCCAGCCGTGTATCAGAATTCTATTAGAAGATATTGCTAATAGTATAATATCAGATCTTCTTTAACTCGTATTAATAACAAAGGTTTCATTGTTGAAAAATGCATATCGTTTCACAGTATTTTATATTTTAACTATTTTACAAAAGCGAACAACTTCAAAACCGATTTTTTTTTACTTCCTACATAAGAAAATGTGCTAATTTATAAGTAAACGAATTTCCAGCCGTGCACCAGAATTCTGTTCGAAGATATTGCAATTTTATAATATCACTTCTCCTATACCTCTTATTTATAACAAACGTTTCATTGCTGAAAAATGCATATCGTTTCGATGTATTTTATATTTTAAATATTTTACAATGGCGAACAACTTCAAAACCGAATTTTTTTTACTTCCTACATAAGAAAATATACTGATTTATAAGTAAACGAATTTCCAACCGTGCAACACAATTCTATTCGAAGATATTGCTACTTTTATAATATCACATCCACTTTACCTCGTATTTATAACAAAGGTTTCATTGTTGAAAAATGTATATCGTTTCACTGTATTTTATATTTTAAATATTTTACAAAGTCGAACAACTTCAAAACCGAATTTTTTTACTTCCTACATAAGAAAAAGTGCTGATTTATAAGAAAGCCAATTTCCAGCCGTGTACTAGAATTCTATTCGAAGATATTGCTAATTTTATAATATCAGATCATCTTTAACTCGTATTAATAACAAAGGTTTCATTGTTGAAAAATGCATATCGTTTCACTGTATTTTATATTTTAAATATTTTACAATGGCGAACAACTTCAAAACCGATTTTTTTTTACTTCCTACATACAAAAATGTGCTGATTTTTAAGTAAACGAATTTCCAGCCGTGCACATGAATTCTATTCGAAGATATTGGAAATTTTATAATATCAGATCTTCTTTAACTCGTATTAATAACAAAGGTTTCATTGTTGAAAAATGCATATCGTTCCACTGTATTGTATATTTTAAATATTTTACAATGACAAACAACTTCAAAACCGAATTTTTTTTACTTCATACATAAGAAAAAGTGCTGATTTATAAGTAAACGAATTTCCAGCCGTGAACCAGAATTCTATTCGAAGATATTGCTAATTTTATAATATCAGATCTTCTTTAACTCGTATTAATAACAAAGGTTTCATTGTTGAAAAATGTATATCGTTTCACTGTATTTTATATTTTAAATATTTTACAAGGGCGAACAACTTCAAAACCGATTTTTTTTTTACTTCCTACATAAGAAAATGTGCTGATTTATAAGTAAACGAATTTCCAACCGTGCAACACAATTCTATTCGAAGATGTTGCTACTTTTATAATATCACATCCACTTTACCTCGTATTTATAACAAAAGTTTCATTGTTGAAAAATGTATATCGTTTCACTGTATTTTATATTTTAAATATTTTACAAAGTCGAACAACTTCAAAACCCAATTTTTTTACTTCCTACATAAGAAAAAGTGCTGATTTATAACAAAGC
This sequence comes from Maratus michaelseni, assembly GCA_963931845.1. NCBI lineage: Eukaryota > Metazoa > Arthropoda > Arachnida > Araneae > Salticidae > Maratus > Maratus michaelseni. The sequence continues at coordinate 255,398,101 of OZ007597.1, read as the reverse complement.
CAATTTCCAGCCGTGTACCAGAATTCTATTCGAAAATATTGCTAATTTTATAATATCAGATCTTCTTTAACTCGTATTAATAACAAAGGTTTCATTGTTGAAAAATGCATATCGTTTCACTGTATTTTATATTTTAAATATTTTACAATGGCGAACAACTTCAAAACCGATTTTTTTTTACTTCCTACATACAAAAATGTGCTGATTTTTAAGTAAACGAATTTCCAGACGTGCACCAGAATTCTATTCGAAGATATTGGAAATTTTATATCAGATCTTCTTTAACTCGTATTAATAACAAAGATTTCATTGTTCAAAAATGCATCTCGTTCCACTGTATTGTATATTTTAAATATTTTACAATGGCGAACAACTTCAAAACCGAATTTTTTCTTCTTCCTACATAAGAAAATATGCTGATTTATAAATAAACAAATTTCCAGCCTTGCACCAGAATTCTATTCGAAGATATTGCAAATTTCATAATATCACATCTCCTTTACCTCTTTTTTATAGCAAAGGTTTAATTGTTGAAAAAGTGTAGATCGTTTCACTGTATTTTATGTTTTAAATATTTTACAAAAGCGAACAACTTCAAAACCGATTTTTTTTTACTTCCTACATAAAAAATTTGCTGATTTATAAGTAAACGAATTTCGAGCCGTGCACAAGAATTCTATTGGACGTTATTGCAAATTTTATAATATCACATCTCCTTTACCACTTATTTATAACAAAGGTTTGATTGTTGAAAAAGAGTAGATCTTTCACTGTATTTTATGTTTTAAATATTTTACAAAGTTGAACAACTTCAAAACCGATTTTTTTTTTTTTTACTTCGTACATAAGAAAATGTGCTGATTTTTAAGTAATCGAATTTCCAACCGTGCACCAGAATTCTATTCGAAGATATTGCTACTTTTATAATATCACATCCACTTTACCTCGTATTTATAACAAAGGTTTCATTGTTGAAACAGAGTAGATCGTTTCACTGTATTTTATATTTTAAATATTTTACAAAGTCGAACAACTTCAAAACCGAATTTTTTTTACTTCCTGTATAAGAAAAAGTGCTGATTTATAAGAAAACCATTTTCCAGCCGTGTATCAGAATTCTATTAGAAGATATTGCTAATAGTATAATATCAGATCTTCTTTAACTCGTATTAATAACAAAGGTTTCATTGTTGAAAAATGCATATCGTTTCACAGTATTTTATATTTTAACTATTTTACAAAAGCGAACAACTTCAAAACCGATTTTTTTTTTACTTCCTACATAAGAAAATGTGCTGATTTATAAGTAAACGAATTTCCAGCCGTGCACCAGAATTCTGTTCGAAGATATTGCAAATTTTATAATATCACTTCTCCTTTACCTCTTATTTATAACAAACGTTTCATTGTTGAAAAATGTATATCGTTTCCCTGTATTTTATATTTTAAATATTTTACAATAGCGAACAACTTCAAAACCGATTTTTTTTTTACTTCCTACATAAAAAATGTGCTGATTAATAAGTAAACGAATTTCCAGCCGTGCACAAGAATTCTATTGGAAGTTATTGCAAATTTTATGATATCACATCTCCTTTACCTCCTATTTATAACAAAGATTTCATTGTTGAAACAGAGTAGATCGTTTCACTGTATTTTATGTTTTAAATATTTTACAAAACCGAACAACTTCAAAACCGAATTTTTTTTACTTCCTACATAAGAAAATGTGCTAATTTATAAGTAAACGAATTTCCAGCCGTGCACCAGAATTCTGTTCGAAGATATTGCAATTTTATAATATCACTTCTCCTATACCTCTTATTTATAACAAACGTTTCATTGCTGAAAAATGCATATCGTTTCGATGTATTTTATATTTTAAATATTTTACAATGGCGAACAACTTCAAAACCGAATTTTTTTTACTTCCTACATAAGAAAATATACTGATTTATAAGTAAACGAATTTCCAACCGTGCAACACAATTCTATTCGAAGATATTGCTACTTTTATAATATCACATCCACTTTACCTCGTATTTATAACAAAGGTTTCATTGTTGAAAAATGTATATCGTTTCACTGTATTTTATATTTTAAATATTTTACAAAGTCGAACAACTTCAAAACCGAATTTTTTTACTTCCTACATAAGAAAAAGTGCTGATTTATAAGAAAGCCAATTTCCAGCCGTGTACTAGAATTCTATTCGAAGATATTGCTAATTTTATAATATCAGATCATCTTTAACTCGTATTAATAACAAAGGTTTCATTGTTGAAAAATGCATATCGTTTCACTGTATTTTATATTTTAAATATTTTACAATGGCGAACAACTTCAAAACCGATTTTTTTTTACTTCATACATAAGAAAAAGTGCTGATTTATAAGTAAACGAATTTCCAGCCGTGAACCAGAATTCTATTCGAAGATATTGCTAATTTTATAATATCAGATCTTCTTTAACTCGTATTAATAACAAAGGTTTCATTGTTGAAAAATGTATATCGTTTCACTGTATTTTATATTTTAAATATTTTACAATGGCGAACAACTTCAAAACCGATTTTTTTTTTACTTCCTACATAAGAAAATGTGCTGATTTATAAGTAAACGAATTTCCAACCGTGCAACACAATTCTATTCGAAGATGTTGCTACTTTTATAATATCACATCCACTTTACCTCGTATTTATAACAAAAGTTTCATTGTTGAAAAATGTATATCGTTTCACTGTATTTTATATTTTAAATATTTTACAAAGTCGAACAACTTCAAAACCCAATTTTTTTACTTCCTACATAAGAAAAAGTGCTGATTTATAACAAAGCCAATTTCCAGCCGTGTACCAGAATTCTATTCGAAAATATTGCTAATTTTATAATATCAGATCTTCTTTAACTCGTATTAATAACAAAGGTTTCATTGTTGAAAAATGCATATCGTTTCACTGTATTTTATATTTTAAATATTTTACAATGGCGAACAACTTCAAAACCGATTTTTTTTTACTTCCTACATACAAAAATGTGCTGATTTTTAAGTAAACGAATTTCCAGACGTGCACCAGAATTCTATTCGAAGATATTGGAAATTTTATATCAGATCTTCTTTAACTCGTATTAATAACAAAGATTTCATTGTTCAAAAATGCATCTCGTTCCACTGTATTGTATATTTTAAATATTTTACAATGGCGAACAACTTCAAAACCGAATTTTTTCTTCTTCCTACATAAGAAAATATGCTGATTTATAAATAAACGAATTTCCAGCCTTGCACCAGAATTCTATTCGAAGATATTGCAAATTTCATAATATCACATCTCCTTTACCTCTTTTTTATAGCAAAGGTTTAATTGTTGAAAAAGTGTAGATCGTTTCACTGTATTTTATGTTTTAAATATTTTACAAAAGCGAACAACTTCAAAACCGATTTTTTTTTACTTCCTACATAAAAAATTTGCTGATTTATAAGTAAACGAATTTCGAGCCGTGCACAAGAATTCTATTGGACGTTATTGCAAATTTTATAATATCACATCTCCTTTACCACTTATTTATAACAAAGGTTTGATTGTTGAAAAAGAGTAGATCTTTCACTGTATTTTATGTTTTAAATATTTTACAAAGTTGAACAACTTCAAAACCGATTTTTTTTTTTTTTTACTTCGTACATAAGAAAATGTGCTGATTTTTAAGTAATCGAATTTCCAACCGTGCACCAGAATTCTATTCGAAGATATTGCTACTTTTATAATATCACATCCACTTTACCTCGTATTTATAACAAAGGTTTCATTGTTGAAACAGAGTAGATCGTTTCACTGTATTTTATATTTTAAATATTTTACAAAGTCGAACAACTTCAAAACCGAATTTTTTTTACTTCCTGTATAAGAAAAAGTGCTGATTTATAAGAAAACCATTTTCCAGCCGTGTATCAGAATTCTATTAGAAGATATTGCTAATAGTATAATATCAGATCTTCTTTAACTCGTATTAATAACAAAGGTTTCATTGTTGAAAAATGCATATCGTTTCACAGTATTTTATATTTTAACTATTTTACAAAAGCGAACAACTTCAAAACCGATTTTTTTTTTACTTCCTACATAAGAAAATGTGCTGATTTATAAGTAAACGAATTTCCAGCCGTGCACCAGAATTCTGTTCGAAGATATTGCAAATTTTATAATATCACTTCTCCTTTACCTCTTATTTATAACAAACGTTTCATTGTTGAAAAATGTATATCGTTTCCCTGTATTTTATATTTTAAATATTTTACAATAGCGAACAACTTCAAAACCGATTTTTTTTTTACTTCCTACATAAAAAATGTGCTGATTAATAAGTAAACGAATTTCCAGCCGTGCACAAGAATTCTATTGGAAGTTATTGCAAATTTTATGATATCACATCTCCTTTACCTCCTATTTATAACAAAGATTTCATTGTTGAAACAGAGTAGATCGTTTCACTGTATTTTATGTTTTAAATATTTTACAAAACCGAACAACTTCAAAACCGAATTTTTTTTACTTCCTACATAAGAAAATGTGCTGATTTATAAGTAAAGGAATTTCCAGCCGTGCACGAGAATTCTATTCGAATATATTGGAAAATTTATAATATCAGATCTTCTGTAAGTCGTATTAATAGCAAAGGTTTCATTGTTGAAAAATGCATATAGTTTCTATGTATTTTATATTTTAAATATTTTACAATGGCGAACAACTTCAAAACCGATTTTTTTTTACTTCCTACATAAGAAAATATACTGATTTATAAGTAAACGAATTTCCAACCGTGCAACACAATTCTATTCGAAGATATTGCTACTTTTATAATATCACATCCACTTTACCTCGTATTTATAACAAAGGTTTCATTGTTGAAAAATGTATATCGTTTCCCTGTATTTTATATTTTAAATATTTTACAATAGCGAACAACTTCAAAACCGATTTTTTTTTACTTCCTACATAAAAAATGTGCTGATTAATAAGTAAACGAATTTCCAGCCGTGCACTAGAATTTATCGAAGATATTGCAAATTTTATAATATCACATCTCCTTTACCTCTTATTTATAACAAAGGTTTCATTGTTGAAACAGAGTAGATCGTTTCACTGTATTTTATGTTTTAAATATTTTACAATAGCGAACAACTTCAAAACCGATTTTTTTTTTACTTCCTACATAAAAAATGTGCTGATTAATAAGTAAACGAATTTCCAGCCGTGCACAAGAATTCTATTGGAAGTTATTGCAAATTTTATGATATCACATCTCCTTTACCTCCTATTTATAACAAAGATTTCATTGTTGAAACAGAGTAGATCGTTTCACTGTATTTTATGTTTTAAATATTTTACAAAACCGAACAACTTCAAAACCGAATTTTTTTTACTTCCTACATAAGAAAATGTGCTGATTTATAAGTAAAGGAATTTCCAGCCGTGCACGAGAATTCTATTCGAATATATTGGAAAATTTATAATATCAGATCTTCTGTAAGTCGTATTAATAGCAAAGGTTTCATTGTTGAAAAATGCATATAGTTTCTATGTATTTTATATTTTAAATATTTTACAATGGCGAACAACTTCAAAACCGATTTTTTTTTTACTTCCTACATAAGAAAATGTGCTGATTTATAAGTAAACGATTTTACAGCCGTGCACCAGAATTCTGTTCGAAGATATTGCAAATTTTATAATATCAATTCTCCTTTACCTCTTATTTATAACAAACGTTTCATTGCTGAAAAATGCATATCGTTTCTATGTATTTTATATTTTAAATATTTTACAATGGCGAACAACTTCAAAACCGAATTTTTTTTACTTCCTACATAAGAAAATATACTGATTTATTAGTAAACGAATTTCCAACCGTGCAACACAATTCTATTCGAAGATATTGCTACTTTTATAATATCACATCCACTTTACCTCGTATTTATAACAAAGGTTTCATTGTTGAAAAATGTAAATCGTTTCACTGTATTTTATATTTTAAATATTTTACAAAGTCGAACAACTTCAAAACCGAATTTTTTTACTTCCTACATAAGAAAAAGTGCTGATTTATAAGAAAGCCAATTTCCAGCCGTGTACCAGAATTCTATTCGAAGATATTGCTAATTTTATAATATCAGATCTTCTTTAACTCGTATTAATAACAAAGGTTTCATTGTTGAAAAATGCATATCGTTTCACTGTATTTTATATTTTAAATATTTTACAATGGCGAACAACTTCAAAACCGATTTTTTTTACTTCCTACATACAAAAATGTGCTGATTTATAAGTAAACGAATTTCCAGCCGTGCACCAGAATTCTATTCGAAGATATTGATAATTTTATAATATCACATCCACTTTACCTCGTATTTATAACAAAGATTTCATTGTTGAAACAGAGTAGATCGTTTCACTGTATTTTATGTTTTAAATATTTAACAAAAGCGAACAACTTCAAAACCGAATTTTTTTTACTTTCTACATAAAAAAATATGCTGATTTATAAGTAAACGAATTTCCAGCCATGCACCAGAATTCTATTCGAAGATATTGGAAAATTTATAATATCAGATATTCTTTAAGTTGTATTAATAGCAAAGGTTTCATTGTTGAAAAATGCATATCGTTTCCCTGTATTTTATATTTTAAATATTTTACAATGGCGAACAAATTCAAAACCGATTTTTTTTTACTTCCTACATAAAAAATTTGCTGATTTATAAGTAAACGAATTTCGAGCCGTGCACAAGAATTCTATTGGACGTTATTGCAAATTTTATAATATCACATCTCCTTTACCACTTATTTATAACAAAGGTTTGATTGTTGAAAAAGAGTAGATCTTTCACTGTATTTTATGTTTTAAATATTTTACAAAGTTGAACAACTTCAAAACCGATTTTTTTTTTTTACTTCGTACATAAGAAAATGTGCTGATTTTTAAGTAATCGAATTTCCATCCGTGCACCAGAATTTTATTCGAAGATATTGCTACTTTTATAATATCACATCCACTTTACCTCGTATTTATAACAAAGGTTTCATTGTTGAAACAGAGTAGATCGTTTCACTGTATTTTATATTTTAAATATTTTACAAAGTCGAACAACTTCAAAACCGAATTTTTTTTACTTCCTGTATAAGAAAAAGTGCTGATTTATAAGAAAACCATTTTCCAGCCGTGTATCAGAATTCTATTAGAAGATATTGCTAATAGTATAATATCAGATCTTCTTTAACTCGTATTAATAACAAAGGTTTCATTGTTGAAAAATGCATATCGTTTCACAGTATTTTATATTTTAACTATTTTACAAAAGCGAACAACTTCAAAACCGATTTTTTTTTTACTTCCTACATAAGAAAATGTGCTAATTTATAAGTAAACGAATTTCCAGCCGTGCACCAGAATTCTGTTCGAAGATATTGCAATTTTATAATATCACTTCTCCTATACCTCTTATTTATAACAAACGTTTCATTGCTGAAAAATGCATATCGTTTCGATGTATTTTATATTTTAAATATTTTACAATGGCGAACAACTTCAAAACCGAATTTTTTTTACTTCCTACATACAAAAATGTGCTGATTTTTAAGTAAACGAATTTCCAGCCGTGCACATGAATTCTATTCGAAGATATTGGAAATTTTATAATATCAGATCTTCTTTAACTCGTATTAATAACAAAGGTTTCATTGTTGAAAAATGCATATCGTTCCACTGTATTGTATATTTTAAATATTTTACAATGACAAACAACTTCAAAACCGAATTTTTTTTACTTCATACATAAGAAAAAGTGCTGATTTATAAGTAAACGAATTTCCAGCCGTGAACCAGAACTCTATTCGAAGATATTGCTAATTTTATAATATCAGATCTTCTTTAACTCGTATTAATAACAAAGGTTTCATTGTTGAAAAATGTATATCGTTTCACTGTATTTTATATTTTAAATATTTTACAATGGCGAACAACTTCAAAACCGATTTTTTTTTTACTTCCTACATAAGAAAATGTGCTGATTTATAAGTAAACGAATTTCCAACCGTGCAACACAATTCTATTCGAAGATGTTGCTACTTTTATAATATCACATCCACTTTACCTCGTATTTGTAACAAAAGTTTCATTGTTGAAAAATGTATATCGTTTCACTGTATTTTATATTTTAAATATTTTACAAAGTCGAACAACTTCAAAACCCAATTTTTTTACTTCCTACATAAGAAAAAGTGCTGATTTATAACAAAGCCAATTTCCAGCCGTGTACCAGAATTCTATTCGAAAATATTGCTAATTTTATAATATCAGATCTTCTTTAACTCGTATTAATAACAAAGGTTTCATTGTTGAAAAATGCATATCGTTTCACTGTATTTTATATTTTAAATATTTTACAATGGCGAACAACTTCAAAACCGATTTTTTTTTACTTCCTACATACAAAAATGTGCTGATTTTTAAGTAAACGAATTTCCAGACGTGCACCAGAATTCTATTCGAAGATATTGGAAATTTTATATCAGATCTTCTTTAACTCGTATTAATAACAAAGATTTCATTGTTCAAAAATGCATCTCGTTCCACTGTATTGTATATTTTAAATATTTTACAATGGCGAACAACTTCAAAACCGAATTTTTTCTTCTTCCTACATAAGAAAATATGCTGATTTATAAATAAACGAATTTCCAGCCTTGCACCAGAATTCTATTCGAAGATATTGCAAATTTCATAATATCACATCTCCTTTACCTCTTTTTTATAGCAAAGGTTTAATTGTTGAAAAAGTGTAGATCGTTTCACTGTATTTTATGTTTTAAATATTTTACAAAAGCGAACAACTTCAAAACCGATTTTTTTTTACTTCCTACATAAAAAATTTGCTGATTTATAAGTAAACGAATTTCGAGCCGTGCACAAGAATTCTATTGGACGTTATTGCAAATTTTATAATATCACATCTCCTTTACCACTTATTTATAACAAAGGTTTGATTGTTGAAAAAGAGTAGATCTTTCACTGTATTTTATGTTTTAAATATTTTACAAAGTTGAACAACTTCAAAACCGATTTTTTTTTTTTTTACTTCGTACATAAGAATATGTGCTGATTTTTAAGTAATCGAATTTCCATCCGTGCACCAGAATTCTATTCGAAGATATTGCTACTTTTATAATATCACATCCACTTTACCTCGTATTTATAACAAAGGTTTCATTGTTGAAACAGAGTAGATCGTTTCACTGTATTTTATATTTTAAATATTTTACAAAGTCGAACAACTTCAAAACCGAATTTTTTTTACTTCCTGTATAAGAAAAAGTGCTGATTTATAAGAAAACCATTTTCCAGCCGTGTATCAGAATTCTATTAGAAGATATTGCTAATAGTATAATATCAGATCTTCTTTAACTCGTATTAATAACAAAGGTTTCATTGTTGAAAAATGCATATCGTTTCACAGTATTTTATATTTTAACTATTTTACAAAAGCGAACAACTTCAAAACCGATTGTTTTTTTACTTCCTACATAAGAAAATGTGCTGATTTATAAGTAAACGAATTTCCAGCCGTGCACCAGAATTCTGTTCGAAGATATTGCAAATTTTATAATATCACTTCTCCTTTACCTCTTATTTATAACAAACGTTTCATTGCTGAAAAATGCATATCGTTTCGATGTATTTTATATTTTAAATATTTTACAATGGCGAACAACTTCAAAACCGAATTTTTTTTACTTCCTACATAAGAAAATATACTGATTTATAAGTAAACGAATTTCCAACCGTGCAACACAATTCTATTCGAAGATATTGCTACTTTTATAATATCACATCCACTTTACCTCGTATTTATAACAAAGGTTTCATTGTTGAAAAATGTATATCGTTTCCCTGTATTTTATATTTTAAATATTTTACAATAGCGAACAACTTCAAAACCGATTTTTTTTTACTTCCTACATAAAAAATGTGCTGATTAATAAGTAAACGAATTTCCAGCCGTGCACTAGAATTTATGGAAGATATTGCAAATTTTATAATATCACATCTCCTTTACCTCTTATTTATAACAAAGGTTTCATTGTTGAAACAGAGTAGATCGTTTCACTGTATTTTATGTTTTAAATATTTTACAATAGCGAACAACTTCAAAACCGATTTTTTTTTTACTTCCTACATAAAAAATGTGCTGATTAATAAGTAAACGAATTTCCAGCCGTGCACAAGAATTCTATTGGAAGTTATTGCAAATTTTATGATATCACATCTCCTTTACCTCCTATTTATAACAAAGATTTCATTGTTGAAACAGAGTAGATCGTTTCACTGTATTTTATGTTTTAAATATTTTACAAAACCGAACAACTTCAAAACCGAATTTTTTTAACTTTCTACATAAAAAAAATGTGCTGATTTATAAGTAAAGGAATTTCCAGCCGTGCACAAGAATTCTATTGGACGTTATTGCAAATTTTATAATATCACATCTCCTTTACCACTTATTTATAACAAAGGTTTGATTGTTGAAAAAGAGTAGATCTTTCACTGTATTTTATGTTTTAAATATTTTACAAAGTTGAACAACTTCAAAACCGATTTTTTTTACTTCCTGTATAAGAAAAAGTGCTGATTTATAAGAAAACCATTTTCCAGCCGTGTATCAGAATTCTATTAGAAGATATTGCTAATAGTATAATATCAGATCTTCTTTAACTCGTATTAATAACAAAGGTTTCATTGTTGAAAAATGCATATCGTTTCACAGTATTTTATATTTTAACTATTTTACAAAAGCGAACAACTTCAAAACCGATTTTTTTTTTACTTCCTACATAAGAAAATGTGCTAATTTATAAGTAAACGAATTTCCAGCCGTGCACCAGAATTCTGTTCGAAGATATTGCAATTTTTATAATATCACTTCTCCTATACCTCTTATTTATAACAAACGTTTCATTGCTGAAAAATGCATATCGTTTCGATGTATTTTATATTTTAAATATTTTACAATGGCGAACAACTTCAAAACCGAATTATTTTTACTTCCTACATAAGAAAATATACTGATTTATAAGTAAACGAATTTCCAACCGTGCAACACAATTCTATTCGAAGATATTGCTACTTTTATAATATCACATCCACTTTACCTCGTATTTATAACAAAGGTTTCATTGTTGAAAAATGTATATCGTTTCACTGTATTTTATATTTTAAATATTTTACAAAGTCGAACAACTTCAAAACCGAATTTTTTTACTTCCTACATACAAAAATGTGCTGATTTTTAAGTAAACGAATTTCCAGCCGTGCACCTGAATTCTATTCGAAGATATTGGAAATTTTATAATATCAGATCTTCTTTAACTCGTATTAATAACAAAGGTTTCATTGTTGAAAAATGCATATCGTTCCACTGTATTGTATATTTTAAATATTTAAAAATGGCAAATAACTTCAAAACCGAATTTTTTTACTTTATACATAAGAAAAAGTGCTTATTTATAAGTAAACGAATTTCCAGCCGTGCACCAGAATTCTATTCGAAGATATTGCTAATTTTATAATATCAGATCTCCTTTACCTCTTATTTATAACAAAGATTTCATTGTTGAAACAGAGTAGATCGTTTCACTGTATTTTATGTTTTAAATATTTTACAAAACCGAACAACTTCAAAACCGAATTTTTTTAATTTTCTACATAAACAAAAATGTGCTGATTTATAAGTAAAGGAATTTCCAGCCGTGCACGAGAATTCTATTCGAATATATTGGAAAATTTATAATATCAGATCTTCTTTAACTCGTATTAATAACAAAGGTTTCATTGTTGAAAAATGCATATCGTTCCACTGTATTGTATATTTTAAATATTTTACAATGACAAACAACTTCAAAACCGAATTTTTTTTACTTCATACATAAGAAAAAGTGCTGATTTATAAGTAAACGAATTTCCAGCCGTGAACCAGAACTCTATTCGAAGATATTGCTAATTTTATAATATCAGATCTTCTTTAACTCGTATTAATAACAAAGGTTTCATTGTTGAAAAATGTATATCGTTTCACTGTATTTTATATTTTAAATATTTTACAATGGCGAACAACTTCAAAACCGATTTTTTTTTTACTTCCTACATAAGAAAATGTGCTGATTTATAAGTAAACGAATTTCCAACCGTGCAACACAATTCTATTCGAAGATGTTGCTACTTTTATAATATCACATCCACTTTACCTCGTATTTGTAACAAAAGTTTCATTGTTGAAAAATGTATATCGTTTCACTGTATTTTATATTTTAAATATTTTACAATGGCGAACAACTTCAAAACCGATTTTTTTTTACTTCCTACATAAGAAAATGTGCTGATTTATAAGTAAACGAATTTACAGCCGTGCACCAGAATTCTGTTCGAAGATATTGCAAATTTTATAATATCAATTCTCCATTACCTCTTATTTATAACAAATGTTTCATTGCTGAAAAATGCATATCGTTTCGATGTATTTTATATTTTAAATATTTTACAATGGCGAACAACTTCAAAACCGATTTTTTTTTACTTCCTACATACAAAAATGTGCTGATTTTTAAGTAAACGAATTTCCAGCCGTGCACCTGAATTCTATTCGAAGATATTGGAAATTTTATAATATCAGATCTTCTTTAACTCGTATTAATAACAAAGGTTTCATTGTTGAAAAATGCATATCGTTCCACTGTATTGTATATTTTAAATATTTTAAAATGGCAAACAACTTCAAAACCGAATTTTTTTACTTTATACATAAGAAAAAGTGCTGATTTATAAGTAAACGAATTTCCAGCCGTGCACCAGAATTCTATTCGAAGATATTGCTAATTTTATAATATCAGATCTCCTTTACCTCTTATTTATAACAAAGATTTCATTGTTGAAACAGAGTAGATCGTTTCACTGTATTTTATGTTTTAAATATTTTACAAAACCGAACAACTTCAAAACCGAATTTTTTTAATTTTCTACATAAACAAAAATGTGCTGATTTATAAGTAAAGGAATTTCCAGCCGTGCACGAGAATTCTATTCGAATATATTGGAAAATTTATAATATCAGATCTTCTGTAAGTCGTATTAATAGCAAAGGTTTCATTGTTGAAAAATGTATATCGTTTCACTGTATTTTATATTTTAAATATTTTACAAAGTCGAACAACTTCAAAACCGAATTTTTTTACTTCCTACATAAGAAAAAGTGCTGATTTATAAGAAAGCCAATTTCCAGCCGTGTACCAGAATTCTATTCGAAGATATTGCTAATTTTATAATATCAGATCTTCTTTAACTCGTATTAATAACAAAGGTTTCATTGTTGAAAAATGCATATCGTTTCACTGTATTTTATATTTTAAATATTTTACAATGGCGAACAACTTCAAAACCGATTTTTTTTTACTTCCTACATACAAAAATGTGCTGATTTTTAAGTAAACGAATTTCCAGCCGTGCACCAGAATTCTATTCGAAGATATTGGAAATTTTATAATATCAGATCTTCTTTAACTCGTATTAATAACAAAGGTTTCATTGTTGAAAAATGCATATCGTTCCACTGTATTGTATATTTTAAATATTTTACAAAGGCGAACAACTTCAAAACCGATTTTTTTTTACTTCCTACATACAAAAATGTGCTGATTTTTAAGTAAACGAATTTCCAGCCGTGCACCTGAATTCTATTCGAAGATATTGGAAATTTTATAATATCAGATCTTCTTTAACTCGTATTAATAACAAAGGTTTCATTGTTGAAAAATGCATATCGTTCCACTGTATTGTATATTTTAAATATTTTAAAATGGCAAACAACTTCAAAACCGAATTTTTTTACTTTATACATAAGAAAAAGTGCTGATTTATAAGTAAACGAATTTCCAGCCGTGCACCAGAATTCTATTCGAAGATATTGCTAATTTTATAATATCAGATCTCCTTTACCTCTTATTTATAACAAAGATTTCATTGTTGAAACAGAGTAGATCGTTTCACTGTATTTTATGTTTTAAATATTTTACAAAACCGAACAACTTCAAAACCGAATTTTTTTAATTTTCTACATAAACAAAAATGTGCTGATTTATAAGTAAAGGAATTTCCAGCCGTGCACGAGAATTCTATTCGAATATATTGGAAAATTTATAATATCAGATCTTCTGTAAGTCGTATTAATAGCAAAGGTTTCATTGTTGAAAAATGTATATCGTTTCACTGTATTTTATATTTTAAATATTTTACAAAGTCGAACAACTTCAAAACCGAATTTTTTTACTTCCTACATAAGAAAAAGTGCTGATTTATAAGAAAGCCAATTTCCAGCCGTGTACCAGAATTCTATTCGAAGATATTGCTAATTTTATAATATCAGATCTTCTTTAACTCGTATTAATAACAAAGGTTTCATTGTTGAAAAATGCATATCGTTTCACTGTATTTTATATTTTAAATATTTTACAATGGCGAACAACTTCAAAACCGATTTTTTTTTACTTCCTACATACAAAAATGTGCTGATTTTTAAGTAAACGAATTTCCAGCCGTGCACCAGAATTCTATTCGAAGATATTGGAAATTTTATAATATCAGATCTTCTTTAACTCGTATTAATAACAAAGGTTTCATTGTTGAAAAATGCATATCGTTCCACTGTATTGTATATTTTAAATATTTTACAAAGGCGAACAACTTCAAAACCGAATTTTTTTTACTTCCTACATAAGAAAATGTGCTGATTTATAAGTAAAGGAATTTCCAGCTGTGCACAAGAATTCTATTCGAATATATTGGAAAATTTATAATATCAGATCTTCTGTAAGTCGTATTAATAGCAAAGGTTTCATTGTTGAAAAATGCATATAGTTTCTATGTATTTTATATTTTAAATATTTTACAATGGCGAACAACTTCAAAACCGATTTTTTTTTTATTTCCTACATAAGAAAATGTGCGGATTTATAAGTAAACGAATTTACAGCCGTGCACCAGAATTCTGTTCGAAGATATTGCAAATTTTATAATATCAATTCTCCTTTACCTCTTATTTATAACAAACGTTTCATTGCTGAAAAATGCATATCGTTTCGATGTATTTTATATTTTAAATATTTTACAATGGCGAACAACTTCAAAACCGAATTTTTTTTACTTCCTACATAAGAAAATATACTGATTTATAAGTAAACGAATTTCCAACCGTGCAACACAATTCTATTCGAAGATATTGCTACTTTTATAATATCACATCCACTTTACCTCGTATTTATAACAAAGGTTTCATTGTTGAAAAATGTAAATCGTTTCACTGTATTTTATATTTTAAATATTTTACAAAGTCGAACAACTTCAAAACCGAATTTTTTTACTTCCTACATAAGAAAAAGTGCTGATTTATAAGAAAGCCAATTTCCAGCCGTGTACCAGAATTCTATTCGAAGATATTGCTAATTTTATAATATCAGATCTTCTTTAACTCGTATTAATAACAAAGGTTTCATTGTTGAAAAATGCATATCGTTTCACTGTATTTTATATTTTAAATATTTTACAATGGCGAACAACTTCAAAACCGATTTTTTTTTACTTCCTACATACAAAAATGTGCTGATTTATAAGTAAACGAATTTCCAGCCGTGCACCAGAATTCTATTCCAAGATATTGATAATTTTATAATATCACATCCACTTTACCTCGTATTTATAACAAAGATTTCATTGTTGAAACAGAGTAGATCGTTTCACTGTATTTTATGTTTTAAATATTTAACAAAAGCGAACAACTTCAAAACCGAATTTTTTTTACTTTCTACATAAAAAAATATGCTGATTTATAAGTAAACGAATTTCCAGCCATGCACCAGAATTCTATTCGAAGATATTGGAAATTTTATAATATCACATCTCCTTTACCACTTATTTATAACAAAGGTTTGATTGTTGAAAAAGAGTAGATCTTTCACTGTATTTTATGTTTTAAATATTTTACAAAGTTGAACAACTTCAAAACCGATTTTTTTTTTACTTCGTACATAAGAAAATGTGCTGATTTTTAAGTAATCGAATTTCCATCCCTGCACCAGAATTCTATTCGAAGATATTGCTACTTTTATAATATCACATCCACTTTACCTCGTATTTATAACAAAGGTTTCATTGTTGAAACAGAGTAGATCGTTTCACTGTATTTTATATTTTAAATATTTTACAAAGTCGAACAACTTCAAAACCGAATTTTTTTTACTTCCTGTATAAGAAAAAGTGCTGATTTATAAGAAAACAATTTTCCAGCCGTGTATCAGAATTCTATTAGAAGATATTGCTAATAGTATAATATCAGATCTTCTTTAACTCGTATTAATAACAAAGGTTTCATTGTTGAAAAATGCATATCGTTTCACAGTATTTTATATTTTAACTATTTTACAAAAGCGAACAACTTCAAAACCGATTTTTTTTTTACTTCCTACATAAGAAAATGTGCTAATTTATAAGTAAACGAATTTCCAGCCGTGCACCAGAATTCTATTCGAAGATATTGCTAATTTTATAATATCAGATCTTCTGTAACTCGTATTAATAACAAAGGTTTCATTGTTGAAAAATGTATATCGTTTCACTGTATTTTATATTTTAAATATTTTACAATGGCGAACAACTTCAAAACCGATTTTTTTTTTTTACTTCCTACATAAGAAAATGTGCTGATTTATAAGTAAACGAATTTCCAACAGTGCAACACAATTCTATTCGAAGATGTTGCTACTTTTATAATATCACATCCACTTTACCTCGTATTTATAACAAAAGTTTCATTGTTGAAAAATGTATATCGTTTCACTGTATTTTATATTTTAAATATTTTACAAAGTCGAACAACTTCAAAACCCAATTTTTTTACTTCCTACATAAGAAAAAGTGCTGATTTATAACAAAGCCAATTTCCAGCCGTGTACCAGAATTCTATTCGAAGATATTGCTAATTTTATAATATCAGATCTTCTTTAACTCGTATTAATAACAAAGATTTCATTGTTCAAAAATGCATCTCGTTCCACTGTATTGTATATTTTAAATATTTTACAATGGCGAACAACTTCAAAACCGAATTTTTTCTTCTTCCTACATAAGAAAATATGCTGATTTATAAATAAACGAATTTCCAGCCTTGCACCAGAATTCTATTGGACGTTATTGCAAATTTTATAATATCACATCTCCTTTACCACTTATTTATAACAAAGGTTTGATTGTTGAAAAAGAGTAGATCTTTCACTGTATTTTATGTTTTAAATATTTTACAAAGTTGAACAACTTCAAAACCGATTTTTTTTTTTTTACTTCGTACATAAGAAAATGTGCTGATTTTTAAGTAATCGAATTTCCATCCGTGCACCAGAATTCTATTCGAAGATATTGCTACTTTTATAATATCACATCCACTTTACCTCGTATTTATAACAAAGGTTTCATTGTTGAAACAGAGTAGATCGTTTCACTGTATTTTATATTTTAAATATTTTACAAAGTCGAACAACTTCAAAACCGAATTTTTTTTACTTCCTGTATAAGAAAAAGTGCTGATTTATAAGAAAACCATTTTCCAGCCGTGTATCAGAATTCTATTGGAAGATATTGCTAATAGTATAATATCAGATCTTCTTTAACTCGTATTAATAACAAAGGTTTCATTGTTGAAAAATGCATATCGTTTCACAGTATTTTATATTTTAACTATTTTACAATGGCGAACAACTTCAAAACCGATTTTTTTTTACTTCCTACATAAGAAAATATACTGATTTATAAGTAAACGAATTTCCAACCGTGCAACACAATTCTATTCGAAGATATTGCTACTTTTATAATATCACATCCACTTTACCTCGTATTTATAACAAAGGTTTCGTTGTTGAAAAATGTATATCGTTTCCCTGTATTTTATATTTTAAATATTTTACAATAGCGAACAACTTCAAAACCGATTTTTTTTTTTACTTCCTACATAAAAAATGTGCTGATTAATAAGTAAACGAATTTCCAGCCGTGCACCAGAATTCTATTCCAAGATATTGATAATTTTATAATATCACATCCACTTTACCTCGTATTTATAACAAAGATTTCCTTGTTGAAACAGAGTAGATCGTTTCACTGTATTTTATGTTTTAAATATTTAACAAAAGCGAACAACTTCAAAACCGAATTTTTTTTACTTTCTACATAAAAAAATATGCTGATTTATAAGTAAACGAATTTCCAGCCATGCACCAGAATTCTATTCGAAGATATTGGAAATTTTATAATATCACATCTCCTTTACCACTTATTTATAACAAAGGTTTGATTGTTGAAAAAGAGTAGATCTTTCACTGTATTTTATGTTTTAAATATTTTACAAAGTTGAACAACTTCAAAACCGATTTTTTTTTTACTTCGTACATAAGAAAATGTGCTGATTTTTAAGTAATCGAATTTCCATCCCTGCACCAGAATTCTATTCGAAGATATTGCTACTTTTATAATATCACATCCACTTTACCTCGTATTTATAACAAAGGTTTCATTGTTGAAACAGAGTAGATCGTTTCACTGTATTTTATATTTTAAATATTTTACAAAGTCGAACAACTTCAAAACCGAATTTTTTTTACTTCCTGTATAAGAAAAAGTGCTGATTTATAAGAAAACAATTTTCCAGCCGTGTATCAGAATTCTATTAGAAGATATTGCTAATAGTATAATATCAGATCTTCTTTAACTCGTATTAATAACAAAGGTTTCATTGTTGAAAAATGCATATCGTTTCACAGTATTTTATATTTTAACTATTTTACAAAAGCGAACAACTTCAAAACCGATTTTTTTTTTACTTCCTACATAAGAAAATGTGCTAATTTATAAGTAAACGAATTTCCAGCCGTGCACCAGAATTCTATTCGAAGATATTGCTAATTTTATAATATCAGATCTTCTTTAACTCGTATTAATAACAAAGGTTTCATTGTTGAAAAATGTATATCGTTTCACTGTATTTTATATTTTAAATATTTTACAATGGCGAACAACTTCAAAACCGATTTTTTTTTTTTACTTCCTACATAAGAAAATGTGCTGATTTATAAGTAAACGAATTTCCAACAGTGCAACACAATTCTATTCGAAGATGTTGCTACTTTTATAATATCACATCCACTTTACCTCGTATTTATAACAAAAGTTTCATTGTTGAAAAATGTATATCGTTTCACTGTATTTTATATTTTAAATATTTTACAAAGTCGAACAACTTCAAAACCCAATTTTTTTACTTCCTACATAAGAAAAAGTGCTGATTTATAACAAAGCCAATTTCCAGCCGTGTACCAGAATTCTATTCGAAGATATTGCTAATTTTATAATATCAGATCTTCTTTAACTCGTATTAATAACAAAGATTTCATTGTTCAAAAATGCATCTCGTTCCACTGTATTGTATATTTTAAATATTTTACAATGGCGAACAACTTCAAAACCGAATTTTTTCTTCTTCCTACATAAGAAAATATGCTGATTTATAAATAAACGAATTTCCAGCCTTGCACCAGAATTCTATTGGACGTTATTGCAAATTTTATAATATCACATCTCCTTTACCACTTATTTATAACAAAGGTTTGATTGTTGAAAAAGAGTAGATCTTTCACTGTATTTTATGTTTTAAATATTTTACAAAGTTGAACAACTTCAAAACCGATTTTTTTTTTTTTACTTCGTACATAAGAAAATGTGCTGATTTTTAAGTAATCGAATTTCCATCCGTGCACCAGAATTCTATTCGAAGATATTGCTACTTTTATAATATCACATCCACTTTACCTCGTATTTATAACAAAGGTTTCATTGTTGAAACAGAGTAGATCGTTTCACTGTATTTTATATTTTAAATATTTTACAAAGTCGAACAACTTCAAAACCGAATTTTTTTTACTTCCTGTATAAGAAAAAGTGCTGATTTATAAGAAAACCATTTTCCAGCCGTGTATCAGAATTCTATTGGAAGATATTGCTAATAGTATAATATCAGATCTTCTTTAACTCGTATTAATAACAAAGGTTTCATTGTTGAAAAATGCATATCGTTTCACAGTATTTTATATTTTAACTATTTTACAAAAGCGAACAACTTCAAAACCGATTTTTTTTTTACTTCCTACATAAGAAAATGTGCTGATTTATAAGTAAACGAATTTCCAGCCGTGCACCAGAATTCTGTTCGAAGCTATTGCAAATTTTATAATATCACTTCTCCTTTACCTCTTATTTATAACAAACGTTTCATTGCTGAAAAATGCATATCGTTTCGATGTATTTTATATTTTAAATATTTTACAATGGCGAACAACTTCAAAACCGATTTTTTTTTACTTCCTACATAAGAAAATATACTGATTTATAAGTAAACGAATTTCCAACCGTGCAACACAATTCTATTCGAAGATATTGCTACTTTTATAATATCACATCCACTTTACCTCGTATTTATAACAAAGGTTTCGTTGTTGAAAAATGTATATCGTTTCCCTGTATTTTATATTTTAAATATTTTACAATAGCGAACAACTTCAAAACCGATTTTTTTTTTTACTTCCTACATAAAAAATGTGCTGATTAATAAGTAAACGAATTTCCAGCCGTGCACAAGAATTCTATTGGAAGTTATTGCAAATTTTATAATATCACATCTCCTTTACCTCTTATTTATAACAAAGATTTCATTGTTGAAACAGAGTTGATCGTTTCACTGTATTTTATGTTTTAAATATTTTACAAAACCGAACAACTTCAAAACCGAATTTTTTTAACTTTCTACATAAAAAAAATGTGCTGATTTATAAGTAAAGGAATTTCTAGCCGTGCACGAGAATTCTATTCGAATATATTGGAAAATATATAATATCAGATCTTCTGTAAGTCGTATTAATAGCAAAGGTTTCATTGTTGAAAAATGCATATCGTTTCCCTGTATTTTATATTTTAAATATTTTACAAAGGCGAACAAATTCAAAACCGAATTTTTTTTTACTTCCTACATAAGAAAATGTGCTGATTTATAAGTAAACGAATTTCCAGCCGTGCACCAGAATTCTATTCGAAGATATTGATAATTTTATAATATCACATCCACTTTACCTCGTATTTATAACAAAGATTTCATTGTTGAAAAAAAGTAGATCGTTTCACTGTATTTTATGTTTTAAATATTTAACAAAAGCGAACAACTTCAAAACCGAATTTTTTTTACTTTCTACATAAAAAAATATGCTGATTTATAAGTAAACGAATTTCCAACCGTGCAACACAATTCTATTCGAAGATATTGCTACTTTTATAATATCACATCCACTTTACCTCGTATTTATAACAAAGGTTTCATTGTTGAAAAATGTATATCGTTTCACTGTATTTTATATTTTAAATATTTTACAAAGTCGAACAACTTCAAAACCCAATTTTTTTACTTCCTACATAAGAAAAAGTGCTGATTTATAACAAAGCCAATTTCCAGCCGTGTACCAGAATTCTATTCGAAGATATTGCTAATTTTATAATATCAGATCTTCTTTAACTCGTATTAATAACAAAGATTTCATTGTTCAAAAATGCATCTCGTTCCACTGTATTGTATATTTTAAATATTTTACAATGGCGAACAACTTCAAAACCGAATTTTTTCTTCTTCCTACATAAGAAAATATGCTGATTTATAAATAAACGAATTTCCAGCCTTGCACCAGAATTCTATTGGACGTTATTGCAAATTTTATAATATCACATCTCCTTTACCACTTATTTATAACAAAGGTTTGATTGTTGAAAAAGAGTAGATCTTTCACTGTATTTTATGTTTTAAATATTTTACAAAGTTGAACAACTTCAAAACCGATTTTTTTTTTTTTACTTCGTACATAAGAAAATGTGCTGATTTTTAAGTAATCGAATTTCCATCCGTGCACCAGAATTCTATTCGAAGATATTGCTACTTTTATAATATCACATCCACTTTACCTCGTATTTATAACAAAGGTTTCATTGTTGAAACAGAGTAGATCGTTTCACTGTATTTTATATTTTAAATATTTTACAAAGTCGAACAACTTCAAAACCGAATTTTTTTTACTTCCTGTATAAGAAAAAGTGCTGATTTATAAGAAAACCATTTTCCAGCCGTGTATCAGAATTCTATTGGAAGATATTGCTAATAGTATAATATCAGATCTTCTTTAACTCGTATTAATAACAAAGGTTTCATTGTTGAAAAATGCATATCGTTTCACAGTATTTTATATTTTAACTATTTTACAAAAGCGAACAACTTCAAAACCGATTTTTTTTTACTTCCTACATAAGAAAATGTGCTGATTTATAAGTAAACGAATTTCCAGCCGTGCACCAGAATTCTGTTCGAAGATATTGCAAATTTTATAATATCACTTCTCCTTTACCTCTTATTTATAACAAACGTTTCATTGCTGAAAAATGCATATCGTTTCGATGTATTTTATATTTTAAATATTTTACAATGGCGAACAACTTCAAAACCGATTTTTTTTTACTTCCTACATAAGAAAATATACTGATTTATAAGTAAACGAATTTCCAACCGTGCAACACAATTCTATTCGAAGATATTGCTACTTTTATAATATCACATCCACTTTACCTCGTATTTATAACAAAGGTTTCGTTGTTGAAAAATGTATATCGTTTCCCTGTATTTTATATTTTAAATATTTTACAATAGCGAACAACTTCAAAACCGATTTTTTTTTTTACTTCCTACATAAAAAATGTGCTGATTAATAAGTAAACGAATTTCCAGCCGTGCACAAGAATTCTATTGGAAGTTATTGCAAATTTTATAATATCACATCTCCTTTACCTCTTATTTATAACAAAGATTTCATTGTTGAAACAGAGTTGATCGTTTCACTGTATTTTATGTTTTAAACATTTTACAAAACCGAACAACTTCAAAACCGAATTTTTTTAACTTTCTACATAAAAAAAATGTGCTGATTTATAAGTAAAGGAATTTCTAGCCGTGCACGAGAATTCTATTCGAATATATTGGAAAATATATAATATCAGATCTTCTGTAAGTCGTATTAATAGCAAAGGTTTCATTGTTGAAAAATGCATATCGTTTCCCTGTATTTTATATTTTAAATATTTTACAAAGGCGAACAAATTCAAAACCGAATTTTTTTTTACTTCCTACATAAGAAAATGTGCTGATTTATAAGTAAACGAATTTCCAGCCGTGCACCAGAATTCTATTCGAAGATATTGATAATTTTATAATATCACATCCACTTTACCTCGTATTTATAACAAAGATTTCATTGTTGAAAAAAAGTAGATCGTTTCACTGTATTTTATGTTTTAAATATTTAACAAAAGCGAACAACTTCAAAACCGAATTTTTTTTACTTTCTACATAAAAAAATATGCTGATTTATAAGTAAACGAATTTCCAACCGTGCAACACAATTCTATTCGAAGATATTGCTACTTTTATAATATCACATCCACTTTACCTCGTATTTATAACAAAGGTTTCATTGTTGAAAAATGTATATCGTTTCACTGTATTTTATATTTTAAATATTTTACAAAGTCGAACAACTTCAAAACCGAATTTTTTTACTTCCTACATAAGAAAAAGTGCTGATTTATAAGAAAGCCAATTTCCAGCCGTGTACCAGAATTCTATTCGAAGATATTGCTAATTTTATAATATCAGATCTTCTTTAACTCATATTAATAACAAAGGTTTCATTGTTGAAAAATGCATATCGTTTCACTGTATTTTATATTTTAAATATTTTACAATGGCGAACAACTTCAAAACCGATTTTTTTTTACTTCCTACATACAAAAATGTGCTGATTTTTAAGTAAACGAATTTCCAGCCGTGCACCTGAATTCTATTCGAAGATATTGGAAATTTTATAATATCAGATCTTCTTTAACTCGTATTAATAACAAAGGTTTCATTGTTGAAAAATGCATATCGTTTCACTGTATTTTATATTTTAAATATTTTACAATGGCGAACAACTTCAAAACCGATTTTTTTTTTACTTTCTACATTAAAAAAAATGTGCTGATTTATAAGTAAACGAATTTCCAGCCATGCACCAGAATTCTATTCGAAGATATTGGAAAATTTATAATATCAGATCTTCTTTAAGTTTTATTAATAACAAAGGTTTCATTGTTGAAAAATGCATATCGTTCCACTGTATTGTATATTTTAAATATTTAAAAATGGCAAACAACTTCAAAACCGAATTTTTTTACTTTATACATAAGAAAAAGTGCTGATTTATAAGTAAACGAATTTCCAGCCGTGCACCAGAATTCTATTCGAAGATATTGCTAATTTTATAATATCAGATCTCCTTTACCTCTTATTTATAACAAAGATTTCATTGTTGAAACAGAGTAGATCGTTTCACTGTATTTTATGTTTTAAATATTTTACAAAACCGAACAACTTCAAAACCGAATTTTTTTAATTTTCTACATAAACAAAAATGTGCTAATTTATAAGTAAAGGAATTTCCAGCCGTGCACGAGAATTCTATTCGAATATATTGGAAAATTTATAATATCAGATCTTCTGTAAGTCGTATTAATAGCAAAGGTTTCATTGTTGAAAAATGTATATCGTTTCACTGTATTTTATATTTTAAATATTTTACAAAGTCGAACAACTTCAAAACCGAATTTTTTTACTTCCTACATAAGAAAAAGTGCTGATTTATAAGAAAGCCAATTTCCAGCCGTGTACCAGAATTCTATTCGAAGATATTGCTAATTTTATAATATCAATTCTCCTTTACCTCTTATTTATAACAAACGTTTCATTGCTGAAAAATGCATATCGTTTCGATGTATTTTATATTTTAAATATTTTACAATGGCGAACAACTTCAAAACCGAATTTTTTTTACTTCCTACATAAGAAAATATACTGATTTATAAGTAAACGAATTTCCAACCGTGCAACACAATTCTATTCGAAGATATTGCTACTTTTATAATATCACATCCACTTTACCTCGTATTTATAACAAAGGTTTCATTGTTGAAAAATGTATATCGTTTCACTGTATTTTATATTTTAAATATTTTACAAAGTCGAACAACTTCAAAACCGAATTTTTTTACTTCCTACATACAAAAATGTGCTGATTTTTAAGTAAACGAATTTCCAGCCGTGCACCTGAATTCTATTCGAAGATATTGGAAATTTTATAATATCAGATCTTCTTTAACTCGTATTAATAACAAAGGTTTCATTGTTGAAAAATGCATATCGTTCCACTGTATTGTATATTTTAAATATTTAAAAATGGCAAATAACTTCAAAACCGAATTTTTTTACTTTATACATAAGAAAAAGTGCTTATTTATAAGTAAACGAATTTCCAGCCGTGCACCAGAATTCTATTCGAAGATATTGCTAATTTTATAATATCAGATCTCCTTTACCTCTTATTTATAACAAAGATTTCATTGTTGAAACAGAGTAGATCGTTTCACTGTATTTTATGTTTTAAATATTTTACAAAACCGAACAACTTCAAAACCGAATTTTTTTAATTTTCTACATAAACAAAAATGTGCTGATTTATAAGTAAAGGAATTTCCAGCCGTGCACGAGAATTCTATTCGAATATATTGGAAAATTTATAATATCAGATCTTCTTTAACTCGTATTAATAACAAAGGTTTCATTGTTGAAAAATGCATATCGTTCCACTGTATTGTATATTTTAAATATTTTACAATGACAAACAACTTCAAAACCGAATTTTTTTTACTTCATACATAAGAAAAAGTGCTGATTTATAAGTAAACGAATTTCCAGCCGTGAACCAGAACTCTATTCGAAGATATTGCTAATTTTATAATATCAGATCTTCTTTAACTCGTATTAATAACAAAGGTTTCATTGTTGAAAAATGTATATCGTTTCACTGTATTTTATATTTTAAATATTTTACAATGGCGAACAACTTCAAAACCGATTTTTTTTTTACTTCCTACATAAGAAAATGTGCTGATTTATAAGTAAACGAATTTCCAACCGTGCAACACAATTCTATTCGAAGATGTTGCTACTTTTATAATATCACATCCACTTTACCTCGTATTTGTAACAAAAGTTTCATTGTTGAAAAATGTATATCGTTTCACTGTATTTTATATTTTAAATATTTTATAATGGCGAACAACTTCAAAACCGATTTTTTTTTACTTCCTACATAAGAAAATGTGCTGATTTATAAGTAAACGAATTTACAGCCGTGCACCAGAATTCTGTTCGAAGATATTGCAAATTTTATAATATCAATTCTCCATTACCTCTTATTTATAACAAATGTTTCATTGCTGAAAAATGCATATCGTTTCGATGTATTTTATATTTTAAATATTTTACAATGGCGAACAACTTCAAAACCGATTTTTTTTTACTTCCTACATACAAAAATGTGCTGATTTTTAAGTAAACGAATTTCCAGCCGTGCACCTGAATTCTATTCGAAGATATTGGAAATTTTATAATATCAGATCTTCTTTAACTCGTATTAATAACAAAGGTTTCATTGTTGAAAAATGCATATCGTTCCACTGTATTGTATATTTTAAATATTTTAAAATGGCAAACAACTTCAAAACCGAATTTTTTTACTTTATACATAAGAAAAAGTGCTGATTTATAAGTAAACGAATTTCCAGCCGTGCACCAGAATTCTATTCGAAGATATTGCTAATTTTATAATATCAGATCTCCTTTACCTCTTATTTATAACAAAGATTTCATTGTTGAAACAGAGTAGATCGTTTCACTGTATTTTATGTTTTAAATATTTTACAAAACCGAACAACTTCAAAACCGAATTTTTTTAATTTTCTACATAAACAAAAATGTGCTGATTTATAAGTAAAGGAATTTCCAGCCGTGCACGAGAATTCTATTCGAATATATTGGAAAATTTATAATATCAGATCTTCTGTAAGTCGTATTAATAGCAAAGGTTTCATTGTTGAAAAATGTATATCGTTTCACTGTATTTTATATTTTAAATATTTTACAAAGTCGAACAACTTCAAAACCGAATTTTTTTACTTCCTACATAAGAAAAAGTGCTGATTTATAAGAAAGCCAATTTCCAGCCGTGTACCAGAATTCTATTCGAAGATATTGCTAATTTTATAATATCAGATCTTCTTTAACTCGTATTAATAACAAAGGTTTCATTGTTGAAAAATGCATATCGTTTCACTGTATTTTATATTTTAAATATTTTACAATGGCGAACAACTTCAAAACCGATTTTTTTTTACTTCCTACATACAAAAATGTGCTGATTTTTAAGTAAACGAATTTCCAGCCGTGCACCAGAATTCTATTCGAAGATATTGGAAATTTTATAATATCAGATCTTCTTTAACTCGTATTAATAACAAAGGTTTCATTGTTGAAAAATGCATATCGTTCCACTGTATTGTATATTTTAAATATTTTACAAAGGCGAACAACTTCAAAACCGATTTTTTTTTACTTCCTACATACAAAAATGTGCTGATTTTTAAGTAAACGAATTTCCAGCCGTGCACCTGAATTCTATTCGAAGATATTGGAAATTTTATAATATCAGATCTTCTTTAACTCGTATTAATAACAAAGGTTTCATTGTTGAAAAATGCATATCGTTCCACTGTATTGTATATTTTAAATATTTTAAAATGGCAAACAACTTCAAAACCGAATTTTTTTACTTTATACATAAGAAAAAGTGCTGATTTATAAGTAAACGAATTTCCAGCCGTGCACCAGAATTCTATTCGAAGATATTGCTAATTTTATAATATCAGATCTCCTTTACCTCTTATTTATAACAAAGATTTCATTGTTGAAACAGAGTAGATCGTTTCACTGTATTTTATGTTTTAAATATTTTACAAAACCGAACAACTTCAAAACCGAATTTTTTTAATTTTCTACATAAACAAAAATGTGCTGATTTATAAGTAAAGGAATTTCCAGCCGTGCACGAGAATTCTATTCGAATATATTGGAAAATTTATAATATCAGATCTTCTGTAAGTCGTATTAATAGCAAAGGTTTCATTGTTGAAAAATGTATATCGTTTCACTGTATTTTATATTTTAAATATTTTACAAAGTCGAACAACTTCAAAACCGAATTTTTTTACTTCCTACATAAGAAAAAGTGCTGATTTATAAGAAAGCCAATTTCCAGCCGTGTACCAGAATTCTATTCGAAGATATTGCTAATTTTATAATATCAGATCTTCTTTAACTCGTATTAATAACAAAGGTTTCATTGTTGAAAAATGCATATCGTTTCACTGTATTTTATATTTTAAATATTTTACAATGGCGAACAACTTCAAAACCGATTTTTTTTTACTTCCTACATACAAAAATGTGCTGATTTTTAAGTAAACGAATTTCCAGCCGTGCACCAGAATTCTATTCGAAGATATTGGAAATTTTATAATATCAGATCTTCTTTAACTCGTATTAATAACAAAGGTTTCATTGTTGAAAAATGCATATCGTTCCACTGTATTGTATATTTTAAATATTTTACAAAGGCGAACAACTTCAAAACCGAATTTTTTTTACTTCCTACATAAGAAAATGTGCTGATTTATAAGTAAAGGAATTTCCAGCTGTGCACAAGAATTCTATTCGAATATATTGGAAAATTTATAATATCAGATCTTCTGTAAGTCGTATTAATAGCAAAGGTTTCATTGTTGAAAAATGCATATAGTTTCTATGTATTTTATATTTTAAATATTTTACAATGGCGAACAACTTCAAAACCGATTTTTTTTTTATTTCCTACATAAGAAAATGTGCGGATTTATAAGTAAACGAATTTACAGCCGTGCACCAGAATTCTGTTCGAAGATATTGCAAATTTTATAATATCAATTCTCCTTTACCTCTTATTTATAACAAACGTTTCATTGCTGAAAAATGCATATCGTTTCGATGTATTTTATATTTTAAATATTTTACAATGGCGAACAACTTCAAAACCGAATTTTTTTTACTTCCTACATAAGAAAATATACTGATTTATAAGTAAACGAATTTCCAACCGTGCAACACAATTCTATTCGAAGATATTGCTACTTTTATAATATCACATCCACTTTACCTCGTATTTATAACAAAGGTTTCATTGTTGAAAAATGTAAATCGTTTCACTGTATTTTATATTTTAAATATTTTACAAAGTCGAACAACTTCAAAACCGAATTTTTTTACTTCCTACATAAGAAAAAGTGCTGATTTATAAGAAAGCCAATTTCCAGCCGTGTACCAGAATTCTATTCGAAGATATTGCTAATTTTATAATATCAGATCTTCTTTAACTCGTATTAATAACAAAGGTTTCATTGTTGAAAAATGCATATCGTTTCACTGTATTTTATATTTTAAATATTTTACAATGGCGAACAACTTCAAAACCGATTTTTTTTTACTTCCTACATACAAAAATGTGCTGATTTATAAGTAAACGAATTTCCAGCCGTGCACCAGAATTCTATTCCAAGATATTGATAATTTTATAATATCACATCCACTTTACCTCGTATTTATAACAAAGATTTCATTGTTGAAACAGAGTAGATCGTTTCACTGTATTTTATGTTTTAAATATTTAACAAAAGCGAACAACTTCAAAACCGAATTTTTTTTACTTTCTACATAAAAAAATATGCTGATTTATAAGTAAACGAATTTCCAGCCATGCACCAGAATTCTATTCGAAGATATTGGAAATTTTATAATATCACATCTCCTTTACCACTTATTTATAACAAAGGTTTGATTGTTGAAAAAGAGTAGATCTTTCACTGTATTTTATGTTTTAAATATTTTACAAAGTTGAACAACTTCAAAACCGATTTTTTTTTTACTTCGTACATAAGAAAATGTGCTGATTTTTAAGTAATCGAATTTCCATCCCTGCACCAGAATTCTATTCGAAGATATTGCTACTTTTATAATATCACATCCACTTTACCTCGTATTTATAACAAAGGTTTCATTGTTGAAACAGAGTAGATCGTTTCACTGTATTTTATATTTTAAATATTTTACAAAGTCGAACAACTTCAAAACCGAATTTTTTTTACTTCCTGTATAAGAAAAAGTGCTGATTTATAAGAAAACAATTTTCCAGCCGTGTATCAGAATTCTATTAGAAGATATTGCTAATAGTATAATATCAGATCTTCTTTAACTCGTATTAATAACAAAGGTTTCATTGTTGAAAAATGCATATCGTTTCACAGTATTTTATATTTTAACTATTTTACAAAAGCGAACAACTTCAAAACCGATTTTTTTTTTACTTCCTACATAAGAAAATGTGCTAATTTATAAGTAAACGAATTTCCAGCCGTGCACCAGAATTCTATTCGAAGATATTGCTAATTTTATAATATCAGATCTTCTGTAACTCGTATTAATAACAAAGGTTTCATTGTTGAAAAATGTATATCGTTTCACTGTATTTTATATTTTAAATATTTTACAATGGCGAACAACTTCAAAACCGATTTTTTTTTTTTACTTCCTACATAAGAAAATGTGCTGATTTATAAGTAAACGAATTTCCAACAGTGCAACACAATTCTATTCGAAGATGTTGCTACTTTTATAATATCACATCCACTTTACCTCGTATTTATAACAAAAGTTTCATTGTTGAAAAATGTATATCGTTTCACTGTATTTTATATTTTAAATATTTTACAAAGTCGAACAACTTCAAAACCCAATTTTTTTACTTCCTACATAAGAAAAAGTGCTGATTTATAACAAAGCCAATTTCCAGCCGTGTACCAGAATTCTATTCGAAGATATTGCTAATTTTATAATATCAGATCTTCTTTAACTCGTATTAATAACAAAGATTTCATTGTTCAAAAATGCATCTCGTTCCACTGTATTGTATATTTTAAATATTTTACAATGGCGAACAACTTCAAAACCGAATTTTTTCTTCTTCCTACATAAGAAAATATGCTGATTTATAAATAAACGAATTTCCAGCCTTGCACCAGAATTCTATTGGACGTTATTGCAAATTTTATAATATCACATCTCCTTTACCACTTATTTATAACAAAGGTTTGATTGTTGAAAAAGAGTAGATCTTTCACTGTATTTTATGTTTTAAATATTTTACAAAGTTGAACAACTTCAAAACCGATTTTTTTTTTTTTACTTCGTACATAAGAAAATGTGCTGATTTTTAAGTAATCGAATTTCCATCCGTGCACCAGAATTCTATTCGAAGATATTGCTACTTTTATAATATCACATCCACTTTACCTCGTATTTATAACAAAGGTTTCATTGTTGAAACAGAGTAGATCGTTTCACTGTATTTTATATTTTAAATATTTTACAAAGTCGAACAACTTCAAAACCGAATTTTTTTTACTTCCTGTATAAGAAAAAGTGCTGATTTATAAGAAAACCATTTTCCAGCCGTGTATCAGAATTCTATTGGAAGATATTGCTAATAGTATAATATCAGATCTTCTTTAACTCGTATTAATAACAAAGGTTTCATTGTTGAAAAATGCATATCGTTTCACAGTATTTTATATTTTAACTATTTTACAAAAGCGAACAACTTCAAAACCGATTTTTTTTTACTTCCTACATAAGAAAATGTGCTGATTTATAAGTAAACGAATTTCCAGCCGTGCACCAGAATTCTGTTCGAAGATATTGCAAATTTTATAATATCACTTCTCCTTTACCTCTTATTTATAACAAACGTTTCATTGCTGAAAAATGCATATCGTTTCGATGTATTTTATATTTTAAATATTTTACAATGGCGAACAACTTCAAAACCGATTTTTTTTTACTTCCTACATAAGAAAATATACTGATTTATAAGTAAACGAATTTCCAACCGTGCAACACAATTCTATTCGAAGATATTGCTACTTTTATAATATCACATCCACTTTACCTCGTATTTATAACAAAGGTTTCGTTGTTGAAAAATGTATATCGTTTCCCTGTATTTTATATTTTAAATATTTTACAATAGCGAACAACTTCAAAACCGATTTTTTTTTTTACTTCCTACATAAAAAATGTGCTGATTAATAAGTAAACGAATTTCCAGCCGTGCACCAGAATTCTATTCCAAGATATTGATAATTTTATAATATCACATCCACTTTACCTCGTATTTATAACAAAGATTTCCTTGTTGAAACAGAGTAGATCGTTTCACTGTATTTTATGTTTTAAATATTTAACAAAAGCGAACAACTTCAAAACCGAATTTTTTTTACTTTCTACATAAAAAAATATGCTGATTTATAAGTAAACGAATTTCCAGCCATGCACCAGAATTCTATTCGAAGATATTGGAAATTTTATAATATCACATCTCCTTTACCACTTATTTATAACAAAGGTTTGATTGTTGAAAAAGAGTAGATCTTTCACTGTATTTTATGTTTTAAATATTTTACAAAGTTGAACAACTTCAAAACCGATTTTTTTTTTACTTCGTACATAAGAAAATGTGCTGATTTTTAAGTAATCGAATTTCCATCCCTGCACCAGAATTCTATTCGAAGATATTGCTACTTTTATAATATCACATCCACTTTACCTCGTATTTATAACAAAGGTTTCATTGTTGAAACAGAGTAGATCGTTTCACTGTATTTTATATTTTAAATATTTTACAAAGTCGAACAACTTCAAAACCGAATTTTTTTTACTTCCTGTATAAGAAAAAGTGCTGATTTATAAGAAAACAATTTTCCAGCCGTGTATCAGAATTCTATTAGAAGATATTGCTAATAGTATAATATCAGATCTTCTTTAACTCGTATTAATAACAAAGGTTTCATTGTTGAAAAATGCATATCGTTTCACAGTATTTTATATTTTAACTATTTTACAAAAGCGAACAACTTCAAAACCGATTTTTTTTTTACTTCCTACATAAGAAAATGTGCTAATTTATAAGTAAACGAATTTCCAGCCGTGCACCAGAATTCTATTCGAAGATATTGCTAATTTTATAATATCAGATCTTCTTTAACTCGTATTAATAACAAAGGTTTCATTGTTGAAAAATGTATATCGTTTCACTGTATTTTATATTTTAAATATTTTACAATGGCGAACAACTTCAAAACCGATTTTTTTTTTTACTTCCTACATAAGAAAATGTGCTGATTTATAAGTAAACGAATTTCCAACAGTGCAACACAATTCTATTCGAAGATGTTGCTACTTTTATAATATCACATCCACTTTACCTCGTATTTATAACAAAAGTTTCATTGTTGAAAAATGTATATCGTTTCACTGTATTTTATATTTTAAATATTTTACAAAGTCGAACAACTTCAAAACCCAATTTTTTTACTTCCTACATAAGAAAAAGTGCTGATTTATAACAAAGCCAATTTCCAGCCGTGTACCAGAATTCTATTCGAAGATATTGCTAATTTTATAATATCAGATCTTCTTTAACTCGTATTAATAACAAAGATTTCATTGTTCAAAAATGCATCTCGTTCCACTGTATTGTATATTTTAAATATTTTACAATGGCGAACAACTTCAAAACCGAATTTTTTCTTCTTCCTACATAAGAAAATATGCTGATTTATAAATAAACGAATTTCCAGCCTTGCACCAGAATTCTATTGGACGTTATTGCAAATTTTATAATATCACATCTCCTTTACCACTTATTTATAACAAAGGTTTGATTGTTGAAAAAGAGTAGATCTTTCACTGTATTTTATGTTTTAAATATTTTACAAAGTTGAACAACTTCAAAACCGATTTTTTTTTTTTTACTTCGTACATAAGAAAATGTGCTGATTTTTAAGTAATCGAATTTCCATCCGTGCACCAGAATTCTATTCGAAGATATTGCTACTTTTATAATATCACATCCACTTTACCTCGTATTTATAACAAAGGTTTCATTGTTGAAACAGAGTAGATCGTTTCACTGTATTTTATATTTTAAATATTTTACAAAGTCGAACAACTTCAAAACCGAATTTTTTTTACTTCCTGTATAAGAAAAAGTGCTGATTTATAAGAAAACCATTTTCCAGCCGTGTATCAGAATTCTATTGGAAGATATTGCTAATAGTATAATATCAGATCTTCTTTAACTCGTATTAATAACAAAGGTTTCATTGTTGAAAAATGCATATCGTTTCACAGTATTTTATATTTTAACTATTTTACAAAAGCGAACAACTTCAAAACCGATTTTTTTTTACTTCCTACATAAGAAAATGTGCTGATTTATAAGTAAACGAATTTCCAGCCGTGCACCAGAATTCTGTTCGAAGCTATTGCAAATTTTATAATATCACTTCTCCTTTACCTCTTATTTATAACAAACGTTTCATTGCTGAAAAATGCATATCGTTTCGATGTATTTTATATTTTAAATATTTTACAATGGCGAACAACTTCAAAACCGATTTTTTTTTACTTCCTACATAAGAAAATATACTGATTTATAAGTAAACGAATTTCCAACCGTGCAACACAATTCTATTCGAAGATATTGCTACTTTTATAATATCACATCCACTTTACCTCGTATTTATAACAAAGGTTTCGTTGTTGAAAAATGTATATCGTTTCCCTGTATTTTATATTTTAAATATTTTACAATAGCGAACAACTTCAAAACCGATTTTTTTTTTTACTTCCTACATAAAAAATGTGCTGATTAATAAGTAAACGAATTTCCAGCCGTGCACAAGAATTCTATTGGAAGTTATTGCAAATTTTATAATATCACATCTCCTTTACCTCTTATTTATAACAAAGATTTCATTGTTGAAACAGAGTTGATCGTTTCACTGTATTTTATGTTTTAAATATTTTACAAAACCGAACAACTTCAAAACCGAATTTTTTTAACTTTCTACATAAAAAAAATGTGCTGATTTATAAGTAAAGGAATTTCTAGCCGTGCACGAGAATTCTATTCGAATATATTGGAAAATATATAATATCAGATCTTCTGTAAGTCGTATTAATAGCAAAGGTTTCATTGTTGAAAAATGCATATCGTTTCCCTGTATTTTATATTTTAAATATTTTACAAAGGCGAACAAATTCAAAACCGAATTTTTTTTTACTTCCTACATAAGAAAATGTGCTGATTTATAAGTAAACGAATTTCCAGCCGTGCACCAGAATTCTATTCGAAGATATTGATAATTTTATAATATCACATCCACTTTACCTCGTATTTATAACAAAGATTTCATTGTTGAAAAAAAGTAGATCGTTTCACTGTATTTTATGTTTTAAATATTTAACAAAAGCGAACAACTTCAAAACCGAATTTTTTTTACTTTCTACATAAAAAAATATGCTGATTTATAAGTAAACGAATTTCCAACCGTGCAACACAATTCTATTCGAAGATATTGCTACTTTTATAATATCACATCCACTTTACCTCGTATTTATAACAAAGGTTTCATTGTTGAAAAATGTATATCGTTTCACTGTATTTTATATTTTAAATATTTTACAAAGTCGAACAACTTCAAAACCCAATTTTTTTACTTCCTACATAAGAAAAAGTGCTGATTTATAACAAAGCCAATTTCCAGCCGTGTACCAGAATTCTATTCGAAGATATTGCTAATTTTATAATATCAGATCTTCTTTAACTCGTATTAATAACAAAGATTTCATTGTTCAAAAATGCATCTCGTTCCACTGTATTGTATATTTTAAATATTTTACAATGGCGAACAACTTCAAAACCGAATTTTTTCTTCTTCCTACATAAGAAAATATGCTGATTTATAAATAAACGAATTTCCAGCCTTGCACCAGAATTCTATTGGACGTTATTGCAAATTTTATAATATCACATCTCCTTTACCACTTATTTATAACAAAGGTTTGATTGTTGAAAAAGAGTAGATCTTTCACTGTATTTTATGTTTTAAATATTTTACAAAGTTGAACAACTTCAAAACCGATTTTTTTTTTTTTACTTCGTACATAAGAAAATGTGCTGATTTTTAAGTAATCGAATTTCCATCCGTGCACCAGAATTCTATTCGAAGATATTGCTACTTTTATAATATCACATCCACTTTACCTCGTATTTATAACAAAGGTTTCATTGTTGAAACAGAGTAGATCGTTTCACTGTATTTTATATTTTAAATATTTTACAAAGTCGAACAACTTCAAAACCGAA
This sequence comes from Maratus michaelseni, assembly GCA_963931845.1. Taxonomy (NCBI): domain Eukaryota; kingdom Metazoa; phylum Arthropoda; class Arachnida; order Araneae; family Salticidae; genus Maratus; species Maratus michaelseni. The sequence continues at coordinate 255,361,647 of OZ007597.1, read as the reverse complement.
TTTTTTTTACTTCCTGTATAAGAAAAAGTGCTGATTTATAAGAAAACCATTTTCCAGCCGTGTATCAGAATTCTATTGGAAGATATTGCTAATAGTATAATATCAGATCTTCTTTAACTCGTATTAATAACAAAGGTTTCATTGTTGAAAAATGCATATCGTTTCACAGTATTTTATATTTTAACTATTTTACAAAAGCGAACAACTTCAAAACCGATTTTTTTTTACTTCCTACATAAGAAAATGTGCTGATTTATAAGTAAACGAATTTCCAGCCGTGCACCAGAATTCTGTTCGAAGCTATTGCAAATTTTATAATATCACTTCTCCTTTACCTCTTATTTATAACAAACGTTTCATTGCTGAAAAATGCATATCGTTTCGATGTATTTTATATTTTAAATATTTTACAATGGCGAACAACTTCAAAACCGATTTTTTTTTACTTCCTACATAAGAAAATATACTGATTTATAAGTAAACGAATTTCCAACCGTGCAACACAATTCTATTCGAAGATATTGCTACTTTTATAATATCACATCCACTTTACCTCGTATTTATAACAAAGGTTTCGTTGTTGAAAAATGTATATCGTTTCCCTGTATTTTATATTTTAAATATTTTACAATAGCGAACAACTTCAAAACCGATTTTTTTTTTTACTTCCTACATAAAAAATGTGCTGATTAATAAGTAAACGAATTTCCAGCCGTGCACAAGAATTCTATTGGAAGTTATTGCAAATTTTATAATATCACATCTCCTTTACCTCTTATTTATAACAAAGATTTCATTGTTGAAACAGAGTTGATCGTTTCACTGTATTTTATGTTTTAAATATTTTACAAAACCGAACAACTTCAAAACCGAATTTTTTTAACTTTCTACATAAAAAAAATGTGCTGATTTATAAGTAAAGGAATTTCTAGCCGTGCACGAGAATTCTATTCGAATATATTGGAAAATATATAATATCAGATCTTCTGTAAGTCGTATTAATAGCAAAGGTTTCATTGTTGAAAAATGCATATCGTTTCCCTGTATTTTATATTTTAAATATTTTACAAAGGCGAACAAATTCAAAACCGAATTTTTTTTTACTTCCTACATAAGAAAATGTGCTGATTTATAAGTAAACGAATTTCCAGCCGTGCACCAGAATTCTATTCGAAGATATTGATAATTTTATAATATCACATCCACTTTACCTCGTATTTATAACAAAGATTTCATTGTTGAAAAAAAGTAGATCGTTTCACTGTATTTTATGTTTTAAATATTTAACAAAAGCGAACAACTTCAAAACCGAATTTTTTTTACTTTCTACATAAAAAAATATGCTGATTTATAAGTAAACGAATTTCCAACCGTGCAACACAATTCTATTCGAAGATATTGCTACTTTTATAATATCACATCCACTTTACCTCGTATTTATAACAAAGGTTTCATTGTTGAAAAATGTATATCGTTTCACTGTATTTTATATTTTAAATATTTTACAAAGTCGAACAACTTCAAAACCCAATTTTTTTACTTCCTACATAAGAAAAAGTGCTGATTTATAACAAAGCCAATTTCCAGCCGTGTACCAGAATTCTATTCGAAGATATTGCTAATTTTATAATATCAGATCTTCTTTAACTCGTATTAATAACAAAGATTTCATTGTTCAAAAATGCATCTCGTTCCACTGTATTGTATATTTTAAATATTTTACAATGGCGAACAACTTCAAAACCGAATTTTTTCTTCTTCCTACATAAGAAAATATGCTGATTTATAAATAAACGAATTTCCAGCCTTGCACCAGAATTCTATTGGACGTTATTGCAAATTTTATAATATCACATCTCCTTTACCACTTATTTATAACAAAGGTTTGATTGTTGAAAAAGAGTAGATCTTTCACTGTATTTTATGTTTTAAATATTTTACAAAGTTGAACAACTTCAAAACCGATTTTTTTTTTTTTACTTCGTACATAAGAAAATGTGCTGATTTTTAAGTAATCGAATTTCCATCCGTGCACCAGAATTCTATTCGAAGATATTGCTACTTTTATAATATCACATCCACTTTACCTCGTATTTATAACAAAGGTTTCATTGTTGAAACAGAGTAGATCGTTTCACTGTATTTTATATTTTAAATATTTTACAAAGTCGAACAACTTCAAAACCGAATTTTTTTTACTTCCTGTATAAGAAAAAGTGCTGATTTATAAGAAAACCATTTTCCAGCCGTGTATCAGAATTCTATTGGAAGATATTGCTAATAGTATAATATCAGATCTTCTTTAACTCGTATTAATAACAAAGGTTTCATTGTTGAAAAATGCATATCGTTTCACAGTATTTTATATTTTAACTATTTTACAAAAGCGAACAACTTCAAAACCGATTTTTTTTTACTTCCTACATAAGAAAATGTGCTGATTTATAAGTAAACGAATTTCCAGCCGTGCACCAGAATTCTGTTCGAAGATATTGCAAATTTTATAATATCACTTCTCCTTTACCTCTTATTTATAACAAACGTTTCATTGCTGAAAAATGCATATCGTTTCGATGTATTTTATATTTTAAATATTTTACAATGGCGAACAACTTCAAAACCGATTTTTTTTTACTTCCTACATAAGAAAATATACTGATTTATAAGTAAACGAATTTCCAACCGTGCAACACAATTCTATTCGAAGATATTGCTACTTTTATAATATCACATCCACTTTACCTCGTATTTATAACAAAGGTTTCGTTGTTGAAAAATGTATATCGTTTCCCTGTATTTTATATTTTAAATATTTTACAATAGCGAACAACTTCAAAACCGATTTTTTTTTTTACTTCCTACATAAAAAATGTGCTGATTAATAAGTAAACGAATTTCCAGCCGTGCACAAGAATTCTATTGGAAGTTATTGCAAATTTTATAATATCACATCTCCTTTACCTCTTATTTATAACAAAGATTTCATTGTTGAAACAGAGTTGATCGTTTCACTGTATTTTATGTTTTAAATATTTTACAAAACCGAACAACTTCAAAACCGAATTTTTTTAACTTTCTACATAAAAAAAATGTGCTGATTTATAAGTAAAGGAATTTCTAGCCGTGCACGAGAATTCTATTCGAATATATTGGAAAATATATAATATCAGATCTTCTGTAAGTCGTATTAATAGCAAAGGTTTCATTGTTGAAAAATGCATATCGTTTCCCTGTATTTTATATTTTAAATATTTTACAAAGGCGAACAAATTCAAAACCGAATTTTTTTTTACTTCCTACATAAGAAAATGTGCTGATTTATAAGTAAACGAATTTCCAGCCGTGCACCAGAATTCTATTCGAAGATATTGATAATTTTATAATATCACATCCACTTTACCTCGTATTTATAACAAAGATTTCATTGTTGAAAAAAAGTAGATCGTTTCACTGTATTTTATGTTTTAAATATTTAACAAAAGCGAACAACTTCAAAACCGAATTTTTTTTACTTTCTACATAAAAAAATATGCTGATTTATAAGTAAACGAATTTCCAACCGTGCAACACAATTCTATTCGAAGATATTGCTACTTTTATAATATCACATCCACTTTACCTCGTATTTATAACAAAGGTTTCATTGTTGAAAAATGTATATCGTTTCACTGTATTTTATATTTTAAATATTTTACAAAGTCGAACAACTTCAAAACCGAATTTTTTTACTTCCTACATAAGAAAAAGTGCTGATTTATAAGAAAGCCAATTTCCAGCCGTGTACCAGAATTCTATTCGAAGATATTGCTAATTTTATAATATCAGATCTTCTTTAACTCATATTAATAACAAAGGTTTCATTGTTGAAAAATGCATATCGTTTCACTGTATTTTATATTTTAAATATTTTACAATGGCGAACAACTTCAAAACCGATTTTTTTTTACTTCCTACATACAAAAATGTGCTGATTTTTAAGTAAACGAATTTCCAGCCGTGCACCTGAATTCTATTCGAAGATATTGGAAATTTTATAATATCAGATCTTCTTTAACTCGTATTAATAACAAAGGTTTCATTGTTGAAAAATGCATATCGTTTCACTGTATTTTATATTTTAAATATTTTACAATGGCGAACAACTTCAAAACCGATTTTTTTTTTACTTTCTACATTAAAAAAAATGTGCTGATTTATAAGTAAACGAATTTCCAGCCATGCACCAGAATTCTATTCGAAGATATTGGAAAATTTATAATATCAGATCTTCTTTAAGTTTTATTAATAACAAAGGTTTCATTGTTGAAAAATGCATATCGTTCCACTGTATTGTATATTTTAAATATTTAAAAATGGCAAACAACTTCAAAACCGAATTTTTTTACTTTATACATAAGAAAAAGTGCTGATTTATAAGTAAACGAATTTCCAGCCGTGCACCAGAATTCTATTCGAAGATATTGCTAATTTTATAATATCAGATCTCCTTTACCTCTTATTTATAACAAAGATTTCATTGTTGAAACAGAGTAGATCGTTTCACTGTATTTTATGTTTTAAATATTTTACAAAACCGAACAACTTCAAAACCGAATTTTTTTAATTTTCTACATAAACAAAAATGTGCTAATTTATAAGTAAAGGAATTTCCAGCCGTGCACGAGAATTCTATTCGAATATATTGGAAAATTTATAATATCAGATCTTCTGTAAGTCGTATTAATAGCAAAGGTTTCATTGTTGAAAAATGTATATCGTTTCACTGTATTTTATATTTTAAATATTTTACAAAGTCGAACAACTTCAAAACCGAATTTTTTTACTTCCTACATAAGAAAAAGTGCTGATTTATAAGAAAGCCAATTTCCAGCCGTGTACCAGAATTCTATTCGAAGATATTGCTAATTTTATAATATCAATTCTCCTTTACCTCTTATTTATAACAAACGTTTCATTGCTGAAAAATGCATATCGTTTCGATGTATTTTATATTTTAAATATTTTACAATGGCGAACAACTTCAAAACCGAATTTTTTTTACTTCCTACATAAGAAAATATACTGATTTATAAGTAAACGAATTTCCAACCGTGCAACACAATTCTATTCGAAGATATTGCTACTTTTATAATATCACATCCACTTTACCTCGTATTTATAACAAAGGTTTCATTGTTGAAAAATGTAAATCGTTTCACTGTATTTTATATTTTAAATATTTTACAAAGTCGAACAACTCCAAAACCGAATTTTTTTACTTCCTACATAAGAAAAAGTGCTGATTTATAAGAAAGCCAATTTCCAGCCGTGTACCAGAATTCTATTCGAAGATATTGCTAATTTTATAATATCAGATCTTCTTTAACTCGTATTAATAACAAAGGTTTCATTGTTGAAAAATGCATATCGTTTCACTGTATTTTATATTTTAAATATTTTACAATGGCGAACAACTTCAAAACCGATTTTTTTTTACTTCCTACATACAAAAATGTGCTGATTTATAAGTAAACGAATTTCCAGCCGTGCACCAGAATTCTATTCGAAGATATTGATAATTTTATAATATCACTTCCACTTTACCTCGTATTTATAACAAAGATTTCATTGTTGAAACAGAGTAGATCGTTTCACTGTATTTTATGTTTTAAATATTTAACAAAAGCGAACAACTTCAAAACCGAATTTTTTTTACTTCCTACATAAAAAATGTGCTGATTTATAAGTAAACGAATTTCCATCCGTGCACAAGAATTCTATTCGAAGATATTGCAAATTTCATAATATCACATCTCCTTTACCTCTTTTTTATAGCAAAGGTTTAATTGTTGAAAAAGAGTAGATCGTTTCACTGTATTTTATGTTTTAAATATTTTACAAAAGCGAACAACTTCAAAACCGATTTTTTTTTACTTCCTACATAAAAAATTTGCTGATTTATAAGTAAACGAATTTCGAGCCGTGCACAAGAATTCTATTGGACGTTATTGCAAATTTTATAATATCACATCTCCTTTACCACTTATTTATAACAAAGGTTTGATTGTTGAAAAAGAGTAGATCTTTCACTGTATTTTATGTTTTAAATATTTTACAAAGTTGAACAACTTCAAAACCGATTTTTTTTACTTCCTGTATAAGAAAAAGTGCTGATTTATAAGAAAACCATTTTCCAGCCGTGTATCAGAATTCTATTAGAAGATATTGCTAATAGTATAATATCAGATCTTCTTTAACTCGTATTAATAACAAAGGTTTCATTGTTGAAAAATGCATATCGTTTCACAGTATTTTATATTTTAACTATTTTACAAAAGCGAACAACTTCAAAACCGATTTTTTTTTACTTCCTACATAAGAAAATGTGCTAATTTATAAGTAAACGAATTTCCAGCCGTGCACCAGAATTCTGTTCGAAGATATTGCAATTTTTATAATATCACTTCTCCTATACCTCTTATTTATAACAAACGTTTCATTGCTGAAAAATGCATATCGTTTCGATGTATTTTATATTTTAAATATTTTACAATGGCGAACAACTTCAAAACCGAATTATTTTTACTTCCTACATAAGAAAATATACTGATTTATAAGTAAACGAATTTCCAACCGTGCAACACAATTCTATTCGAAGATATTGCTACTTTTATAATATCACATCCACTTTACCTCGTATTTATAACAAAGGTTTCATTGTTGAAAAATGTATATCGTTTCACTGTATTTTATATTTTAAATATTTTACAAAGTCGAACAACTTCAAAACCGAATTTTTTTACTTCCTACATACAAAAATGTGCTGATTTTTAAGTAAACGAATTTCCAGCCGTGCACCTGAATTCTATTCGAAGATATTGGAAATTTTATAATATCAGATCTTCTTTAACTCGTATTAATAACAAAGGTTTCATTGTTGAAAAATGCATATCGTTCCACTGTATTGTATATTTTAAATATTTAAAAATGGCAAATAACTTCAAAACCGAATTTTTTTACTTTATACATAAGAAAAAGTGCTTATTTATAAGTAAACGAATTTCCAGCCGTGCACCAGAATTCTATTCGAAGATATTGCTAATTTTATAATATCAGATCTCCTTTACCTCTTATTTATAACAAAGATTTCATTGTTGAAACAGAGTAGATCGTTTCACTGTATTTTATGTTTTAAATATTTTACAAAACCGAACAACTTCAAAACCGAATTTTTTTAATTTTCTACATAAACAAAAATGTGCTGATTTATAAGTAAAGGAATTTCCAGCCGTGCACGAGAATTCTATTCGAATATATTGGAAAATTTATAATATCAGATCTTCTGTAAGTCGTATTAATAGCAAAGGTTTCATTGTTGAAAAATGTATATCGTTTCACTGTATTTTATATTTTAAATATTTTACAAAGTCGAACAACTTCAAAACCGAATTTTTTTACTTCCTACATAAGAAAAAGTGCTGATTTATAAGAAAGCCAATTTCCAGCCGTGTACCAGAATTCTATTCGAAGATATTGCTAATTTTATAATATCAGATCTTCTTTAACTCGTATTAATAACAAAGGTTTCATTGTTGAAAAATGCATATCGTTTCACTGTATTTTATATTTTAAATATTTTACAAAGGCGAACAACTTCAAAACCGAATTTTTTTTACTTCCTACATAAGAAAATGTGCTGATTTATAAGTAAAGGAATTTCCAGCCGTGCACGAGAATTCTATTCGAATATATTGGAAAATTTATAATATCAGATCTTCTGTAAGTCGTATTAATAGCAAAGGTTTCATTGTTGAAAAATGCATATAGTTTCTATGTATTTTATATTTTAAATATTTTACAATGGCGAACAACTTCAAAACCGATTTTTTTTACTTCCTACATAAGAAAATGTGCTGATTTATAAGTAAACGAATTTACAGCCGTGCACCAGAATTCTGTTCGAAGATATTGCAAATTTTATAATATCAATTCTCCTTTACCTCTTATTTATAACAAATGTTTCATTGCTGAAAAATGCATATCGTTTCGATGTATTTTATATTTTAAATATTTTACAATGGCGAACAACTTCAAAACCGATTTTTTTTTACTTCCTACATACAAAAATGTGCTGATTTTTAAGTAAACGAATTTCCAGCCGTGCACCTGAATTCTATTCGAAGATATTGGAAATTTTATAATATCAGATCTTCTTTAACTCGTATTAATAACAAAGGTTTCATTGTTGAAAAATGCATATCGTTCCACTGTATTGTATATTTTAAATATTTTAAAATGGCAAACAACTTCAAAACCGAATTTTTTTACTTTATACATAAGAAAAAGTGCTGATTTATAAGTAAACGAATTTCCAGCCGTGCACCAGAATTCTATTCGAAGATATTGCTAATTTTATAATATCAGATCTCCTTTACCTCTTATTTATAACAAAGATTTCATTGTTGAAACAGAGTAGATCGTTTCACTGTATTTTATGTTTTAAATATTTTACAAAACCGAACAACTTCAAAACCGAATTTTTTTAATTTTCTACATAAACAAAAATGTGCTGATTTATAAGTAAAGGAATTTCCAGCCGTGCACGAGAATTCTATTCGAATATATTGGAAAATTTATAATATCAGATCTTCTTTAACTCGTATTAATAACAAAGGTTTCATTGTTGAAAAATGCATATCGTTTCACTGTATTTTATATTTTAAATATTTTACAATGGCGAACAACTTCAAAACCGATTTTTTTTTACTTCCTACATACAAAAATGTGCTGATTTTTAAGTAAACGAATTTCCAGCCGTGCACCAGAATTCTATTCGAAGATATTGGAAATTTTATAATATCAGATCTTCTTTAACTCGTATTAATAACAAAGGTTTCATTGTTGAAAAATGCATATCGTTCCACTGTATTGTATATTTTAAATATTTTACAAAGGCGAACAACTTCAAAACCGAATTTTTTTTACTTCCTACATAAGAAAATGTGCTGATTTATAAGTAAAGGAATTTCCAGCCGTGCACAAGAATTCTATTCGAATATATTGGAAAATTTATAATATCAGATCTTCTGTAAGTCGTATTAATAGCAAAGGTTTCATTGTTGAAAAATGCATATAGTTTCTATGTATTTTATATTTTAAATATTTTACAATGGCGAACAACTTCAAAACCGATTTTTTTTTATTTCCTACATAAGAAAATGTGCTGATTTATAAGTAAACGAATTTACAGCCGTGCACCAGAATTCTGTTCGAAGATATTGCAAATTTTATAATATCAATTCTCCTTTACCTCTTATTTATAACAAACGTTTCATTGCTGAAAAATGCATATCGTTTCGATGTATTTTATATTTTAAATATTTTACAATGGCGAACAACTTCAAAACCGAATTTTTTTTACTTCCTACATAAGAAAATATACTGATTTATAAGTAAACGAATTTCCAACCGTGCAACACAATTCTATTCGAAGATATTGCTACTTTTATAATATCACATCCACTTTACCTCGTATTTATAACAAAGGTTTCATTGTTGAAAAATGTAAATCGTTTCACTGTATTTTATATTTTAAATATTTTACAAAGTCGAACAACTTCAAAACCGAATTTTTTTACTTCCTACATAAGAAAAAGTGCTGATTTATAAGAAAGCCAATTTCCAGCCGTGTACCAGAATTCTATTCGAAGATATTGCTAATTTTATAATATCAGATCTTCTTTAACTCGTATTAATAACAAAGGTTTCATTGTTGAAAAATGCATATCGTTTCACTGTATTTTATATTTTAAATATTTTACAATGGCGAACAACTTCAAAACCGATTTTTTTTTACTTCCTACATACAAAAATGTGCTGATTTATAAGTAAACGAATTTCCAGCCGTGCACCAGAATTCTATTCCAAGATATTGATAATTTTATAATATCACATCCACTTTACCTCGTATTTATAACAAAGATTTCATTGTTGAAAAAGTGTAGATCGTTTCACTGTATTTTATGTTTTAAATATTTTACAAAAGCGAACAACTTCAAAACCGATTTTTTTTTACTTCCTACATAAGAAAAAGTGCTGATTTATAAGAAAGCCAATTTCCAGCCGTGTACCAGAATTCTATTCGAAGATATTGCTAATTTTATAATATCAGATCTTCTTTAACTCATATTAATAACAAAGGTTTCATTGTTGAAAAATGCATATCGTTTCACTGTATTTTATATTTTAAATATTTTACAATGGCGAACAACTTCAAAACCGATTTTTTTTTACTTCCTACATACAAAAATGTGCTGATTTTTAAGTAAACGAATTTCCAGCCGTGCACCTGAATTCTATTCGAAGATATTGGAAATTTTATAATATCAGATCTTCTTTAACTCGTATTAATAACAAAGGTTTCATTGTTGAAAAATGCATATCGTTTCACTGTATTTTATATTTTAAATATTTTACAATGGCGAACAACTTCAAAACCGATTTTTTTTTTACTTTCTACATAAAAAAAAATGTGCTGATTTATAAGTAAACGAATTTCCAGCCATGCACCAGAATTCTATTCGAAGATATTGGAAAATTTATAATATCAGATCTTCTTTAAGTTTTATTAATAACAAAGGTCTCATTGTTGAAAAATGCATATCGTTTCCCTGTACTTTATATTTTAAATATTTTACAAAGGCGAACAACTTCAAAACCGAATTTTTTTACTTCCTACATAAGAAAAAGTGCTGATTTATAAGAAAGCCAATTTTAAGCCGTGTACTAGAATTCTATTCGAAGATATTGCTAATTTTATAATATCAGATCTTCTTTAACTCGTATTAATAACAAAGGTTTCATTGTTGAAAAATGCATATCGCTTAACTGTATTTTATATTTTAAATATTTTACAATGGCGAACAACTTCAAAACCGATTATTTTTTACTTCCTACATACAAAAATGTGCTGATTTTTAAGTAAACGAATTTCCAGCCGTGCACCTGAATTCTATTCGAAGATATTGGAAATTTTATAATATCAGATCTTCTTTAACTCGTATTAATAACAAAGGTTTCATTGTTGAAAAATGCATATCGTTCCACTGTATTGTATATTTTAAATATTTAAAAATGGCAAACAACTTCAAAACCGAATTTTTTTACTTTATACATAAGAAAAAGTGCTGATTTATAAGTAAACGAATTTCCAGCCGTGCACCAGAATTCTATTCGAAGATATTGCTAATTTTATAATATCAGATCTCCTTTACCTCTTATTTATAACAAAGATTTCATTGTTGAAACAGAGTAGATCGTTTCACTGTATTTTATGTTTTAAATATTTTACAAAACCGAACAACTTCAAAACCGAATTTTTTTAATTTTCTACATAAACAAAAATGTGCTAATTTATAAGTAAAGGAATTTCCAGCCGTGCACGAGAATTCTATTCGAATATATTGGAAAATTTATAATATCAGATCTTCTGTAAGTCGTATTAATAGCAAAGGTTTCATTGTTGAAAAATGTATATCGTTTCACTGTATTTTATATTTTAAATATTTTACAAAGTCGAACAACTTCAAAACCGAATTTTTTTACTTCCTACATAAGAAAAAGTGCTGATTTATAAGAAAGCCAATTTCCAGCCGTGTACCAGAATTCTATTCGAAGATATTGCTAATTTTATAATATCAATTCTCCTTTACCTCTTATTTATAACAAACGTTTCATTGCTGAAAAATGCATATCGTTTCGATGTATTTTATATTTTAAATATTTTACAATGGCGAACAACTTCAAAACCGAATTTTTTTTACTTCCTACATAAGAAAATATACTGATTTATAAGTAAACGAATTTCCAACCGTGCAACACAATTCTATTCGAAGATATTGCTACTTTTATAATATCACATCCACTTTACCTCGTATTTATAACAAAGGTTTCATTGTTGAAAAATGTAAATCGTTTCACTGTATTTTATATTTTAAATATTTTACAAAGTCGAACAACTCCAAAACCGAATTTTTTTACTTCCTACATAAGAAAAAGTGCTGATTTATAAGAAAGCCAATTTCCAGCCGTGTACCAGAATTCTATTCGAAGATATTGCTAATTTTATAATATCAGATCTTCTTTAACTCGTATTAATAACAAAGGTTTCATTGTTGAAAAATGCATATCGTTTCACTGTATTTTATATTTTAAATATTTTACAATGGCGAACAACTTCAAAACCGATTTTTTTTTACTTCCTACATACAAAAATGTGCTGATTTATAAGTAAACGAATTTCCAGCCGTGCACCAGAATTCTATTCGAAGATATTGATAATTTTATAATATCACTTCCACTTTACCTCGTATTTATAACAAAGATTTCATTGTTGAAACAGAGTAGATCGTTTCACTGTATTTTATGTTTTAAATATTTAACAAAAGCGAACAACTTCAAAACCGAATTTTTTTTACTTCCTACATAAAAAATGTGCTGATTTATAAGTAAACGAATTTCCATCCGTGCACAAGAATTCTATTCGAAGATATTGCAAATTTCATAATATCACATCTCCTTTACCTCTTTTTTATAGCAAAGGTTTAATTGTTGAAAAAGAGTAGATCGTTTCACTGTATTTTATGTTTTAAATATTTTACAAAAGCGAACAACTTCAAAACCGATTTTTTTTTACTTCCTACATAAAAAATTTGCTGATTTATAAGTAAACGAATTTCGAGCCGTGCACAAGAATTCTATTGGACGTTATTGCAAATTTTATAATATCACATCTCCTTTACCACTTATTTATAACAAAGGTTTGATTGTTGAAAAAGAGTAGATCTTTCACTGTATTTTATGTTTTAAATATTTTACAAAGTTGAACAACTTCAAAACCGATTTTTTTTACTTCCTGTATAAGAAAAAGTGCTGATTTATAAGAAAACCATTTTCCAGCCGTGTATCAGAATTCTATTAGAAGATATTGCTAATAGTATAATATCAGATCTTCTTTAACTCGTATTAATAACAAAGGTTTCATTGTTGAAAAATGCATATCGTTTCACAGTATTTTATATTTTAACTATTTTACAAAAGCGAACAACTTCAAAACCGATTTTTTTTTACTTCCTACATAAGAAAATGTGCTAATTTATAAGTAAACGAATTTCCAGCCGTGCACCAGAATTCTGTTCGAAGATATTGCAATTTTTATAATATCACTTCTCCTATACCTCTTATTTATAACAAACGTTTCATTGCTGAAAAATGCATATCGTTTCGATGTATTTTATATTTTAAATATTTTACAATGGCGAACAACTTCAAAACCGAATTATTTTTACTTCCTACATAAGAAAATATACTGATTTATAAGTAAACGAATTTCCAACCGTGCAACACAATTCTATTCGAAGATATTGCTACTTTTATAATATCACATCCACTTTACCTCGTATTTATAACAAAGGTTTCATTGTTGAAAAATGTATATCGTTTCACTGTATTTTATATTTTAAATATTTTACAAAGTCGAACAACTTCAAAACCGAATTTTTTTACTTCCTACATACAAAAATGTGCTGATTTTTAAGTAAACGAATTTCCAGCCGTGCACCTGAATTCTATTCGAAGATATTGGAAATTTTATAATATCAGATCTTCTTTAACTCGTATTAATAACAAAGGTTTCATTGTTGAAAAATGCATATCGTTCCACTGTATTGTATATTTTAAATATTTAAAAATGGCAAATAACTTCAAAACCGAATTTTTTTACTTTATACATAAGAAAAAGTGCTTATTTATAAGTAAACGAATTTCCAGCCGTGCACCAGAATTCTATTCGAAGATATTGCTAATTTTATAATATCAGATCTCCTTTACCTCTTATTTATAACAAAGATTTCATTGTTGAAACAGAGTAGATCGTTTCACTGTATTTTATGTTTTAAATATTTTACAAAACCGAACAACTTCAAAACCGAATTTTTTTAATTTTCTACATAAACAAAAATGTGCTGATTTATAAGTAAAGGAATTTCCAGCCGTGCGCGAGAATTCTATTCGAATATATTGGAAAATTTATAATATCAGATCTTCTGTAAGTCGTATTAATAGCAAAGGTTTCATTGTTGAAAAATGTATATCGTTTCACTGTATTTTATATTTTAAATATTTTACAAAGTCGAACAACTTCAAAACCGAATTTTTTTACTTCCTACATAAGAAAAAGTGCTGATTTATAAGAAAGCCAATTTCCAGCCGTGTACCAGAATTCTATTCGAAGATATTGCTAATTTTATAATATCAGATCTTCTTTAACTCGTATTAATAACAAAGGTTTCATTGTTGAAAAATGCATATCGTTTCACTGTATTTTATATTTTAAATATTTTACAAAGGCGAACAACTTCAAAACCGAATTTTTTTTACTTCCTACATAAGAAAATGTGCTGATTTATAAGTAAAGGAATTTCCAGCCGTGCACGAGAATTCTATTCGAATATATTGGAAAATTTATAATATCAGATCTTCTGTAAGTCGTATTAATAGCAAAGGTTTCATTGTTGAAAAATGCATATAGTTTCTATGTATTTTATATTTTAAATATTTTACAATGGCGAACAACTTCAAAACCGATTTTTTTTACTTCCTACATAAGAAAATGTGCTGATTTATAAGTAAACGAATTTACAGCCGTGCACCAGAATTCTGTTCGAAGATATTGCAAATTTTATAATATCAATTCTCCTTTACCTCTTATTTATAACAAATGTTTCATTGCTGAAAAATGCATATCGTTTCGATGTATTTTATATTTTAAATATTTTACAATGGCGAACAACTTCAAAACCGATTTTTTTTTACTTCCTACATACAAAAATGTGCTGATTTTTAAGTAAACGAATTTCCAGCCGTGCACCTGAATTCTATTCGAAGATATTGGAAATTTTATAATATCAGATCTTCTTTAACTCGTATTAATAACAAAGGTTTCATTGTTGAAAAATGCATATCGTTCCACTGTATTGTATATTTTAAATATTTTAAAATGGCAAACAACTTCAAAACCGAATTTTTTTACTTTATACATAAGAAAAAGTGCTGATTTATAAGTAAACGAATTTCCAGCCGTGCACCAGAATTCTATTCGAAGATATTGCTAATTTTATAATATCAGATCTCCTTTACCTCTTATTTATAACAAAGATTTCATTGTTGAAACAGAGTAGATCGTTTCACTGTATTTTATGTTTTAAATATTTTACAAAACCGAACAACTTCAAAACCGAATTTTTTTAATTTTCTACATAAACAAAAATGTGCTGATTTATAAGTAAAGGAATTTCCAGCCGTGCACGAGAATTCTATTCGAATATATTGGAAAATTTATAATATCAGATCTTCTTTAACTCGTATTAATAACAAAGGTTTCATTGTTGAAAAATGCATATCGTTTCACTGTATTTTATATTTTAAATATTTTACAATGGCGAACAACTTCAAAACCGATTTTTTTTTACTTCCTACATACAAAAATGTGCTGATTTTTAAGTAAACGAATTTCCAGCCGTGCACCAGAATTCTATTCGAAGATATTGGAAATTTTATAATATCAGATCTTCTTTAACTCGTATTAATAACAAAGGTTTCATTGTTGAAAAATGCATATCGTTCCACTGTATTGTATATTTTAAATATTTTACAAAGGCGAACAACTTCAAAACCGAATTTTTTTTACTTCCTACATAAGAAAATGTGCTGATTTATAAGTAAAGGAATTTCCAGCCGTGCACAAGAATTCTATTCGAATATATTGGAAAATTTATAATATCAGATCTTCTGTAAGTCGTATTAATAGCAAAGGTTTCATTGTTGAAAAATGCATATAGTTTCTATGTATTTTATATTTTAAATATTTTACAATGGCGAACAACTTCAAAACCGATTTTTTTTTATTTCCTACATAAGAAAATGTGCTGATTTATAAGTAAACGAATTTACAGCCGTGCACCAGAATTCTGTTCGAAGATATTGCAAATTTTATAATATCAATTCTCCTTTACCTCTTATTTATAACAAACGTTTCATTGCTGAAAAATGCATATCGTTTCGATGTATTTTATATTTTAAATATTTTACAATGGCGAACAACTTCAAAACCGAATTTTTTTTACTTCCTACATAAGAAAATATACTGATTTATAAGTAAACGAATTTCCAACCGTGCAACACAATTCTATTCGAAGATATTGCTACTTTTATAATATCACATCCACTTTACCTCGTATTTATAACAAAGGTTTCATTGTTGAAAAATGTAAATCGTTTCACTGTATTTTATATTTTAAATATTTTACAAAGTCGAACAACTTCAAAACCGAATTTTTTTACTTCCTACATAAGAAAAAGTGCTGATTTATAAGAAAGCCAATTTCCAGCCGTGTACCAGAATTCTATTCGAAGATATTGCTAATTTTATAATATCAGATCTTCTTTAACTCGTATTAATAACAAAGGTTTCATTGTTGAAAAATGCATATCGTTTCACTGTATTTTATATTTTAAATATTTTACAATGGCGAACAACTTCAAAACCGATTTTTTTTTACTTCCTACATACAAAAATGTGCTGATTTATAAGTAAACGAATTTCCAGCCGTGCACCAGAATTCTATTCCAAGATATTGATAATTTTATAATATCACATCCACTTTACCTCGTATTTATAACAAAGATTTCATTGTTGAAACAGAGTAGATCGTTTCACTGTATTTTATGTTTTAAATATTTAACAAAAGCGAACAACTTCAAAACCGAATTTTTTTTACTTTCTACATAAAAAAATATGCTGATTTATAAGTAAACGAATTTCCAGCCATGCACCAGAATTCTATTCGAAGATATTGGAAATTTTATAATATCACATCTCCTTTACCAATTATTTATAACAAAGGTTTGATTGTTGAAAAAGAGTAGATCTTTCACTGTATTTTATGTTTTAAATATTTTACAAAGTTGAACAACTTCAAAACCGATTTTTTTTTTACTTCGTACATAAGAAAATGTGCTGATTTTTAAGTAATCGAATTTCCATCCCTGCACCAGAATTCTATTCGAAGATATTGCTACTTTTATAATATCACATCCACTTTACCTCGTATTTATAACAAAGGTTTCATTGTTGAAACAGAGTAGATCGTTTCACTGTATTTTATATTTTAAATATTTTTCAAAGTCGAACAACTTCAAAACCGAATTTTTTTTACTTCCTGTATAAGAAAAAGTGCTGATTTATAAGAAAACAATTTTCCAGCCGTGTATCAGAATTCTATTAGAAGATATTGCTAATAGTATAATATCAGATCTTCTTTAACTCGTATTAATAACAAAGGTTTCATTGTTGAAAAATGCATATCGTTTCACAGTATTTTATATTTTAACTATTTTACAAAAGCGAACAACTTCAAAACCGATTTTTTTTTTACTTCCTACATAAGAAAATGTGCTAATTTATAAGTAAACGAATTTCCAGCCGTGCACCAGAATTCTATTCGAAGATATTGCTAATTTTATAATATCAGATCTTCTTTAACTCGTATTAATAACAAAGGTTTCATTGTTGAAAAATGTATATCGTTTCACTGTATTTTATATTTTAAATATTTTACAATGGCGAACAACTTCAAAACCGATTTTTTTTTTTTTACTTCCTACATAAGAAAATGTGCTGATTTATAAGTAAACGAATTTCCAACAGTGCAACACAATTCTATTCGAAGATGTTGCTACTTTTATAATATCACATCCACTTTACCTCGTATTTATAACAAAAGTTTCATTGTTGAAAAATGTATATCGTTTCACTGTATTTTATATTTTAAATATTTTACAAAGTCGAACAACTTCAAAACCCAATTTTTTTACTTCCTACATAAGAAAAAGTGCTGATTTATAACAAAGCCAATTTCCAGCCGTGTACCAGAATTCTATTCGAAGATATTGCTAATTTTATAATATCAGATCTTCTTTAACTCGTATTAATAACAAAGGTTTCATTGTTGAAAAATGCATATCGTTTCACTGTATTTTATATTTTAAATATTTTACAATGGCGAACAACTACAAAACCGATTTTTTTTTACTTCCTACATACAAAAATGTGCTGATTTTTAAGTAAACGAATTTCCAGCCGTGCACCTGAATTCTATTCGAAGATATTGGAAATTTTATAATATCAGATCTTCTTTAACTCGTATTAATAACAAAGATTTCATTGTTCAAAAATGCATCTCGTTCCACTGTATTCTATATTTTAAATATTTTACAATGGCGAACAACTTCAAAACCGAATTTTTTCTTCTTCCTACATAAGAAAATATGCTGATTTATAAATAAACGAATTTCCAGCCTTGCACCAGAATTCTATTGGACGTTATTGCAAATTTTATAATATCACATCTCCTTTACCACTTATTTATAACAAAGGTTTGATTGTTGAAAAAGAGTAGATCTTTCACTGTATTTTATGTTTTAAATATTTTACAAAGTTGAACAACTTCAAAACCGATTTTTTTTTTTTTACTTCGTACATAAGAAAATGTGCTGATTTTTAAGTAATCGAATTTCCATCCGTGCACCAGAATTCTATTCGAAGATATTGCTACTTTTATAATATCACATCCACTTTACCTCGTATTTATAACAAAGGTTTCATTGTTGAAACAGAGTAGATCGTTTCACTGTATTTTATATTTTAAATATTTTACAAAGTCGAACAACTTCAAAACCGAATTTTTTTTACTTCCTGTATAAGAAAAAGTGCTGATTTATAAGAAAACCATTTTCCAGCCGTGTATCAGAATTCTATTGGAAGATATTGCTAATAGTATAATATCAGATCTTCTTTAACTCGTATTAATAACAAAGGTTTCATTGTTGAAAAATGCATATCGTTTCACAGTATTTTATATTTTAACTATTTTACAAAAGCGAACAACTTCAAAACCGATTTTTTTTTACTTCCTACATAAGAAAATGTGCTGATTTATAAGTAAACGAATTTCCAGCCGTGCACCAGAATTCTGTTCGAAGATATTGCAAATTTTATAATATCACTTCTCCTTTACCTCTTATTTATAACAAACGTTTCATTGCTGAAAAATGCATATCGTTTCGATGTATTTTATATTTTAAATATTTTACAATGGCGAACAACTTCAAAACCGATTTTTTTTTACTTCCTACATAAGAAAATATACTGATTTATAAGTAAACGAATTTCCAACCGTGCAACACAATTCTATTCGAAGATATTGCTACTTTTATAATATCACATCCACTTTACCTCGTATTTATAACAAAGGTTTCGTTGTTGAAAAATGTATATCGTTTCCCTGTATTTTATATTTTAAATATTTTACAATAGCGAACAACTTCAAAACCGATTTTTTTTTTTACTTCCTACATAAAAAATGTGCTGATTAATAAGTAAAGGAATTTCTAGCCGTGCACGAGAATTCTATTCGAATATATTGGAAAATATATAATATCAGATCTTCTGTAAGTCGTATTAATAGCAAAGGTTTCATTGTTGAAAAATGCATATCGTTTCCCTGTATTTTATATTTTAAATATTTTACAAAGGCGAACAAATTCAAAACCGAATTTTTTTTTACTTCCTACATAAGAAAATGTGCTGATTTATAAGTAAACGAATTTCCAGCCGTGCACCAGAATTCTATTCGAAGATATTGATAATTTTATAATATCACATCCACTTTACCTCGTATTTATAACAAAGATTTCATTGTTGAAACAGAGTTGATCGTTTCACTGTATTTTATGTTTTAAATATTTTACAAAACCGAACAACTTCAAAACCGAATTTTTTTAACTTTCTACATAAAAAAAATGTGCTGATTTATAAGTAAAGGAATTTCTAGCCGTGCACGAGAATTCTATTCGAATATATTGGAAAATATATAATATCAGATCTTCTGTAAGTCGTATTAATAGCAAAGGTTTCATTGTTGAAAAATGCATATCGTTTCCCTGTATTTTATATTTTAAATATTTTACAAAGGCGAACAAATTCAAAACCGAATTTTTTTTTACTTCCTACATAAGAAAATGTGCTGATTTATAAGTAAACGAATTTCCAGCCGTGCACCAGAATTCTATTCGAAGATATTGATAATTTTATAATATCACATCCACTTTACCTCGTATTTATAACAAAGGTTTCATTGTTGAAAAATGTATATCGTTTCACTGTATTTTATATTTTAAATATTTTACAAAGTCGAACAACTTCAAAACCGAATTTTTTTACTTCCTACATAAGAAAAAGTGCTGATTTATAAGAAAGCCAATTTCCAGCCGTGTACCAGAATTCTATTCGAAGATATTGCTAATTTTATAATATCAGATCTTCTTTAACTCATATTAATAACAAAGGTTTCATTGTTGAAAAATGCATATCGTTTCACTGTATTTTATATTTTAAATATTTTACAATGGCGAACAACTTCAAAACCGATTTTTTTTTACTTCCTACATACAAAAATGTGCTGATTTTTAAGTAAACGAATTTCCAGCCGTGCACCTGAATTCTATTCGAAGATATTGGAAATTTTATAATATCAGATCTTCTTTAACTCGTATTAATAACAAAGGTTTCATTGTTGAAAAATGCATATCGTTTCACTGTATTTTATATTTTAAATATTTTACAATGGCGAACAACTTCAAAACCGATTTTTTTTTTACTTTCTACATAAAAAAAAATGTGCAAATGTGCTGATTTATAAGTAAACGAATTTCCAGCCATGCACCAGAATTCTATTCGAAGATATTGGAAAATTTATAATATCAGATCTTCTTTAAGTTTTATTAATAGCAAAGGTCTCATTGTTGAAAAATGCATATCGTTTCCCTGTACTTTATATTTTAAATATTTTACAAAGGCGAACAACTTCAAAACCGAATTTTTTTACTTCCTACATAAGAAAAAGTGCTGATTTATAAGAAAGCCAATTTTAAGCCGTGTACTAGAATTCTATTCGAAGATATTGCTAATTTTATAATATCAGATCTTCTTTAACTCGTATTAATAACAAAGGTTTCATTGTTGAAAAATGCATATCGCTTAACTGTATTTTATATTTTAAATATTTTACAATGGCGAACAACTTCAAAACCGATTATTTTTTACTTCCTACATACAAAAATGTGCTGATTTTTAAGTAAACGAATTTCCAGCCGTGCACCTGAATTCTATTCGAAGATATTGGAAATTTTATAATATCAGATCTTCTTTAACTCGTATTAATAACAAAGGTTTCATTGTTGAAAAATGCATATCGTTCCACTGTATTGTATATTTTAAATATTTAAAAATGGCAAACAACTTCAAAACCGAATTTTTTTACTTTATACATAAGAAAAAGTGCTGATTTATAAGTAAACGAATTTCCAGCCGTGCACCAGAATTCTATTCGAAGATATTGCTAATTTTATAATATCAGATCTCCTTTACCTCTTATTTATAACAAAGATTTCATTGTTGAAACAGAGTAGATCGTTTCACTGTATTTTATGTTTTAAATATTTTACAAAACCGAACAACTTCAAAACCGAATTTTTTTAATTTTCTACATAAACAAAAATGTGCTAATTTATAAGTAAAGGAATTTCCAGCCGTGCACGAGAATTCTATTCGAATATATTGGAAAATTTATAATATCAGATCTTCTGTAAGTCGTATTAATAGCAAAGGTTTCATTGTTGAAAAATGTATATCGTTTCACTGTATTTTATATTTTAAATATTTTACAAAGTCGAACAACTTCAAAACCGAATTTTTTTACTTCCTACATAAGAAAAAGTGCTGATTTATAAGAAAGCCAATTTCCAGCCGTGTACCAGAATTCTATTCGAAGATATTGCTAATTTTATAATATCAGATCTTCTTTAACTCGTATTAATAACAAAGGTTTCATTGTTGAAAAATGCATATCGTTTCACTGTATTTTATATTTTAAATATTTTACAATGGCGAACAACTTCAAAACCGATTTTTTTTTACTTCCTACATACAAAAATGTGCTGATTTTTAACTAAACGAATTTCCAGCCGTGCACCAGAATTCTATTCGAAGATATAGGAAATTTTATAATATCAGATCTTCTTTAACTCGTATTAATAACAAAGGTTTCATTGTTGAAAAATGCATATCGTTCTACTGTATTGTATATTTTAAATATTTTACAAAGGCGAACAACTTCAAAACCGAATTTTTTTTACTTCCTACATAAGAAAATGTGCTGATTTATAAGTAAAGGAATTTCCAGCCGTGCACGAGAATTCTATTCGAATATATTGGAAAATTTATAATATCAGATCTTCTGTAAGTCGTATTAATAGCAAAGGTTTCATTGTTGAAAAATGCATATAGTTTCTATGTATTTTATATTTTACAATGGCGAACAACTTCAAAACCGATTTTTTTTTACTTCCTACATAAGAAAATGTGCTGATTTATAAGTAAACGAATTTACAGCCGTGCACCAGAATTCTGTTCGAAGATATTGCAAATTTTATAATATCAATTCTCCTTTACCTCTTATTTATAACAAACGTTTCATTGCTGAAAAATGCATATCGTTTCGATGTATTTTATATTTTAAATATTTTACAATGGCGAACAACTTCAAAACCGAATTTTTTTTACTTCCTACATAAGAAAATATACTGATTTATAAGTAAACGAATTTCCAACCGTGCAACACAATTCTATTCGAAGATATTGCTACTTTTATAATATCACATCCACTTTACCTCGTATTTATAACAAAGGTTTCATTGCTGAAAAATGTAAATCGTTTCACTGTATTTTATATTTTAAATATTTTACAAAGTCGAACAACTTCAGAACCGAATTTTTTTACTTCCTACATAAGAAAAAGTGCTGATTTATAAGAAAGCCAATTTCCAGCCGTGTACCAGAATTCTATTCGAAGATATTGCTAATTTTATAATATCAGATCTTCTTTAACTCGTATTAATAACAAAGGTTTCATTGTTGAAAAATGCATATCGTTTCACTGTATTTTATATTTTAAATATTTTACAATGGCGAACAACTTCAAAACCGATTTTTTTTTACTTCCTACATAAAAAATGTGCTGATTTATAAGTAAACGAATTTCCAGCCGTGCACCAGAATTCTATTCGAAGATATTGATAATTTTATAATATCACATCCACTTTACCTCGTATTTATAACAAAGATTTCATTGTTGAAACAGAGTAGATCGTTTCACTGTATTTTATGTTTTAAATATTTAACAAAAGCGAACAACTTCAAAACCGAATTTTTTTTACTTTCTACATAAAAAAATATGCTGATTTATAAGTAAACGAATTTCCAGCCATGCACCAGAATTCTATTCGAAGATATTGGAAAATTTATAATATCAGATATTCTTTAATTTGTATTAATAGCAAAGGTTTCATTGTTGAAAAATGCATATCGTTTCCCTGTATTTTATATTTTAAATATTTTACAATGGCGAACAAATTCAAAACCGAATTTTTTTTACTTCCTACATAAGAAAATGTGCTGATTTATAAGTAAACGAATTTCCAGCCGTGCACAAGAATTCTATTCGAAGATATTGATAATTTTATAATATCACATCCACTTTACCTCGTATTTATACCAAAGGTTTCATTGTTGAAACAGAGTAGATCTTTTCACTGTATTTTATGTTTTAAATATTTTACAAATGCGAACAACTTCAAAACCGATTTTTTTTACTTCCTACATAAAAAATGTGCTGATTTATAAGTAAACGAATTTCCATCCGTGCACAAGAATTCTATTCGAAGATATTGCAAATTTCATAATATCACATCTCCTTTACCTCTTTTTTATAGCAAAGGTTTAATTGTTGAAAAAGAGTAGATCGTTTCACTGTATTTTATGTTTTAAATATTTTACAAAAGCGAACAACTTCAAAACCGATTTTTTTTTACTTCCTACATAAAAAATTTGCTGATTTATAAGTAAACGAATTTCGAGCCGTGCACAAGAATTCTATTGGACGTTATTGCAAATTTTATAATATCACATCTCCTTTACCACTTATTTATAACAAAGGTTTGATTGTTGAAAAAGAGTAGATCTTTCACTGTATTTTATGTTTTAAATATTTTACAAAGTTGAACAACTTCAAAACCGATTTTTTTTTTACTTCGTACATAAGAAAATGTGCTGATTTTTAAGTAATCGAATTTCCATCCCTGCACCAGAATTCTATTCGAAGATATTGCTACTTTTATAATATCACATCCACTTTACCTCGTATTTATAACAAAGGTTTCATTGTTGAAACAGAGTAGATCGTTTCACTATATTTTATATTTTAAATATTTTACAAAGTCGAACAACTTCAAAACCGAATTTTTTTTACTTCCTGTATAAGAAAAAGTGCTGATTTATAAGAAAACAATTTTCCAGCCGTGTATCAGAATTCTATTAGAAGATATTGCTAATAGTATAATATCAGATCTTCTTTAACTCGTATTAATAACAAAGGTTTCATTGTTGAAAAATGCATATCGTTTCACAGTATTTTATATTTTAACTATTTTACAAAAGCGAACAACTTCAAAACCGATTTTTTTTTTACTTCCTACATAAGAAAATGTGCTAATTTATAAGTAAACGAATTTCCAGCCGTGCACCAGAATTCTATTCGAAGATATTGCTAATTTTATAATATCAGATCTTCTTTAACTCGTATTAATAACAAAGGTTTCATTGTTGAAAAATGTATATCGTTTCACTGTATTTTATATTTTAAATATTTTACAACGGCGAACAACTTCAAAACCGATTTTTTTTTTTTTACTTCCTACATAAGAAAATGTGCTGATTTATAAGTAAACGAATTTCCAACAGTGCAACACAATTCTATTCGAAGATGTTGCTACTTTTATAATATCACATCCACTTTACCTCGTATTTATAACAAAAGTTTCATTGTTGAAAAATGTATATCGTTTCACTGTATTTTATATTTTAAATATTTTACAAAGTCGAACAACTTCAAAACCCAATTTTTTTACTTCCTACATAAGAAAAAGTGCTGATTTATAACAAAGCCAATTTCCAGCCGTGTACCAGAATTCTATTCGAAGATATTGCTAATTTTATAATATCAGATCTTCTTTAACTCGTATTAATAACAAAGGTTTCATTGTTGAAAAATGCATATCGTTTCACTGTATTTTATATTTTAAATATTTTACAATGGCGAACAACTACAAAACCGATTTTTTTTTACTTCCTACATACAAAAATGTGCTGATTTTTAAGTAAACGAATTTCCAGCCGTGCACCTGAATTCTATTCGAAGATATTGGAAATTTTATAATATCAGATCTTCTTTAACTCGTATTAATAACAAAGATTTCATTGTTCAAAAATGCATCTCGTTCCACTGTATTCTATATTTTAAATATTTTACAATGGCGAACAACTTCAAAACCGAATTTTTTCTTCTTCCTACATAAGAAAATATGCTGATTTATAAATAAACGAATTTCCAGCCTTGCACCAGAATTCTATTGGACGTTATTGCAAATTTTATAATATCACATCTCCTTTACCACTTATTTATAACAAAGGTTTGATTGTTGAAAAAGAGTAGATCTTTCACTGTATTTTATGTTTTAAATATTTTACAAAGTTGAACAACTTCAAAACCGATTTTTTTTTTTTTACTTCGTACATAAGAAAATGTGCTGATTTTTAAGTAATCGAATTTCCATCCGTGCACCAGAATTCTATTCGAAGATATTGCTACTTTTATAATATCACATCCACTTTACCTCGTATTTATAACAAAGGTTTCATTGTTGAAACAGAGTAGATCGTTTCACTGTATTTTATATTTTAAATATTTTACAAAGTCGAACAACTTCAAAACCGAATTTTTTTTACTTCCTGTATAAGAAAAAGTGCTGATTTATAAGAAAACCATTTTCCAGCCGTGTATCAGAATTCTATTGGAAGATATTGCTAATAGTATAATATCAGATCTTCTTTAACTCGTATTAATAACAAAGGTTTCATTGTTGAAAAATGCATATCGTTTCACAGTATTTTATATTTTAACTATTTTACAAAAGCGAACAACTTCAAAACCGATTTTTTTTTACTTCCTACATAAGAAAATGTGCTGATTTATAAGTAAACGAATTTCCAGCCGTGCACAAGAATTCTGTTCGAAGATATTGCAAATTTTATAATATCACTTCTCCTTTACCTCTTATTTATAACAAACGTTTCATTGCTGAAAAATGCATATCGTTTCGATGTATTTTATATTTTAAATATTTTACAATGGCGAACAACTTCAAAACCGATTTTTTTTTACTTCCTACATAAGAAAATATACTGATTTATAAGTAAACGAATTTCCAACCGTGCAACACAATTCTATTCGAAGATATTGCTACTTTTATAATATCACATCCACTTTACCTCGTATTTATAACAAAGGTTTCGTTGTTGAAAAATGTATATCGTTTCCCTGTATTTTATATTTTAAATATTTTACAATAGCGAACAACTTCAAAACCGATTTTTTTTTTTACTTCCTACATAAAAAATGTGCTGATTAATAAGTAAAGGAATTTCTAGCCGTGCACGAGAATTCTATTCGAATATATTGGAAAATATATAATATCAGATCTTCTGTAAGTCGTATTAATAGCAAAGGTTTCATTGTTGAAAAATGCATATCGTTTCCCTGTATTTTATATTTTAAATATTTTACAAAGGCGAACAAATTCAAAACCGAATTTTTTTTTACTTCCTACATAAGAAAATGTGCTGATTTATAAGTAAACGAATTTCCAGCCGTGCACCAGAATTCTATTCGAAGATATTGATAATTTTATAATATCACATCCACTTTACCTCGTATTTATAACAAAAGATTTCATTGTTGAAACAGAGTTGATCGTTTCACTGTATTTTATGTTTTAAATATTTTACAAAACCGAACAACTTCAAAACCGAATTTTTTTAACTTTCTACATAAAAAAAATGTGCTGATTTATAAGTAAAGGAATTTCTAGCCGTGCACGAGAATTCTATTCGAATATATTGGAAAATATATAATATCAGATCTTCTGTAAGTCGTATTAATAGCAAAGGTTTCATTGTTGAAAAATGCATATCGTTTCCCTGTATTTTATATTTTAAATATTTTACAAAGGCGAACAAATTCAAAACCGAATTTTTTTTTACTTCCTACATAAGAAAATGTGCTGATTTATAAGTAAACGAATTTCCAGCCGTGCACCAGAATTCTATTCGAAGATATTGATAATTTTATAATATCACATCCACTTTACCTCGTATTTATAACAAAGATTTCATTGTTGAAAAAAAGTAGATCGTTTCACTGTATTTTATGTTTTAAATATTTAACAAAAGCGAACAACTTCAAAACCGAATTTTTTTTTACTTTCTACATAAAAAAATATGCTGATTTATAAGTAAACGAATTTCCAACCGTGCAACACAATTCTATTCGAAGATATTGCTACTTTTATAATATCACATCCACTTTACCTCGTATTTATAACAAAGGTTTCATTGTTGAAAAATGTATATCGTTTCACTGTATTTTATATTTTAAATATTTTACAAAGTCGAACAACTTCAAAACCGAATTTTTTTACTTCCTACATAAGAAAAAGTGCTGATTTATAAGAAAGCCAATTTCCAGCCGTGTACCAGAATTCTATTCGAAGATATTGCTAATTTTATAATATCAGATCTTCTTTAACTCATATTAATAACAAAGGTTTCATTGTTGAAAAATGCATATCGTTTCACTGTATTTTATATTTTAAATATTTTACAATGGCGAACAACTTCAAAACCGATTTTTTTTTACTTCCTACATACAAAAATGTGCTGATTTTTAAGTAAACGAATTTCCAGCCGTGCACCTGAATTCTATTCGAAGATATTGGAAATTTTATAATATCAGATCTTCTTTAACTCGTATTAATAACAAAGGTTTCATTGTTGAAAAATGCATATCGTTTCACTGTATTTTATATTTTAAATATTTTACAATGGCGAACAACTTCAAAACCGATTTTTTTTTTACTTTCTACATAAAAAAAAATGTGCAAATGTGCTGATTTATAAGTAAACGAATTTCCAGCCATGCACCAGAATTCTATTCGAAGATATTGGAAAATTTATAATATCAGATCTTCTTTAAGTTTTATTAATAGCAAAGGTCTCATTGTTGAAAAATGCATATCGTTTCCCTGTACTTTATATTTTAAATATTTTACAAAGGCGAACAACTTCAAAACCGAATTTTTTTACTTCCTACATAAGAAAAAGTGCTGATTTATAAGAAAGCCAATTTTAAGCCGTGTACTAGAATTCTATTCGAAGATATTGCTAATTTTATAATATCAGATCTTCTTTAACTCGTATTAATAACAAAGGTTTCATTGTTGAAAAATGCATATCGCTTAACTGTATTTTATATTTTAAATATTTTACAATGGCGAACAACTTCAAAACCGATTATTTTTTACTTCCTACATACAAAAATGTGCTGATTTTTAAGTAAACGAATTTCCAGCCGTGCACCTGAATTCTATTCGAAGATATTGGAAATTTTATAATATCAGATCTTCTTTAACTCGTATTAATAACAAAGGTTTCATTGTTGAAAAATGCATATCGTTCCACTGTATTGTATATTTTAAATATTTAAAAATGGCAAACAACTTCAAAACCGAATTTTTTTACTTTATACATAAGAAAAAGTGCTGATTTATAAGTAAACGAATTTCCAGCCGTGCACCAGAATTCTATTCGAAGATATTGCTAATTTTATAATATCAGATCTCCTTTACCTCTTATTTATAACAAAGATTTCATTGTTGAAACAGAGTAGATCGTTTCACTGTATTTTATGTTTTAAATATTTTACAAAACCGAACAACTTCAAAACCGAATTTTTTTAATTTTCTACATAAACAAAAATGTGCTAATTTATAAGTAAAGGAATTTCCAGCCGTGCACGAGAATTCTATTCGAATATATTGGAAAATTTATAATATCAGATCTTCTGTAAGTCGTATTAATAGCAAAGGTTTCATTGTTGAAAAATGTATATCGTTTCACTGTATTTTATATTTTAAATATTTTACAAAGTCGAACAACTTCAAAACCGAATTTTTTTACTTCCTACATAAGAAAAAGTGCTGATTTATAAGAAAGCCAATTTCCAGCCGTGTACCAGAATTCTATTCGAAGATATTGCTAATTTTATAATATCAGATCTTCTTTAACTCGTATTAATAACAAAGGTTTCATTGTTGAAAAATGCATATCGTTTCACTGTATTTTATATTTTAAATATTTTACAATGGCGAACAACTTCAAAACCGATTTTTTTTTACTTCCTACATACAAAAATGTGCTGATTTTTAACTAAACGAATTTCCAGCCGTGCACCAGAATTCTATTCGAAGATATAGGAAATTTTATAATATCAGATCTTCTTTAACTCGTATTAATAACAAAGGTTTCATTGTTGAAAAATGCATATCGTTCCACTGTATTGTATATTTTAAATATTTTACAAAGGCGAACAACTTCAAAACCGAATTTTTTTTACTTCCTACATAAGAAAATGTGCTGATTTATAAGTAAAGGAATTTCCAGCCGTGCACGAGAATTCTATTCGAATATATTGGAAAATTTATAATATCAGATCTTCTGTAAGTCGTATTAATAGCAAAGGTTTCATTGTTGAAAAATGCATATAGTTTCTATGTATTTTATATTTTACAATGGCGAACAACTTCAAAACCGATTTTTTTTTACTTCCTACATAAGAAAATGTGCTGATTTATAAGTAAACGAATTTACAGCCGTGCACCAGAATTCTGTTCGAAGATATTGCAAATTTTATAATATCAATTCTCCTTTACCTCTTATTTATAACAAACGTTTCATTGCTGAAAAATGCATATCGTTTCGATGTATTTTATATTTTAAATATTTTACAATGGCGAACAACTTCAAAACCGAATTTTTTTTACTTCCTACATAAGAAAATATACTGATTTATAAGTAAACGAATTTCCAACCGTGCAACACAATTCTATTCGAAGATATTGCTACTTTTATAATATCACATCCACTTTACCTCGTATTTATAACAAAGGTTTCATTGCTGAAAAATGTAAATCGTTTCACTGTATTTTATATTTTAAATATTTTACAAAGTCGAACAACTTCAGAACCGAATTTTTTTACTTCCTACATAAGAAAAAGTGCTGATTTATAAGAAAGCCAATTTCCAGCCGTGTACCAGAATTCTATTCGAAGATATTGCTAATTTTATAATATCAGATCTTCTTTACCTCGTATTTATAACAAAGGTTTCATTGCTGAAAAATGTAAATCGTTTCACTGTATTTTATATTTTAAATATTTTACAATGGCGAACAACTTCAAAACCGATTTTTTTTTACTTCCTACATAAAAAATGTGCTGATTTATAAGTAAACGAATTTCCAGCCGTGCACCAGAATTCTATTCGAAGATATTGATAATTTTATAATATCACATCCACTTTACCTCGTATTTATAACAAAGATTTCATTGTTGAAACAGAGTAGATCGTTTCACTGTATTTTATGTTTTAAATATTTAACAAAAGCGAACAACTTCAAAACCGAATTTTTTTTACTTTCTACATAAAAAAATATGCTGATTTATAAGTAAACGAATTTCCAGCCATGCACCAGAATTCTATTCGAAGATATTGGAAAATTTATAATATCAGATATTCTTTAATTTGTATTAATAGCAAAGGTTTCATTGTTGAAAAATGCATATCGTTTCCCTGTATTTTATATTTTAAATATTTTACAATGGCGAACAAATTCAAAACCGAATTTTTTTTACTTCCTACATAAGAAAATGTGCTGATTTATAAGTAAACGAATTTCCAGCCGTGCACAAGAATTCTATTCGAAGATATTGATAATTTTATAATATCACATCCACTTTACCTCGTATTTATACCAAAGGTTTCATTGTTGAAACAGAGTAGATCTTTTCACTGTATTTTATGTTTTAAATATTTTACAAATGCGAACAACTTCAAAACCGATTTTTTTTACTTCCTACATAAAAAATGTGCTGATTTATAAGTAAACGAATTTCCATCCGTGCACAAGAATTCTATTCGAAGATATTGCAAATTTCATAATATCACATCTCCTTTACCTCTTTTTTATAGCAAAGGTTTAATTGTTGAAAAAGAGTAGATCGTTTCACTGTATTTTATGTTTTAAATATTTTACAAAAGCGAACAACTTCAAAACCGATTTTTTTTTACTTCCTACATAAAAAATTTGCTGATTTATAAGTAAACGAATTTCGAGCCGTGCACAAGAATTCTATTGGACGTTATTGCAAATTTTATAATATCACATCTCCTTTACCACTTATTTATAACAAAGGTTTGATTGTTGAAAAAGAGTAGATCTTTCACTGTATTTTATGTTTTAAATATTTTACAAAGTTGAACAACTTCAAAACCGATTTTTTTTTTACTTCGTACATAAGAAAATGTGCTGATTTTTAAGTAATCGAATTTCCATCCCTGCACCAGAATTCTATTCGAAGATATTGCTACTTTTATAATATCACATCCACTTTACCTCGTATTTATAACAAAGGTTTCATTGTTGAAACAGAGTAGATCGTTTCACTATATTTTATATTTTAAATATTTTACAAAGTCGAACAACTTCAAAACCGAATTTTTTTTACTTCCTGTATAAGAAAAAGTGCTGATTTATAAGTAAACGAATTTCCAGCCGTGCACCAGAATTCTGTTCGAAGATATTGCAATTTTTATAATATCACTTCTCCTATACCTCTTATTTATAACAAACGTTTCATTGCTGAAAAATGCATATCGTTTCGATGTATTTTATATTTTAAATATTTTACAATGGCGAACAACTTCAAAACCGATTTTTTTTTACTTCCTACATACAAAAATGTGCTGATTTTTAAGTAAACGAATTTCCAGCCGTGCACCTGAATTCTATTCGAAGATATTGGAAATTTTATAATATCAGATCTTCTTTAACTCGTATTAATAACAAAGGTTTCATTGTTGAAAAATGCATATCGTTCCACTGTATTGTATATTTTAAATATTTTACAATGGCAAACAACTTCAAAACCGAATTTTTTTACTTCATACATAAGAAAAAGTGCTGATTTATAAGTAAACGAATTTCCAGCCGTGCACCAGAATTCTATTCGAAGATATTGCTAATTTTATAATATCAGATCTTCTTTAACTCGTATTAATAACAAAGGTTTCATTGTTGAAAAATGTATATCGTTTCACTGTATTTTATATTTTAAATATTTTACAATGGCGAACAACTTCAAAACCGATTTTTTTTTTTTACTTCCTACATAAGAAAATGTGCTGATTTATAAGTAAACGAATTTCCAACAGTGCAACACAATTCTATTCGAAGATGTTGCTACTTTTATAATATCACATCCACTTTACCTCGTATTTATAACAAAAGTTTCATTGTTGAAAAATGTATATCGTTTCACTGTATTTTATATTTTAAATATTTTACAAAGTCGAACAACTTCAAAACCCAATTTTTTTACTTCCTACATAAGAAAAAGTGCTGATTTATAACAAAGCCAATTTCCAGCCGTGTACCAGAATTCTATTCGAAGATATTGCTAATTTTATAATATCAGATCTTCTTTAACTCGTATTAATAACAAAGGTTTCATTGTTGAAAAATGCATATCGTTTCACTGTATTTTATATTTTAAATATTTTACAATGGCGAACAACTACAAAACCGATTTTTTTTTACTTCCTACATACAAAAATGTGCTGATTTTTAAGTAAACGAATTTCCAGCCGTGCACCTGAATTCTATTCGAAGATATTGGAAATTTTATAATATCAGATCTTCTTTAACTCGTATTAATAACAAAGATTTCATTGTTCAAAAATGCATCTCGATCCACTGTATTGTATATTTTAAATATTTTACAATGGCGAACAACTTCAAAACCGAATTTTTTCTTCTTCCTACCTAAGAAAATATGCTGATTTATAAATAAACGAATTTCCAGCCTTGCACCAGAATTCTATTCGAAGATATTGCAAATTTCATAATATCACATCTCCTTTACCTCTTTTTTATAGCAAAGGTTTAATTGTTGAAAAAGTGTAGATCGTTTCACTGTATTTTATGTTTTAAATATTTTACAAAAGCGAACAACTTCAAAACCGATTTTTTTTTACTTCCTACATAAAAAATTTGCTGATTTATAAGTAAACGAATTTCGAGCCGTGCACAAGAATTCTATTGGACGTTATTGCAAATTTTATAATATCACATCTCCTTTACCACTTATTTATAACAAAGGTTTGATTGTTCAAAAAGAGTAGATCTTTCACTGTATTTTATGTTTTAAATATTTTACAAAGTTGAACAACTTCAAAACCGATTTTTTTTTTACTTCGTACATAAGAAAATGTGCTGATTTTTAAGTAAACGAATTTCAAGCCATGCACCAGAATTCTATTCGAAGATATTGGAAAATTTATAATATCAGATATTCTTTAAGTTGTATTAATAGCAAAGATTTCGTTGTTGAAAAATGTTTATCGTTTCACTGTATTTTATATTTTAAATATTTTACAAAGTCGAACAACTTCATAACCGAATTTTTTTACTTCCTATATAAGAAAAAGTGCTGATTTATAAGAAAACCATTTTTCCAGCCGTGTACCAGAATTCTTTTCGAAGATATTGCTAATTTTATAATATCAGATCTTCTTTAACTCGTATTAATAACAAAGGTTTCATTGTTGAAAAATGCATATCGTTTCACTGTATTTTATACTTTAAATATTTTACAAAGTCGAACAACATCAAAACCGAATTTTTTTTACTTCCTGTATAAGAAAAAGTGCTGATTTATAAGAAAACCATTTTCCAGCCGTGTATCAGAATTCTATTC
Source organism: Maratus michaelseni (assembly GCA_963931845.1). Taxonomy (NCBI): domain Eukaryota; kingdom Metazoa; phylum Arthropoda; class Arachnida; order Araneae; family Salticidae; genus Maratus; species Maratus michaelseni. The sequence continues at coordinate 255,327,506 of OZ007597.1, read as the reverse complement.
GAAGATATTGCTAATAGTATAATATCAGATCTTCTTTAACTCGTATTAATAACAAAGGTTTCATTGTTGAAAAATGCATATCGTTTCACTGTATTTTATATTTTAAATATTTTACAATGGCGAACAACTTCAAAACCGAATTTTTTTTTACTTCCTACATAAGAAAATATGCTGATTTATATAAGTAAAGGAATTTCCAGCCGTGCACCAGAATTCTATTCGAAGATATTGCAAATTTTATAATATCACATCCACTTTACCTCGTATTTATAACACAGATTTCATTGTTGAAACAGAGTAGATCGTTTCACTGTATTTTATGTTTTAAATATTTTACAAAACCGAACAACTTCAAAACCGAATTTTTTTAACTTTCTACATAAAAAAAATGTGCTGATTTATAAGTAAAGGAATTTCCAGCCGTGCACGAGAATTCTATTCGAATATATTGGAAAATTTATAATATCAGATCTTCTGTAAGTCGTATTAATAGCAAAGGTTTCATTGTTGAAAAATGCATATCGTTTCGATGTATTTTATATTTTAAATATTTTACAATGGCGAACAACTTCAAAACCGAATTTTTTTTACTTTCTACATAAGAAAATATACTGATTTATAAGTAAACGAATTTCCAACCGTGCAACACAATTCTATTCGAAGATATTGCTACTTTTATAATATCACATCCACTTTACCTCGTATTTATAACAAAGGTTTCATTGTTGAAAAATGTATATCGTTTCACTGTATTTTATATTTTAAATATTTTACAATGGCGAACAACTTCAAAACCGATTTTTTTTTACTTCCTACATACAAAAATGTGCTGATTTTTAAGTAAACGAATTTCCAGCCGTGCACCAGAATTCTATTCGAAGATATTGGAAATTTTATAATATCAGATCTTCTTTAACTCGTATTAATAACAAAGGTTTCATTGTTGGAAAATGCATATCGTTCCACTGTATTGTATATTTTAAATATTTTACAATGGCAAACAACTTCAAAACCGAATTTTTTTTTCTTCCTACATAAGAAAATATGCTGAATTATAAGTAAACGAATTTCCAGCCGTGCACTAGAATTTATCGAAGATATTGCAAATTTTATAATATCACATCTCCATTACCTCTTATTTATAACAAAGATTTCATTGTTGAAAAATGTTTATCGTTTCACTGTATTTTATATTTTAAATATTTTACAATGGCGAACAACTTCAAAACCGATTTTTTTTTTTACTTCCTACATACAAAAATGTGCTGATTTTTAAGTAAACGAATTTCCAGCCGTGCACCATAATTCTATTCGAAGATATTGGAAATTTTATAATATCAGATCTTCTTTAACTCGTATTAATAACAAAGGTTTCACTGTTGAAAAATGCATATCGTTCCACTGTATTGTATATTTTAAATATTTTACAATGGCAAACAACTTCAAAACCGAATTTTTTTTTCTTCCTACATAAGAAAATATGCTGAATTATAAGTAAACGAATTTCCAGGCGTGCACTAGAATTTATCGAAGATATTGCAAATTTTATAATATCACATCTCCTTTACCTCTTATTTATAACAAAGATTTCATTGTTGAAAAATGTTTATCTTTTCACTGTATTTTATATTTTAGATATTTTACAAAGTCGAACAACTTCAAAACCGAATTTTTTTACTTCCTATATAAGAAAAAGTGCTGATTTATAAGAAAACCATTTTCCAGCCGTGTACCAGAATTCTTTTCGAAGATATTGCTAATTTTATAATATCAGATCTTCTTTAACTCGTATTAATAACAAAGGTTTCATTGTTGAAAAATGCATATCGTTTCACTGTATTTTATACTTTAAATATTTTACAAAGGCGAACAACTTCAAAACCGAATTTTTTTTTCTTCCTACATTAGAAAATATGCTGAATTATAAGTAAACGAATTTAGAGCCGTGCACTAGAATTTATCGAAGATATTGCAAATTTTATAATATCACATCTCCATTACCTCTTATTTATAACAAAGATTTCATTGTTGAAAAATGTTTATCGTTTCACTGTATTTTATATTTTAAATATTTTACAAAGTCGAACAACTTCAAAACCGAATTTTTTTACTTCCTATATAAGAAAATGTGCTGATTTTTAAGTAAACGAATTTCCAGCCGTGCACCAGAATTCTATTCGAAGATATTGATAATTTTATAATAACACATCCACTTTACCTCGTATTTATAACAAAGATTTCATTGTTGAAACAGAGTAGATCGTTTCACTGTATTTTATGTTTTAAATATTTAACAAATGCGAACAACTTCAAAACCGAATTTTTTTTAGTTTCTACATAAAAAAATATGCTGATTTATAAGTAAACCATTTTCCAGCCGTGTACCAGAATTCTTTTCGAAGATATTGATAATTTTATAATATCACATCCACTTTAACTCGTATTTATACCAACTGTTTCATTGTTGAAACAGAGTAGATCTTTTCACTGTATTTTATGTTTTAAATATTTTACAAATGCGAACAACTTCAAAACCGAAATTTTTTTTACTTTCTACATAAAAAAATGTGCTGATTTATAAGTAAACGAATTTCCAGCCGTGCAATAGAATTCTATTCGAAGATATTGGAAAATTTATAATATCAGATATTCTTTAAGTTGTATTAATAGCAAAAGTTTCCTTGTTGAAAAATGCATATCGTTTCACTGTATTTTATATTTTACATATTTTACAATGGCGAACAACTTCAAAACCGATTTTTTTTACTTCCTATATAAGAAAAACTGCTGATTTATAAGAAAACCAATTTCCAGCCGTGTACCAGAATTCTATTCGAAGATATTGCTAATTTTATAATATCAGATCTTCTTTAACTCGTATTAATAACAAAGGTTTCATTGTGCAAAAATGCATATCGTTTCACTGTATTTTATACTTTAAATATTTTACAATGGTGAACAACTTCAAAACCGAATTTTTTTTACTTCCCACATGAGAAAATGTGCTGATTTATAAGTAAACGAATTTCCAGCCGTGCACAGAATTCTATTCGAAGATATTTGAAATTTTATATTATCACATCCACTTTACCTCGTATTTATAACAAAGGTTTCATTGTTGAAAGAGAGTAGATCGTTTCACTGTATTTTAGGTTTTAAATATTTTACAAAAGCGAACAACTTCAAAACAGATTTTTTTTTTACTTCCTACATAAAAAATTTGCTGATTTATAAGTAAACGAATTTCCAGCCGTGCACAAGAATTCTATTGGAAGTTATTGCAAATTTTATAATATCAAATCTCCTTTACCTCTTATTTATAACAAAGATTTCATTGTTGAAACAGAGTAGATCGTTTCACTGTATTTTATGTTTTAAATATTTTACAAAAGCGAACAACTTCAAAACCGATTTTTTTTTACTTTCTACATAACAAAATGTGCTGATTTATAAGTAAACGAATTTCCAGCCATGCACCAGAATTCTATTCGAAGATATTGGAAAATTTTTAATATCAGATATCCTTTAAGTTGTATTAATAGCAAAGGTTTCATTGTTGAAAAATGCATATCGTTTCCCTGTATTTTATATTTTAAATATTTTACAATGGCGAACAACTTCAAAACCGAATTTTTTTTACTTCCTACATAAGAAAATGTGCTGATTTATAAGTAAACGAATTTCCAGCCGTGCACCAGAATTCTATTCGCAGATATTGATAATTTTATAATATCACATCCACTTTACTTCGTATTTATACCAAAGGTTTCATTGTTGAAACAGAGTAGATCGTTTCACTGTATTTTATGTTTTAAATATTTTACAAAAGCGAACAACTTCAAAACCGATTTTTTTTACTTCCTACATAAAAAATGTGCTGATTTATAAGTAAACGAATTTCCATCCGTGCACAAGAATTCTATTGGAAGTTATTGCAAATTTTATATTATCACATCTCCTTTACCTCTTATTTATAACAAAGATTTCATTGTTGAAACAGAGTAGATCGTTTCACTGTATTTTATGTTTTAAATATTTCACAAAAGCGAACAACTTCAAAACCGAATTTTTTTTACTTTCTACAAAAAAAAATGTGCTGATTTATAAGTAAACGAATTTCCAGCCGTGCACTAGAATTCTATTCGAAGATTTTGGAACAATTATTATATCAGATATTCTTTAAGTTGTATTAATAGCAAAAGTTTCCTTGTTGAAAAATGCATATCGTTTCACTGTATTTTATATTTTACATATTTTACAATGGCGAACAACTTCAAAACCGATTTTTTTACTTCCTATATAAGAAAAACTGCTGATTTATAAGAAAACCAATTTCCAGCCGTGTACCAGAATTCTATTCGAAGATATTGCTAATTTTATAATATCAGATCTTCTTTAACTCGTATTAATAACAAAGGTTTCATTGTGTAAAAATGCATATCGTTTCACTGTATTTTATACTTTAAATATTTTACAAAGGTGAACAACTTGCAAACCGAATTTTTTTTACTTCCTACATAAGAAAAAGTGCTGATTTATAAGTAAACAAATTTCCAGCCGTGCACCAGAATTCTATTCGAGGATATTGCTAATTTTATAATATCAGATATTCTTTAACTCGTATTAATAACAAAGGTTTCATTGTGGAAAAACGCATATCGTTACACTGTATTTTATATTTTATATATTTTACAATGGTGAACAACTTCAAAACCGATTTTTTTTTACTTCCTACATAAGAAAATTTGCTGATTTATAAATAAACGAATTTCCAGCCGTGCACCAGAATTCTATTCGAAGATATTGATAATTTTATAATATCAAATCCACTTTACCTCGTATTTATAACAAAGGTTTCATTGTTGAAACAGAGTAGATCGTTTCACTGTATTTTATATTTTTAATATTTTACAAAGTCGAACAACTTCAAACCCGATTTTTTTTTACTTCCTACATAAAAAATGTGCTGATTTATAAGTAAACGAATTTCCAGCCGTGCACAAGAATTCTATTGGAAGTTATTGCAAATTTTATAATATCACATCTCCTTTACCTCTTATTTATAACAAAGATTTCATTGTTGAAACATAGTAGATCGTTTCACTGTATTTTATGTTTTAAATATTTTACAAAGGTGAACAACTTCAAAACCGATTTTTTTTTTTACTTCGTACATAAGAAAATGTGCTGATTTATATGTAATCGAATTTCCAACCGTGCACCAGAATTCTAATCGAAGATATTGCTACTTTTATAATATCACATCCACTTTACCTCGTATTTATAGCAGAGGTTTAATTGTTGAAAAAGAGTAGATCGCCTCACTGTATTTTATGTTTTAAATATTTTACAAAAGCGAACAACTTCAAAACCGATTTTTTTTTACTTCCTACATAAAAAATTTGCTGATTTATAAGTAAACGAATTTCGAGCCGTGCACAAGAATTCTATTGGACGTTATTGCAAATTTTATAATATCACATCTCCTTTACCACTTATTTATAACAAAGGTTTGATTGTTGAAAAAGAGTAGATCTTTCACTGTATTTTATGTTTTAAATATTTTACAAAGGTGAACAACTTCAAAACCGATTTTTTTTTTTTTTTTACTTCGTACATAAGAAAATGTGCTGATTTTTAAGTAATCGAATTTCCAACCGTGCACCAGAATTCTATTCGAAGATATTGCTACTTTTATAATATCACATCCACTTTACCTCGTATTTATAACAAAGGCTTCATTGTTGAAACAGAGTAGATCGTTTCACTGTATTTTATATTTTAAATATTTTACAAAGTCGAACATCTTCAAAACCGAATTTTTTTTACTTCCTGTATAAGAAAAAGTGCTGATTTATAAGAAAACCATTTTCCAGCCGTGTATCAGAATTCTATTCGAAGATATTGCTAATAGTATAATATCAGATCTTCTTTAACTCGTATTAATAACAAAGGTTTCATTGTTGAAAAATGCATATCGTTTCACTGTATTTTATATTTTAAATATTTTACAATAGCGAACAACTTGAAAACCGATTTTTTTTTACTTCCTACATAAGAAAATATGCTGATTTATAAGTAAACGAATTTCCAGCCGTGAACCAGAATTCTATTCGAAGATATTGCAAATTTTATAATATCACATCTCCTTTACGTCTTATTTATAACAAAGATTTCATTGTTGAAACAGAGTAGATCGTTTCACTGTATTTTATGTTTTAAATATTTTACAAAACCGAACAACTTCAAAACCGATTTTTTTTAACTTTCTACATAAACAAAAATGTGCTGATTTATAAGTAAAGGAATTTCCAGCAGTGCACGAGAATTCTATTCGAATATATTGGAAAATTTATAATATAAGATCTTCTGTAAGTCGTATTAATAGCAAAGGTTTCATTGTTGAAAAATGTATATGGTTTCACTGTATTTTATATTTTAAATATTTTACAAAGTCGAACAACTTCAAAACCGAATTTTTTTACTTCCTACATAAGAAAAAGTGCTGATTTATAAGAAAGCCAATTTCCAGCCGTGTACCAGAATTCTATTCGAAGATATTGCTAATTTTATAATATCAGATCTTCTTTAACTCGTATTAATAACAAAGGTTTCATTGTTGAAAAATGCATATCGTTTCACTGTATTTTATATTTTAAATATTTTACAATGGCGAACAACTTCAAAACCGATTTTTTTTTACTTCCTACATACAAAAATGTGCTGATTTTTAAGTAAACGAATTTCCAGCCGTGCACCAGAATTCTATTCGAAGATATTGGAAATTTTATAATATCAGATCTTCTTTAACTCGTATTAATAACAAAGGTTTCATTGTTGAAAAATGCATATCGTTCCACTGTATTGTATATTTTAAATATTTTACAAAGGCGAACAACTTCAAAACCGAATTTTTTTTACTTCCTACATAAGAAAATGTGCTGATTTATAAGTAAAGGAATTTCCAGCCGTGCACGAGAATTCTATTCGAATATATTGGAAAATTTATAATATCAGATCTTCTGTAAGTCGTATTAATAGCAAAGGTTTCATTGTTGAAAAATGCATATAGTTTCTATGTATTTTATATTTTAAATATTTTACAATGGCGAACAACTTCAAAACCGATTTTTTTTTTACTTCCTACATAAGAAAATGTGCTGATTTATAAGTAAACGAATTTACAGCCGTGCACCAGAATTCTGTTCGAAGATATTGCAAATTTTATAATATCAATTCTCCTTTACCTCTTATTTATAACAAACGTTTCATTGCTGAAAAATGCATATCGTTTCGATGTATTTTATATTTTAAATATTTTACAATGGCGAACAACTTCAAAACCGATTTTTTTTTACTTCCTACATAAGAAAATATACTGATTTATAAGTAAACGAATTTCCAACCGTGCAACACAATTCTATTCGAAGATATTGCTACTTTTATAATATCACATCCACTTTACCTCGTATTTATAACAAAGGTTTCATTGTTGAAAAATGTAAATCGTTTCACTGTATTTTATATTTTAAATATTTTACAAAGTCGAACAACTTCAAAACCGAATTTTTTTACTTCCTACATAAGAAAAAGTGCTGATTTATAAGAAAGCCAATTTCCAGCCGTGTACCAGAATTCTATTCGAAGATATTGCTAATTTTGTAATATCAGATCTTCTTTAACTCGTATTAATAACAAAGGTTTCATTGTTGAAAAATGCATATCGTTTCACTGTATTTTATATTTTAAATATTTTACAATGGCGAACAACTTCAAAACCGATTTTTTTTTACTTCCTACATACAAAAATCTGCTGATTTATAAGTAAACGAATTTCCAGCCGTGCACCAGAATTCTATTCGAAGATATTGATAATTTTATAATATCACATCCACTTTACCTCGTATTTATAACAAAGATTTCATTGTTGAAACAGAGTAGATCGTTTCACTGTATTTTATGTTTTAAATATTTAACAAAAGCGAACAACTTCAATACCGAATTTTTTTTACTTTCTACACAAAAAAATATGCTGATTTATAAGTAAACGAATTTCCAGCCATGCACCAGAATTCTATTCGAAGATATTGGAAAATTTATAATATCAGATATTCTTTAAGTTGTATTAATAGCAAAGGTTTCATTGTTGAAAAATGCATATCGTTTCCCTGTATTTTATATTTTAAATATTTTACAATGGCGAACAAATTCAAAACCGAATTTTTTTTACTTCCTACATAAGAAAATGTGCTGATTTATAAGTAAACGAATTTCCAGCCGTGCACAAGAATTCTATTCGAAGATATTGATAATTTTATAATATCACATCCACTTTACCTCGTATTTATACCAAAGGTTTCATTGTTGAAACAGAGTAGATCTTTTCACTGTATTTTATGTTTTAAATATTTTACAAATGCGAACAACTTCAAAACCGATTTTTTTTACTTCCTACATAAAAAATGTGCTGATTTATAAGTAAACGAATTTCCATCCGTGCACAAGAATTCTATTCGAAGATATTGCAAATTTCATAATATCACATCTCCTTTACCTCTTTTTTATAGCAAAGGTTTAATTGTTGAAAAAGAGTAGATCGTTTCACTGTATTTTATGTTTTAAATATTTTACAAAAGCGAATAACTTCAAAACCGATTTTTTTTTACTTCCTACATAAAAAATTTGCTGATTTATAAGTAAACGAATTTCGAGCCGTGCACAAGAATTCTATTGGACGTTATTGCAAATTTTATAATATCACATCTCCTTTACCACTTATTTATAACAAAGGTTTGATTGTTGAAAAAGAGTAGATCTTTCACTGTATTTTAAATATTTTACAAAGTTGAACAACTTCAAAACCGATTTTTTTTTTTACTTCGTACATAAGAAAATGTGCTGATTTTTAAGTAATCGAATTTCCATCCCTGCACCAGAATTCTATTCGAAGATATTGCTACTTTTATAATATCACATCCACTTTACCTCGTATTTATAACAAAGGTTTCATTGTTGAAACAGAGTAGATCGTTTCACTGTATTTTATATTTTAAATATTTTACAAAGTCGAACAACTTCAAAACCAAATTTTTTTTACTTCCTGTATAAGAAAAAGTGCTGATTTATAAGAAAACCATTTTCCAGCCGTGTATCAGAATTCTATTAGAAGATATTGCTAATAGTATAATATCAGATCTTCTTTAACTCGTATTAATAACAAAGGTTTCATTGTTGAAAAATGCATATCGTTTCACAGTATTTTATATTTTAACTACTTTACAAAAGCGAACAACTTCAAAACCGATTTTTTTTTACTTCCTACATAAGAAAATGTGCTAATTTATAAGTGAACGAATTTCTAGCCGTGCACCAGAATTCTGTTCGAAGATATTGCAATTTTTATAATATCACTTCTCCTATACCTCTTATTTATAACAAACGTTTCATTGCTGAAAAATGCATATCGTTTCGATGTATTTTATATTTTAAATATTTTACAATGGCGAACAACTTCAAAACCGAATTTTTTTTACTTCCTACATAAGAAAATATACTGATTTATAAGTAAACGAATTTCCAACCGTGCAACACAATTCTATTCGAAGATATTGCTACTTTTATAATATCACATCCACTTTACCTCGTATTTATAACAAAGGTTTCATTGTTGAAAAATGTATATCGTTTCACTGTATTTTATATTTTAAATATTTTACAAAGTCGAACAACTTCAAAACCGAATTTTTTTACTTCCTACATAAGAAAAAGTGCTGATTTATAAGAAAGCCAATTTCCAGCCGTGTACCAGAATTCTATTCGAAGATATTGCTAATTTTATAATATCAGATCTTCTTTAACTCGTATTAATAACAAAGGTTTCATTGTTGAAAAATGCATATCGTTTCACTGTATTTTATATTTTAAATATTTTACAATGGCGAACAACTTCAAAACCGATTTTTTTTACTTCCTACATACAAAAATGTGCTGATTTTTAAGTAAACGAATTTCCAGCCGTGCACCAGAATTCTATTCGAAGATATTGGAAATTTTATAATATCAGATCTTCTTTAACTCGTATTAATAACAAAGGTTTCATTGTTGAAAAATGCATATCGTTCCACTGTATTGTATATTTTAAATATTTTACAAAGGCGAACAACATCAAAACCGAATTTTTTTTACTTCCTACATAAGAAAATGTGCTGATTTATAAGTAAAGGAATTTCCAGCCGTGCACGAGAATTCTATTCGAATATATTGGAAAATTTATAATATCAGATCTTCTGTAAGTCGTATTAATAGCAAAGGTTTCAATGTTGAAAAATGCATATAGTTTCTATGTATTTTATATTTTAAATATTTTACAATGGCGAACAACTTCAAAACCGATTTTTTTTTTACTTCCTACATAAGAAAATGTGCTGATTTATAAGTAAACGAATTTACAGCCGTGCACCAGAATTCTGTTCGAAGATATTGCAAATTTTATAATATCAATTCTCCTTTACCTCTTATTTATAACAAACGTTTCATTGCTGAAAAATGCATATCGTTTCGATGTATTTTATATTTTAAATATTTTACCGTGGCGAACAACTTCAAAACCGAATTTTTTTTACTTCCTACATAAGAAAATATACTGATTTATAAGTAAACGAATTTCCAACCGTGCAACACAATTCTATTCGAAGATATTGCTACTTTTATAATATCAGATCTTCTTTAACTCGTATTAATAACAAAGGTATCATTGTTGAAAAATGCATATCGTTTCACAGTATTTTATATTTTAACTATTTTACAAAAGCGAACAACTTCAAAACCGATTTTTTTTTTTACTTCCTACATAAGAAAATGTGCTAATTTATAAGTAAACGAATTTCCAGCCGTGCACCAGAATTCTGTTCGAAGATATTGCAATTTTTATAATATCACTTCTCCTATACCTCTTATTTATAACAAACGTTTCATTCCTGAAAAATGCATATCGTTTCGATGTATTTTATATTTTAAATATTTTACAATGGCGAACAACTTCAAAACCGAATTTTTTTTACTTCCTACATAAGAAAATATACTGATTTATAAGTAAACGAATTTCCAACCGTGCAACACAATTCTATTCGAAGATATTGCTACTTTTATAATATCACATCCACTTTACCTCGTATTTATAACAAAGGTTTCATTGTTGAAAAATGTATATCGTTTCAGTGTATTTTATATTTTAAATATTTTACAAAGTCGAACAACTTCAAAACCAAATTTTTTTACTTCCTACATAAGAAAAAGTGCTGATTTATAAGAAAGCCAATTTCCAGCCGTGTACTAGAATTCTATTCGAAGATATTGCTAATTTTATAATATCAGATCTTCTTTAACTCGTATTAATAACAAAGGTTTCATTGTTGAAAAATGCATATCGTTTCACTGTATTTTATATTTTAAATATTTTACAATGGCGAACAACTTCAAAACCGATATTTTTTTACTTCCTACATACAAAAATGTGCTGATTTTTAAGTAAACGAATTTCCAGCCGTGCACCTGAATTCTATTCGAAGATATTGGAAATTTTATAATATCAGATCTTTAACTCGTATTAATAACAAAGGTTTCATTGTTGAAAAATGCATATCGTTCCACTGTATTGTATATTTTAAATATTTTACAATGGCAAACAACTTCAAAACCGAATTTTTTTACTTCATACATAAGAAAAAGTGCTGATTTATAAGTAAACGAATTTCCAGCCGTGCACCAGAATTCTATTCGAAGATATTGCTAATTTTATAATATCAGATCTTCTTTAACTCGTATTAATAACAAAGGTTTCATTGTTGAAAAATGCATATCGTTCCACTGTATTGTATATTTTAAATATTTTACAATGGCAAACAACTTCAAAACCGAATTTTTTTTTCTTCCTACATAAGAAAATATGCTGAATTATAAGTAAACGAATTTCCAGCCGTGCACTAGAATTTATCGAAGATATTGCAAATTTTATAATATCACATCTCCTTTACCTCTTATTTATAACAAAGGTTTCATTGTTGAAACAGAGTAGATCGTTTCACTGTATTTTATGTTTTAAATATTTTACAATAGCGAACAACTTCAAAACCGATTTTTTTTTTACTTCCTACATAAAAAATGTGCTGATTAATAAGTAAACGAATTTCCAGCCGTGCACAAGAATTCTATTGGAAGTTATTGCAAATTTTATAATATCACATCTCCTTTACCTCTTATTTATAACAAAGATTTCATTGTTGAAACAGAGTTGATCGTTTCACTGTATTTTATGTTTTAAATATTTTACAAAACCGAACAACTTCAAAACCGAATTTTTTTAACTTTCTACATAAAAAAAATGCTGATTTATAAGTAAAGGAATTTCCAGCCGTGCACGAGAATTCTATTCGAATATATTGGAAAATATATAATATCAGATCTTCTGTAAGTCGTATTAATAGCAAAGGTTTCATTGTTGAAAAATGCATATCGTTTCCCTGTATTTTATATTTTAAATATTTTACAAAGGCGAACAACTTCAAAACCGATTTTTTTTTACTTCCTACATAAGAAAATGTGCTGATTTATAAGTAAACGAATTTCCAGCCGTGCACCAGAATTCTATTCGAAGATATTGATAATTTTATAATATCACATCCACTTTACCTCGTATTTATAACAAAGATTTCATTGTTGAAAAAAAGTAGATCGTTTCACTGTATTTTATGTTTTAAATATTTAACAAAATCGAACAACTTCAAAACCGAATTTTTTTTACTTTCTACATAAAAAATATGCTGATTTATAAGTAAACGAATTTCCAACCGTGCAACAAAATTCTATTCGAAGATATTGCTACTTTTATAATATCACATCCACTTTACCTCGTATTTATAACAAAGGTTTCATTGTTGAAAAATGTATATCGTTTCACTGTATTTTATATTTTAAATATTTTACAAAGTCGAACAACTTCAAAACCGAATTTTTTTACTTCCTACATAAGAAAAAGTGCTGATTTATAAGAAAGCCAATTTCCAGCCATGTACCAGCATTCTATTCGAAGATATTGCTAATTTTATAATATCAGATCTTCTTTAACTCGTATTAATAACAAAGGTTTCATTGTTGAAAAATGCATATCGTTTCACTGTATTTTATATTTTAAATATTTTACAATGGCGAACAACTTCAAAACCGATTTTTTTTTACTTCCTACATACAAAAATGTGATGATTTTTAAGTAAACGAATTTCCAGCCGTGCACCAGAATTCTATTCGAAGATATTGGAAATTTTATAATATCAGATCTTCTTTAACTCGTATTAATAACAAAGGTTTCATTGTTGAAAAATGCATATCGTTTCACTGTATTTTATACTTTAAATATTTTACAATGGCGAACAACTTCAAAACCGATTTTTTTTTTTACTTTCTACATAAAAAAAAATGTGCTGATTTATAAGTAAACGAATTTCCAGCCATGCACCAGAATTCTATTCGAAGATATTGGAAAATTTATAATATCAGATCTTCTTTAAGTTTTATTAATAGCAAAGTTTTCATTGTTGAAAAATGCATATCGTTTCCCTGTATTTTATATTTTAAATATTTTACAAAGGCGAACAACTTCAAAACCGAATTTTTTTTACTTCCTACATAAGAAAATGTGCTGATTTATAAGTAAACGAATTTCCAGCCGTGCACCAGAATTCTATTCGAAGATATTGATAATTTTATAATATCACATCCACTTTACCTCGTATTTATAACAAAGATTTCATTGTTGAAAAAAAGTAGATCGTTTCACTGTATTTTATGTTTTAAATATTTAACAAAAGCGAACAACTTCAAAACCGATTTTTTTTTACTTTCTACATAAAAAAATATGCTGATTTATAAGTAAACGAATTTCAAGCCATGCACCAGAATTCTATTCGAAGATATTGGAAAATTTATAATATCAGATATTCTTTAAGTTGTAAAAATAGCAAAGATTTCATTGTTGAAAAATGTTTATCGTTTCACTGTATTTTATATTTTAAATATTTTACAAAGTCGAACAACTTCATAACCGAATTTTTTTACTTCCTATATAAGAAAAAGTGCTGATTTATAAGAAAACCATTTTTCCAGCCGTGTACCAGAATTCTTTTCGAAGATATTGCTAATTTTATAATATCAGATCTTCTTTAACTCGTATTAATAACAAAGGTTTCATTGTTGAAAAATGCATATCGTTTCACTGTATTTTATACTTTAAATATTTTACAAAGTCGAACAACATCAAAACCGAATTTTTTTTACTTCCTGTATAAGAAAAAGTGCTGATTTATAAGAAAACCATTTTCCAGCCGTGTATCAGAATTCTATTCGAAGATATTGCTAATAGTATAATATCAGATCTTCTTTAACTCGTATTAATAACAAAGGTTTCATTGTTGAAAAATGCATATCGTTTCACTGTATTTTATATTTTAAATATTTTACAATGGCGAACAACTTCAAAACCGAATTTTTTTTTACTTCCTACATAAGAAAATATGCTGATTTATAAGTAAACGAATTTCCAGCCGTGCACCAGAATTCTATTCGAAGATATTGCTACTTTTATAATATCACATCCACTTTACCTCGTATTTATAACACAGATTTCATTGTTGAAACAGAGTAGATCGTTTCACTGTATTTTATGTTTTAAATATTTTACAAAACCGAACAACTTCAAAACCGAATTTTTTTAACTTTCTACATAAAAAAAATGTGCTGATTTATAAGTAAAGGAATTTCCAGCCATGCACGAGAATTCTATTCGAATATATTGGAAAATTTATAATATCAGATCTTCTGTAAGTCGTATTAATAGCAAAGGTTTCATTGTTGAAAAATGCATATCGTTTCGATGTATTTTATATTTTAAATATTTTACAATGGCGAACAACTTCAAAACCGAATTTTTTTTACTTTCTACATAAGAAATTATACTGATTTATAAGTAAACGAATTTCCAACCGTGCAACACAATTCTATTCGAAGATATTGCTACTTTTATAATATCACATCCACTTTACCTCGTATTTATAACAAAGGTTTCATTGTTGAAAAATGTATATCGTTTCACTGTATTTTATATTTTAAATATTTTACAATGGCGAACAACTTCAAAACCGATTTTTTTTTACTTCCTACATACAAAAATGTGCTGATATATTAGTAAACGAATTTCCATCCGTGCACAAGAATTCTATTCGAAGATATTGCAAATTTCATAGTATCACATCTCCTTTACCTCTTTTTTATAGCAAAGGTTTAATTGTTGAAAAAGAGTAGATCGTTTCACTGTATTTTATGTTTTAAATATTTTACAAAAGCGAACAACTTCAAAACCGATTTTTTTTTACTTCCTACATACAAAATTTGCTGGTTTATAAGTAAACGAATTTCGAGCCGTGCACAAGAATTCTATTGGACGTTATTGCAAATTTTATAATATCACATCTCCTTTACCACTTATTTATAACAAAGGTTTGATTGTTGAAACAGAGTTGATCGTTTCACTGTATTTTATGTTTTAAATATTTCACAAAAGCGAACAACTTCAAAACCGAATTTTTTTTACTTTCTACATAAAAAAATGTGCTGATTTATAAGTAAACGAATTTCCAGCCGTGCACTAGAATTCTATTCGAAGATTTTGGAAAAATTATTATATCAGATATTCTTTAAGTTGTATTAATAGCAAAAGTTTCCTTGTTGAAAAATGCATATCGTTTCACTGTATTTTATATTTTACATATTTTACAATGGCGAACAACTTCAAAACCGATTTTTTTACTTCCTATATAAGAAAAACTGCTGATTTATAAGAAAACCAATTTCCAGCCGTGTACCAGAATTCTATTCGAAGATATTGCTAATTTTATAATATCAGATCTTCTTTAACTCGTATTAATAACAAAGGTTTCATTGTGTAAAAATGCATATCGTTTCACTGTATTTTATACTTTAAATATTTTACAAAGGTGAACAACTTGCAAACCGAATTTTTTTTACTTCCTACATAAGAAAAAGTGCTGATTTATAAGTAAACAAATTTCCAGCCGTGCACCAGAATTCTATTCGAGGATATTGCTAATTTTATAATATCAGATATTCTTTAACTCGTATTAATAACAAAGGTTTCATTGTGGAAAAACGCATATCGTTACACTGTATTTTATATTTTATATATTTTACAATGGTGAACAACTTCAAAACCGATTTTTTTTTACTTCCTACATAAGAAAATTTGCTGATTTATAAATAAACGAATTTCCAGCCGTGCACCAGAATTCTATTCGAAGATATTGATAATTTTATAATATCAAATCCACTTTACCTCGTATTTATAACAAAGGTTTCATTGTTGAAACAGAGTAGATCATTTCACTGTATTTTATATTTTTAATATTTTACAAAGTCGAACAACTTCAAACCCGATTTTTTTTTTACTTCCTACATAAAAAATGTGCTGATTTATAAGTAAACGAATTTCCAGCCGTGCACAAGAATTCTATTGGAAGTTATTGCAAATTTTATAATATCACATCTCCTTTACCTCTTATTTATAACAAAGATTTCATTGTTGAAACATAGTAGATCGTTTCACTGTATTTTATGTTTTAAATATTTTACAAAGGTGAACAACTTCAAAACCTATTTTTTTTTTTTACTTCGTACATAAGAAAATGTGCTGATTTATATGTAATCGAATTTCCATCCGTGCACCAGAATTCTAATCGAAGATATTGCTACTTTTATAATATCACATCCACTTTACCTCGTATTTATAACAAAGGTTTCATTGTTGAAAAATGTTTATCGTTTCACTGTATTTTATATTTTAAATATTTTACAAAGTCGAACAACTTCAAAACCGAATTTTTTACTTCCGATATAAGAAAAAGTTCTGATTTATAAGAAAACCATTTTCCAGCCGTGTATCAGAATTCTATTCGAAGATATTGCTAATTGTATAATATCAGATCTCCTTTAACTCGTATTAATAACAAAGGTTTCATTGTTGAAAAATGCATATCGTTTCACTGTATTTTATACTTTAAATATTTTACAATGGCGAACAACTTCAAAACCGATTTTTTTTTTACTTCCTACATAAAAAATGTGCTGATTCATAATTAAACGAATTTCCAGCCCTGCACAAGAATTCTATTGGAAGTTATTGCTAATTTTATAATATCACATCTCCTTTACCTCTTATTTATAACAAAGATTTCATTGTTGAAACAGAGTAGATCGTTTCACTGTATTTTATGTTTTAAATATTTTACAAAACCGAACAACTTCAAAACTGAATTTTTTTAACTTTTTACATAAACAAATGTGCTGATTTATAAGTAAACGAATTTCCAGCCGTGCAACACAATTCTATTCGAAGATATTGGAAAATTTATAATATCAGATCTTCTTTAACTCGTATTAATAACAAAGGTTTCATTGTTGAAAAATGTATATCGTTTCACTGTATTTTATATTTTAAATATTTTACAATGGCGAACAACTTCAAAACCGATTTTTTTTTTTACTTCCTACATAAGAAAATGTGCTGATTTATAAGTAAACGAATTTCCAGCCGTGCACCAGAATTCTGTTCGAAGATATTGCAAATTTTATAATATCACTTCTCCTTTACCTCTTATTTATAATAAACGTTTCATTGTTGAAAAAGAGTAGATCTTTCACTGTATTTTACGTTTTAAATATTTTACAAAGGTAAACAACTTGTAAACCGAATTTTTTTTATTTCATACATAAGAAAAAGTGCTGATTTATAAGTAAACGAATTTCCAGCCGTGCACCAGAATTCTATTCGAAGATATTGCTACTTTTATAATATCAGATCTTCTTTAACTCGTATTAATAACAAAGGTTTCATTGTAGAAAAATGCATATCGTTACACTGTATTTTATATTTTTAATATTTTACAATGGCGAACAACTTCAAAACCGATTTTTTTTTACTTCCTACATACGAAAATATGCTAATTTATAAGTAAACGAATTTCCAACCGTGCAACACAATTCTATTCGAAGATATTGCTACTTTTATAATATCACATCCACTTTACCTCGTATTTATAACAAAGGTTTCATTGTTGAAAAATGTACATGGTTTAACTGTATTTTATATTTTAAATATTTTACAAATTCGAAAAACTTCAAAACCGAATTTTTTTGCTTCCTACATAAGAAAATGTACTGATTTATAAGTAAACGAATTTCCAGCCGTGCACCAGAATTCTATTCGAAGATATTGATAATTTTATAATATCACATCCACTTTACCTGGTATTTATAATAAAGGTTTCATTGTTGAAACAGAGTAGATCGTTTCGCTGTATTTTATGTTTTAAATATTTTACAAAAGCGAACATCTTTAAAACCGATTTTTTTTTTTTACTTCCTACATAAAAAATGTGCTGATTTATAAGTAAACGAATTTCCAGCCGTGCACAAGAATTCTATTGGAAGTTATTGCAAATTTTATAATATCACATCTCCTTTACCTCTTATTTATAACAAAGATTTCATTGTTGAAACAGAGTAGATCGTTTCACTGTATTTTATATTTTAAATATTTTACAAAAGCGAACAACTTCAAAACGGAATTTTTTTTACTTTCTACGTAAAAAAATGTTTTATAAGAAAACCAATTTTCAGCCGTGTACCAGAATTCTATTCGAAGATATTGCTAATTTTATAATATCAGATCTTCTTTAACTCGTATTAATAACAAAGGTTTCATTGTTGAAAAATGCATATCGTTTCACTGTATTTTATATTTTAAATAGTTTACAATGGCGAACAACTTCAAAACCGATTTTTTTTTACTTCCTACATACAAAAATGTGCTGATTTTTAAGTAAACGAATTTCCAGCCGTGCACCAGAATTCTATTCGAAGATATTGGAAGTTTTATAATATCAGATCTTCTTTAACTCGTATTAATAACAAAGGTTTCATTGTTGAAAAATGCATATCGTTCCACTGTATTGTATATTTTAAATATTTTACAATGGCGAACAACTTCAAAACCGAATTTTTTTTCTTCCTACATAAGAAAATATGCTGAATTATAAGTAAACGAATTTCCTGCCGTGCTCCAGAATTCTATTCGAAGATATTGCAAATTTTATAATATCACATCTCCTTTACCTCTTATTTATAACAAAGATTTCATTGTTGAAAAATGTTTATCTTTTCAATGTATTTTATATTTTAAATATTTTACAAAGTCGAACAACTTCAAAACCGAATTTTTTTACTTCCTATATAAGAAAAAGTGCTGATTTATAAGAAAACCATTTTCCAGCCGTGTACCAGAATTCTTTTCGAAGATATTGCTAATTTTATAATATCAGATCTTCTTTAACTCGTATTAATAACAAAGGTTTCATTGTTGAAAAATGCATATCGTTTCACTGTATTTTATACTTTAAATATTTTACAAAGGTGAACAACTTGCAAACCGAATTTTTTTTACTTCCTACATAAGAAAAAGTGCTGATTTATAAGTAAACAAATTTCCAGCCGTGCACCAGAATTCTATTCGAGGATATTGCTAATTTTATAATATCAGATATTCTTTAACTCGTATTAATAACAAAGGTTTCATTGTGGAAAAACGCATATCGTTACACTGTATTTTATATTTTATATATTTTACAATGGTGAACAACTTCAAAACCGATTTTTTTTTACTTCCTACATAAGAAAATTTGCTGATTTATAAATAAACGAATTTCCAGCCGTGCACCAGAATTCTATTCGAAGATATTGATAATTTTATAATATCAAATCCACTTTACCTCGTATTTATAACAAAGGTTTCATTGTTGAAACAGAGTAGATCATTTCACTGTATTTTATATTTTTAATATTTTACAAAGTCGAACAACTTCAAACCCGATTTTTTTTTACTTCCTACATAAAAAATGTGCTGATTTATAAGTAAACGAATTTCCAGCCGTGCACAAGAATTCTATTGGAAGTTATTGCAAATTTTATAATATCACATCTCCTTTACCTCTTATTTATAACAAAGATTTCATTGTTGAAACATAGTAGATCGTTTCACTGTATTTTATGTTTTAAATATTTTACAAAGGTGAACAACTTCAAAACCTATTTTTTTTTTTTACTTCGTACATAAGAAAATGTGCTGATTTATATGTAATCGAATTTCCATCCGTGCACCAGAATTCTAATCGAAGATATTGCTACTTTTATAATATCACATCCACTTTACCTCGTATTTATAACAAAGGTTTCATTGTTGAAAAATGTTTATCGTTTCACTGTATTTTATATTTTAAATATTTTACAAAGTCGAACAACTTCAAAACCGAATTTTTTACTTCCGATATAAGAAAAAGTTCTGATTTATAAGAAAACCATTTTCCAGCCGTGTATCAGAATTCTATTCGAAGATATTGCTAATTGTATAATATCAGATCTCCTTTAACTCGTATTAATAACAAAGGTTTCATTGTTGAAAAATGCATATCGTTTCACTGTATTTTATACTTTAAATATTTTACAATGGCGAACAACTTCAAAACCGATTTTTTTTTTTACTTCCTACATAAAAAATGTGCTGATTCATAATTAAACGAATTTCCAGCCCTGCACAAGAATTCTATTGGAAGTTATTGCTAATTTTATAATATCACATCTCCTTTACCTCTTATTTATAACAAAGATTTCATTGTTGAAACAGAGTAGATCGTTTCACTGTATTTTATGTTTTAAATATTTTACAAAACCGAACAACTTCAAAACTGAATTTTTTTAACTTTTTACATAAACAAATGTGCTGATTTATAAGTAAACGAATTTCCAGCCGTGCAACACAATTCTATTCGAAGATATTGGAAAATTTATAATATCAGATCTTCTTTAACTCGTATTAATAACAAAGGTTTCATTGTTGAAAAATGTATATCGTTTCACTGTATTTTATATTTTAAATATTTTACAATGGCGAACAACTTCAAAACCGATTTTTTTTTTTACTTCCTACATAAGAAAATGTGCTGATTTATAAGTAAACGAATTTCCAGCCGTGCACCAGAATTCTGTTCGAAGATATTGCAAATTTTATAATATCACTTCTCCTTTACCTCTTATTTATAATAAACGTTTCATTGTTGAAAAAGAGTAGATCTTTCACTGTATTTTACGTTTTAAATATTTTACAAAGGTAAACAACTTGTAAACCGAATTTTTTTTATTTCATACATAAGAAAAAGTGCTGATTTATAAGTAAACGAATTTCCAGCCGTGCACCAGAATTCTATTCGAAGATATTGCTACTTTTATAATATCAGATCTTCTTTAACTCGTATTAATAACAAAGGTTTCATTGTAGAAAAATGCATATCGTTACACTGTATTTTATATTTTTAATATTTTACAATGGCGAACAACTTCAAAACCGATTTTTTTTTACTTCCTACATACGAAAATATGCTAATTTATAAGTAAACGAATTTCCAACCGTGCAACACAATTCTATTCGAAGATATTGCTACTTTTATAATATCACATCCACTTTACCTCGTATTTATAACAAAGGTTTCATTGTTGAAAAATGTACATGGTTTAACTGTATTTTATATTTTAAATATTTTACAAATTCGAAAAACTTCAAAACCGAATTTTTTTGCTTCCTACATAAGAAAATGTACTGATTTATAAGTAAACGAATTTCCAGCCGTGCACCAGAATTCTATTCGAAGATATTGATAATTTTATAATATCACATCCACTTTACCTGGTATTTATAATAAAGGTTTCATTGTTGAAACAGAGTAGATCGTTTCGCTGTATTTTATGTTTTAAATATTTTACAAAAGCGAACAACTTTAAAACCGATTTTTTTTTTTTACTTCCTACATAAAAAATGTGCTGATTTATAAGTAAACGAATTTCCAGCCGTGCACAAGAATTCTATTGGAAGTTATTGCAAATTTTATAATATCACATCTCCTTTACCTCTTATTTATAACAAAGATTTCATTGTTGAAACAGAGTAGATCGTTTCACTGTATTTTATATTTTAAATATTTTACAAAAGCGAACAACTTCAAAACGGAATTTTTTTTACTTTCTACGTAAAAAAATGTTTTATAAGAAAACCAATTTTCAGCCGTGTACCAGAATTCTATTCGAAGATATTGCTAATTTTATAATATCAGATCTTCTTTAACTCGTATTAATAACAAAGGTTTCATTGTTGAAAAATGCATATCGTTTCACTGTATTTTATATTTTAAATAGTTTACAATGGCGAACAACTTCAAAACCGATTTTTTTTTACTTCCTACATACAAAAATGTGCTGATTTTTAAGTAAACGAATTTCCAGCCGTGCACCAGAATTCTATTCGAAGATATTGGAAGTTTTATAATATCAGATCTTCTTTAACTCGTATTAATAACAAAGGTTTCATTGTTGAAAAATGCATATCGTTCCACTGTATTGTATATTTTAAATATTTTACAATGGCGAACAACTTCAAAACCGAATTTTTTTTCTTCCTACATAAGAAAATATGCTGAATTATAAGTAAACGAATTTCCTGCCGTGCTCCAGAATTCTATTCGAAGATATTGCAAATTTTATAATATCACATCTCCTTTACCTCTTATTTATAACAAAGATTTCATTGTTGAAAAATGTTTATCTTTTCAATGTATTTTATATTTTAAATATTTTACAAAGTCGAACAACTTCAAAACCGAATTTTTTTACTTCCTATATAAGAAAAAGTGCTGATTTATAAGAAAACCATTTTCCAGCCGTGTACCAGAATTCTTTTCGAAGATATTGCTAATTTTATAATATCAGATCTTCTTTAACTCGTATTAATAACAAAGGTTTCATTGTTGAAAAATGCATATCGTTTCACTGTATTTTATACTTTAAATATTTTACAATGGCGAACAACTTCAAAACCGAATTTTTTTTACTTTCTACATAAGAAAATGTGATGATTTATAAGTAAACGAATTTCCAGCCGTGAACCAGAATTCTATTCGAAGATATTGATAATTTTATAATATCACATCCACTTTACCTCGTATTTATAACAAAGGTTTCATTGTTGAAACAGAGTGAATCGTTTCACTGTATTTTATGTTTTAAATATTTTACAAAAGCGAACAACTTCAAAACCGATTTTTTTTTTTACTTCCTACATAAAAAATGTGCTGATTTATAAGTAAACGAATTTCCAACAGTGCAACACAATTCTATTCGAAGATGTTGCTACTTTTATAATATCACATCCACTTTACCTCGTATTTATAACAAAAGTTTCATTGTTGAAAAATGTATATCGTTTCACTGTATTTTATATTTTAAATATTTTACAAAGTCGAACAACTTCAAAACCGAATTTTTTTTACTTTCTACATAAAAAAATGTGCTGATTTATAAGTAAACGAATTTCCAGCCGTGCGCCAGAATTCTATTCGAATATACTGGAAAATTTATAATATCAGATCTTCTTTAAGTCGTATTAATAGCAAAGGTTTCATTGTTGAAAAATGCATATCGTTACACTGTATTTTATATTTTAAATATTTTACAATGGCGAACAACTTCAAAACCGAATTTTTTTTACTTCATACATAAGAAAAAGTGCTGATTTATAAGTAAACAAATTTCCAGCCGTGCACCAGAATTCTATTCGAAGATATTGCTAATTTTATAATATCAGATCTTCTTTAACTCGTATTAATAACAAAGGTTTCATTGTTGAAAAATGTATATCGTTTCACTGTATTTTATATTTTAAATATTTTACAATGGCGAACAACTTCAAAACCGATTTCTTTTTACTTCCTACATAAGAAAATGTGCTGATTTATAAGTAAACGAATTTCCAACCGTGCAACACAATTCTATTCGAAGATGTTGCTACTTTTATAATATCACATCCACTTTACCTCGTATTTATAACAAAAGTTTCATTGTTGAAAAATGTATATCGTTTCACTGTATTTTATATTTTAAATATTTTACAAAGTCGAACAACTTCAAAACCCAATTTTTTTACTTCCTACATAAGAAAAAGTGCTGATTTATAAGAAAGCCAATTTCCAGCCGTGTACCAGAATTCTATTCGAAGATATTGCTAATTTTATAATATCAGATCTTCTTTAACTCGTATTAATAACAAAGGTTTCATTGTTGAAAAATGCATATCGTTTCACTGTATTTTATACTTTAAATATTTTACAATGGCGAACAACTTCAAAAACGATTTTTTTTTTACTTCCTACATAAGAAAATTTGCTGATTTATAAATAAACGAATTTCCAGCCGTGCACCAGAATTCTATTCGAAGATATTGATAATTTTATAATATCAAATCCACTTTACCTCGTATTTCTAACAAAGGTTTCATTGTTGAAACAGAGTAGATCGTTTCACTGTATTTTATGTTTTAAATATTTTACAAAAGCGAACAACTTCAAACCCGATTTTTTTTTTTTTACTTCCTACATAAAAAATGTGCTGATTTATAAGTAAACGAAATTCCAGCCGTTCACAAGAATTCTATTGGAAGTTATTGCAAATTTTATAATATCACATCTCCTTTACCTCTTATTTATAACAAAGATTTCATTGTTGAAACAGAGTAGATCGTTTCACTGTATTTTATGTTTTAAATATTTTACAAAAGCGAACAACTTCAAAACCGATTTTTTTTTACTTTCTACATAAAAAAATGTGCTGATTTATAAGTAAACGAATTTCCAGCCGTGCACCCGAATTCTATTCGAAGATATTGGAAAATTTATAATATCAGATATTCTTTAAGTCGTATTAATAGCAGAGGTTTCATTATTGAAAAATGCATATCGTTTCACTGTATTTTATATTTTAAATATTTTACAATGGCGAACAACTTCAAAACCGATTTTTTTTTTACTTCCTACATAAGAAAATGTGCTGATTTATAAGTAAACGAATTTCCAGCCGTGCACCAGAATTCTGTTCGAAGGTATTGCAAATTTTATAATATCACTTCTCCTTTACCTCTTATTTATTACAAAGGTTTCATTGTTGAAAAAGAGTAGATCTTTCACTGTATTTTATGTTTTAAATATTTTACAAAGGTGAACAACTTCAAAACCGAATTTTTTTTACTTCGTACATAAGAAAAAGTGCTGATTTATAAGTAAACGAATTTCCAGCCATGCACCAGAATTCTATTCGAAGATATTGCTAATTTTATAATATCAGATCTTCTTTAACTCGTATTAATAACAAAGGTTTCATTGTTGAAAAATGCATATCGTTACACTGCAGAAGTATATATTCGTGTCCATAAAATGTGACATAGATAGATAGATAGATAGATAGATAGATAAAGTTTGGAACTGGGGGTGGTTTTGGGTTCTGAGAGTCATGGTCGGCGTAGATCTGCAAAACATTTTCAGAAATTCCAACTTAGGGGACACTGTAATAGGTAGTATTTCTTACGACATCTACCAAAAAACTGTAAATGATTGCAATAAAAATTTAAAAAAGGGTTGCCCCTCACCACCCGGGGGGACTCTTACAAGAAAACGAAATAATTCTTCGCATCTGCTGTTTATAGTTTGCCATTCACCCGCTTTCTGCATTTCATCTCGATTCAGAAATACCAGAAATACTCAAAATATTGAAACGTGGACATTACCAAAACTGAGCACATAGAGGTCAGTTCATATTCATTTTTGAAACATGGGCATACTCAAAAATATTTAGAATCAGTTCAAACTCATTTTTGAAACATGGAAATACTCAAAAAGGAGCACATAGAAGTCAGTTCATACTCATTTTTGAAACATGGACATACTCAAATAGGAGCACATGATGTTTTATTCTTGAGTGTGTGCATGTTTTTAGAAATGAGTATATGAGTACATGTTTCAAACTTGAGTAATTTTGATTCGGAGCAATTTTGACTGTGGGCATACTCAGAATTGAGTATTTTTTGCTCAGTTTTGAAAATATCGCTTTTAAAGTGCATAACTGTTAAACTACTTGACGAAATGAATTCCATCAGCTGTTGTACACCCTTAACCCCTTGAAGGGCACCGGTATATTTTATATACCACTTAATTTTAATCCCAAAATGCCACAATGACACCAGAATTTTATAATCAAATTTTTAATTTATAAGGTACATGAGGAAAATCTTTTAGTTATTTTAAAATAAATTCGTTAGTGAATCCTGGTGTCAATCAATCATTTCAATATTTTAGCTACAAGAGTACTTTTCCCCTGAAGGGGTTAAGACAGAGGTGCATTACTCATTACAATGAATAGGCTGAAACCTGGGAGCCCGGTGCTAAGATTTTCTTTCGGATTCTTTCTTCATATCGGGTTAATATTTTACGCAAAAGAGGTGCAATATTCTTTGTTTAGCGCATTAATTCAATCTTTTATGTTATTAACATATAGATGGTTTCCACATGGTATTCCTCTTTTAATTTCTTCTATATTCATAAGAAGAAAATACTGGATTCATGAAATTTTTCGGCTTCCAGTTTGTGATGGATTTATACATAAGCCCTTTTGTAGCCACCACGACCTGGGCGAGATTTCGTCAGCACCTCAACGCATGCTATCTTTTAACCCTTTAACGGACATTGGTTTCCCTACGAAACCACAAAATTTTAATTACGAAATTCAACAATGACAGCAGAAT
This sequence comes from Maratus michaelseni, assembly GCA_963931845.1. Taxonomy (NCBI): domain Eukaryota; kingdom Metazoa; phylum Arthropoda; class Arachnida; order Araneae; family Salticidae; genus Maratus; species Maratus michaelseni. The sequence continues at coordinate 255,300,715 of OZ007597.1, read as the reverse complement.
TTGAATAGAAATGTTTTTCATTTATTATGTATGTGAAATATCGCTTTTTTCTTATATACAAATAAATTTGTTCATAATTTCCGGTGACAATCATTTATTTCAACATTTTAGCAATTGAAGTGCTTTATCCGTTAAAGGGTTAAAGACGCTATTAAATTTTAATCAAGTATTTTGCCTATTTTTCGACTCGTAGGTTTTAGAGCACTGGACGTTCACCCGACGTTGCCGATTTATTCCAATAAAATTTATACTTAAGAGGCTATAATTTCTAAAACTTCATTCACGCGAAAACACCCGCTCGCTAATGTTAATCCTATGGGGGAAATATTTTAAGATATCTCGTTTGCATTTCAATATTTTTAAATGATATTTTCTGCATTGGATAGCTGAGGTCGATCTCTATGCAGGCCTTTTTGTACTTTTTCGATTTTGATTACAAGTTTTTTTTTATTAAGATACTTTCATTTTGGAACCGGTTTCCAAAGTGAAAATGGCTACTTATATATATATATATATATATATATATGCTTTACAATGTTCTAAAATCTTTTCTGGCAACATGAAATGATTTTTTTGCAATTCATTCCCTAGTTTTGGTTGTGTTCATGTGTGGTTCATGTGGTGCACAGGTATCTTTTTTAATCAAAATGGATTATATACTTTCTGACTCTATTTCATGTTTTCTCTGTATATTATGGGTATGGCTTCTTTCCTTTTTAATATTGTATTTATTTTTTATTTTTTCACAGGTTTGATTCAATGTTTATGAGCAGGTAGTCCCAAAATCATATTCTTTAGCAATGTTATGGATAATATGATGATGAAACCTCTCATTTCATTTTATTTGTGGTATTTAGGCATTTGGGACTTGATAATTCGGTCTAAATTCCACAAATTTCATTTAATTTAATTCCATTTATTCAATTTTTAATTTAATTTCTTATTCTTTTAATATGTTTTTGTATCCATATTCAGTGTGTTGGGGAATCTTTCATTGACAACTAATTATTACATACTTAATCATTATTTCATTGTTTAAGTTGGTGTTATGGTAATGTTTCATTTATGGTTATATATGAGCAGGTAGCAATTGAAGTGCCCTATGGGGGAAATATTATATATATATATTATATATTATATATATATATTATATATATATATATATATATATATATATATATATATATATATATATATATATATATATATAGTTACATTTACTCTTTTTGAACCTGAGTATTTTTCTAAAATATTCTGTGCAATATATTTAGTGTAACAAATTCTCTATTTTTTATCAAAGGATCTCTAAATAATGTTTGTAAATAATCTAAATAGTGTTTGTATTTTTGTAACTAATAGTTTGTTAAAATTGTTGGGCCCATTAAGTACAAATACATTCTTTGCTCTTTTGAAATTGTACGTTTTCGTGAAATTTCGGTAGGAGCATATTAGTGATTTGGTTTCAGAAAGGTATAAGTACAGTTTAAAACTACAAGTGTAAAAATTGCTTAACTAACATATTTTTACTAATGTTAGATTAATCAAATGAAAAAACAGGGTGTGCACTCCTTAGAAATGGAAAAGCTTCCAAGGAGTGCATAAAACGCCATAAGGTTCCCATTGATTCAAGCGAAAGCACCCACTCACTAATGTTAATCCTATGGGACAGTTACTTTACAATATCTTGTTTGCATTTCAATATTTTAAACGCTTTCTTTTTTTCTTTCATTGGATAGTGAGACTGATCTCTACAATGCGCTTTTTTACTTTTTCGATTTTGTTTGCAGGGTTTTTCTTATGCGGATACTTTCACTTTCGGAATTGGTTTCGGAAGTGAAAATGTTTTAATAATTAAAAAAAAACTGCAATCAAAATCGAAAAAAGTAAAAAAGTGCCTGCATAGAGATCGACCTCAGCTATCCAATGCAGAAAAAATTCATTTAAAAATATTGAAATGCGAACGAGATATATTAAAATATATCCCCCAGGGGTTTTCGCGTGAGTGAAGTAGCCTCTTAAATTAAGAAAGTCCTTTTGAGGTTAAGCCTTACCTGTGGTTGAGAGGTTCTGCTCTCAAAGCTGGTAGACGGGAGGTGCTGGGTTCAAACCCCCTGTCGCGCTCGTTGACCTTACCGTTCGGAGTTTTCCGCGGTTTTCTTCTAACCTTGCCCTTACTTGTTGTAATACGGGTTTGGATCCCTTAGAAAGATCCACGCGGAGGGCACTACCCCCGCCGGCCCATATCCCTCGTGTAGATAATCAGCGTTACAAATAACCAACCCCAACCAACCTTCTGAGGTTAGAGACTTCACATAACTGTCTACGTGAAAACATTTTAATTTGTAGAGCTACTTACTGCAAATCCATTCTGAAAGAAAATTTTTGCAAAAGATTATAAAAATATTCCCATTAGTTTATTATACAAGTTGGTTCAAAATAGATGTCACTTCGATTATCTGCTTAAACCACTGATGATAGCAATGAATTTCCAATTGCAAAAATTATACAAATCAAGTACAACTTTTAGGTATGGCATATGTTTTATAAGGGGTTGTATACATATTAAAATACGAAATTTTATTTTTTTATGGTCCCTGGATCCTGATAACTTATTTTTTAGAAAAATGTTGTCCTCCGTTTAGGATAAGCATTTAAAAAATCCAATTCTGTTGAGACCAAAACTTACCGAATTATGACACTTTGAATTTTATGAAATTTCAATGTTTATCTGCACTAAAAGAGATTTTTTTTTTCCGCTTTTTAGTGCCAGGATAAAATGAAATTTCATAAAATTTGAAATATCATAATTTAGTAAGTTTTTGGTCGTAAAAGAATATGATTATTTTATGTCCTTCTTTTAAATGAAGGATATTTTTCTAAGTATAACTTATAGGACCCAGAAGCCGTATAAAAAGCAAATTTCGTAGTTTAATATGTATACAACTAACAGCTTGTAAAACAAATTCCATCTCTAAAATTTGTACTTGAATTTTGATTATACTCTTTGTAATTGGAAGTATGTGTCTAGATTCTATTATCAGTGGTTTAGAAGATAAATGAGCAAACATGTAGTATTTTGAATCACCCGGTATATATCACTTTGAAGGAGAGGAAAGGGCAAAAAGAAAAAAAACAAGTGGGTAAGTGTGATCGAAGATCGCTCAAAGGGTTTCGTTTAATATTCCTTTCAAAACACTTTATCCTTTCTTTAATAAATTCAAACAAATTTCATTTAGCAAAAAAAAAAAAAAAAAAAAAAGTCATGTTTTTTATAAAGTAAGAATTTACCGGTCTATTTTTTCGTTTTTTCGAATATCTAAACCAGCCGGATAGCAGGCCAAGCCCGCTATTATATTCTGTCATACTAATATCCGTCATACAGACTAAATGCAATATTTAAAAAAATAATTTCAAAATTAAACAAATTGTACACTTTCAAAATGCTAAAATATGTGAATATTTCCATAATCGGATTTTTGTCACGATTCAATATGTTTCTCAAACTCATATGTTTACTATTTTCTATTATTTATATTGATACTCGCTTTGTATTATTCTCAAACATTTGAAAAATTAGTTAAACTTCCCATATGACGTCAAATTTTCTTTTTAATTCTTTAATGACGTGATTTTAATCTGTTTTGTGTACTTACACATACTCATACTCCTTGTATTATTGAGAAATCTTAGACATTTTTCGTTTTATTACGAATATGACGTCAATCAATTTTATTTCATATTAATCTTTTTTTTTTTTTTTTTTTTTTTTTCATTTGGTGAAACTTTTTATTTCATTTTTCACGTGAAAATCGTCTGATAGAAAATTAATTATTGTAGAAAGAATTTTTTCGTGGATTTTTAATTTTTGGCATCGGCTATAATGAAAAATGTTTAAATTTTATAAGAAAAGGCTGTTAGAATTTTGGTTTTTTATCTCTATTTATTAAAATAATACGAATTTTTCAAATTTTAATATTTTCAGCTCTTTACAGCTGATATTCAGATTTATACACTAAGTTTTAACTCTGTAAGTTACATAATTTCTGAGAATGGCTCTGTGACAGACAGACAACGGAGCGGGAGCTATAGGGTTTCGTGAGATGAACGAAACCCTAAAAAAAAAAAAAAAAGATTAAGTCTAGGGGTCCGGGATGTAGTTGATTAGACTCTGCCCTAAGGACAGCTCTGAGTACAAAACGCACACCTGCAAAAAAAAAAAAAAAAAAAAAAAAAAAAGAAAAAAAAAAAATAAATAAAAGAAAGAAAGAAAGAACGCCCACTGCACTGTAACTTGAACTGAGGGAGCTGAAATTGTATCTTTCGGAAAAATATTATATAGTGCTGACATCTGTTGTAATTCTCATGTACTATTTCCGTCATAAATGTTATTTTTATTTAACTTATTTTTTTTTTATTATTATTTTCATGGTTGGAAGTAAGGTAAGAATATTAAACAGTCTCAAGATGTTTATAGGGTGAAAAATATGCTGCTTGATTAATCTTAGGCCATTAGAATTAATTATGATAAGTCAAATAGCTCAGACTCTACAAAAAGTTTAATGGTCCTGCCATCTTTTGCAACTGTAATTCTAAAAATGATTTTTAAAAATTGGTTTTATTTTATTTTGTTTTAATAAAATAACGCTTCTAATTAAAGCTCTCAGTACAAAACGAACACCTGCTTGTGCAAAAAATTTAACTATGCCCGCTGTAACATTAACTGAAAGAGCTGAAATTATATGGTTCATAAAAATATTGTATGGTGCTGACATCCGTTGTAGTTCTTATGTACTATTTTTGTAAAGTATATTATTTTTATTTTACCTATTTTTTTATTATTATTTTCAGGATTAATTTTAAAGTAAGGTAAGAATATTAAATAGTCTCAAAATGCTTATAGGGTGAAAAAATATGCAGCACCATTAATCTTAGATCCTTAGAAGTATGATTGCGATTTCATTTTAATTATGTAAGTAAAAGAGCTCAGACTCTACAAAAAGTTTGATGATGCTGCCATCTTTTGCGATTGTTATTCTGAAAATGATTTTTTTTTTTTTTTAATTATCTATCTTTACAAGAAGGAAGATTTTGACTTCCGGTTTTTGACTCATTTATGCGTTTTAGAAGGTCCTGAATACGATCTCACTGTTTTTAGAAAATGTCTGTCTGTGACAAAAAATTTGTAGATGCTCTAATTCAATGCACGAAATTTAATCAAACTTTAGATTCAGTTGGATATTGATATAAATTGGTGCTGATTATTTTTTGGTGTAAATCGCCCATCAGGTGGCGCTATGCCACATTTATCATGATATCTATATTTCAAGAACTAATGCACAGAATTTCATCAAATTTCAAATTCTGTTACACCTTGACATAAATAAATTCTGGTTACGTTTTGGAGAAAATAGCCCAACAGGTGACGCTGCTAAGATACTTTTTTCATGATTTTCACGATAGCTATATCTCAAGAACTAATGCACAGAATTTAATCAAACTTCAGATTCAGTTAGACATTGACATAAGTTGTTGTTGATTAGATTTTGGTGCAAATCTCTCAACAGGTGACGCTGTTATGCTGCATTTTTCAGGATTTACACGATTTTAGCGATTGTCCTATCTCAAGAACTAATACACGGAATTTAATAAAACTTTAGAATCAGTTAGACCTTGATATAAATTGGTGCTGATTCATTTTTGGTGTATGTGAAACCTGTATGATCGAAGAAAGTTTTGGGATTGGCACATCTGACCAGTTTTCAAGTGGTTTTATTTTATTTTTGTAATTAAACATGAAATTACTGGATAGCTACATCAGTATCTTAGCGAAAAGAGGGGAAGGCGTACATAATCCTAAATCCCCGTTTCTGGAGGGGGGAAAAAGCGCTAATTTTTATGCGAATTATAATTTTACCTGACACTAATATGGAAACAATGACCTTTACTCTTTTAGTTGCTTTTCAACATATTCATAAAGAAAAAATATATATATCTGCACTTCGCAAACAATGCTTGAGCCTTTTTTTTTTACAAATGTATTAATGGATAATGTTTAATTCAATGTTATAATTTTATTTACTGATTTGAAATGCTAACAAAACAGTACTACGCATTATTATATCATTATACATTATTATATCGTTAATACATTATTGTGATATTACATTATTATTACACTGTCACTCATCTGTTTTTTACAAAATTCAATCTCAGAAAAATGGATAAAATATTCTTAAATGGATTTATTAAAAAGGTGGAAATCCGCTGCTTTACAGCCATACTGTGAAAGTACCATTAAGAAAAAATACTTATTAAAGATAACATTTTACGATTTCCTTTCATGAATTCTTATAATTGCAATAAATAGTCAAAAACGTATACAGGTTTTTTTTTTTTTTTTTTTTTTTTTTTTGTGGGTGGGGGAAGGGTGAGAAAATTTAACACGGGAATTCAGTTTATTTGTTATTTATTTAGTGTTAATACAATTAAAAAAAGTCCTCTTTTAAAAAATTGCGCGTATTGGGGTGAAGGGGGATTTGTAATATTATTTATTTAGGAAATTTACAAATCCGGTTTTAGAGGAATGTGAGACTTCGTTGGATGAGGAGAGAAAATGAGGAAAACAAAATTTGGAAAATACTATAAATTAATTAAAAAAGTGGAAATTTACTGTTTTCCACTTCTGTTATGAAAGCAGCATCCAGAAAAAATACATATTAAAGATAATACTTTAAAATATAAATTTTTATATTTTCTGAAACAGCTTAATATATTTGTAATATATAATATAATTTTTTTTCACACATTTTTTTAGGGGAGAGGGGTGAGAAAATATAACACGAGAATTCATTTGATTCATTATTTATTTACTGATAATACAATTAACAAATAATCATCTCTTTTCTATTAAATTTTTAGACACTGTATGTGATAAAAGATTGGTGGGAGGGGGAGTATTTTTTATTTAGGAAATTTTCACATCATCCGGTTTTAAAGTTGTACATTTTTCTGAGATTAAATTTTGTTGTAAATTTTGTAATATAATAATAATGTAGGTATAATAATGAATCATTATATTACTATTACATTTTTATTACACAATACAATGTTCTTTTTTAAATTAAAACGGGAAGTTACGGAAACAGTTAAATGACATGTGAATACATAAAAATCTGTCACTTATCGAGTTTTAGAATAGAAAAGCTGACTATGTTTAGAATATTAATTATCCATCGCTGTTGCTAGCATCTACATAATATAAAAGAAAACTACAGCAAAAAAACAAGTATTAAAGACAAAGAAATTATATTGCGTCGTTCGGAAAGTTTCTTAAATTTGAGAAAAACAGTTCGTACAGGAAAATTCTGCCCATCAATTATTATACATTAGATATCGGAATGAATGTCTAATAATTAAATGATAGAATTTTTCAGTACAAACCAACTTTCCCAAAAGGGAAGAACTTTCCGAAAAACCCAATAATATAAATAATTCTCTTTGATGGAAATTAAAATAAACAATAAATGAAATTTAAAAAAGAGTCTAACATTATAAGTATAATTAAAATTAAAAAAAAAAAAAAAAAAAAAAAAACAGTTTTATCAATGATAAAAAAAAAAATTATTCTCGATTCGTGTCTTTACAACTGAGAATAGAAAACAGCTGAAGCTGATAGCGGAGAAATTACAATATAAATGATGGAAAGGTGCAGGCATTTTTATTCTGGTTAAATTGCTTTAGATAGACGGGTCTACCTTCTTTGACCGCTCCCTCCTTTTTTTTTTTTTCTTTACACAAAATACGAGGCTTTTCCCATCTCTGAGGTAGCCCTCGTGTCATGATTGCAAAACAGAATTATTCACTGTAAAATATGATTTGTTTTATATAAATAAATAGGTTGTATAATTTTTCTGGTGTGAGTGTATTATAAAATACTATTTAAAGTGTATCTTATTTTCGAATATAATTTATTAAATATTTAAGTCGGTATGCAAAGATTCGAAATATCTGGATTTCCATAGAACAACACTCCGGGATTAAGCAAATTCCATAACCTATTTCTCTTATTTATTTTTTTTTTTTTAATGTGAAATTTACACATCTATTTTAAATATACGTCACGGAGTTAAAAAAAAATAGGTGGAATAATTATAAATAATAAGTATTTATTATTTATAATTATTCCACCTATTTTATTGGTAAAAATTTGTTTATTTGTTATAATTTTGTAATAATGTAACATAATATATTTTCGAAAAAAAATCTCATGGATTGATAACAAGAGATAACTGAGATGGGTCTGTTAATATTCAGCTATATAATGAAACACTATATCGACGCAAATAAAGAGTATTTTGTGTTTCTTCAAAATCAAAGTCATTTTTTTATTATTATTATTAAATAGACAAATGCATAGTTAAAAAAAAAAAAAAAAAAAAAAAAAAAAAAAAAGCAGTTTTTATGCATTATCAACAATCGAAACAAGAAAATACTTTTCATTGCTATTTATTATTCAAAATTATTCATTGCTTATTTTATTATCATTATTTGTAGTAATATTTTTATTTCTATATAGATACATATAAATAATATTTTAATAAAATTCACTGTTTTCTCCTTGTGATAATATTACTGTTATAAAACATATTGCAAAAATAAAATCTACTTTTGTTTTACACATATAGTCAGTTATAATCCAACTGCTGGAAGTTGGATTCAACTTTTTGTTTTACAAACGGTGTCACCACACTGAAATTTGCTTTTTATCCTCTGACCCCCGTAAAAACCACATGTAATAATATGTAATTAATATAAAAATACAAAATAATTAGTATAATGATAATATTAATTATATAAATAATAATAATTTGTACGCGATAATAATGTATATTACGTGACAATAAAGTATCAATAATACATAATAGTATGAATTTATGATTCATTATTTATGTTTTCGTCACATTAATTAAAGATTTAAATTTTTCTATGAGCGTTCCAGTGTTGTATTTTAATGCTTTGTCCAAACACTCGCCATTTATAAAATTAATATTTTAAAAATGTATTCACAACTTTTAAAAAAAGTATAGAAATATTTTAAAGGGTCTGCAGTTGGGAGAGGGTTGGGGGGCTGCTTTTGGACAATGTTAATATTGTACTGCCATATATCTCTATTTACACACACACACGCACATATATATATAGAGAGAGAGAGAGAGATAGATATATTATACCGAAGACTGCACATGTGAAACAATTAAAAGTTTATTCTAAGTTTAATCTATGGAGACGACTGTGGGCGTGTCCGACCACCTATAAAACTGAATTAACTCTGCAGTTAAGGAGTTTAGAGCACAAAACTTTTAATTAAATGTAATTTTACTTAACAAACATTTATTTGTCTGAATATAGCATAATCGATTTTCTAATGCATCAATTTCATAAAGAAAAAGTATTTTATGAGTGTAGCATAGGTGTCACATATAGTTCCAAAAGAAAAAATATTGCAGTTTAGAGTTAATTTGGAATTTTTCAGTTTCAACGAATAACATGAAAACTGGCGGAGTAAAAAATATAAGAAAGAACTATTTCTGAAGAATTAAAGAACTGAAAAAACTGCATGGCAACTTCTTTTCTTGCAAACACTGCATATTTGATAGAATTTTCTAATCAGAACTTTCAATTTTAATTTTAATAAGAATAGGGCATCCAACCCGGGCTACCCGGGATAGAGAATATATGTGAAAACCATTTATTATTTTTTGTTATTGAAAAGTAATATTTTTTTTTACATTTACTATATTTTGTTAGATTGCCAACACCAAAGAAATCGCTAAAAATTTCGTTATCTACTGTAGTTTTTTTTATTATTATTATTCTGATCATTTCAGCAGTTTTAAGCGTTTATTTCAATTACATGTCCGTTAAAACTGTGTTTTATTTAAACTATTTTATTTATCCTTAATGAAGTTTAAATTTCGCTATTGAATGTTAACTGGAAACAAATGCTGAGATTTTTATATTGTTTAAAATGCAAACAGATTAATATTTTGTAATCGTCTGCTAGAGACAGATTAAAAAATAAATAAAAAAATCATGCTTGACATTTAATTTAAATGCTGTAATAAATCAGTCAATTAAGATACAGTTTTCAAACATATTGCATTTGAAAATGAATTTTTTTCCCTCAACGGTGTAAAAATTAAAAATGTACGATGTTTAGAAATTAAAAAAATTGCAGTAGCAAAAATTGCAAAACCGAAATTTCATCGTCAAGTGTTGCCATTCGCAAAATGACGTCAGCGTTACGCACGGACACGTTTGTCGTTTATAATATAGATGCCATACAAACATCACAAGTTATTTAAATTTCTCAAAATGCACCACTTTGAACCCAGATTGAAAGAAAGTAAATATTTAAAAATATTTAATACCCGTTCTTATCATGTAAATAGAATGTCTAAAATTTACTTGAAAACACTTTTAAATCCTGAATAAATAAAACAATTAGATGTCATTTATAGCTCTCATTAGTAATCTGTTGTTGGTAATTATAAACCAAAACTACAGCAAAAGTGTTACGAAGCCAACGCATTAGGCACGAAGCCCAATAAACTCTGTCTTTAAAGTTCAAATAGATATTTTTTTTGTTCTGACTGTTCACAACTCGGAAAAATACCATCTTTTACCGGATGTACGGTCGGCCAAGAAAAAGAAAAAAGAACGGAAGAAAGAAAACATTCCATACGTTTTAATCACAAAATTGTCCCAAGAAAAAACGGATGTCCATTAGAATAAAACTTAATCGTTCTTTGAATTTATATTAAAAAATGGGCTTAGGGGTCTTCTTCATACTGAAATTGTACCAATTTCTGAAAGTTCCAATAAACACACTTAATTTTGACATCATATTTTGCTTTAGAGGCAAAGTGTGCCGTAGGATGCCAAACGTTACCGAACATTATTTAATAAAACTTCCATCTAAAAGAAAAAAAAAATTTTTAATAAAATCTAATGTGTATAAATGTTAAATGTATTTAATATTTTATATATTTTGTTTAAATGATAAATATTTAATTGAAATATATCTGTAAGGGGGGGGGGGAAATATTGTAAGAAACCATTTTTTCCAGAAAAAGAAAAAACTATTTATTTTCAACCACTTCAATTTTTTTTTTTTTACCTTTCTGTATATGATAAAACATATCTGTGAATGTAAACATTTATTTTAATTCCAAGCTTTTCATTTAAAAATTACATAATATTTTGTTCCTCTATGAAAAATGTCCTTTTTTTTTTAATCCTTAACCCTTTCCGGCACAGACAAAGTCTGTTCGTAAAATGAGAAATTGCTGACTGACACCGGAATTTACAAACGACTTTCTTAGAAAATGCGAACTCCTTATTTTAAGCTTTCAATATAGAAACAAAATTGTATTGAAATATTCTTGGTGCCGAATGCAAGTTTGGAATTAAAATTAGGGGTGCCCGGAGTGGGACCACTGTGCCGGAAAGGGTTAAATAATGAAGTAATTAAGAATGAGACAAATATTACTTCTTGTACATCTCTGTTATCTTATATAAATAAAAATATATTACATACCGAGGTGCTTACCTCTTCTTCTCTGTGATTAAATAAGGCAAATATTATTAATTGTAAATGATGGGGACAAAAAATCATAGCAGTTGGCAGTTATGGCTTTATATTGATCTAGTCTGCAGACCTGCCAAGTCTCCGGCTTTTTGGATACCAGTAATTTAGTACAGAAAATGTTGTTTTATTATTTCAGAGCATTTTGCGATTTAAGAGAGCAACGTTTTCTCTAAAAAATTACTGGTGTGCATTAATCCGGAGACTTGGCAACTCTGAGTCTGTGTTGATATGTACAGGGTGATCATAAAATGAATATACATTTGAAAAATTAATAATTCACGGAATAATGTAGGTAGAGAGGTAAAAATTGACACACATGCTTCGATCGACATGGGGTTTTATTGTATCCACAAAAAAGTTCATAAAATGACCGACAGATGGAGCTCCGTGTGATAAGAAAAGCAATAATTAGCATAACAAATTATGACAAAGCAAAGACAATGTTCTTCAGAACGAATGTTCAACATGACCACCGTCATCCCGCAACAATAGCTGTAGTCGAGGGACAATGTTGTGCACAGCACTGTGCAGTATATCTGTAGTTATGGTGATAAATTGGCGTTGGATGTTGTCTTTTAGCATGCCTATTGATGTCGGTCGATCGCAGCAGATTCCCCATTTTGATAGTAGAGATTCATTAATATTGCCTTTTCTGGTAACGTCCACATGCTGTGATTGCTGGTGCATCTGATTCTCTCTCTCATTACAGCTCCTTTTATACACGATTCTCAGGCAGAGTCACTGATTTTTTGCTCTTCAGTGCCATCTGTCAACCTTTTTGTAGTATAGTTTTTCTGTTGATTGGCCGTAATCCATAGCAATATATCGGGAGAGAAGATTTTAAATGCACCTAGAGTTAGATTATGGAAGATTGCGTTCGAACAATAACCAGGCACGTGAAGAGACTAATTTAGAACTCAAAAGTGGCATTTTTCAGGATGTTTAATTGCAGTTATTAAAGGGCAATTACATGGCCCATCGGGAGTGACCCGATCAAGCACAGAGCGCCTTTTTGAGGCTACATTATCCAACGAGATCAGGAACAGAATTCATAAAAATTACTTCAAAGTCCTTGACAGCTGGTACATATTTTGGCGTGCGGTTTCCGCCAAATTCCTTTGAAGAATTACCGATTTGGCGATAATATATGCAGAGAGATACAGAAGACAGTGATGATATAAAAATAACCAAATGAGATATCTATGAAAAATTGCATCCTCAATGCATACCAACATAGGGTTGCGACAGGGCAAAAGTTAGTCTTACTGGGAACAGAAAATTATCTCAAGGATTTAGACAATACATCCGCTGATTGTAGAATCTATGAATTAATAACAGACATATCTAACGGCTACATTTTAAAGTGAAAATGCAGAAGTGCAGACATGAGAAGGAATTATTCTTTCTTCTTTATTTTTTAATTGAGAAACATTACATCTGCACGAAATAGAGTGTGGGAAGATGATTTTGAAATGAAAGCGATATCTTTAATAATAGAAAGATATATATTTAAATGCAGGGAATGGGATGCACAGACAAATTAAATTTAGAGATATAAATTTAGAATAATTAAATTAAATGCATATTGAATACGAAGAGAGGGTTAACAATTTAGAAAAGCATATATAATGGAAACTCCATTATATATATCACCCCCCGAACAAGAAAAGAAAAAAAATTGATACCATAAGGCTTGCGAACAACTTACTGTGTCTCTCTGCATTTACATACCATGTTGCAATGACCTGAACTCCAAGGAAAAATAAAATAAACATCCAATATTTTAATAATATAAGCATCACAAGTATTTGAATAATATACGCATCACAAGTATTTGAATAATATAGCATCACATATTCATGGCCATAATTTAACCTCTAAATTTCTTTATTCATATATATAGTTGCAACTTTCGATCTTTTTCATTTTTTTTATAGAGGTATATTTATTTATTTATTTCTATTCATATAAAATGGATATCCTAAAATTTATCATCTGGCGCCACACTGTTAAAAAAAATCTGAAATTCACGGGTATTTTTTTCCTGAATTTCCTTTTTTGCGACAAAAGGGTATTTTCCGTTAAAAAACAGAAATTTTCCTCATATTTCCTGAAAACAACGGAACGGACGGAGACGAAAGGGGATAATGGAGATATTCCGTTATCTTATCTGCTGCATATTTATTTTCAATGTTTAAAAAACTGATATGTTGTTGCACAGAAAAACTAAAAATTTAATAAATTAAAATTTCGAGTTTATTTTAAAAAAAAAAAAGAAAAAAAAAATAGTACTTTCGAATTAAAAAAAGTAATAATTTTCCCATTCTTTAAAAATTATTTGCAATTTATTTTTTAAAGTTATAAGAAAATATTCGCACTTAAAATATATTCTAAACAATTCTATATATTAAAATATATATATAATAGTTAAATTAAGTGAAAAAAAAATCTATTTTACTCAAAAAAGCAACATACAAAAATAATGCTTTCAAATAAAAAGAAAATAATATTTTTCTCATTCCTTTAAAATTATTCGCAATTTAGTTTTTAAAGTAATAAAAAGTACTCGCACTGAAAATATATTCTAAGCGAACACATTTAAAAAATATATAATAGTTGGAAAAAAAATCGCTTTTCTTAAACAAGCAAACATTTTTTATCGAATTTAATTCAAATATAATATTCATATTTTACATCTAACAATCAAGTTAAGAATATATATAATTCATGTTTTTATCCTGTATTAATATTACAATTTTAAAACATCAACATCATCTCATAACGAAATCTCCTCGCAATTAACTTCAAAATTACCAAGCTTTTAAACCCCAAATTATGTCTGTTCTAAGCAGCCATTTTGAGAATTTCCAAATGATCCGTCCAAACTGCTAATCTAGCAAGCGCCCGCTGGTCAAACCGGCAAGACGCTGGACTCGAGGCATTATCACCCCTGGTTCAAAACCCAATGTCGACCAAAAGCTGTTCTTGACGTATGTCAGATAGTAAATACTCCCGCAAAGTCGACAGATGGCAGCACCAAGTGAGATGTCAAGATTTTTTAAGCCGAGTTTATCTAAAACGGAAAATGTCCTTTTCTGTCAGTTCTACGAGGAATATTTCCGTGATTTCTGAGAGCGTTAACGGGAAGTTACCGCTTCTGCAAACGGCGATTTTCCTTCTTTTATTTTTCAAAACGGAAAATCTACTAACGGAACGGAAAAAGTCCGGCAACTTCGCTGCCAGTACTTTTACCGTGAATTTACGGATTTATTTTTAACAGTGCAGAAACAAAGGTAAACCTTTTTTATAATTTTTCATAAATATCAATAATGGCCATAAGAATAGAGAAGATAAAAATATAAACATTATCAATTCTTCTCAAAAACTTTTTTTTTTTTTGATGCAGTTTAAATCTTTTAATAGTGATGCAAGAAGTATAAACATGTTATAGGTATAAAGCAAAACACTAAAATACAATACAAAAGCTATAAAGTAAAAATATACATACATGTAGAAGACACTATTAAATTGTAATAAATGAATGAAAAAGTAAAACTTTTGATAAATATATAAATCAAAGTTTCTTTTCTTTAAAAGTGTAATAATATCGTGGACAAAATCTAGAGTGCAGACAGCGTAAGGTCATAATATGGATATATCTGTATATATATATAGTTTACAAAACCACTTCCTAAATGAACAATTTGATATTTTAACCTTTTGTTTAAATTTCCAAAATAACTAAATTATTAAGTTACCTAGAAGAGATTATCTTTACTGAATATTCACATTGAAAGTAAATATAAAAATTTTGAAATAATCACTAAAAAATAGTTGATATTATTTTAAAAAGAAAAATACATTTATTTTGGTTTATCTCATTTATCTATTAACTATTATTATTAACAATATCAAAAGGAATAGATAATTTAAAAAAAACCCTATGATATTTAAAATATACCCAATGAATCAATGTAACACCATTGTGAAAAATTACTATAGGTGAGTTGTTTCTACAAGTAACTAAGCAATTTTTGTAAATGTCTGAAAGAATGACTTCTGCTTAACGTGAAATGAAAGTGTGGGATGTTATGAGTGTTCGTGAAGAGAGATGTATGTGAAGAGGTTACATGTGATAAACATTTAGATTAAATAAATGTATGCTATTGAAACAAGAATCCTGACATGGGAAGCCTAAAATTCTAACAGGTAAAAATGCGTCACAAATGTTAACTGTAATACTAAGGAATAATATTATGACAAACGTGTAAAGAAAATTTCTTTGTCATTGACAAAGTGAAGGTGGCATGTATGTAGTAAAATTGAAATAAAAATAGAACGATGAAGTAGTGTATATATGCAAAGTGCAATAGAAAATAAATGTGTACAATAAAAACAAAGTGTAGAGTGAGAAAAACTTAACGGTATGTGTAGATACCCAACAATACCTATCTGTGAATAAGAATCATGAGTACAAAAAAAGTGGAAACGATGAACAAAAAAAAAAAAAAAAGAAAAAGAAAAAATTCTGATTACGAAGGAATCAGACCCCATGAGATGTAAGAAAAACTGTGAACAAAATTCTGGCTACAGGGAACCAGACCCTATGATCACATCTTCTGGCTACAGAGGAGACCAGGAACCATGAACGAAAAATTTGGTTACAAGAACCAAAACACATTGAACCAATTTTCTGGCTACAAAAGGAGCA
Organism: Maratus michaelseni; assembly: GCA_963931845.1. Taxonomy (NCBI): domain Eukaryota; kingdom Metazoa; phylum Arthropoda; class Arachnida; order Araneae; family Salticidae; genus Maratus; species Maratus michaelseni. Next base: position 255,284,354 of record OZ007597.1, on the reverse strand, counting down.
CAGAACGCAATGAACGAAATATCTGGCTACAAGAGGAGCACAGAAACCAATGAACGAATTATCTGGCTACAAGAGGAGCACAGAATCCAATGAACAAAATATCTGGCTACAAGAGGAGCACAGAATCCAATGAACAAAATATCTGGCTACAAGAGAGCACAGAATCCAATGAACAAAATGGAATGTAAAAAAAAATATATACCGTCAATATTTCTACAAGAAAAATTAAAAAGTACGTTTGATGTGATTTTATATGCAAGAATGTACCAAAAAGAAAAAAGGTGTGACGCTGACTTTTTTTTTTAAACTGAACAAAGTGATACCGACGTAAAATTAATTGTATACATATAAAATGAACCAAAAAGTTAAAGACAACTGAAGCTGTGTGTAAAGATCAAGTTAAAATTATTCCAAATGAGAAAAATTTCTTATCATTTCAGCATTTCCGATCGCTAAATAGCCAAATGAAAAGAAATGAACCATCTGTACACACAGGTGTGTAAACAAAACTAAATATTAAAATAAATGACAGAAGAAAAACTGAAAATCATTTTTTTTATGTAAGGAACGTTGAATGAAATTTACCCATGTTAATGTACGAAAATGTATCAAGAATACATAAGTTGAATCAAAGAAAACCACACGGTGGAGAACATTTACGATTGAATGTAATAAAAGGAAATAAACATGCCACAAGAATCATAATATAACCTCTTACAATTAATATTCTAATTTAGAAAAGTTTTTTTTTTTTTTTAAATTAACTAAGGATTAACAAAGGATATTGTTTCGTTGATCTTCAATATATTTATTTAGTGAAGGACAACATTGAGAAAAAGCAGTGTGAGAAGTGTCAAAATCAGTATTGTTATTTTCGTTGTTCATGACACAATTGATACATTTAGGAGGGTTTGAGCAATAAGAGTTATGTTCATCCGCACAAGTAGGGCACCTTATATTGCTATCACAAACATTCGCAATATGACCATAAGATTGACATCTAAAACAGCGTTTTACAGCTATATATTTCACTACAGGATATGAATTATTCTGAATAAATATTTCTTTAATGTCAAGTAATTTTTTTGCAATATTAGGAGAAATATCAAACATATAATTATAAGTATCAGAATTTCTAAGTTTATATTTCTTTCTAAATTGAATGGAGGATATAGATGTTTGTATGATGTCGGAGATCCCAAATAAAATATCCGGTATATTAAATTTTTCAGGCAACTGACAAATAATTATACGAACAGGTTTACGGTAGTGTTTAGTAGGTGAATTAAAGGAAATGTTTTTGGAAAGATCATGAATATCTGGAATGTTTGAGTGCTGCTTAACCACGCTTTCTTGTGAACAGACAGCATATGAGTCCTCAACAATTTTGTATTGTGTTACATCCGTTTGTGTAGACATATTGTGCAAAATTTGAGGTGACATACAGTTGTTATGAGATGTATCGTTTATAATTTTACAGTCACCTATGACTTCCTGTTTATTTTGTACATTTTGAGAATGAAGTCGTTCTAATAATTTCTTATTAACTGTAAGCAAATTTTCCTTCGCCCGTACATTTTTAGCATGTTCTAATAAAACAACTGCATTGTAATACTTCAGAAGAAAATGAAATTGATGTTGCACCAAAGTTTTAAAATCACCTAAATTTTTAGTAAAAGTGTCCTGATCTTTAATCTGTTTATAAAGACTTTCTACTTCAGAGGAAATTAATTGCGCAGCATTTTCTAATGTATCTCTAAACAAGTAAGACCATGCAATTTCGCTACCGAAATTATTTTGATCTAAAACAGGTGCAGTATTTTTAGATGCATTGGTTTGTTTAGGTGCAATTTTCTCAAAATTGGTCTTAGATTTATTTTTGCGCACCTTTTTATGAGCCATATTTATCAAAAGTTCAAAACACGCAAAATTAGAAGAGATATTGTGAGTAAACAAACCATCAAAAAAGAACTTAAGTTATATCCAGTTTCCCGAAAAATAAGAATTTAAAATATGGCAGCAAGATATAACCAAAATACACAGGTAAAATGAAAAAATATAAAATAAATGAAAAATATAGAATTCACCATGAGCAGTACTTACCTAGACACAATAACAAGATTTTTAAAGTTTAATTTCAGTTTAAAGAGTACCAGAATGTAAAATTAATATAAAAAAGTGCAAACAAAAATATTGCGTCAAAAATATTGTTAAAAAAACAAAAATTCACTGTGTCCTAATATATTTATATCTTTTTTTAACCGAATTTATTACATTCACAAGCTATAACACATGCAAAATGCATACTTTGAGTAATTTAAAAAATGCGTTATTGACAGTGTCAAAAATATTACAGCCAACCAAAAAAAAAATCTATATATTTTTAAGTTAAATGGGGAAAAAATGGGATGCATGATAGTAATCTATCTACCAAAACAATAAATGGAAAAAAACTATCAAATGCATAATATTATTTTCAGAAAACCCATGACAAAAAAGAAAAAAAAACATGCATACTTCATACAAATATATGACATGAAATATGTGGAAGGCTATTCTTCTATTATTATTATCATCTATTTTGTTTCACTGTAAAAATGTGTATCAAAGCACAGTAAAAAAATACAGTAGTATTACCACAAAAATATCTAAATTTATCTAAGCTATTTGCACAGAAAAATGATTTTTAAACTTTTCAAATCTTACCTGACATAAACACATCAACATTTATGCGTGAGAAAATAGTCTTCTTTGAATTCTCATTTAAAATGGAAAAAAAAAACAAATGAGAAAAATGTATGGAAAACATATTTAACTGGTTTTCCTTCAAAATAACAACTGCATATAAATTTATTTAAAAACACTATTTAAAATGTAGGACAAACACTCTTAGTTTGTTATTAAATACCAAATACCAAATAGTAAAAAAATATATTTTTTTAAAACTTCTATACCTTAAAATATCTGAAAAAGAAAAATCAAAATATCTGCGTGCAAAAATTTCTTAAAGTTTACATAAAAATATAATTGTCTGTAAAATGGTTAACTTTAACGGAGAAAGGTACTAGTTCATACGAATTCAGTTTTATAAAAACTATAAATCTCGACTCTATAAAAATTTTTAACTATCCTTTTTTTAATTAACTAAAAAATTGAGACAGAAAAAGAGAAGCAAAAAGGCAAAAATGCAGAATTTTAAAAGATTTCTAAATTAATTTTAAAATCTATAGTTATTTTCTCTGTTTCTGCTCATAAAACAAAAATTACCTTTAGTCTCTTTCTTTTTAAAACACAAAAAAAGAAGAAATCCATGTAAGCAAAAAAAAACGAAGTGCACTATTATTTCCACTTTTCTTTCGAAAATACGTATTTTAAAAACAATTTAGAAGTGTAAATAACGAAACGCATCCGTGCACCAGCGATAATGCTGAATAATTAATTAATCCATGTTTCCTTTTGTTCCGAAACTAACTTGCAGTTTTGAAATAAATCGCACAGCCGTAGAAACTAAGTTTTTCTGGCACTACACACAGACTCGTTTTCAATTTTTAGACGAACGATGACAGGCTACTCATTGAAAAAGGAGCGAAATAGAGAGAGTTGTAGACGAAACACATGGTCACTGGGTTCTCTAAATTAGCAGATGTGAAGGGCAAAGAACTCCGTTGCACATGACAATTAGAAGTACACTCTCCGTAGTTTTAGATTAGCATATGGAAAATTTTCTTTTTGCGGTATACAGCGGGAACATCATTTGATTTTTGGAGCTTGGATTATAAGAAGCAAAAATGTTGACTTATCAATTCGCGAGAATCGTTCTGATTTTTATTTCCTTTCACTTTTATATAAGTACTTTTGGAGTGACGAATAAAAAGAGTTTCAACTAGATCGCAACTCTTCCGGTTTTCTTGAAAGGGCGGGCAAAAATAAAATGTTTATTCCATAGCATCTGAAATACCAGTCAAGTCCACACATAGTCCACGGTATTGAAGCAAAAATTTTTTTTAAAAAAAAGAACAGTCAACTACGATAGGTCAGCCTTTTGAGTCAGATTTGGGTCCGTTTGGGTCACTCCCAGCCACAGAGTCTCTTATGCTCTTCATGGACACGGATACCAAGATCTGTAGTATAGTTTTTCTGTTGATTGGCCGTAATCCATAGCAATATATCGGGAGAGAAGATTTTAAATGCACCTAGAGTTAGATTATGGAAGATTGCGTTCGAACAATAACCAGGCACGTGAAGAGACTAATTTAGGAGAACTCAAAAGTGGCATTTTTCAGGATGTTTAATGGCAGTTATTAAAGGGAAATTACATGGCCCATCGGGAGTGACCCGACCAAGCACAGAGCGCCTTTTTGAGGCTACATTATCCAACGAGATCAGGAACAGAATTCATAAAAATTACTTCAAAGTCCTTGACAGCTGGTACATATTTTGGCGTGCGGTTTCCGTCAAATTCCTTTGAAGAATTACCGATTTGGCGATAATATATGCAGAGAGATACAGAAGACAGTGATGATATAAAAATAACCAAATGAGATATCTATGAAAAATTGCATCCTCAATGCATACCAACATAGGGTTGCGACAGGGCAAAAGTTAGTCTTACTGGGAACAGAAAATTATCTCAAGGATTTAGACAATACATCCGCTGATTGTAGAATCTATGAATTAATAACAGACATATCTAACGGCTACATTTTAAAGTGAAAATGCAGAAGTGCAGACATGAGAAGGAATTATTCTTTCTTCTTTATTTTTTAATTGAAAAACATTACATCTGCACGAAATAGAGTGTGGGAAGATGATTTTGAAATGAAAGCGATATCTTTAATAATAGAAAGATATATATTTAAATGCAGGGAATGGGATGCACAGACAAATTAAATTTAGAGATATAAATTTAGAATAATTAAATTAAATGCATATTGAATACGAAGAGAGGGTTAACAATTTAGAAAAGCATATATAATGGAAACTCCATTATACTTTTTTTTAACCTTTTTTTTGTGTGATTACAATAAAACCCCATGTCATTCCAAGCATGTGTGTCAATTTTTAGCTCTGTACCTACATTATACCGTGAATTATTAATTTTTCAAATGTATACTCAATTTCTAATCACCCTGTACGTTGATTGTTTTTGTGAAGATTAAAGAACTTTTAAGAATAAAGTTCTTTTAAGATCAAAGATTGCTTTTTTAGGCAATCAAAATAAAACTATAAAACATGTTCATTTCATTTTTAAATAACTATTTACATTAATGTTTCAACTGTATCTGATTTCGCTGAAAGAAAAAAAAATCGCAGTTGCAAATTAATAGTATAAATAAAGTAATAGTATTTAGACGGTATTAATTACTGAATATTAACTCGAAATTATGTAATTAAAATGTGAAATATTTTCTTGATTAAATATATATATATATATATATATATCTAAATCCGTTTTGTTTAAAATAAAATTATGAATGTTTTTCATATACTGTAAAATTTAAAATGAAAATTAATTTTGAAAGTTTGAAAAATATTTTGTTTGAAAATTAATCTTATCATTAGTCATAAAAATTAAATGTTTAATATCAAGATTCCCTAATAAAAAAAATGTTACTGGCGAATTATTCTTTCCTACATTTTAATTTTTAATTAACTATTTATAGTAATGTTTGAACTGTATTTGATTGCAATGAAAGAGCAAAATTTTGCAATTGAAGATAAGCGTTATAAATAAAACAATAGAATTATTTAAAAGGCATCAATTACTGAATATAAACTCGAAATTATGTGATTAAAATGTAAAATGATGACGAAATAGTTATTATAATTCATGTTGTTTTAAATAAAACTATGACTGTTTCCCATCTTTTATAAAGTTTTAAATGAAAAAAAAAAAATTTTAGAATTGAATTTTATTATTCTTATTACTATTATTTATAAAAATGAAAATTCTAAATTCAAGGTTCCTAGTAAAAAAATTACTGGTGAAACTCTTTCTCCTGATCACCTACTTTCACTGCCATATTTAATGTGTGGTAAGGGCTGTCCCTTGGAGGAGGTACTGCCCCTCCACACTAAGCTTTATAAATAACAGAATGGAGAGCCACAGGTACTTTTCAAACTATGAACTGTGCCTTAGTTGAAGATGCTTAGACTTTTCCAACTAATGCGAAAATTGTGTTTTCAAATGTGCTATGGGTTTTCCAAATGTTTTTTTAGGTATCATTTTTTTACATTGTTAAACGGGAAAGTTTTGTTACAGTTTTCTGAATATGTTAGAAAATGTTTCATAATATATGCTTGGCACATGATTTTTCTTTATTGTGTTAAGTTTAGATGCATTTTTTCAAACTTTTCGGCATACTTTAAATCAGTTTTGGTTATTTTTACACTTTTTTTTTTTTCAATGAGCAATGATAAGTTGTTCATATTTCTTATTGATCTTACAATAAATTTGATTTTTAACCAAAATGAAAGTGAATAATTGTGATGAAATTAATTAAAATTTCTAGGATTTTTTTAACTAAAAAATATAATTCAAGGGAAATTGTAGCATCTTCGTCATATTTTAAAAAAGAAAATCGAATTTGAAAATATCTGCCGCCCACTAATCTATGGGAGGAAATTGTGTTTTGCAATAATATTTCAACCTAAATTCTAAGACACTGCATTTATAGGCGGACCGCTGCATTCAATGTAACAGAAAAAAAGATTTAGCTCTCCATTCTATTGTGGAGCCTAGCTTATCAAAGAAGTTATAATACCTAACAACCCAGTTATAACTATAAGGCCTTTTAATGATACATCGAAGTTGTTCGGTACAGTGACCTGTCCTGTCCTACACACGACACCGCAGCTCGTGCGTGATTCTTTTGTTTCACAAAATTCAAAGGCTTCTCCCATCTCTGGGGCAGCCTTCGTAACTGGAACTACACCATGAAATAAAAGCAACTGTGAACTTGAACTTGTGATAGGTTCAATGGGCTTCTAATGCTGCGTTTACACTATATGGTCTTTCAGGTCTGTTGGGTCTTTCTGCTCCAAGAGTAGAAAAAATTGCGTTTACACTATGGCATAAGAATTTGGCGTAAGGAGAAGAAACTTATTTTTGCGCATGCGTGAGTTTTGCAGCTTGGATGGAGGGGGAGGGGTAGTGTTTGTTTGTTTACATTCGCAATGAAATGAACATGCAAATATTTTGTGGGTTAATGCCTGTGCTAATTTATTTTTTACTTAAAAAACGGAAGGCAGATAATATAAAAGTGATTTTTTTTTAACGTGCTTCTTTCGTTATTATTATTAAAGGTTTGGGAAATACACAGGGGATATAGATACAAGAGATATTGTTGTATTGGGCTAAGAAAGGCTCAGTGAGCAGCCAATTTCATATTAAATATAGCCATATACAGTGCATGCAGAAGCCCTATTCCGTATCTGTACTGGGTCTCACAATTTCTGTGCACATTTTATTTTCCCTGGTAAAAATAAAAATATATGGAGATCAGTTTGTTGCAAAATAATACTGACAAAAGTAATTAAATAAGGTTTAATTTATTATACAAAATAAGAAAATTCCCATCAAGATTTAAATAAAAAATATGAACTAAAAGAAAAAATCATTCTAATCAGTATTAGCACTAACTTAGCATAGACATACATTTACAGAAATGTATGTCTACATGTAAATAAAATGTCTATTACATTACATGTAAATTTATAGAAATAAAGCATTTTATATGCACATGTGCCCACAATGGGAGCAAGGCAATTGCTGTTATCTGAATTTTCAAATATTATAAACTAAAGTTTATTTTTCTCTGATAATTTTCAAAAAAAGAAATAATAATAATGTCAAATAATTAATCACTAAGACAAAAAGAAACATTTTTTATTTATTTTTTTTTTTTTTGGCTGAAGGGCTCTGATCACCCTTTTCCTCAAAACAAAATTTAGTTTTGTTTTTCTTTCTAAATTTAAGTGTTCAAAAAGGATCTTAAATGGTGGGTTCAGCTCCCCCCCCCCCCCGATAAAAAATTAATTGAACATAAAGACAGTTCTTCATTTATAAAATGTCAATAGCAGCTTATTTTTGGTTTCTTAATTATAATATGTTTGAACTGCTTTCTAGTTTTATAAGTGATAATGCAGATTTTCTTTGATGCTAACAGAAAAATATACCATTTTCCTAACAATATTGAAAAAAAGAAAATGAAACCAAATGACATGACATTTAGTGGAATTCCATTTCTCATGGCTTGAAAATAAAGTTTCTACTTTATAGATAATGCACGTTAATTTCAAAAGGGGAAGTTTCCTCTTCTGATGATAAAACATTATTTTTAAATGGGAACTTGCATTTTCATTCAGGAAAATTAAATCCTCAATGATTACATAGAAATGCCATTTTCTAGATGCTTTTAGTCGTGACATCAATCCAGTACCTGATTTACAGCAGGTCATTCGAGGCACAGTTCCAGGGCCCCCCAAATGCTACTGAAGATTTTTCAATGACTGGTCAAAATCTGGAAGTTTTCACGATAAAAACACAAAATTAATATGGAAAAACCTGTTTATTTTTTTCATTTAAAAATAACTACTTCACTTGCGCAAAAACACTCGCTCGCTAATATTAATTCTATGGGAAATTTTTTTTTATATATATCTTGCTTGCATTTCATTATTTAAAAAAAAAAAAAAATCCATTGGATAGTTGAGGTCAATCAATGCAAAGGCCATTTTTTACTTTTTCGGTTTTGTTAACAGGTTTTTTTATTAAGATACTTTCACTTTCAGAACCGATTTTGAAAAATCATTAGCAAGATAGAACACTAAAGATTGATTATGAAGCTGTTATAAAAACTTTTATTGCTAAAAAATTAAGAAGAAAATGTATAAAAAAAGGTACTTCTCTATTATCCCGTCGACCACTTTTCATAACAAAAAACTATCGCCAACTCTAAGATTAAACGCCAAAAATGCAGTCCCATTTACTTGATGTCAGAAGCATTATACGTGTTTGTTATGTCATCAAGTGGTTTTTTATTTGACATTTGCATGTATTATTCATTATGTTTTACTGACTTATTAGTTATTTCATTAATTAAAATAACAATTGTGCCCGTAAATTCTTATATTTTACTTATTTTGATATTCCAATGACAACGTTCTTCCGTTTCTTTGGCGATAGTTTTTTATTATGAAAAGTGGTCGACGGTATAATAGAGAAGTACCCAAAAAAATTATTAAATATCACTAAATCATTTAAGTCAGTATCTTAATAATTACTGCTATTAGTGATACATATTTTTTTTACTCAAAACCACTGTAAGCACCGGTGCAAGCCCCCCCCCCTTCCCAAAGCATCTGTGCCCAGGTACTCCCAAACTTGTAAATCGGTCCCTGCATCAGTCAGAAACTTTTGTGTGAAAAGAGGGGGATTTCAGTGTTAAAATCAACTTCCAGAGCATTTGAAAAACTGACAAAATGCATAGAAAACCCCTTGTGTTAAAAAAAATTAATGTGATGTGTAAAAGCCAAAGTAAAGGAAAGCATGAGCAGCATAAAATGTTTACCATTCAAGACTTTATTATAGGATTCTACACAAAATTAATGAAATAAAAAGTTAAGAGCAATAGCAGTAAAGTAGTACATATTTCATTGCTATTGCTTTTTTTTTCCCCTCTGAAAATGCTGTGTTTTAAAACACATACATGCTAAATATATTGTGATTGATTGTGATTTTCGTTACGGCAGTTTTTACGTGTCATGTATTGTTATCAACAAAATTGTTTATTTTATCAGTAACAATGGTTCAGAACCCCTCCCAGATGAGAATCCTGGTTGCGCCATTGGTATAAGGATCATACAAATAAACACTTTCCAACACTAACAGAATATTATTAATAAATTTTGTTTTTATGAAATACGATATCTAAATGAACAATTTAAAAGCATATAACTCAGTAAAAATCTATTTTCAACAATTGTTGTCTGTCCATATAGTCTGTAATGTGTGCAAATTCTTTCATGCAGCACTGTATATAGAATTTATACACACCCAGGGCCAGTGCAACGCTGTGTGGGGCCCTGACAAAGCAGTTAATGGGGCCCAACGCATACTGCAATACTGTATTAATGAAATTTATTTTTAAATTGTATATTTCATAGTATAATATGAAATGTATGAAAAATAGTATAATTATTTATTAAATGTTAATTTGATTTAAGAATGAAATTAATTTAAAAAATACTAATCAAAATATGTAATTAAAATCATTGAACACATAAATTAAATAACAATTAATTTAAAAATAATATATTTAATAATTATGTTCTAAAATTTTCCTCTTTCATCCGAATACATATGTAGGGGCACTAGGAAACTTTATTCCTGGGCCCCAAGTTTATTCTCTGCACCTTAGCATATGTGTTTCAAAATATTGCCCCCCCCCCTTTTTTTTCCTTCTAAGAACGTCCGTGTTTACAAGCTCAAAATATTCATCTTATGAATTAATTGTCATTACATTTTGTTATTACTGTTAAAGGAAATTATTATTTTTTACGATAAAATAAAACAATGTAAATCTAACAAATCACTAATTTATTAGTTTAATTCCTGAGGCTTTTAAGCATTTTAATTATTTAAGTAATTCTGCTTCCAGTGAAAAATACCGCTGACAAACATCCTTATTTCTTTTTGTTTAATTCATGGAACAAAAATATTAAATCTGGCTTTTAATCTCATGAAGGTGTTTATTTAAGCAAATAGTAATCCGCTGAATTTTAAATTAATGTAGTCATTATTCTAGATATGGTTATCATATCACTTCATCATACATTTTTTAGGTGTGCTGTGCTGTTACAATCTTCTTTTTCATCCAGTTTTCTTGATAAAATAAAAATATATATCAACGTAACATATCTGACGCTTTTAAGCATATTGGTATTAGTTTTAATGCTAATAATGACAGAAAAGTTTTAGGAAAACATGGCAATTCTTTATTGATTTAACAAACTAGCAATTGTACCCAAACATGCTTCAGCATATTATGGTGAAACTCCAATTGTATGCTGAAAATAATATCACTTTCACTACAAATAATAAAATACAGTGCTTGCATTAAAAGAGGTATTTATTGAATAATCTAATAAATAGACCGAAAAGGCCAATTTAGAATTATTCAAACATAATCTCTTACGTATCGCATTTCAACATTATGCACTCTTTTGTTTCCTGAACACTCCCAACCCTAATTAAGACACATACATTTGCAGTCATTCTGCCCATGATCAACTATTTGTTTCTAATTTGTGGCTCATTGTCAACTATTTGTTTTCAAGCTATCTTCCATTTTAAGTATTTGATTTATAATTATATATATATATATATATATATATATATATATATATATATATATATATATATATATAAATGAGATAAAAAACCGACTCTGGAATGAAGAAAACCCTTCATGTTTGAAGAATGAATAAAAATCTTTATTATTTTTTTTAAAGACTAATTTAAAAATAATGGCTTTATAAAACAAACTTCTACTGATAATTCAAGTTTATTTTTGACTTGAATGGATTCATAATGATATTAAATAAGTAACATATCATGAAACATTAAAAAGTGAAAATTTTTGATTTTTTAAAATTATGATATAGACTTTCTTTTAAAGAAATACTTTTAAAAATTGCATTTATTTTAATTCCAAATGTTTATTTAATTTTTTAAGAGAATTTTTAAAATATTGTTTTAATATTTTCCTTGTTTATTAAAAAGGTATTGTTATGAAGCATTATATACATATTAAAATAAAATAAAGACTTCAATAGTAAAATTTAAATAAACTCTCTTTGTAACTCTTTTTTTAATTAAAAAATGGTTTGAGGATTTTCTTATTTAATATACATTCTGTTATTTAAACAACACAAGTAGATACATGAAAAGATCATTTATAATAAAATTATAGTGAAATGATAACAGAAATTTTTTATTAAATTTCCTTTATTTGAAAATACAAGTTACAGAAATAAAACAACAAAATATTGCTCTATATAATAAATATTATCACATAACAAATTTATTACTGAATATAATGATATACTACATATCAGAAGTAAAATACATAGATAACAGTCTGGACGTTAATGATGATGGCACGATACTTTACAGAAACAGGTATGTATTTTAATCTAATGGGAGAAACAAGTTATTAATAATTTTCAGTTATTATAATTTAAAAATGATAAATAATAACATCAAAGCCAAGCACTGGCATGCTTTTTTTTTTCTAAAAAGAAAGAAAAAAAATGGAAATTTCAGTTTATTATTAAAATAAATACATAAATTAATCAGCGAGATGAAAATAAATGTTTCATTCAAACTGCTAAGAATATCCTTGGATTTGAAGATATCAGAAATACAAGTGGTTTTAACTCCAGTTCCAATAAAAAGAAAAAAAATATTACTATATTTTATTTATAGTGCAGTATAGCAATGTATGTTATATGAAGATTTTTGTACACACCACATATTAAGCTAAAAGGCAACTTAAAATTCACTCGCAGCAATTACCAACCGTAAACGACAATGAATATTTTTCTTTGCGTAGCCCTGTATATGAACTTATTTATATTCCACAAACTTCTATTAGTCTACTAAATATAGTTCAACAGGAAAATGCATAACAAAATTAAAAACTACCCTTAAGCAATTCACTCCCATAGTCTGTAATACTGACGGATTCCCTTGTGTAGCTCTGTATATGAACAACCGAGTTTATAAACACACAAGTACTATGAAAAAATTTAGTTAAACTTAAAAACGCAAACCAAAGTTGAAAATGCACCTATCACACAGACTGTAAATATCACATATGTACTGTAACCGATATCTTTTGTGTGTCCCTATAAGTAAACGCAATGCACACCACAATTTCAAGAGCACCTCAGTAATGAATATAATTTTTATTATGTCTGAAATAGTAACTTAAAAAAAAACACATTTCTTGTTATCAAATAAATTTATTAAGAAGTGGGGTTACTGCACAATCTTTATTTTTTCCCCAGATTGGGGGCATAAAAAATAGAGCTATATCTGAACAAGCAATTTTATAGGAAGCTACTACAGTATTATCTTTATTTTTTACAGAAAAAATGTGAAAATGCTACTTTCAAGGTTCCATATGTCTATAAAATGACATGTTTAAAGGAAATCCAATGTTAAATATCTTCTTTAAAAAAGAAAACTATTATTATTATTCTAGTATACATGAAAGATAACAAAACATTTAAAGCAATCTTTTGATGAATAGGTATGGCTAATATGACACATAATGCAATAAATAAATAAAAAATCAGAATATTTATCCTCAGTGTTGAATTTAGACATTTTTCTCCGGGAGGAATTTCTGTGGCTCCAAAGGGACATTATAGAGTTCTGGAGGTGAAATTGTACTTTTTGACCATTAAAAGCATAAAATCTCAAATCTTTCAGGGGGTGGGGGGGGGGGAGAAAGAATTGAAGGGCCATCCCTTGATTTCAACACTGCTTGCTCTCCCGTTCCCTGAATATTCAATTTAAAAAAATGTTAAACTTATATCGGAAAACATACAAAAACACATTTGCATTTATTATCTCAAAACATTCACTGCTGTAGTTTTGGGATGGTCAATAGCAATGCACACCTGACAATGTTTAAATTTCAGTTTTCAAAAATTGCATTTTTGTTGATATCACTTGGAGTAAATAAAGTAATTTGAGTAAAATAAATTATGAAGAATAATAATTAAATTTCAGTTTTAAGAATTAATTTTGAGCTGCCTGTATTAAAGCAAAACAAATTAAATGTTTAATTGCTTTACATAATTTGTAAACTTATTTTTTCATGGATTTAGGGAGAAAGTAAATTAACAATTTAATTAATAAAGAGAATTATGAAAACAAACTAGTACATAACAATATAGTTAGTTGTTTTTTGAATTCTAGAATAAGAAAAAATAATTATTAATGCAAAGTGCATAAAATTTTCAATTATTAAATTCTTCATCTACAAAACACATGTACTTCGCTAGATTTTCTATCATTGGTAACAAAATTTGATTTAAAAACTAGATACTAATGAATATTTCATAATATTTATTTTTTTAAATATAACCTAATGATGTTCCATCAAATCTGTCAAAATATATTATCTTCAATATTTAGTTAAACTAACATAAATAATTACTCTCACTTCAAAGAACTGTAAGTAAACAAACCAAATTATAACCTTGATAATATTGTTAAAATACATTTTGGATCATTTCAACATTAATAAATTATTATATATGCAGCTCAATAATTATTAAGCATAGCAAATTATAACCTTCATAATATCGTTAAAATATATTTTAGATCATTTCAACATTAATAAACATTAAATAAATTATTATATATGCAGCTTAATAATTATTAAGCACAGCAAATTATAACATTGATAGCATCATAGATAATACATTTTAGATTATTTCAATATTAATAATATTAATTCAAATAAATTATATATTCAACTTATCTGATAAGTTACTTTAGTTTTTGTTGAATTTGATTTTTTTTTTTTTTTAGTCTGAATGATTCTTTCTGAAATATCAGATTCCTTGAAGGGAGGGGCGAGGGGTAACTGCTATCCTCTAGCATAACACTTATACATTTAGTGTTTACGTAAAACACAAGTGATTACGCAAGTTTATATAAAATATAACTTACACACTTGCATAAAACTACACAAATTAATTAACTACAAGTTGTGTTTTTAGATTGATCATTTAACAGCATTTTATAAATTAAAAAGCTAATAGCAAATAAACCTTCAGTTAAAAAATTAAAGGAATTAAATTATGAAAATCAATTTTTGTATTGAGAATGGACATAGCTTTAACTGATTCTCTCTGATACAGATTGATTTGCTGGAAAAATAACTTTATATGAAACAACATTAATAAATACACAACAATGTAATTTTGAGAAAATGACTTACTTACAAGCATCATACTTACAAATATTACTGAAGATTCATGCCTTCAAAAATAATCATGCAAAATACCTGTTGAAAAGATCACCATTTATAAATGCGTAAGTGAGATCAACATGTAGTAATTGACAGGTATTCGCATAGATATTGAGAAAAGTAGTGTTCGATTAAAAGCAATCTGTAATTTAAAGAAAAGATTATAATAATCATAATAAACTGATAAAAACAACAAGTATTTTTATTTTTATGTTAGCCAGATACTAGTGATATATATATATATATATATATATATATATGTTAAAAGGGCACCAGTGATATATATACATGCATATCTATCACTGGTGCCCAGCTAACATAAAAGTACCAAACAACATAAACAATGTAAAATATATTTAAAAATCCTTCTTTATTATGTAACAAACTCAATATACATTGAAAAACTACATATAAGTCAATTACAGTCAATCATACAAGTTAATATACTTTATTGATGGACATTATATTTACCGCAGTTCCTGCTTGACAAATTTGGAAGCAAAAATAGCACAAGTCCAAGGCCCGAATTCAAATTTCTTGCAGAAGATCACAAAGGATAGCGACTTACTAAACTGTAAAACTACACATGAGTGATCTCCTGAGAGCAATAAAATATACATTTCCTGGCACCAGACAATCTCCCTTGCACCGTTCATAGATTTTGAAAGTTTTAAAACTTTTTCTGAAAAAAAATTATGAAGTTTTCCAACTGAAACCATTCTTTGTTGTGAAAGGGGGGGGGGGGGGGGGGTTACAAAAATTCATGTAATGTACTACAGATTAATTATTAAAGAAAATTTCAAAAAATAAACATGTAATAAAACTTTAATAATAAGGAATGGTTTAATAATTAGCAATAATAAGTAAATGTAAAAACTGTTTACTTAAAAACATGTTTGTTAATTTTAACAAAAGTTAAATTTTATATTTGTGTAGTTACCATATTAGATTAGGTTTTTTTTTTTTTTTTTTTTTTTTTTTTTTGTTGGGGAGAGGGCTAAGAAACTAAATACAATCTAAAATTTCTGCAATATTTTAGATATATATTAGGATGGATTCATTGAAAAAATTAACACATTTAAAACTGATGAATAACAATGCAAATCAATGATCAGTCAATTATATGACAGTAACAGAGAAAACTGAGAAGTTAATTAAAAATGAATTATATGGCTAAAAATTTATTGGTACCAGTTTTAAGATAAAGTTAAAAATTGCCAGTAACAATATTAAATAAATACCTGAAATAAATCAAAGTATTTCCTCACAAAAAAAGACATTACTGTACATTATGCATTACGATCGTACTATTCTAATTTTTATTCATATACTGTCCAATTTGTTTTTTTTAATTCATGCCTATGAAATAAGGTGAGTTTTGAAATAAGTAACGTAACTAACAATTAACAAATGAACTGGTAGCATAGTATATAAATACCGGAAGATAGTACTTAAAGAATTTATGAATACATAGCTTTATAAAGAGTTTGGTAATATAAAAAGTAACATAGCGAACAAATGAATTTTAGTAGCGTAGTACGTAAATACATGAAGATAGTAATTTACGAATACATAAAAGAAACTTCTACAGTTATGAAGCAATGTAGAGAAACATTAAAAATATCTGAAAAATATTACATACCTTTGGTTTGTAAATCCCTTTTTTATTTTAAATCTTCTTCAAAATATTCATCTGTCGTCTGCTTCATCAAACTTCGTCCATTTTTTAAAATGGCGGAATAAACAATTATGAAGCACGCTGATTGGTTAGGTCTTATATTTTCACGCCTGAAACGCCAACGCTTAGACCACGCCACGCAGACCACAGAGACCTTCTTAAACCCTCTTATACCTGGACCTGACAGACCACGCAGACCTGATAGGCCTGATAAGCCATAGTATAAACGCAGCATAAGGATGCAAAGCCCTGGAAATTTTCCGGGAGTTTTCGGACGTCAAAACCTATGAGAAGTAGCTATTCGTCCGTCAGCAGTGGGTGAGACAAGGAAGGAATCACTCACGTGTAACAAAGTTTCATGTTCCCGAAAATTTGATTAACACGTTCGCTGTCAAAGCTGATATAGTGCATCTGTTCACAGATGCCAAGTCGTATCTCCGATATTATGCTTTTAAATTGTTGTCTGTGGTTTTATTATTTAAATATAGATATAACAGATTACTTTTAGCAAAAAACAATTGTACGTAATCATACATAATTTTGTTTCAATATACCTATTAAAATTTCAACGTAATGTAAAACAAATAACTTTTATTCATAGAATTCTCCAAACAATATCGTGAAAAGATAAGTTTTTCTAAACATTTAGTTATTGTATCTAGGTTTCGAGAAATAAATGATCCATTTCAGTACGCCAAGTGTATTATTTAGTCTCTTTCTGTGTACCAAACACCTAATCAATGCATGTGTTTTCTATGGCAATACTCATAATCGGCGATTTAGATAAGGATATCCATAACGAGTTATCTCGTAGCTGGCAAGGAAACCCAGTTTACCAACTACGAGTATTCTCGTAGTTGGCAGCGAACGTGTTAAAATAACAAATTTGTTATCTATGCTCAACCACTGTCAGAAATATTTAAAAGTCACGTTTCCCACGTTTTCATGAAAAGATATTGCAGCATATGCTATATATGTGTATTGAATGACTATGAACAAAAAACAAAATGCTATTTTTCTGTATATTGGGATTAGCCATTAGTTTAAGAAACTTTTGATTCGAAAATGATTGGTTCATTAAAGTGGTACGTAGTGAAGGATTGTAACAAGAAACAAAAATAAATTCTCCTTTTAGAAATTTTTAGATTATCAATAATGCAGCAACTAACATATAACGATCCAAATTGTATAATAAAAAAAAGTGTCCAGTTAAATTGATGGCACACTAATTATATATTATACTCGTATTTCAAAGAATAATGCTCCTCGAAAAATAAAGAAATCGACAATAAGTTAAAGTAGGGATTAGCCCTCCCTTTCGCCTTTTATAATTAACCAATGAACCCCCAAAACTAATCAGGAAAGCGCCTTATCACAATGGACCTATATACAAAATTTGAAGCAAATCGGATAAATCTGCATGAAAAAACCATTTTTTCTAAATTAAAGGAGGGGGAATAGTCCAAGGTTCCCCCCTTTATACCTAACCAATGAACCCCCAAAACTAATCAGGGAAGCGCCTTATCACAATGAACCTATATACAAATTTTGAAGCAAGTCGGTTTATTTTGCATAAAAACCCATTTATTTAAAATAAGGGCGTGATTAGCCTCTATTCTCCCCCTTTTCACTTAACTAATGAACCCCCAAAATTAATCAGGGAAGCACTTTATCACAATAAACCTATAAACAAAATTTGTAGCTAAACGGATATTTCTTTCAAGAGTTATCTCGTTACGTACATACATACATACATACGTAAATACATACGTACATACAGAACCGGCGAGATCATTAGTTCTCAGGCTTTGATAGCCTGTGAACTAAAAATGTATTAATAAATTATTAATGAGATTTTTTTTCTGTTACACGCGTGATAGAGAATGTTTTATAACTGGTTCATAGTGCTCAGACTTTGTGTTTTTTCGTAAGAAACATACCAAAATTAGATGCACTTCTCAGTTTACTACAGTGACTGATTTATGGAATACATTTGAAGCAATAAAGCCATTGAAAAGCAAAATAGTTAGATGTCGAAAATGATGCATAGCATCAAATAAAACTTTGTAATGTACCAATTCATACAAAAATTAATTTTTTTGTTATACCCTGTGAGTGTTATGCAAAATGCTATTTATGATAACAAAAATTTAAATGAGTTTTCGCTATATTATGATTATTTAAATATAATCAATCACAGAGAAATTGTTGTAATATACCAACTCGAATACACGTACCATAGGTTCACCAGGAAATTTTAATTAAGAATCCAATTTGTTGTCGAAATTTTAATGAAGAACTCGGTTGGGAATTTATCTGTTCTATAACTAAGCATTACAGACTGAAATCTCTATTAGAAACTGATGGATTACAAGATATAACTTCACCTGCTCTCATTTTAGTATAGGTGGTTAAATTTAAAAAAAAAAAATCTTTTGCTCGTGTCTATGTTCTAAAATTATATATCACATAATTTTATAAATATAAAGGCCGGTAGATCTCGATTTATGAAATTGAACCCCTGGGGAGCAATTATTTGCTTTTTTAAAAGACAACCTATGCCTTATAGAGTAAATACCACTGTTTAAATTATCTGCCTATTTTATGACATATTTTTAAATTCATTTTTGCTCTTAAACGCATAAAAGTGAAAGGTCTAGTATTCAGAAACTTTGTAATCGAAAGACGCTTTCCTTTTCTTTTCTTTTTTTTTTTTTTTTTAAGATCGAAGATCTTTCAGAAAATACTGTCAAAATCGGCGTTTTGAGCCGAATTCCCGATTCAAAAGCACGAGAAGAGAGAAAAACGTGTCGTCACGTGACACGAATTGATTATAATTCTATAGGTAATTTATTTATTAAAAAATGAAAAGCTCAATTCAATTCCAAATCGTTTCAATGGTCAGTCCTATCTTTGCGTTTTAAAAAAAGTCAGAAAATGTGTCAAAAATTTTCGCGTTTTTGAGCAGGTCATTTGAGAACCACCTTAAAAACTCACCATCCCACAAAATTTTATTTTAAAGTTCCTGACCTATCCCGAAATATCTTTCTCCCCTAAGGATGGCGAGGGAAATGTCAAATTTTTAATTAAGAATCCGTTTGCACGGGTCTATGTTCTGAAATTCCCAATAACAAACAAATTCTTCTATAAAGACCTGATAGATTCACTAGTGTAGTTTGAATTTTGTAGTTTTGTGTCCCGTGGTATGTAAAAGGTTAAACTTTTAAAGGGTAACCCCTTTACTCATGCCTGTTATAAAAATTAACCATCCCACAATCTTTCATTTTCAAGGTCTGATAGATCTCGAGATATGATTTTGCTTTCCTCGGGGGAAAGCGGGGGTTTCAAAAAGCTTCTAATAGAGCGACAATGTAAAAAAAAAAAAAAAAAAGAGAGAGAGAAAATCCGTCGGTGCTAAAAAATATCGTAGCGATTTATCCAAATTGGACATCAATACATCAATTATTTTAACTTGCATATTTACATTTTGCTCTGAGGAGAACTTTGGTATGTAACATGATATATATACATATATGAATTTTAAAATTCATTCGAAATTCGCTTACATCATAAAGTTTGATGGATTGATGTACGCATAAATTATTCATATTTTCAGCATAAATGGATTCTAATTAATGAAACATTATATTAAAATATTAAACGAATTGGTGTGATACAATAAAGTAAAAAAAAAATCTTAATAACACCATAATTTAAAAAAAAATACGCTAGGTCTTTCAAAAGAATTTTGTAGTGTTTTTTTTTTTTTTTTTTTTGTTTTTCAGACTAAAAAAACCATGCTTCCAAGATGTCTTGCTCTTTTCTTCAAAGTTGCTTTTTTGAGCCTGAACAAGAAATACAAAGTTCTTTCAAAATCCCTAGCGCATATATTAATTTTATTGTTTTATTAAGAAGTTTTTTTCTGTTTCTTCAGTTTTTTTATCTATTCACAACTGGTTTAACTGGTTTAATCTTTAAAAGTCAAATGTGTCTCTATAACTTCCATATCCTTCTTTTACAGAAAATTATCCGTGGACGTCCTGCCCACAATTTTAGAGGAAGACGAAAATTTTTGCGAATCCGATGAAGAACCAATGGAGCCACAAACATCGTGTCTCATTGAAAAACAAGCGCTTTTAACGGATTCATCACGTTTATTGGAACCAACAGCGGTAAATGAAGAAGCTTCTGATGCATCAAAGCAGGTGGATGTAATTCCCACAAATTATGAAGAAAGTGTACGTTTTTGTGAAAGCGATGAAGAAAGCGTGGATCCGCCAACATCGAGTTCCACCGAACAACAGCAATTTTTGAATGATTCTCCAGGTGTATTCGAACCATCATCGGAAAACGAAGAAGCTTCTGAAACATCGAAGCAGGTAAATACATTATCCTAAAACCTCCCATTTTCACAAAACCATGTAGATTATACTAGAAACCCATAATTTCTCAGAGTATATACATGTCCAGGCGTATATAGTCAAGCTTTGGAAAGTCATAATTTGAGCAAAGAAGCTTAATCTCAGACTGTAACACTTTGGTGTGTTATTATTCTAATAAATGAAGCTACTCTCCTGCTTGTACGATTAATCAAAAAGACACGTTTATGTTAAGTCTAATTGTTTTTCTTCCTTGTTGTGCCCTTTTTCTGTGGTGCAAGCATTTATCAAGAAATCTCATCAATAGGGTAAAAAAAAATGTCAATTAAAAAATTTTAATAGTTAATCCATACTCTATGGATATTGCATTTCGAAATTCGTTCCGAACTAACAGTTTGTTTTTATTCTGGAAGAAAGTTCCCAAAGTTACAATAATTGGGAGGAGGGGGGGGTCAGAAATGAGCTTGATCTATCCCTGTCTCTTAAAGTCCTTCTTCCAATTGAGCATACCTGGATCATGGAATAATGAGACCTCATATTCACTTTTTTATCTTTGTAACTTTTATTTTTTTTTAAATTAATATGAGCTTTCTGACTGAAAAAAAATTTATATATCTACAAAATCAGCAATAAACAGGTCTCTCATTTCAAGTAGAAAATACCTTATAACTTTTCAATGCTTCAGTTGCGATCATACTTTGTATATTGGTTTATATTTTTCTAGTTGTGTTCTATTACTCTTTAAATTTCTTACGAAAAGTTTCAAATCGAATATTTATTAGTAAGAAGAAATGTTTTAAAGAATCTACACCACTTTAAAGAATGAATTCTAGTTTAAATAGAGTTTCCAGTCTGTAAATAAAGCCTTTGTGTTAAAAAAAATTAACGCAGTGCCCCAAACCAATCAATCAATCAACATTTTTTTTAATTATCTGCTAAAAACAATAATTTAAATGTAGTTTTACAATTATGAATTTTATATTACATTTCAGATATAATTTAATCTTTAACTGCTGTTAGTGGTTTCACAGACCGCTGCTTTTTGCATTTATCACAGTTTAACTTGTAAGTTTCAATTTAACTAGAGATACTATTGATTTTTTTTCTTTTTTGAAGCCTTAGTACTATCGTCAGAGATTTATAAATAGATGCATTTTTTAATGATGAAAATACTGTATATAAATTTCAATACAGAAACAGCATCCCATAAGATAATCGAGCCTGTTATTCATCTTTCGATCAAGTGGTCTCAGTAGGGTTGCCAGTTTGTACGTTTTCACTGTAATTTGTGCGGTTTGGTGTCTTATTGTATGCTGTACGTTTAAACAGTTCTTCAACCATTCATGACCATTAATGATGTTTAGAATATTTTGGATACTTTTCTGGTATAGTGGCCTTGGCGAGATAGAGAAAATGGGTTTGGCGAGAAAAGGAAGTTTTTATGCATATTTTCTGGCAACTTATTCCCTGTACAAGCAGTTTTCAATATTTATACACTTTATTTAATATAAACAAAAGATTTATCTATTTTTTATATACAAACAGAAGCAAATTGTGTATAAAAAGGAATAATAATAGTATATATAAATAAAATGCTCATACACACATATATATATATATATATATATATATATATATATATATATATATATATATATATATATATATATATATATATATATATAAACAAGCATTAAAGTTCATCAGGTTTGTTTTCATATCTCTTTATATCATTTGACAACAAATCTGAATTTCTGAAGTTCGAATTTGCCAATATTTAAAAAAAAAAAAACGCCAAGATCACTAAACTGGAAAAGTACCCTATTTTGATTTGTTTCTGTTGCTACAGTTAATTTTTAATTCATAATGGGAAGTATGACTGGAAAATTTAGTTAAACTATGTTGATAGAAAAGGGTAATACAAATATTTTTGGAAAATAATAAATTCAATAGAGTATTAATAAAGAATTGCTTTTAGTAAAATTCCTTAAAGGAAACATCACTGTCTCATGCAACATAGTTTATTAGGGTGCGAAAAATGACGGTATACTGTTAAAATTTACAGGTAGATTGAGCCAATATTTGGTGCTGCAGTAGCTGAAAACATCAGATGGTAAATCTCATTCTAACATTTGGAGCTGCGTTTGAACCATATCTCCAAATGTTGGGGCACGGTTTCACTATCTTATGGCTGCAGCTACCGAAGCACCAAATCTTGGTTCAATCTGCCACAAAAATTTTAATAGTGCAGTGGGAAAAAAATAAAACAAACTAGTGTCGATAAAAATCTTCCGTTTTCCAATCTGATAACTCTACATGTAATACAGTTTCTTCAATATTCTTATGAAAGAATCAGTATAATTCTTCTTTCTTCTGGCGTGCTTTTTGTTTTCAGAGAACGCTCACAGTAGCTATGCAGCAATTTCTGTTACAATAGTTAATGTTTAAGACAAACACGTCGTAAACGATAATACTTCTTGGCCAAATCAAGAAAATATTTTAGAATCTAATGTTGGAAATGGAAACACAGAGCCTCGTGACCGAATACGGCATTTTGTAAAATACAAACAGAGAGTATATGTTGGCTGATGGCCTTGTTCGCGATGGGCCCAGTTCATGATGGTACGAGGAAAGAAAGTACCTAGCATACACAAATGAGGAAAAAACGTAACGTAAAAATAATTTTTGTATATACACAGGTAATTTTAGTGGTAATTTCTGTCTTCTAACGGAAATATTCTATTTTGAGTGGAAATCGTCAGTTTGGCTTCAGAACGGCTGACATCACGTGTCCTTATTTAAATTCCTGAATTCAGATCACAGATTGGCCTACTTATTTTAATATTTTATTGCTTAGTGGCTAAGTGGTTCGTGTTTAATGGTTAGGGCGATGCATTTGAGTCTAGATAGCGCAAGTTCGAATCTACTTTTTGACTTTAAAATGTCATGCGTGGAATATTTTAATAAAAGTTAATGTTGACATTAATAACAATTAGATTTATTTCAATTAGTAAAATAAAATACTTATTCAAATACGATAAAGTGAGCTTCAAATTGTACATTAAAGCGCCTTAATATTTAAAGTTTCATTTCAATGCAATATTATCAAATACTTTTTTGTTTAAGCAAAGCATACTTAAAGTTGTAAAAGGGCAGAAATCTAAGTATGGTCACGTGATGTCTGTCGCGAGACACTTGTAAATTTTACCGAAAATAAACAAAGAATTCCTTTTCTTATTATCTTACTCATTGAATGTTAAAAAAAGAAATGTTCCTCTTAAGACAGAAATGGAAATGTACCTTTTTCATTCAGGAAAAACGGAAAAAATCCAGTTAAATTTTCGTAATCAATGTTTCGGCCTATAACCATGTCGATGTTTGGAGGAATGAGCAATCATTTTCTAATGGCGAGTTTCATGGTTAACCGGCTAAAAGTGAAAGCGTTGTGAACTCTTCGGGCTTTAACCGACTAGGATCGGTTAGACACCGTTTTAGCCGGTTAAAGTGGAAACATGAACATAGATCTAAAGAAGGACTTCTAACGAAATAGCCTTTCCAAGAAGAAAATCATTCCTGAAAAAATGTCTCAAATAGGTGGCGCATGTGTAGGACAGCTTCTTCATAAGTCACCAGTTCGTCTGCTTCTTCAAACCGTCTGTCGTCTAGTGGGTATGTGATATACAGTTTCGGTTTGATGTTATAGGTGGCGCTGCCTTTGCAGGGATTCTCGCTGGCTGCGCAAACCGTGCGCGTAGCTGAGCAGCTTCTATTTCGTTCCAAAGTGGCGACAAGATATTAACACTATTTCGTTAGAACTCCTTCTTTAGTTCTATGTTCATGGGTGGAAGCGTTGCGAACTTTTCAGGCTTTATCCGCAAAGCTTTGATAATCCCCACTTTAACCGGTTAAACCTAGGTTTACCTTTAATTCCATCTTTATCCGTAACATATATACTACATAATATGAAACAATTTTGTTCAGCTAGGAAACACATAACACAGCTGAAAATTCCCCTTCATCAATTTCCGTCAATAAACAGAAAAGTACCCCAGTTCTTTTGTGCAGCCCTGTATCTGATCTTTAGAATTTATACACACCAAGTAATATGTAAAAAAATTACTTGAATTTAAAAACGCGTACCACATTCGATAACGCAGATCCCTACAATTATTGCTCATAGAGAGTACTGTAAGCGAATTCTTTTGTGTGTCCCTGTAAATGAACGATAAACGCTATACTAAGAATATTATATAGTAAGCTTGTTGTAGTGCACTTCATTGATGTATATCAATTTCATTATGATTGAAATAGAGTTACATCATTAAAATACACTGCAAACGATTTTTCCACATAGACCATAATGTAACGGCTTTCTTTTGAGTGCTTTTGCAAAGAACTATAAAACGATAAGCACTTCATTTTCAATACAGAACATGCCATAGTAAACCTCAATATCATATATCAATTGCATGGCAATCCGATTATATTTATGTGAGTCAGAGCACGGACGGACATACAAACCAAATTCATAAACACTTTTCAACAATGTTGGAAAGAATTAAGAAAGAAAAGAAAAGAAAGATCATAAAGTAAAAATTTAATTACTTTTATGGTAATAATCCGCATTAAAACTATTTTCCAATTTCTCAAATTTTGCAAAGCCAAAAATTTAAGCTTAAAAAATTTAAATTTACAAGTATATGTAATGTATACGTAGTTTTCTCTCGCCGATTAATGCGACTTTCAGTTAGCGCAGTAAACTTTTTTTAGTTGATCCCTGGATTAATGCGCAGAGAACGAAATGGATGATATTTCCGCAAAATGATAGCATCGAATTTTTAAAAATAAAATTTGCAGAAAATGCGGGAAAAAGAAATAAGATTAAAGAAATAAGGTAAGAATCTTTAAAAAAAATTAGAATTTCTCAGACAGCATTGGAGAAATTAGGAAAACACCGAACTCTATGTTTGTTTAGATAGCTTTTCACTAAAAAAAATATAAAATCATGCAAATTCAAGTGTATACACCCGTCTTAGGCAGTGAGGCCCCCACCATTAGGTTTGTTATAGAAAAGATTTTCATTTAAAAATATAAAATCATTCAACACACTGATTTTAGGTATATTTAAGGTTATTATCACGGTCTAGGCAGCAACGGGTGAGTCAACTAATATAATAATAAACTATGCAAATATTAAAGAAAGCATCTTTTAAAATGGATTTTTTTAAAAATGAAAACAGTTTGTAACAAGAAACCTTCAAGAGAGCGCCAAGAAAATCTTCAAAGGTAACCGCGTTGGACAGTCGTGGTACAGGCAAATTATCCAACACATCACGTATGTTTTTTTTTCTTTCAGCTCCTTAATCTCAAAGCATTTCCCAATAAATATTTCAGCAATTCTTGTACTAAACATGCGGAGAAATGGCAGATGAAAATTATATATAAAGCAATTTAAACCGGTGTAGTGAAAAAAGAAAGAGAATTTATCTGCGAAATTACACATTTTTCTCTTTATTCCAATGGGTTTTACAACCATTCGCAGATCAACTGCCCAGCATGATGAATGATTTATTTATAATTCAATAAAATTAAAAGGAACTTGAAAAATACTCAGCGACTGCGTACATATCAATTGAAGATAAACAGCCTTTTCTGCTATGAATGTATGAATGCGAACTTAGAAGAAATAAAAACGAAAACACAGCAGCGGAAGTAGAAAATAAAGCCTTCAATCTAGAAAACAGATCTCCTGTTATATGTGGAACTTTCAGTGTGATAAGTATGTAACAACATTTAACTGATGACACTGGAAGGATGTCAGTTGCTGATCGGTGTCCGAAGTCATCCCACTGGATCATTTTGGCTGGATGGTTAGTATACAGAGAAAATGGATGTAATGCTGGCTCTTGGATTTCTTTTGTCGAGTACAGGTAAGGTTATGCGTTCAGTTAAGGGTGTTTTCAAATCCAAACTGGCTACTTTCTGGAACATTTTTTAACCCTTTCGGCCCTGAATGTTTTTTCAGGTTGGGATAAAAATCCCTTTTACGCTAATAAAATTAAAATTAATTAACCAAATTACAGAAGTTAGGTTTTACTGAAATTTAACGAATATGTTAGTTTCTGAAACCTAACGAATGTAGTCATTTCGCGTTCTTAGCATATGACAATAGTCGAAGGAAGAATTTTTGAACACGTTTGGAAAATGTCGTATTACAACAGGATTTAACAGACATAAAAACATACTAGTAGTTTTTATTGTTTATCGCAAATTATTCATTCGAAAAAGTAGTCCCTAATTAAATTAAAAACCCTTTCGGCCCTGACTTTTTTCTTAAAGTCCAAAAAAATTAAAACTTTTGTCAACTTTCCTTGTTTTTTTACTATTTCAAAGCTAGATAGCGCTACTTATCCACTAAAAAGTCAAAATATGAATGCATATATGTGATTATGAGGTTTTTACGTATCTGCAAGGCGTTATTTATAGTTTAAAGTATTTTAAAAGTAAGGAACACATATGTGATCGCCAGGGCCGAAAAGGGTTAAATGCATTTTTGTTCGTAAACGTATCAAATTGGCAGATACTCTTACAAGGTATCCAACAAAGGACACCCTGATTTTAAAATTAAATAACTCATAAGAAGAGATCGGTAGAAAAATGACACAAGTGGTATGTTTATTTTGAAAACCGTAAAAATCTGATACGGAAGTTTCCAAAATTAGTGACAATTTTTGTCGATAGGGGGCGCTGTATGCTTTAGTTACAGTACAGAATCCAAGAATTAGGCTTCAAACTGTCCTTTGGGGGCCGAGGTTGCAATGACATCACAATCGATTCAAAATGTGCACTTTTTGCATCACTAAGACGGTGCAAACGAAGAATGAAAGAGGGGTGGCTGAAGATGACGAAGAGGGTGATGAAAGTTTCATTCTTCGTTTGCGCCATCTTAAGTGATGCAAAAAGTGCACATTTTGAATCGATTGTGATGTCATTGCAAACTTGGCTCCCAAAGGACAGTTTGAAGTCTAATTCTTGGAGTTGTTTTTACAGTGTATTAATCAGTTTCCTCAACCCAAAATATAGGTTTTTCTTATGCTATATCTATCCATTCTCAAGTAGACATTTTCAACTTCAACAAACATGTTTTACAGACAAACATGATAAATTAACAACATTAACATTAACTATAATATTATTTTGTTACTCTTGCATATATAAATTCAATTACGCAGCTGAAAATGTTTATTTGAGAACTAATAGCATTTTAAAACCAATATTCCGGTTTGAGCAAACTGATTAATACATTATAAAAACTACTCGGAAACGTTTCCGAAAATCAGTTGCAGAAAATAAAAATTGTTTGTATGATTGTTTCTTTGAATCTCGAAAATAGGTTGATTCCTGAGGTTTCTAAAGATAAAGAACGTTTTTCGGAATCGTGGATAACTCGGACGAGGTTATTGTATATTTTCGTTCGTGCGGTTATATTATATTTTCGTATATTAAGAAATATTTGTCCTTTTTTTTTACGGTGTTGGTTAAAATATTTCCAAGAATATTAGAAACCAGGTAAAGCGAATACAAAACGTTTTGTACCACTGTGAATTGGTGAAGAGAAAGAAAATCATAAATAACCAACTTAAATTCAGCAGAGAAGTATTTAAATACTTTATTAAAGAAACCCTTCCTTCAGCGTAAAAAGAAAGAAAAAAAAAATAGACAGAGAGTATAGTTTTGTGTTAAATTCAATTTGGCTATTTGCGTTTTTCTTTGCATTAGTTTTTACATTCCAATACTTGTTTCAAAACGTCTTATAGACCAAAAAATAATATTAATAATAATAATAAATTGTAATTTAACAAATTACAATGACCATTGGAAAAATGTTCCAAAAGCTTAAAAAAATCAAATAAAAATCAAATTAATTAAAAATATAAATTATTCAAAAATATTCATCGGAACCATCTACAAATAAACGCATTTTTCATTACTACAGGTGAAGAGATCCTGGCATTCTCTGTCCTCGCAAAAATATTCGTTTGAACCATCGCCGCAGTTATTGAAACGCATTTTCCATTACTGTACCTTATCCTTAATAGATACCTTAATATTTTGTCGGGTCCTTCCTGCAATAACTTTAACTCTTGTTTAGATTGATGTCTGAACTAAAGGTATTTTGAGTAACTTAAAGTTGAAGACCAGGTTTTTTGCTTTATAAGACGATCTCTCATCGACGTCCATTTTTGAATTCGTCTTTTTTTTCATACCTGATAGTTTGCATTTATCCTTTTTGTAACTTTAACATTTTTGTAACAATATTATGCATTTCTATTACCTATTCAAAGAAAAATTCTTCTAAAATTACAGAATTTTGTTAAAAACGCTTAAAAAATAAAGTGACGACGCCAAGAGGTCCATTCTTGACCGAAAACAACAACCATTTTCCCAATGGTTTAAAAAAAAAAAAAAAAAAGGCAAGCTGTGACACTATTTTTAGATATTTCATCCAAAAGCTAATACAAGGTGAAATTTGTAACACGTGTCTAAGCATAATTTCTTCATTTTAAATTAATGCAGTTCATTGTCACAAAGAGAAAGACAATTTTGTTTTGTTAATTGTCCTAAATGCATTTGTTGATTGAAAAGTAAACGAAATTTTCCCAGAGAGATTAGAAAATCAACGAAGCACGTCCAAATCCTTGAACTCTTCCTCTGTTTTCTAAATCATCGGGATTTTCTGTAATCAATTTGTGCAAAACAGCAACCGTTTGTTGTTTTGTACGAAAATAATGTAAACATTCTCAATTGTAGTTTGTGCAAGAGTTTACAAAATACAATGAATATTTTTCTTATTTTCTCCCTATCTTATCTCATTGTAAGATGATAGTATTTTACTCGGTAATATTTTACTCGGTAATGTTGTAGAATTAATTCAGGTGAAATTATTGTTTTATCTTTAAGAATACTGCAATGTATATTTTATTTGGTATTTTTCATATCATACACAAAATGTACATATAAGCAATAGTTATCATATAGAGCTTGTTCAATGAACAAGAATGATTAACTATGCTAATTAAGGAAAACGTTGTGAGAGATTTATAGGAAAGAAATTAAACAGATTAAAAATTTCCATGCCAAAAATTTGCATCACTTTTATTAATTTTTAGTTGAATCAGTATTATTATTGATTTCTCATTAATCAACAGTGCTTTCATTTTTTTTTTAAATTGTGATATTTATTACATGTAATTGAAAATTGTTACAAATAATTATGTATATGTGTTATAATAAGGTGGATGCGAGTTATGGTCGGATCTAGAGGGGAACGTGGTCGGGCGAATGTCCAAGGTGTTGCAACGCGTTTTTCAATTTTTGATAAATAAATTGCTTATCGAGTTATAAACGATTCTTGTCACTTGATAAAATGTTTTTGACCTTTCTAGTGCTGCAACGTCGGGAATTCTGTTCAAAACGCCAACTTTGACATTATTGTTTAAAAGATCTTCTGTCTTGACCAAAAAGATTAAGGTGGATCTGAAATTCCCCGCTCAACAAAGGAAAACTTTCTGACTCATTTTTAAACGTAAAGGGATAAATTAGCAAGCCTGACTATTGAAGCGATTTGGAATAATTTTTTTGATAAATAAGTTTACTTATCGAGTTATAAGTGATTCTTGTCACGTGATAGAATGTTTTCCCCCTTTCTAACGCTACCGCGTCGGAAATTCGATTCAAAACGCCGACTTTGACAGTATTGTCTGAAAGATCTGCTTTCACCAAAAAATGGAAAACGCCATTCGATTACATATTTTCTGTATAAAAGAACACCTGCCAATTCATCCGTTTCCAAACAAAATAAATTCAGAAATGTGTCAGGATTTGAGAACAGCCTTTAGGAACGGAAAATGCGAAAAAATACTTGGTTGACATCTCATTTTGGAAATGGAGACGTCACCCTCGCGCCACTAATGAATTATTACATCGCCGGAATATTTATTACGTGTACTCTGTAAACTCTGTCCCATTTCCTTTATGATTTTCCTCATGGAATTGGTTTCAAAATGGTTTGAATATGGTTTGTGATTTTTGTAGATAAACTAATCTACAAATTAAAGTGTATAAAGTTAAGTATATAACTATATTATAATTATATTATTATATTATTATTGTATATAATTATATTATTTGAAACTAATCTACATTTCACGTAGCAAGTTTTTTTTTTTTTTTTTTTTTTTGGGGCTTAACACGTTGAAAAACAAAACTAGCAACAGAATGGAATGAAGACTGTTAGGGATAGTCGTTAAGAGATAGTCGGATTTATAAATTTTTCAAAAATGCTTGTATATTAAAAATTCCACGTTTTTTCTGTACATATTAAACGTTATTAATCAATAAAATTTATTAAAACAATGTTCTCCTCTCTTAATTAGCGGAATTAGCTCTATTTGTCTGATTCTTTTGGAAAAAAAACTGAGGTAGCCGGTATTTAGACCCCATTTTCTAAACTCAAAATTTGCAGACTTTCGGAATTTTTCATTTTATAAACAGAAAACGCATTTTAAAGAGAAATTTTTTTACTGATCGGATTTGAAACATGTGAAGATACCCTACCATGGCTTTTTCCTCCACTAATTTTCAAAATTGTACTAGGATCTACATTGAAAATAAAAATGGTAGCCGGGGTATTTGGACTTTCTCCTCTCTCTATATATTATATACAGGGTGGTTATATATAATATAAGTATATCTATTTGGAGCTGCCTGTAGCTCGAAGGAATGATCCGAATGAAACCAAAATCGGTACACTTACTATTCGAGAAGGGGGAACAGAATGGAACAATAAAAAATAATTGCAATAATCACCGACAGATGGCGCTAGTGAGTGTAAAATTTAATGTGTAATACAAGAACAAAAAATTAAGGCGTCAAACCAGATGGCACACCTAATTTATTGGAAAATGTCACAGTGAACGTAGTTACGCTTTTGCATGGTGGTGCCGATCATGTTCAAGTTCCACATGGACATTATGCTGGCGGACACAATCCAGACGGCGCACAGTGTAAGATTTTGCGAATCTAGCGGGTCAAAATTCAATTTATGAAAATTACTGATATTAATTAAATAAAATTGCATTTACTATAGATAAAATGGTTCTATATTATGGAAAAATATATATTTACTCGTTACATTGTATATTTTACGTCATCATTATTATATTATCATAATCATAATAGAAAGAGTTTTCGTCATTTTCATTTATTGACTTTTACGCAGCGTTATTTTATTCAGTGCAGATTTTAAAAATATACAATACCTAACTTTTACAACAAGAAAAGTTTTTTTTTTAGTAAATAGTAATTAAGTTATTAGGTACTGTGCCATCGCTGTCAATGTCATCATTAATGTTTTCGGCACTGCCTTTTTTTAAAATCCAATCTATAACCAATATGTCAAAGGCATTCCATAAAGCTTATCTGTGCATGTAGTGTCGATGAGCCCCAAGAAAATGTGTGGGCATTACTCGTATATGTACAAATACATTTCAAATTATTCATAACCTTGGAAGTTGCGTTAACGATATAGCATTTTTGGGTTGCTTTATTTAAAGATAGGATATTGCACACTTTGGCATCTAAAATTGTTTCTTCAAATATGTGCTCTATTTCATTTTGTTTGATCATCTAATTCTACTATTGTTGGCACAAGAGCAGTAATTTGATTTCTGACATTTTCAAATTCTTCCGTTATTGACTGATCAGTTTCCTTGGTGAACTGAAATTTTATGGGTCTACAGTAAGAAGTAAATAAAGGGTGTGCATTTTGCCATAATATAAAGTTTTGATTTTCTTCATTACAACCATATAGTTTTAAAGGAACCACAGATGGTCTTAGAATATTTGTATCTTGAAAGTTGTTTTCATTTGATTTTTGCTTGTATCTACTTTGTCCACCGCATCCATCGACCCACCACCCCACCCCCATTTAAAAATCATTGTTATACTTCTTAACATAGACCCTTTCTCTTTAGTAAGAATATTTAATATCGGTTTTTGTATAATACAAAGTCTTTTTATCGTTAAATCTACAATAGATTGTAATTTAAATTCTGCAAATGATTAAGAAAATATGCAGTTTTTTTGGGATGGATAGCACATTTTTTTGCATCTTTTACCTGCTCATAGGATGGATAAATGTTCAAAACTTTTTGTAACGCAGAGTTTCTCATAATCCCGTATTTTTGGTAGTTTAATTTCATAGTGGTTATTAAAACCAACGCTTCTTCAAGAGAATATTTAAATATCGTGTATCCGGCTTTTTGAACGATTTTTTAAAAATTAGTTGCTTTTCTAGGGCTTACAGATATTTGCTTTAACATACCCGCGGAATCCTTTCGTCCAAATTGTCTTAATTTTAAACACGTGGCATGTGTGAGTTCATTTAGTGACTGTTCTGAGAAGAATGGATAAACCTTTTTTTTTTTCCGATTTCGGTCCACTTGAACAAAATTTTCTTTGGACGTCCAACTTTTTTCGCGTAGTCATTATTACTTCTGTCTGGTATATATAGATTACTTATTGTTATATTAGAATCTAGCCATCTCTTGTTTTTCTTTAAAAAACATTCTTTATGCGATGGAAATTTCTCCATCTTCGATTAATATCAATCATAAACGAATGGCTCAGCCGCTTAATCTGGTCTAACATAACATATGGAAAATGTTGAAGTTTACATTTGTGTAATACATTATCTATCAAGATATTTTTAGAATTCACTGGCAATGATTTATGTCCAGTAACATAATTTATGAATATCTCATAGAATTCTCTTTTCGAAATTAACACTTCAATACCTGTAAAAAATTACTTATATTCAAAAGTTGCAAATAGTTGCAGCTGAAATTGATTTATTTTATATGTATATGCATATATAATTACAAAAAAAAATTACCTTACAATGTACCAGAGTGTACAAAATTTTTGGCAGCTTTTTTAATTTATCATATGCTATTAAATTTTCAAATAATTTACATATTAACTTACAAGTTTATTTTTAAGAAGTAACACTTTTAAATAACTATCGTAATTGTAAAATACAAAGTAAATACTTTGTTGTAACGATTCCATACAATCATAAAACAATATTTAAAAAATAAGTATATTTTTAGCCATAAATGTCATTTGCAATTAGATCTACAACAATCACCGCTTTAAAAAGGCTTACAGAAAACTTGGTTTTGAGCCGACTTTTGATGGTGTTGTTGTGGAGTTAATCTGCTTTCACTTTATCTCTTTCCTCTTCAATGTGTTAGATGTAATTTAAAATGTCTAAAACTGAAATTATTTAAAATCAATTTTCTGATTTTTTCCCCGCTAGATTTGCGAAATCTTACACTGTGCGGCGCACGAAGTGCTCAACTGTGGAACGAATCAGGAAAGATGTTTTGCACTTGTTGTGATATGCGGTAAAGTCATTGAGGTTTGTGACACCTCCACGGTACACAATATTACACATTACATTTCACACTCAAAAGCGACATCTGTCGGTGATTATTACAGTTAATTTTTTCTATTGTTCCATTCGTCTTCTCCCTTCTCGAACAGTAAGTGTACCGATTTTTGTTTCATTCCGGTTATTCCTTCAAACTACAGACAGTACCAAATAGAGATACTTATATTATAACCATCCGGTATATATATATGTGTGTGTATGCGTTCATTTCCACCATAAAATTATAAAATTTATATTAAAAATATAATTGTAGATTATTTTTCTATAATTGTATTAAAATCGGGACTAATTTTCTTCCATTTCGGGTTCAGGTTTAAATATTTCGTCTTTGGGTTGATTACGAGTTGAAGCGTATTGGCTTCGAGTCAAGTTTCGAGTTGACGAAATTGCTTTTGTTGGGTTTGGATCTGGTTTTGGATTGAATTTAAATATAATTTTTGGATTCGGATTGAGTACCACCCGACCCTCATGAAAAATGATATAGCAAAAAGCAAAAATTCTCAAACATCACTGTAGGAAATAGGTCTCAGTCAGATAAAACAATTCTGTGCTCATATAGATATATCATGGATTACAACGTTGATGAAATGAATTTGTTAAAGATACAGATAACAAAAGAAGTCAAGGTGTGGGCGAACGTTCCCAGATTAGAAGTGCTTCAGTGACGTGTATCCACAAATACTGTGTCTTCTTTTATAACATATCATTTCTCGGATCACTTACAATTTGCTTAAAATATTCCTACTTATTCAAATAATCTCTTGCAAAAACACCGATAATTATTAATTTACACAGCTCCAAAAAACCAAAAATACAACATTTCCCAATGAAGCCAACATATTGTTTTCTGATTCATTGATAAATTTCTCAAGAATATATTATATTTCAAGACATATTCATATTATTCAGTTGCTCATATTCAATATTATTATCCAATTAAACAAGTTATCTTGAAATTTGGAACTTTTTTTTTTTCTGCGCTGCCCCATCCAGAAATTCGGTGACAAATGGAATTGACTGACAAATGAAAAATTTACTTTTTGAACGGAAATTTCACTTTATTTTTTTATTATCCCCACAAACAGCTGAAACACGATATAACTAGTAGAAAAAAGCTTATAATATGCTGCCATCTTGTGCTTATCAGCAAAAAAATATTTTTTAAATGTAATAAATAATAAAAGGGCTAAACACCTCAATTTCTCCTACATGACTTCACCAATAATAATAATAATAATAATACAAATTGAATAATCATAAATGTATTATGAACAGATCAATCAAAAGGTTATGCATGATAACTGGAAATATAATGAAAAATCATCTAGTTTGCGCATAGTTATTCGAGTGCGTGCGTAAAATTTGGAAGAATTCCTAGATTTCATTTATTTTTTTTTAATTAAACATAAATTTTAATCATGCAAGATTCATTAACAAAAACTTTGATTACTGAAAAGATTAATAAGTGCTGACTTAAGAAATTTTAGTTGTTAATAATAACGCGATTAAATTCGAGGAGTATTTAATTTTTTATATTATATTTCGAGACATATTCATGTTATTCAGTTGCTGATATTCAATATTATTAGCCAATTAATTTTTTTTTTCTTGAAATCTGAAAGGGTTTTTTCTTTCTTTAATTGAGAGGGTTTTTTTCCCTTTCCTGTGTTGACCCGTCCGGAAATTCGGTTCAAACACTAACTTGACAGCATTTTTGAAAAAAAAAAAAAAAAATCTTCTGCCTTTATCGAAATAAGAGGATCCAACTCGGGTTTCCCGGTTTACAGAATATAAGGTGACCATTTTTTAAGTTGAAAACTAAAATAGTTTTTTTTTTACATTTAATATATACTTTTAGATTACCCCCTAACAATACAAAAAAAAATATTTTTATAGGAAAAATAAGCAATTATGTATTAAAAAAATAATTTTTAAATTTATTAAAAGCGATACTTTTTCGTATTGGCTTCGCGTAACAGCCGAAAAACCGCCAAAGATTACTTTTTTTTTGTTCCGAAGCCTTTCTGATTTTGATAATTTCAGTGGTTTGAGCGCGTAGTTCGATTACATGTCTTAAATTTGGGTTTTATTTATGTTTCATTATTTTATTTATTTGTTGATGAAGTTTTAATTTCAGTAGGGAATATAAGCGAGAAACAAATGCTGGATTATCTATATTAATTTAAGTTCAAACGGATATATCTTTCGTAATCGTTTGCACGAGAGAGAGAGAGAGATTGAAAAAAAACAAAAACAAATCATGCTTGAAAATTAATTTAAAAACCATAAATGATCAGTAAATTGCGATAAGTTTTCAAACAAATTGCGATGCAGTTTTCAAGTTTTTACTTTACATATATTATAAAATACATCAAAATGTACAATATATGTAAAAATAAAAGTGTTGCAAAGCTGCGCTCATAGTAAAATATAAAAAATAGTGAGTTAAGTAACTGCGTTCTCTCAAGACAATAAGAGACTTTAGGATGCAGCACCGTGTGCTAAAATGAACGTAACTATTGCTAATGTAAAGGAATGCAATTATTAGCAATAGTTACCTGATCCTTTGGTGCGCAAAAGTTGAATTTTTTAATCAGCTTCTGCCCCTGCACAGATTATAATCGATATCCTGCTGAACTTTTATAATAGGTTGATTAAAAACGAAACATATATTTATCTAAATACGCATGTGTTCAAAAATTAAGGGGCTGTGACCAGACGTTTTCGCTTTTTACACGGGTTGTCGAATATCTACTAAAATTTCTCACAAATTGTCCTTGAACTTCGAGGATGTAAAGCACACGTTTGACTTCAAGAACAGTAGAAACAGTATACTGCAATTAAAAAATTAACATATTGAATATTTGATGAGATAGGGACATTTGTATGAAATAATTGTTAACTGAACATGCGCGAACTGTACTAAAGATTTTTTTTAGCTCACAGACTAGCAAAGCCTGAGAGCTAATGTGCCCGCAGGTTGTGTATGTACGTATGTATGTACATAATGCGATAACTCTTGATAAAATATCCGATTTGCTACAAATTTTGCATATAGGTTCATTCTGATAAGGCGCAGGAGAACGAGGGTCTAATTCACCCCCTTAATTTAGATAAATAGGTTTTTCATGCAGAATTATCCGATTTGCTTCAAATATGTGTCTAGGTTCATTGTGATAAGGCGTTTACCTGGTTAGTTTTGGGGGTTCATTTGTTAAGTATGAAGGGAGGAACGGGGGTCTAATTCACCCCCCTTAATTTAGATAAATGGGTTTTTCATGCAGAATTTTCCGATTTGCTTCAAATTTGTTATACCGGTTTATTCTGATAAGGTGCTTCTCTGATTAGATTTGGAGGTTCATTGGTTAAGTATAAAGGGGGGGAAATAGGGGAGCTGACCCCCCCCCCCTTAATTTAGCTAAATGGGTTTTTTTTCTTCGAAATAAGAGTATAACATACAATTAGTGTGAATAGCCTGTGAGTTCAATGCCATCAGTTTAACTGTGCACTTTTCTTTTTATTTCATGATTTGGTAGTCAATTCTATAGAGTAACTCATATAAAAATACCAGTCAAATACCGTAGAAACTCAGAAAGATGCCAGCAATACAGTGAGCTAATTGACAAGTTCGGGGGGAAATCCGATATAATTGAATGGGATTTTGCCCACCGAATTTGTCAACTAACTTATTGTATTGCTGGCATATTTCTGAGTTTTCACGATTTTTGACTGGTCTTTTTATTTGAGTTACTCTATAGAATTGACTACCAAATCATGAAAAGAAATCCTTAGTAAAGTTCGCGCATGCGGAGTTAGAAATTTATTTCATACAATTGTTCATATCTCATCAAATATTCAAAATATTAATTTTTTACTTGCAGTATACTGTTTCTACTGTTCTTGAAGTCAAAAATGTGCTTATACATCCTCGAATTTCAAGAACAATTGGTCAAAAATTTCAGTAGATATTCGACAAACTGTGTAAAAAGCGAAAGGGTCCGGTCACTGTACCTTAATTTTTGGACAGAAGTGTACGTATGTGATTATTTATATATTTTTTAAAATATCGGAAATGTTTTTTTTTTTCTTTCGGCGATCCAAAGTGTCAACCAGCCGTGTTGAGTGCAAACATTTTCCCTGGGAGGAATTCTTGCCGCTTTAGGGGGAGGGAGGGGGGGGGGAGGAAACTGTATGTATACAGTTCTGTAGATTTTATCCTATTGGGAGGGGGCGGATGGTGAGATTTATCTACCAACTTCCTTTGCTTGCCTTCAAATAAATAATTATTTTATCCATTCTTTATGAGAATGGA
This sequence comes from Maratus michaelseni, assembly GCA_963931845.1. Lineage (NCBI taxonomy): Eukaryota > Metazoa > Arthropoda > Arachnida > Araneae > Salticidae > Maratus > Maratus michaelseni. Next base: position 255,245,416 of record OZ007597.1, on the reverse strand, counting down.
AAACTTTTTTCCAGTCCTTTATATTCTTTACAAGGTGTATGATGCTGCCATCTAGTTGTTTGTAAATAAAGCTAAAACTCAAATAGAAAAGAAAAAGATACTTTTTGGGGGGTTGTTGGTCTGTGAGTTGCATTCTTTTTATTAAAATATCTTACGAGGAAAATAATATTTCTAACTTCATTTCACTTTAACTATCCACCTTATCTTGCTTCCCATGAAATAATGAAATTCATCAAACAAATAATTATTTTATCCATTCTTTATGATCATCGAGACCTTTTTTCCAGTCTTTCATATTCTTTATACGATTTATGATGCTGTCATCTAGTGATAAGTAATCGAAGTTAAAACTTGAAGAGGAAATTCAGCTGAAGGGTGTTGGTCAGTGAGGCGCATTCTTATTTTTAAAATATCTTACCAGGAAATTAATATTTTTCTTTTTTTTTTAGTGTGTATTATTTTTAGAGAATGTCTCTTTCTTTTTTAATTGACAAAATATTTCTAAATTATATACTTAATTTCATTTGAAATGTTAAAAACTTACTCACAACTCGTCAGCTTTGCTAAGATTTGATTTTAACTCTTAAAATATTAAATTAAGCATATATTTTAGAAATATTCAGTCAACTAAAAAAAAAAAAGTGATGTCTTTTAAGAAGAATAGACGGAAAAAATTTTTAAAGTATTAATTTTCTGAGGAAATATTTGAAAAACACGAATGCATTACATGCCTATGGGTTGCACAGGTGAGGGAAACTGGAAACCTGACTGACCAAAACCCTTAAAAAGAAATTTTTCTTTATCACTTGATTATTTAAATATTCTCATTTAGTATTAGAATTTTATTTTTTTCCCAGGAGCCGGTTAAATACTGCAATTAAATGAATATAATTGAATCGGTCATTTCTAAAACAACATAAGTCACAAAATCAGAACCTTTCAGAAAAAAAAAACTGTATTATTCACAAGTAAACGATTTTTTATGCGTTTTCTTTGGGCTGATTATAGAGTTTGGACTTGAAAATTTGTAAATATCGAAATTTTTTTTAAATTTATGAATAATAAAAAGAAGAATAACAGAAAAATTGTTCCCGACTTATGTTGTTTTAACAAGAAACAAGGTTAGGTGGTATTTTATTTGAACAAAACACTCATATTAAACATATTTGTAATCAAAATTAATGAAGATAACACTTATATAGGAACATTTTTATGTTTTAATATGGTATTGCATGCAAATTATAATAGGGTAATGTAATATGGTATCCGTATGTAATCTGGTATTGCATGCAAAAACCACTTAAGTCGCTGACTTTATGTCGTTTAAGTAATGAACGAAAATTAGAAGGTATCGTTTGAAGAGGAAGGAATACACTGACTTATGTGCTTATTATTCAGATCATGGCAAAAGGAAGTATATTTTGAAAAAAATTGACTTATGTGGCTTTTCGAAATGACCGATTAAATTGTAGTCGTTGCAAATCCGATTGCAATACGGGAAGTTTTCTAAGCATAACTCATAAATTACTTAGCGTAATGAACTGTAATTTTGGATTCACCTGTAGATTTTTGTTAAAAAAATGATAGGTTACGATTCATATTTTATTCGAAAAGTAATTTCAAAAAATTTTTTCGAAATAAATTTTCACAAAAATTATAATTTGTAACACGTAAATTTTATAACAGGAATCAATTTTTAGAAGTTTCGAATATGCGAATCTAAGATTGCAACTCATTCTGCCAAGTAGTTCTTGAGTTATTCTTAAATACTAAATGCACTGCAATCGGTTTTGCAACGATTACAAATGAATTGGTGATTTCAGAAACCACATAAGTCAAGTTTTTTCCAAATATACTTTTTTGTCGCAAATGCTTTCTTAAAAACTTAAGTCAGTGTGTCAGTCTTCCTCTTCAAACAATACCTTCTAATTTTCGTTCATTACTTAACCCCTTGGGGACGAGCGACATGTATATGTGACGCATAAGATGCTCAGAATCCTCGATTATTCCCACCAGTTATTTTTTATTGTAAGATTTGCCTTATTTAATGATAGTATTTCTGCGATTCAATCAGGCGAAAGTTTCTGTTTTGAAAAACCGGTGGTAAAAGATTAAAAATTCTGTAAAGGACGCTCGTCGCGAAGGGGTTAAACGACATAAAGTCAGCAACTTAAGTGGTTTTTCCATGCAATACCAGACTACATGCTGATACCCTATTACATTACCATATTACCATTTGCATGCAATACAAAAATGTTCCCGTATAAGTGCTATCGTCATTAATTTTGATTAAAAATATGTTTAATAGGACTGTTTTGTTCAAATTAAATACCACCCCTAACTTTGTTTCTTGCTACAGCAGCATAAGTCAGGAACAGTTTTTCTGTTATTCTTCTTTTTATTAACACTTTCCAACCTAGTTGAAAAGTGTTTATGACTTCGGTTTGTCTGGCCGTCTGCCGTCTGGCCGTCTGCCGTCAGGCCGTCTGCCGTCTGGCCGTCTGTCCGTGCTCTAACTCCCGTAAATATGCTCGGATTGTCCTGCAATTTTTATATGTTATAATCGTTATCTATAGCATGTTCCCTATTTCAACGGAAGTGTGTAGCACTTATAGTTTTTTTACAGGGACACTCAAAAGAATTCCGTTACATTGCGGTCTATGGGGAAAAATCATTTGCGGTTTATTTAAATAATGTTTCACTATTTTAAACGCATTGAAATTTATATATATCACTAAGGTGCATTAGAAGAAGCTTAATATGGAATAGGGTGTGCATAGCACTTATACTTACTTTACAGGGACAGTCAAAAGAATTCCGTTACATTACGTCTATGGAGAAAAATCGTCTGCGGTTTATTTAAATAATGTTTCCCTATTTTAAACGCATTGAAATTTATATAAGGTTCATTACAAGAGACTTACTACAGAATATTGTGTGTATAGCAGTCATCGTTCATTTACAGGGACACACAAAAGAATTCTCTACTGTATGTTAACAATAATTCCTGGAAGTGCGTTTTAAGTTACTGAACGCGATTTTAATTTTAACTCGCTTTTTGTATATTACGTGGTATGTATAAATTCTGTAGATCCTATACAGGGAAGCACAAAAGTTCGGGAACACATTTCCGTATTATTTAACTCCAGACGGAGAATTTTAAACTGTGCTACGTGTTTCCTAACTGAACTAAAATTTAGCATCCTATGTAGTATATATACAAATCTATAGATCCTATACAGGGCTGAATAAAAGTATTCGGATTACTTAGATGTTATCTTTTAGCTTATTAAAGAGTATGATTCGTAAAATTATTTTGGAAGCGTTGGAAAGTGTTACATAATCTATGCTTGACGCATGATTTTTCGTTCTTGTTATTCATAAATTATAAAAAACTATTCGATATTTACAAACTTTTAAGTCCAAACTCTTTAATCAGCCCAAAAAACCCATATAAATTCGTTTACTTGTGAATTATACAGTTTTTTTTTTAAATTATTATTTCTGAAAAGTTCTGATTCTGTGACTTATGTGGTTTTGGAAATGACCAATTGAAATTAATTTAGCATTCATTGGGAGTTCAAAACTTTAAATCTTCATAATAATTCCTAAACTACTTGACCGAATAACTACTCTTTTGCTATCCTACGAGTAATTACCAAAAACGGTAAATATGATGTCAAAATTAAGTATTCGCGCGCATTGAAAATTTCAGTATGAAGACTACCCCAAAGTTGTTGTTTTATTTTTAACATAAAAAAAAAAAAAAAAAAACGGTCAAATGCGAGTATAACTCGCTTTCAAAGGTTTCCGTAAATTAAATTTATTAATTAATAAATTCCTACTACCCATATTATTTGCATAATTTTAGTTTCAGTAAATTCAGAAATAGGAGGGGGGGGGGGCATATTTTTGCGTTGTATTTTCGACGATATCTCTTAAAATATAATATCTAAAATTAAAACAAATATATTTTCGAGTTCGATGTTACGAGATCTTTCGAATGATACCCTAAACGATAGATAAAAAGAAAGTTTTTTTTCAACTAATTTAATTAATATCTCGGCTAATTATCAACAATTTTTTTCCGAAAATCATTATCAAATTTCCGTGGATGGTGATGTGTCGATAGATACTTCGAGTGCTCGTCAAATCCACCGTTGACCGTCCGAAAAGTAAAGATTGTGTGTAAAAAAAAAAGGGGGGGTTTTCTCAAAAAATATGTTACCTAGGAAAATCGCTATACTCTTCCTGCAAGGTTTAAATAAACTTCTACTACGACTAATTTTTTCATAATTTTAGTTTCAGTTGATTCGGAAATAGATGGGTGGGGGACATATTTTTGTGGTGCATTTTCGTCGATATCTCTGAAAATATAATACCTAAATTAAAACAATATATTTTTGAGTTCGAACAAATATATTTTGATATTACGAGATCACACGATACCCCACATGATATACAAAAAGGAAACTTTATTTTTTTTTTCAAGCCACTTGATTAGCCCACTAATTTTTTCCTAAACATATATGTGAATGGCTAAATCTGAAAATATGTAGGTAAAAAGGCTTTATAACTTTTCCAAGTTTGAACTTTCCAGGTCCCATAGTTTACAAAAAAAAGGACTCTGACAGATGGGCAGACAGACACAGGAGTGATCTTATAATTTTTTTCTGTGACAATTTTGAGATTAAAATGTTTCTCTCCCTTTATCTCTTTCTTCTTCTTCTTCTTCTTCTTCTTTTTTTTTTGGCATGTTGTACATTTTTATTTTATTATTATTATTTTGCTCTTAGTATAAACAAATTTTTGGATGCATGGATTTGAATACTGCTCGTGTGAATACTCCTAGAAAAATTATTTAAAAAAAAAAAAACCGCAGAAATGTTTTGTGATAAAAATTCTAAAATAGTTGTCATCAGACTTGTATAAAACCAAAAACTTTCTGCGCACATAAATATTGGGTCAAAAATTAATTTAATGTTTAATAAAATTACAGAATAATTATTTTGACGATATGAATAAAAAACAGTAATTTAAAATAATTTCATTTAAATTTTAAACTTAATTAATATTAATTAAAGAATAATTATTTTGGTTAAAAAAAATAATAAAGCTAAAAATCCATGATAGAAAGATTATCAATTATTTTGTCAATGAATTTAGAAACAGCCCAAACCTTAATATTTTGACCTCTTCGCAAGCGTTTGCAATGTCACAACAATGTTTTGCATCTTTAAACTTTGAATTGTGCGCAAACAGTAAATAAATCGTGTATAAAATTGGGGAATATTTTTTCTGGTATATCGTATATAAAAAAACTTTTCTTTTCTAACATTTTTTCTGCAAAGTTCCAAATTTTGCAGAAAACTTTCCGCGCACGGCGTGTGCGCATGCGTCTATATTATACAACTCTGGTTGTCATGGATAACTGCAAACACTTGTGTAAGAATATGAGGTGCACATTTGTATCTGAAAAATATCTTTTTCATTTCTTTCAGTTTCCATCCGAGCTAAGGAATGCAATTATGACGAATTCTCAGTCTGCATGAGAGATGTAAATGGTTTGCAAGGTGGCGACTTCAATATTGTCGGGGAAGATCAGATGAAAGAAGTCTGTAAGTACGTACAGATGTTTTCTTTAAAACTATCATAGATTCCACAAATTTATAATTTAATCAATTAAACAATGAGCATACACAATTGCGTCAAATCCAGACACTTAAACGTCTGAATTTCTAAATGTCTTATTTTCAGACATATCATCAGTATTCAGACATTTTTCTCAGCTCATTTACACCATGTTCATAGTAAGACACTTGTGTGTCTTAAATTCAGACATCTATGAAATCTGAAATGTCACACTCAGACACTTAAGTGCCCGAATTACTTTTTCAGAAGCATATGTGTCTGAATTTAAGACGCCTCTGTTTGCAGTGCAATCGAAAATAAATAATGGTTTTGTCGTTTTCTGGCCAGACTAGAGTAATACGCAGGTCAAATTATATCCGATCTGGACCCGAAAATTCCATTAAAACAAACATGAACCCGACAAAAAGAACTTGTCAACCCGAATCCCGACCCGAACAACCCGACACACGTCAACCCGAACACGAACAACACCTAATATGGAAGAAAGTTAATCGATACTTTAATACAAATAATGGGAAAGTAGCCTACAATCACATCTCTAATATCAACTTTATTTTTTATGTTGAAAAATGAGTATATACTGAATAAAGTTCAAAAAGTTAGTTTTTCTCTCATCTAAACGAATATTCTATACTTCAACTTTATTTTTTATGTTAAAAAATGAGTATATACTCAATAAAGTTAAAAAATTTAGTTTTTCTTTCATCTAAACAAATATTCTAGACTTTTTGGAAAAATCGAGTGAACCCGACCCCAACCAAGAGTCTAATTCCAATCTGAAACCGACCCGAGACCGAAACAATTAAAATCATCCCAACTCGCGAAAAGAAAAAAAAAGCGTACACCCGATACGAACCGAATCGAACTGCGAGTCATGTCGGGTTCGGGTAAACTCGGTTAACCGACCCGATGCAGGAATTTAGGTCAAACTAATAGAATCATTGTTTGATTCGGGGGGGGGGGGGGGGGAAGGTGATGAGCATTTGCCCAATCGGAGCATTGAAATGCCCCCAGAAAATTTGTGATTTTATGGTTTTTAATTGTCTAGAAGTGCACACCCCCGGGGGGGGGGAACTCAACAGTGTCCTCCCCATACCACAGAGCTGTAGAAATTCCTGCTCCGAGAGAAAATGTCTGAATTCAACACTGAATATAAAATATGTTGAATATTCTGCAATATTATTCAGCATTTTTATATGAGGATTATGTGCATATGGATCAGTGAAAACTTAAAAATGTAAATGGCTAGGGAATGGCGGATATTGTATTTTAGACAGGTTTCCGTCTTAGAACCTAGATTTGTATTCGTATTCCTTTCATCGGAACCACGAACTTTTTTCGATTAACACTTTATAACTTTCTTTAAAAAGCTTATTCTTTATAACTTTCTTTAAATATATATATATTTTTTAATGATGTAACTTATTTAAAAAAAATCATATTTTCAAAAATAATTTTTTTTTTCAAATTTGTTGAATCAAAAAAAAAAAAAATAATTGAAAAACACATGTCCGAAGTTTGAACCATTTATCTTTAACAGTTATTGACTTATAACAATTTAAAGACGAGAATCGTTGTAAAAACCCATAAAACGCGAAAACGTTTCTATGACAACCACTACTTGAAAGCTAGATTATGAAAACAAAAAAATTAATATATCCTACTCTAATAAAGATAGAAACATGATTTAGACGTCATTTTAAGCGGGAAAAAACAGAGAATTTTTTAATACAATAAAATATTTTTTTCTCCAAAATTTGAAGTTTTTTCTGTTCCAGACCCCCTAAAAGTTTCAAATCAAGTTGCAATCTAACAATGACAACTTTCTAACAATGATACATCCAAAACAATATCATAGTACATGATTACATTGTCTGTTTATGTATGTTGGGTTTTAGAGAAAGTTGACTGTGGATTTATTGCGGTTTTTCGCATTCAATGTGTGTTTCGATTAGTGCGGTGTGGTATCGTGGTCGCATACATATAATTAAACACATCATTTCGTATTAAACGAAAAGTTTTATTTCAAAACCACAACTGTAAAAACTGACGTGATAGTGAAAAGTTAGATGATATTTACAAGACATTTTTTGTACATTTCAGGATCCCCAAAAAACAAGGTCCGACTCTCCAGAACTCAAAAACCAGTCTGCCCTCTTCACTGGCGAAAAATTCTATCCTCTTCCCCTGTGCATAATCCACTGATCATCCTTGATTGACACACTCTTCTTCCATCTTCCTTTTTCTTGGTATTCAGATTTCTTCCAAAATACCTTTCTTTAGTCATGCCATTCATATGAATACCTTCTTGACACATTTTAAACCCCTTCAGATAACCTTCTTATAGATAAAATTCACACACATTTAGCTAGGCTATACAAAACATGGAAGCTTTTCATTCCTACTTGAAATGAACAAATAATTTCTTTTCTCTCGGATAATCCTCTTACAATAGTTGCCAATCAAGACCGATCACTGCATTTTATTTTGGAATTATATTTTAATCCTATCAGAATGATATATGTTGATGGACCCCAATCCATAACAGCGGTAATATCGCGGGGTGAATTAATCGCACTTAATCGAGGGAAACCTGTTTGTATCCTACATTTCTATACGCTTGAACAGGAATAAACTTTTTACCTTATTATATTCATTGAGAGCTTATAATAATTAATTTTTAAACTGTAAAACTGTTCTGACGCACACTTTTTTTTTCTCTCCAAACAAACAGCTCCAAAATGGAAACCATACACTGTGCGAGTGATTTCATTCGAAACTGCATGAAGCCGGGCGAGAGGGATCTGTACGAAGCTACCACAGGCGGAAGGCTGAAAGTAGTCGAAGAGATGTGTACAGACGGAAGTCAGATAAACCAAGGTAAGTCCAGTCAGAACTGCGAAAAAAAAAAAATCGGAGTGATTCCACTCTTTTCCTTAAACTGGTGTAAATGTCTAAATTAAAAAAAAAAAAAAAAAAAAAAAAAAAAACCCCTGAGGGTTCGGCCTACAGTCACAGTTAGATTTCGAAGACGCAGACCGTGGGGCGCCTGTTTATTGAGAATTGGAGATGATATGACTTTTTTGCCATGATGCGGCAGTTGGGACCGCCCTCTTCGAAATTTACCTGTGTCTGCAGGCGGAGCCAGCGGGAATTTTTATTTATTTATTTTTAATTGCTGGAAGCATTGGTCTTATAAAAAAACTTGTCAGTATAAAAGTTGTAGATAATATTAAGAGGATTTATAATAAATTTAACCTCTACGCTACTGAAAGAAAAATAATTTTTGAAAAAATGTTGGAATAGGTTTTTTTACCTATTTTGGCTTCTAATATGATAATAATAAAATAATTTTAAAAATTGATGTACCAGGGTACCAGTAAATGGAGGTCCACATATGTGGACTTTGGAACTCAACTGCAAAAAAAGTTCAAAATTTCGGAAATCAATTTTAAACATTTGTTTCTTTTTAACATCGCAAAAATAAATGTTATTTTAATGTAACATAATTAATTATTATTTGTTCTTGCTTTAAAAGTATTAAATTAATTAAATTGTAAATCTCAATATTTTAAAATAATTTTTGTCAAGAAATATATTTAAGAAATGACTAGGAAACTCAAATTTTATTACTTTATTTTTTACTAAGTGTGAAAAATTTCCAAACAATTACTTTTCAAAATACATAAATAAACGTTACACTTTATACACATAACTCTTGTTTTGGATTTACATCCTTCCAAACGACACTTAGACGCATTTTTGCTGTCTAAAAATCTTGGCAAATGTCCTACATTGTCAAGACGGATTTCCTTATAAGGTATGTTAACAACTTTTCTTAAACAACTAATTTCTGACACATTTCTGAATTCATTTTAGTTCGAAATCGCAAGAAATTGACATGTGTTTTTATTCAGAAACTATGTAATTTAAATGTGTCTTCCAATTTTTAGTAAAAATTATCCCTCCGAAAATGCTCTTAAAATCGACATTTTGAACCGAATTCCCAATGCGTCAGTCCGAAAAGAAAAAATAAACTTGTCATTACTTGACAAGAATCACTCATAACTCTATAAGTAATTTATTTATCAAAGATGGAAAACGTGCTTCGGTTTCAAATCGCTGCAATAATCAGGCCTGCCAATTTTATGCATTTACGTTTAAAAATGTCCCAGAAAATGTGTCAGTCATTTCATATCATGTTGACCAGGGGATTTGAAAGCATCTTAATTTAGTTATTTATGGTATGATATAAATATTTTTTACTGGAGTAAATAATTGTATCTATTTAATTATGTCCATATATTAGATCCACATATCTGAATTGAAACATGCATTATTCAACTGGTTAAAATCATGGTGATTAAATTTTAGTTTGAAGAAAATACTTAATTTTCACAGTATTAAGCTATGTTTTGTGCATTTAAAAGTAAACAGCTACTAAATTCCCATTATGTAGTTTAAAAAGAATATATAAGAAAAGTACATGTGCATTATTAATATAAGTTAAATTTTAAAAAAAAATCAAAAGTTGGCCTAAGTAACAAGGAAAAAATACAAGGAAATCTTTTAATATTTTATTATTATTATTATGTATTATTTACAAGAAAGATTATTTTACAAATATAACTACGTAAAAATAATTATCTTTATCTATTTCCAGTAAAAAATTCATTATATATCTAAAAATAGTCTCCAATATGTCAATATATTTTTAATAAAATTGCATAATTTAATCTGCATTAATTAATAATTAACCTATAATATTCATACAAAATTCACTTAATCTAGCTGAAATGGAAATGCATATTCAGTTTAAAAAACACGAATTTTGTGTTAATTAAATATAGGGGGACTTTATTATTATTTCTAAGTATGATAACAGTAACCCTTGAGTTTAAGCCTATTTATAGTTGTTGAGTACTGAGGTCCACATATGTGGACCTCAACAAAATTATACTTTTAAAATCAAAAAAGTCACCAAATAAACAAAAAAAATTATCTAATGAATATTTATAATGTTTTTAACAATATAAAAAATTATGACATTTTAATTAAAATTTTAATATAGATAATTATTACTTACTTTTACGCAATCGCTGAGTTTACGGTATTTTCGAAAATCTCACTTTCAACTTACTGTTCGGCCATGAAAATAAATCAGGTGCTGACATGTGTTGGATTTTTTTTAAAGCTTAGACTATCACAAATGTGAATTGAAAATCAAAATTTAGATACTGTGCATGGTTTTATTACAATGAGCTAAGATCCAGGTCCACATATGTGTACCTCAGTAGCGAAGAGGCTTTAAGCGAATTTGATATCTTCTGAATTGACGAAGTTGTGATTTTTTTCTTCTTAAACCCCTATCCCCCCCCTCCCCCTTGAGACCATTTTTAATGATATTAAAAATCTGTCATACATAAACTTTCGGCCGTTTTCCTATAAGTAATAATAACTTTAAACGGATTCGATACGTAAGAAGTTATGGGTATTTTCTGTTTTCACAAAAAGCCCCCCGCATTTTTTTGAGATGTGATTATCACAGTTGTAGCAAGAGGGATTTCACAAGCTGGCAAAACATTGGCAGAAGGTCGTAGGTATGAATGGAGAGTATATTATTCTCATTAATATCGAGTTTGTATAACCTTTTCCTTTTCTTAGTTTTAAAATAAAATTTTGAATCCGGAAAAAACTTTTTCACCAACCTGATATTTTCTGTTTCTGACACAATTTACCCGATTTTTGAAAAGAAGTTCCAGAATATTGTTTCAGATGATAAAACTATGCATCTGAAAATGAATGCGTACATATATGTATTTTTTTTTTTTTTTTCACGAAAGATAAAATAGATATTAGAAATATGATTGAAGAATATTTTTCTATAATTACATTAAAATATCGATTAATTTTCTTTTGTTCGGGATTTGAGTTAAGTATTTCATGTTAGGGTTGGATTGTGCATCGACGGGTCGAGTTTCAGATCTATGAAAATATTTTTTTAAGGTTCGAGTCGAATAGTGGATTGACTTTAAAAGGAATTTTTTAGTTCGGACTCATGCAGGACTTTAGGTTATACTAAGTATTTTCGACCACGGTTTTAAATTACAAAGGTTTTCAAATCATTAAAATTCTGGAATTGTACTACCTTTAGGACAAGGCTACTTATGCTACTTTTTTTCTGTGAAATTCTGCTAAATCCTGTACATTTAATTGAATAATAATAATAATAATAATAATAATAAACTATTTTAATCATTTCTAAAAGTAAAATGATATTTCAAAATGAAACCTTAAAATATGATTATTTTTATAAGGATTCTTGCAACACATGAGCTGCTTCGGAAGGCTGCAAGACGAGATCGACTTCTGCAATGAGAAATTCAAAGAATCGCAAACACTTTTGGACAAAGCAAATATGATCGAGCGACTCAAGGTATTTTATGGATGCTGGTAGGTGTAATTATTTCATACCTTTTTAAAACAAAAATATGTCTTTTAAGGTATTCGACTATCTTTAGCGAGTAATTTTTTAATACAGTACCTCCCCGTTGCATCACGCTTTGTTATATCACTAAACTGGATACATCGTTCTTTTTTTCATGTATTCAAAAGAAGAAAAATCTTTAATAACCTTTCTGCACTTTCTAAATAATTGAATATATACACTGGCCTCCAACGCTAAGGTACAACCAGGTTTTCATGCCTAATTTGAAAACAAATGAACTATGAAAACATAAAATTTAAAAGAATTGTGCTATAGTTATTTGTGGTTTTTTTACATAATTTTAACTTCAAGCATGATTTACAAATAAATAATTATATTTTTTGCAAAAGTCCACTGTTTGATTAAAAAAAAAAAATCGCAGATATTTGTGAAGAAACATTAAATAAATAAGTTTTAATAAGGAATGTATCTGCTCCTACTTGTAATGCATTGGCGGCATTGACTTTCCATAATGTCGATTAAGTTGTCTAACACAGGAATGAAAACATGGAGCAACGCTTGTTCCAGCTCATTTAGTGACTTCGGAGCCGCCACCTGTCTGCTGAGGTAGTCCAAAAATGCTCTGTCAGATTAAGGTCCGAAGATTTAATTGGACATTCCATTCGCTCCAAACCTTGATTCTCAGGATATTCATCAACAAACCTAGCTCTTTGGTATCGGGCGTTATCATCCATTAAGATGAATTCATCAATACGAGTGCAAACATAAGGTGTGACATACGGAGTAAGGATCTCGTCCGGATATCTTACAACAGTCAGAGTTCTTCCATGGCACACATGCAAGCTAGTGTGACCACCCAGAGAGATTCCAGTTCAAACCATGATTACACCTCCTTTGTAACTGTGTCTTTCAACATTGTCATATTGGTAGTATCTAATGCCTTGTTCTCCCCAGTTTTTTGTGTCTAATTTGAAAAAAAAAATGAACAAAAAGACATACAATTTAGAGGAATTGTGCTTTAAACAGTTATTTCTTGAATTTTAATTAATTTTAACATCAAGCATGATTTACAAATAAAAACTTACGGCAGCTACCTGTCTGCCGCGTAAGTCCTAAAGATGCTCTATCGGATTAAAGCCCGAAGATTGAGCTGGTCATTCCAATAGCTCCAAACATTGATCCTCAAGATATTCATTAACAACTCTAGCCAAATACGATCGAGCCTTATCATCCATTAACATTAATTCATCACCAATAGCACCAGCATACGGTGTGACAAACGGAGCAAGGATCTCGCCCCGATATTTGACAGAAGTCAGAGCTCTTCCATGGCATACATGGAGGTTGCTGTGGCCACCGGAGAGATTCCAGCTTAAACCATGATTCCACATCCTCTGTACCTGTGTCTTTCAACAATGTTACATAGGTAGAATCTGATGCCTTGTTCTCTCCAGATCAGTACACAAACTGAATCACTCTCCATAGCAAACCGAGACCCGTCTGTGAACAGTACGGAAGCCCATTGTTGTGTGTTCCAGGTAACGTGCTCTCTTGGCCAACATAAACGGGCACTTTTGTGTTGTAGATTAAGAGGGTCACACACAACGGTTCGTCCTTAATTGTGAAGACGTCTATGCATTGTAATCGCAGGTATTGTCATCCCTGTTGCTTTACGATGATTTGAAATGAGCTGAGCCACTGTAGTGATGCTCGTCCTTCATGCCAAAAGAGCTAGAAAGCGATCTTGTACAGGAATTGTAATCCATTAGCGGTCTGGAAGAAGTCTTCTTGATACTGAATTTTCAGATTCAAATTGATCTTAGAGCTTTTGGAACACACTACGAGACACATTAAGACGTCCAGCAGCACCAGCTTGTGATAACCCCATTTCCATCAATCCGATTCTCCGTCATCTTAACGAATCAAGTAACGAAATCTCCTAGACATGAACAACACTATTTTAGTACCAATAATTCAAGATCAACAACCATAAAAAAATTTCACACAAATTCCCAAAGTAGGATATTCTCAATTTCCCTCGACTGCCATATAAATGCTCAATTCTTTAAAAAAAATAGGGATGAGCATAATTGTTTCATAAGGTTTTATTGCAGATACTTATGATCATTCATATCAACCATATTTTTTACTTTTATTTTCATTCTTTTAATAGTGAGCGTCAAAAAACTGGTTGTACCTTAACTTTTGGAGACCAGTGTATTTTGGTGATTAAATTGCGTGTTATCATTGAGACATTGTTAGAATTATTCTCCAAATGGAATTTGGTACAACGATTCTCTAAAAGATTTTCGTCACAAAAGTAATTTTTGAAGTGTCATTGAGACGCGTAAACACCGATAGTAGTTGAAGAGTTAATTTCTATACATGTATTTATTTTGTTTACAGTAAATTCTCGATTATCCAAAGCGGGATTATATGATTCACTCGGTCAACCAATATCCCTCAGATATCTCATCATTAGGATTTTTATTGGTAGATGTATTACAAAATTCCGGGCAATTTTTTTCATTTATAATCAGTTATACAAAGCTTTAAACACGGTAAAAATTCTAATAAATCATTAAAATACTGTTAAATTAATCCCATCCATTGTAAATTTTATTAAATAATATATATATACAATATTCATTTAAATTACATCAAGAAATTTCGGAAGTCTTTAAAAATACCCACCAACAAACACATATCCATCTCATAATTTTCCTAGTCTTCAAAAGTAGTTTGAAAATCAGTAAAAATCAGATGTAAAACAAATGCTTTTATTCCATGAAACTAAAAATCTTGTTGCAAGCAAATCGCAATTAAAGACTATAAAAATATACCAATGATTTTTGTCTTGAAATTGTCTTATTTTTATTTACGACAAAATATAAATGGCACACACAAATAAAATTTTCTCCTTTATTATTTATATTGCTTTATTTTTATTTATAAATTTTCTTTTATGATAATAATTACTTTATGATATTTTACCTATTTACTTTATTTATAGTAATTTTTAATTTTAGTTTATCATGTGTACAATTAAAAAATATATCTGATAATGTCATCCCGATTATCCGTCGATTTCAATTTTCCGATATTATATCCTAGGTCCCGTGAGTGCTTTGCTGCCAAATCGCTACTTTTATTATTATTCTCTTTATTATTCAAATTGCTGGATTACCACCACTTTTTAAAAATAGTACTATTAACTTTATTTAATAACAGAGGCAAAAGCAAGGCTAATAACACTGTTTCAAAAAAGTGGTGGCAATCTAGCAATCTTATTATTTTGTTTTTTAGTAGTGGGCTGGCAACGCTGTGTGAGTGTTGAATAATCTGGAGTTTACTGTATTTCAAATAATAATTATATATATCAAAATTTCATTCTTAGTATCTATTTTTTTATGATATTTTTCCTTAAAATATATCAAAATTTTGTTCCTGGTATCTATTTTGTATAATTTTCCGTAAAATATATCAAAGTATCCTGGTATCTATTTTTTATGATTTTTCTTTTTCAAATAATGAATGTATTAAAATTTCATTCTTGATATTTATTTTTTGGGATTTTTCCCCCTTAAAACATATCAAAATTTTGTTCCTGGTATCTATTTCTTATTATTTTTCTTTTTCAAATAATGAATGTATTAAAATTTTGCTCCTGGTATCTCTTTTTTATGATTATTTCTTCCTTAAATAATGAATAGATCAAAATTTTGTTCTTGTATCTATTTTTTTATGACTTCCTTAAATAATGAATGTATCAAAATTTTGTTCCTGGTATCTATTTTGTCTGCTTTTTCCCCCTTCAAATAATGAATGTATTAAAATTTCGTTCCTGGTTATCAATTTTTTATGATTCTTTCTTCCTTAAAATATATTACATTTTTGTTCCTGATATCTATTTCTTAAAATACCCCCCCCCCCCTCCTTAAATAATGAATATATCAACATTTTGTTCCTCGTATCTATTTTTTATTATCTGTTTCTTCCTTGCAGTGCATTTGAATGGCACAGGAACTGTTTAGCCAAAACGGCAAGAATGAAATGCAACGACGAAGCTTCAAACTTCATGTACTATGTAACCACTGTTCTTGGTGGAGAAGTACAAAATGCTATATGCAAGACATCCTATTCCAGCTGTCACGGACTGCACGGAGTGGACCAAGACGAAATTGACGAAAGACTGGAAAACATCTCCAGTTCCGCACCTTTCACATACGCAGTATTACAAACTGTCATTATTTTATGCATAGCTATCTGTTTTTCTACAATATACTGAGAAAATTACATGTTGTAGCAAAGCTCATTTTCCGATAAAACTGTTTCGTAACATAAAGGGTGGACACAAATTAATTGGGCAATTTCGTAACTAAATAATTTACGAAATATTAATTGTGAGGTACCAATTAAATATCAGATTATTAGTATTATATTCAGTGCTGGTAGTCATAAAAACTCAAAGAATATACGATTTTAGACCAGGGACGGCGAACCTATGATCGGCGGTAGAATATGTTTCGCATGGCATTGATTAAAATTCTAAAACAAACTAGAATAAAATAAAACAAACACATGAATTTATACTAGGACTTTTTTTTTTCTAAAATTGAATAACTTGGAAAGCAACTTATTGAATTCTAGTTTACTTCAATATAGGCTCACTAATGTATCTAATTAACAGAAGATTTGGAGGCTATCAAGAATAATATGAGGTATTATAAACAAAAATGCCACCGATGAAATTATAGCGGCTTGGTATGAAATTTTCAATTTTAACAATTGTTCCCTCTATCTATTCCTGCGAGTCATTATTTTAAAAATGAATTCTATGGAAATCTTAACACTCGATAACCCTTGTATCTGTAAGACACACAGAGACTTTCTTTTTCTGACTACAAAGATGTCTTTGGAATTTAGGAACACTCCCCCCACCTATCTTCTTAACGCACAGCGGCTTTTCATCTGTCTAGCGTTGTGTATAAAGTGTAATGCATTACGTCTTATTTCTCACAGATATAACTACAACAATATCGGAAGTTTTGTGTTGGAAAGTATTGGAATGTTAAATAGAAACCACTTGTCAGATGACCCCCATATTAATCATTTGGCATCCAAGATGCAATAACAAAAATCTCATTTACTATTTTATTACATTTATAAAATATATTACAATAATTACTATATGTATATTGCCCCTTATTTTTTTAATACTATTAAACAAAAATTCATAGTCCCGCAGTGGCTGAGACGGTTAAGCTCGGTTCCCGTCAACATCACCGAAAGTAAAGCAGCATCGACCATGGTCAGTGTTTGGGAGGGTAACAACCTCTCTCGACTGCGGCTGCTGTGGGACCGTGTAAGTTAATAGGAGCTGGTGCACATAAAATCTGTTCGTGGCACCAATGTCCTACAAGTTTGAAAACGATAGCTCTGGGGGTGCCAATCCAGGTGCAGGTCCATCATCTGGAATTGGTTCAAAATTAGGAGACCAGTTCTAGAAGTCCAACCTCTCTTGAGGCTCTGGCACCCCTTCTTTCAGAGAAGCGCCATGGCACTTTCTCTGACACAACAACAACACAAATTCATGTAAATTTCATTCAACAATTTTGATCCACTAAATTATTTTTTGGTTGTTGGCATGTCATGGTCACGTAAAATGTTTTTTTTTTTTTTTTTTTTTTTTTGGCACGCAGATGTAAAAAGGTTTACCGTCCCTGATATAGGCTGAAAGTATACGATACAGGGTATACGCTATAGCTTTATTAGCGAATTAGAGGGTATACGTTGTTGGCAGAAGGTATGCGCTAGACAGTCGCTATAGCTTTATTAGAGAAACGGAAGGTAATACGGAGTTAATTTTAAAAAAAAAACAGAAAGTATAAGGTATATATACCAACGTATACCCTTCACTACATCCTTGACTGTATTATGTTTCCTCAGTGCTGAAATCTCAGTTCAGATAGGTCGAGGGGGTGTTATTCCATGACTTACCACGATCACCAGCCCTTTCAACCCTATTAGATTTCAGTGTATGTGGTTTACAATTCGCGGCTTCCAAAATCCATTACTGGATTGAAATCACAAATCGGCGCTGCACTTACTTTTACACGCTCACAAACACACACAAAAAAAATCTGATTTTCGATAGGGCATTTGCAGAGTAACGGATAGCAACCGCATGAAACATTTGTAAAAAGGTAAAGTTCTTGTAAATATCTTGCTCTGATATTTTGTTATATAAGTGCGTATAATAAATCATTCTTATTGGCCAAATAATTTATGTCCGCCGTCTATTTTTATTAGAAATATATATTCATACTCGATTTATACATTTTTAAATACGTGAAATTTTTTATTTATACATTCTGTTAAGCCTAATTTATTAGGGTGTATGACATGAAAATTGAACAAAAGCCACAATATGAAATGACATTGTTTCTTTCAGACATAATCTCTAAAACTACACAAGCACTTGTCTCACTGTTTTATCAAGCGCCGAATACCTTGCTCATAGAAGTCCTTTGTGTGAAATCGTAAACAGTTTCGAATATTGCCCATGACTTCACTGTCGAGTAAAAATAGCGACCTTTCAATGACTTTTGCAGTAGAACAAAGATGGGAAAATTGTATGGTGAAAGATCCGGGCTATATGGTGGATATTCCAACACTTTCCACTGAAACATCACCAGATTTCCTCACGGATGTGTTTGTGCCGTCCTCCACACGAGTCAATGGCAGTTCATGTTCTCCGTACACTGCCTTCATTCTCTGATGCACTTCGCGAAAGTCAACTCTTTCTGCCGCTAAATAACGAATAACATTGCGCTGCTCTTTTTTACTAGCAAACATTTCGCAGACGCAGATGAATAACAACAACAGCCGATTGTCTTCCGAACGACACCATTGGCCTACAGCCAGCGCATATCACGTGCTTCTGCGTGATTACCTAGAGCAAGTCCATTTCTGCAGTAAGGGTTGCCTTACTTACCTACGGCTCTATCGCTGCACAAAGTTTCACTGCACACATACAAAAATAAATTAAATTATAACCACTGTTCCGTTTGCATTTGATCCATCCTTATATGATTATAGAAATAAAAATAAAATAAAAATAAATTCATTAGATTGATCGCAAGTAGATACACGCACGAGAATCGATGGTTTGAAAAAGTTTGCTTTATAATATAAGCAGTATTTCAAACTATCATTCGTTTATGCTTATCTACATTTTTTCTTCATTAGTATGTTGAAAATTTAGCTTATCTCGTAGCAAAGCTGATTTTTTAATGAAACTGTTTTGTAACATATTTTTAGGAATGTATATTGATTTTCTATTTATGCATTTTTTAATACTTGAAATTTTGTATTTATATAGGCATAATGTGCAATTTATGAAATAAAATAAACTAAAAATGGATTGTTTGAATTAATTTTGATTGGTTGCAAGTAGAGTTTTCTGCAGGTCATGTTATATCCGACACTAACCCGCAAATTCTATTTAAATTCAACCCGAACTGGACCCAAAATGGAAGAAAATTATTCCCTATTTTAATACAATTATGGAAAAATAGTCTACAGATATATCTCTAATGTAAATTCCATCGTTTATGTTAAAAAATAAAACATATATACTCGTTAATGTTCAGAAATGTAGTTTTTTCATTTAAAAACAAATTATACTTTTTTGAAAAATCGGGTCAGTTCGAACCCGACTCGCAAAAGTCAAATCTCAACTTGAAATAATTAAAATCAACTCGATCTCGAACTTGAATCGTGGGTCGGGTAAAATCTGGTTGCCCAACCCGATACAGGACTCTAATAGCAATGAAAATTGACTTTAACACGTTCGCTACCGGGTTAAAATTAACGGGATTTTATTTTATTAAGAAATTACGAATTCATACCAGAAAATACTAATAGCAATATCTGCTTCATTTAATGACAGACATTTTGTGATTACAAAAAATAAAAGATCTTCTTTCGAAATTTCCGGTATGTATTCGTAATTTTGGATTAAAAATAGAGTTCAAATGAGTTACCAAGCGACGCCACGTATGCGTCCTCGGTAAGCGAACGTGTTAAAAGATTTTTCCTTAGAATAGTTTCTCACTCCTTACAAATAAAAGTACTATAGTCTGTGGCGGCGAATTTCGATTTCTATAGCTCATTCGATTCGTCTCATCGAGCTTAGTAAACTTATAACTCGCATATCGGCTATTTGAGTTTTTATAATGACAGGTGGCCGGATCAAAGTTCAAAATTTCGTTCAGTGAAAACCAGATGCCTTCAAAGAAATAAGTGCGATTTAAGTTTACTAATTGTTTTTACAGTGCCCTGCATTGCCAATAACTACTGCAAGGTTATATTATTGCTATTATTATAAGAATTTGTAATAGCAGATAAAATATTCTTAGGCTACTTGACAGGCAGGTTTTCATAAGTTATGATGAAAGCAGAGCTGTTTTGAATGTGTCGTTATTGAGCTTTATTGTCGTTATTTGGCGTTATTTGGCTGTTTTGAATGTGTCGTTATTTGACAGCAGAGCTGTTTTGAATGTGTCGTTAAGTCAAACGGCGCGCCCACCGTTTTACACCAATCGCGGTATAAAATGATGCACTCCATGTGACGTTTTAAACGTCCTGCAACGGCCGTGTATAACGTAGGTCGCGGCTGAAGAAGCCTTTGCTAGTTGTGCGCACTGTGAGAAATATTTTTGTTTTACTCACTTCTTCGGAATGAGCAATGTGTCAATAACTGACTACAGTGTAAGAACCATAAATAAATTTAAATCGCACTTATTTCTTTGACGGAAACTGGTTCTCCATGAACGAAATTTTAAACTTTGACCCGGCCTTCTGTCATTATCAAAACTCAATAACCGATATGCGAGGTAGCAAATTACTTAGCTCGATAAGACTAATTGAATGAGCTATAAAAATCGAAATTTGCCGCCACAGACTATAGTACTTTTACTTGTTAGTCTATGAGGCGAAAAGGGTTTAGTAGCAATAGCGATCTATATGAGTTTTTTTTTTCGCAGCATTGTCACGAATGATAACTTCTGTAAGACTATTAAGTGATACAGTTTAATTATTTTAACCCCATCAACCGATTAGTAAATAAATCATACGAGTAGTAATTCAATTGAGTGAAAATTTGTCCATACCATGACTCTCCACGACCCAGAAAGTCTGGCTTCAATTGTCAATGCTCTTCCAATTGTGCTATCTGGACTATATCCAACCAACACAATATTCACTCAGACAACCACTTGTTAATGACATCTAGTCTGTTATTCGAAACAGCTCGACAGAATAAACCGCAGGCAAGATACTCCGTGGAGTTCAAATAACAGACCAGATGCCATTACCAAATGGTAGTCTGAGTGAATATTGTGTTGGCTTGGATGTCGTCAATATAGCACAATTGGAAGAGCATTGGTAGTTGAAGCCAAAAGTTCAGGGTTCAAGTGCCCGCCTGACCACATTTTCACTCAATTGGAAAAATTACTACTCCTATTAAGTATTAACGAACTATCTTGCATATTTTCAGGAGCCTAGATCTTTTATTCTCCAGGGAGGTCATCTCCCCCCCTTTCCCTCCTTTTCTTAAGAGCTTACACTCGCAGCAAGCGCCATTCGCAAGGTAATGTTAAATGAATGTACGCACTCTTTACAGATTGTTCGATTGAATTCCAGTAATTTTAAATTATTCTCTTTGCGTAGGTATATCTGAGCTAGAAGTCTCTTGATGTAGTTTATGAAAAAATTCCGGATTTTGGAAGGCTATAAAGGAATTAATGCCTCTATCGTCAAAGGTTCCAAAAGTGAAAATTTCCTCAGATTGAAACTGCAAATGAAATCTAAAAAGTACAAAACTATCACGTTATCCTTCTACCTCAGATGTCCTATGCAAAAGGAATCATTAAAAAATATTGAAATGCATCGAGAAATTTGTAGAGAATGCTTCCGTTGTTTTAACATTAGTTCATAAATGTCGTACGATGACATATGGGGCCCCTCGGCATTTTTGTATTCGCAATTTTTACTAATTTCTTTGAACAGTCGGCACAGGTGCCCTGTTTTCCCTAGCGATAATCAGGCTCTCCATTAAAGAAACTATTTTCTGCCACAGTATCCTTAGAACAGCGGAGAAAAATCACGAGCTCCAAGAAAGGATTACTGTCCTTCCCCTGAAAAAAAATATAAATGAAAATTTCCATTCACCCTTAACTGTTTTTGAAGGTCTCCCAGATCGCTGCTTTTTTTTAATTTTCACACAGTTTAACTATCAATACCAGTGATATTTTGTTTCGTTTTTATTCCAACTATTATCGCTAGAGACTTCTGAGTAAGTAAATTATTACAGTGATACCTCGATTTTCGTCGATAATTCGTCCGGAAACAGTCGGCAAAATCCGAAACCGACGAAAACAAAAGCAATTATTTCCAAATGAATCTATCTAAATCCAATTGATTAGTTCTAAACACTCCAAAATACGTACCAAAAACACATTTTATAGAAAATAATTATACCGTTTAATACTAAAATCAATAAGCAATTAATATGTAGTGTTCTTGGTGTATGGCATCAAGGAGTCACTTCCCTTTTTGGTCTTTTGGCAGTAGGACTAGCTTCAAAATCAGAGGACCTATGTCACTCAATAGAACTTATAGCGTGTGGCGATATCCCATACATGCGGCGCATTTCAGCAATCTTAATGCCGCATTCGTATTTTTGAATAATTTCTTTCTCCAACTCGATCGTGCTCCTGGCTTTCTTCTTTAAAGGGCTGCTGCCACTGGAAACTTCCTTTGGTCCCATGATGGAGTGTTCGGAATCAATAAAAAAGCACAAAAATACACTGCAAATAAACAAAATTGTTTGCTTAGACGCGCGGGATGATGCACACACGACGAAAAGCAACGCCACACGCACACTGAACAGGAGAAAGTGTGTGTCGCTCACTTTGTTTGCGGAAAATGCAGCGAGATCACTTGGATACGCCGACGAAATCCGAGACAAAATCGACGAAAACCGAAACCGACGATAACCGAAGTCAATGAAAACCAAGGTATTACTGTATAGCCCTATACTTAAAGTTTACTACAGAAACAGTATCCTATGAGTTTATCGAGCCTTTTATTCATCCTTCGATCAAGTGGGTTCTCAGAGACTGCTCACACGCTCACAGTATCCATGCGACAGCTTTTGAAACAACACGTTTTCTCAAGATCTTTCAATCTCCATTTCGTAATCCCATCCCTCCTCAGATAATAATGAGGAAGTTCACAAATACCCCATTCATCATTTGAATCCAATTTCCTTTCGAAATTTTTCAACTTTTTCTTAATCTTTTTTATTAAGGGTCACTCATCAATTCGCAGTTCATTTAATAAGGTCTATATAATCATTACACTTCATCTTTATAATTCAAATAAGGAAGTATTGTCGAATTATATATCCGGTTTCAAATAAACACACGGATGTAATTAGCCCGAAAAGTATATTTTCTCTCATAATAATAGAAAGATAACTCGGATATGCCTATGACTGGCATGCAGATAACCTTGGATTTAGCTGATGAGCAGCTGAATCATTTTGATTAACAGGGTGGATTACAGCGCCATACTTCTGTAGCATCCGGACTTGAAAGACCCAACGCGCGTGCTCGCGGGTTAAGGGCTTTATTTTATAACATCCAGAAAGAAACATGTTTGCTTTATAACCAAACACAAACGGGCAAATGAAATCAAGAGCGGATTGACTTACCGCTAAAAAAAATCAGTTGCCTTCGTTTGGCGTATGATCAGGGAGAGTCGATGACGGAGTAACGAAAACTTTGGGGCAAAAGACTGCTTAAACCATGATAAAACTAGTCGGATGTGCCAATCCCAAAACCTTCTTCTATCTCACACAGGTTCACACACACTAAAAAGAATCAGTACCAATTTATATCAAGGTTTAACTGAATCTAAAGTTTTATTAAATTCCGTGCATTAGCTCTTGAGATATGACTATGGCTAAAATCGGGCAAATCCTGCAAAATGCAGCATAGCAGCGCCACCTGTTGGGAGATTTAGACCGAAACCTAACCAACAACAACTTATGTCAATGTCTAACTGAATCTGATGTTTGATGAAAATCCGCACATTAGTTCTTGAGATGTAGTTATCGTGATAATATTGAAAAAAAGTAGCATAGTAGCGCCACCTGTTGGGCTATTTACACTAAAACGTAAGCAGCATCTATTTATGTTAAGGTCTATCTGAAGTTTGATGAAATTCCGTGCATTAGTTCTTGAGATATAGCTATCGTAAAAATCAAGAAAAAAAGTGATATAGAAGCACCACCTGTTGGGATATCTTCACCAAAACGTAATCAGCGTCTATTTATGTCAAGGTCTAAGTAAACCTGAAATTTGATGAAAATAAGTGCATTAGTTCTTGAGATAGAGCTATTGCGGAAATCGCAAAAAATGCAGCACAGCAGCGTCACCTGTCGGTCGAGTTTCACCAAAAACTAATCAGAACCAATTTATATCAGGGAGTGCTAAATATAAAGTTTTGTTAAATTTCGTGCATTAGTTCTTGAGATAGGTCGACCACAAAATTTTTGTCACAGACTCAGACAGTCACAGACTCAGACAGACAGTTACAGACTCACAGACAGACGTTTTTTAAAATCAGTCAAATCGTGTTCAGGACCTTCTAAAACTTATAAATCCGTCGAAAACTGGGAGTCAAAAATATTCATGAACCCAATACTTTCTTCTTGTAAAGATAGAAGAAAGTAAAAAATTCTACTGATTTAGTTAATCAATAACATAATAAAGTGGTAATTTGATGAGTTTAACTCTGGGATGATAATTTTGAAAATACTTTACCAACTACAAAGGCTTCAAGAACGGCAGGTTTATTGAAAAATAAATTCAGCTTATCATTACCAAGCATTCTTACACAAATATGATTGTTTAAATACTAAACCTTAACCGGCAAAAGAAGTCAGGGGCTGTTTGACTATTTTAGACACTTCAATTTCTATCACCTTCGTTTAGCGTGTGCTAAGATAGCAAGGTGTTGTAGATCAAATTTTATGACAAAATTTTACAAAACAGTAGTGAAACAATACTACTGATTTAGTCAACCGATAACAAGTAATAACGTGTATAAGTTTCAGTCCGAGATAGTTTTGAAAATACTCACAAAAGCTTCAAGACCGGCAGCCTTATTGAAAAATAAATTCAACTTTTCATCATCAAGCATTCTCACAGAAATTTGACCGATCAAAACTAAACCGAAACCAGCAAAAGAAGTCAAGAGCAGTTTAACTGCCGTTGAACACTTCAGTTACTATCGCCTTCGTTTAGCGTGTGCTAATATGGTAAGATGTTGTAAATCGACAATGAAATAGGTGAAACTTTATTATTACTAAACAGCGATGTAACACTACTACTGATTTAGTCAACCGATAACAAGCAATAACGTGTAGTTATTTGATAAGTTTCAGTCCGAGATCGTTTTGAAATTAAAAATACTTACAAAAGTTTCACGACTGGACTTATTGAAAAATAAATTCAGCTTATCATTATCAAGCCTTCTCACAGAAATTTGACTGATCAAAACTAAATTGAAACCAGAAAAAGAAGTCAAGAGCGGGTTAACTACCTCTGGACACTTCAGCTACTACCGCCTTCGTTAAGCACATGCTAAGATGGTAAGGTGTTGTAGATCGACACTAAAACAGATGAAGCTGCATGACAAATGCTTACGTAACAGTGTTATAACACTACTACTTATTTAGTCAACCGATAAAAAGTAATAACGTGTAGTTATTTGATAAGTTTCAGTCCAATATCGTTTTGAAATTGAAAATACTTACAAAAGTTTCACGACAGGCAGGCTTATTGAAAAATAAATTCAGCTTATCATTATCAAGCCTTCTCACAGAAATTTGACTGATCAAAACTAAACTGAAACCAGAAAAAGAAGTCAAGAGCGGGTTAACTACCTCTGGACATTTCAGCTACTACCGCCTTCGTTAAGCACATGCTAAGATGGTAAGGTGTTGTAGATCGACACTAAAACAGATGAAGCTGCATGACAAATGCTTACGTAACAGTGTTATAACACTACTACTGATTTAATCAACCGATAAAAAGTAATAACGTGTAGTTATTTGATAAGTTTCAGTCCAAGATCGTTTTGAAATTGAAAATACTTACAAAAGTTTCACGACAGGCAGGCTTATTGAAAAATAAATTCAGCTTATCATTATCAAGCATTCTCACAGAAATTTGACTGACCAAAATTAAATCGAAACCGGCAAAGGAAGTTGAGAGATTTGACAGCCGCTAAGAAATTTCAGTTGGTTTTGGCTTCATTTGGAGTGTGCTCAGTCAGTACAGTCGACGATGATATAGATGAAACTTTATGACAATAGAATTACGAAACAGTGAGCAAACAATGCTACTGATTTAGTTAATATATAATAAAACAGTTATTTAATAAGTTTTCAGTCCGAGATAGTTTTGAAAATAGTTACGAATTACAAAAGTATCAAGACCGGCAGGCCTGTTGAAAAATATACTCAGTTTATCACTGCTTGGCATTCTTACACAGGATACATTCAATTGGACTGAAGCGAGTAATTCATGATGTTGAAAGTCGAAAGAGAGATGGCGAAAAAGATGATGTCAAAAAACATGGGTGACGACGAAACAGTGTTGTTAATCTCGTACGTGCAGAGTAGAAATTGTCTTTGGGACGAGAAGCATGCGGATTTCAAGAGAGTATCCATTACAAGAAAATTGTGGAATGAAATTGGAACACAGTTAAACATTACAGGTAGTTTTTTGTTGTTGTTGTATTCTTTATTTATTTTATTTAACTTTGAATTTATATTTTTCAAGGAAATTTCAGAAAATCTACACAAAATTAGAAATTTACAATTGGAATTGAGATTTAGTTCAAATCGTGGCTGTTCAAGGTCTGTTCTATTACAGCCGTTTCAAGTCAAAGTAGTGAAGTTACAATATCCTAGTTTTGAATTATATCCTAGTTTTCATTAGGCGGCGTCTTGAAATTTTTTTGTGCACTGGCATCATGATGTCATTTCGTCCCCCAGCTAGTATTATAAAATTATTTTTTATAAAAATAATGGTGAACAATGGTAAAAACAATTACATGACTGTATTTGCCATTTGAGTAAGTCAGTAAGTATATAACTTATATAAACTTTATTGATTTTATCTGAATCTTACTGGTTGATGAAAGAAATACACGAGCAGAAAAATACACTAGGGTTAAGCTTCTTTCTCAAGGCCTCTCTTTTAAAAGGGACCGAATGCAAGGAAATTTTGGGGACCCTGAAGGAAAATATTTTTTAAATTACACAAATATTTTAATGTAATTAAAAATCCCTATAGGTGTGGAGGACAAGTACGGGCTTCGTTAGAAAACTTGCTGAGGCAATATATATATATATATATATATATATATATTAAGGTCTCGTTTGGAAGCTTTATAAGCACGGGGCCTTGGCACATTTTAACCATCACTATTCATAACTATTGGCAATAGTTCCCTTTATTGCCAGCTCTGCTATATTTCTTCATTTCAATAAGGGAAATCCCAGACCAGGGGTGTTGAATGTACGGCATGTATGCCTGAGGTGACACGTACGACAATTTCTCTCGAACACAAAGCAATTTAATTTGAAAATCATTACATTGATAAAATCTTTTTTTTTCTTTTGTTATAAAATTTTGTTTAACATGTACAGACTGACACAAATAATACAAATATTTGTGCATGAATAATTAACACAGGAGAACATTTTATTTTTATGCGATGCTATTAACTATTATACTTTGCCTTCCTGTGTTAATTTACCAGTGGCTGAGAGGTTCTGCTCTCAAAGCTGGTAGACGGGAGGTGCTGGGTTCAAACCCCTGTCGCGCTCGTCGACCTAACCGTTCGGAGTTTTCCGTGGTTTTCTTCGAACCTTGCCTTAAATACAGGTTAGGATCCATTAGAAAGACCCCCCCCCAGGGCCTATATCCCTCATGTAGATAATCGGCCTTCATCGCTAACCAACCATCCTGTGTGAATTTAAAAAGATGCATTTCTTCAAATGATTTTCATAAGACACAAACTGCAATAAAATGACAGGTATGCTAAATTTTGCTATGTATAGTACTAAAATGAAAACTAAACAAAGTATAAAGTATTCTCTATCAAACGTACAGCAGCAAAAATCTCACTAATAAATTATTAATTCGTTTTTTAATGCAACTTGGTTTATTATAAGTTAGATGTTGTATTAATGAAAAGTTAAAAATTATTAAAAATTAAAAAAAAATTCATTATTACAGTATGTGTCACTTAAATGAATATTTCCGAATCAAAATTTCAGCAAATTAATGCCTGTTTACAATATATAGAAAAATCTCATTTTGATTTTTTTTCTTAGTTATTAAATGATTGTTCTATAATCAGTGTATCGTATAAGCAGCATATATGTTGTAATACTTTTTATGTAAAAGTTCGGCACATTACAATGTTGATAGATATTGTTTTTCGAATTCGCAGTTAGAAAGGGTTGCCACCTCTATCCTAGACTGATTTTTTTTTTCTATCTACCCGGCTTTTATGAAAGTCCAAACTCCGACATAATTTGCGATATGCAGAGTATACTACTTATTTTGACTTGATTAATTTCTATATAAAGTTACACTATATTATGCTATTTTGATTTTGAGACTCATTTGTATGAATTAAAAACAGCAGCGACAACAGTTAAAAGTGAAATGTTTATCTAATAACTCCCTACTTTATTGTTTATAAATTAAAGAAAATAGATAAGCTCCATTAATAAAAATCATTCCAACAAATCTGTGATGTGGTATCACATATCTTTTTCTTAAATTAATCATTTTCTTTAATTTTCAGTTTAAACTAACTTTTAATTACTTAGTTATTTTATCCTAACTTTTATTTCAGCTCCCGCCGTAATTTTTACTCCATTAAAAGAAAATATATTTAACATATGCCCTTTATCAATAAAACTTTCTCATATAGATAGAATTCATTTAAATGATTAATCACCCTCACTAGATATCCAAGAAAAAAAAAGAAAAGAGATAAAGATTGACTTTGTATTCGGTCTGTATTTTATTCTCATTCCGTCCAACGTTCGGTAGAAATGTCTGTGTCTGCTTATTTTTTGAGTTTAGCCTTTTCGGTAAAATCCTAAACATTTCCAGTACATGAGAGTTGTTTTGTCTACTCAGCTAGATTCCCAAAACTTTGCTCTCAACGTACATTTGGCATTCACATTCTTGTTGGCTCACTTTTTAGGACTGCTATTCTGGTACCCCTGTCCTGTAATTCAAAAATTCTCTTAATTGCCTAACGCGTAACTGATTATTTTAAGCTTATATGACATAATTTATTTCATATGCTCTTTCGCCAATTTCATGTTGCCAATATGTGTATGGCATGAAAATCGACATGTGTCGGAGGGGGACATTCTCTCTCTCGCACGCTCTTCGGATAAGAAGTTAATATTGTAAGCTCACGTTTTCTTAAAGAATGCTCTCGGGCACCATCCCTTTATGTACGTACTTTGTAATCGTACGCTTATAATTTGAAGTTTAATAAACTAATATCGTAAATAATCTTTTCAGAGCATTTAATTCTACAGCCTACTGCCTTTTTTTATGTTACTTTCAGTGGATGCATATCGGAATCTGGATTAATTGTTCACGCAATGTACTTTTAAACACGTAGTTTTCCGACACTACAAAATCCTTTGAAAAAGAAAGAAAAAAAAAAAACTTTGTATGACCTATAAGACCACGCTTTGGCCATGGGAATCAGCTACAGGGGGGGGGGGGGCGTGCCTCCTCTGGAAGTTTTCAGAAGGGTTCTCCCATTGAAAACTTAAGATAAATAATGGGAGGTCGACTCTTCATCACTTAGGTCACACCATGGTAGATAAATGGTAACCTAAGAAAGTGATGGTCACACCTCCCATTAGGTGTGACCTAATGGGAGGTGTGACCATCACTTTCTTAGGTTTGACTTCTGTGACCTCCAAGATAAACTGTGCCACCCCCTCCCCTCTTTGAAAATTTAAAAGTTGGCGTCTCTCGCTATATCGACTAAGCCTACTAAGATTTTTTTTTTTTTTTTTTTTTTTTTTTTACTGAAGAAAATACCATGTCTTCTGTGCAGAAATTTCTTTGAAAACTGATGTTATTGTTGTTGTCGTTTTGCTGTAAGTTCTATGTTTAAAGTACACATCTATACTACTTAAAGAAGTTTTATTAGATCCATAAATAAATGTAGTCTCTGCGCTCCCTGTTATATTTTGACTTTTTTCACCTCCCCTGTAACAAATTAATCCTTAACTGATGTTAGCGGCCTGACATCAGTTTCGCTGCTTTGTTCACTTTTTACAGATTAATTTCTAATTTTCCTTTTAACTAAAAATATTAGTGAAATTTTATTTCGTTTGGAGCTCTAGAATTATTGGTACAGAATAGATGAATTTTGATTACAAAAATCCTCTATAGGATATACGATATCTAACCGGGTATCTTCGTATATATGTTTCGATCCCCCCTGTTATTTTTTAAACTGAAAGTGTTCGGAATTAAAAGTGTCCTCAGAAAAACAACTAGTCGGATGTGTCAATCCCAAAACTTTCTTCTATCTCACACAGGTTTCGCATACACTAAAAAGAATCAGCACCAATTTATATCAAGGTCTAACTGAAACTCAAGTTTTATTAAATTCCGTGCATTACTTCTTGAGATAGGACTATCGCTAAAATCGTGTAAATCCTGCAAAATGCTGCATAGCAGCGCCACCTGCTGGGTGATTTTTACCAAAAACTAATCAGCACCAATTTATATCAGAGACTAACTGAATATAAAGTTTTATTAAATTCCGTGCATTAGTTCTTGAGATAGAGCTATTGCGGATATCGCGAAAAATGCTGCACAGCAGCGTTACCTGCTGGGCGAATTTTACCAAAAACTAATCAGCACCAATTTATATCAGAGACTAACTGAATATAAAGTTTTATTGAATTCCGAGCATTAGTTCTTGAGATAGAGCTATCGCGGAAATCGGGAAAAATGCTGCGTAGCAGCACTACCTGCTGGGCGATTTTTACCAAAAACTAATCAGCAACAATTTATATCAGGGACTAACTGAATATAAAGTTTTATTAAATTCCAAGCATTAGTTCTTGAGATAGAAAGCCTACAAAATTTTTGTCACAGACAGACATTTTCTAAAATTAGTCAAATCGTGTTCAGGACCTTCTAAAACGTATAAATCCGTCGAAAACCGGAAGTTGAAAATTTTCCTAAATCCAATACTTTCTTCTTCTAAAGATAGAAAAAGTAAAAATGCACTCAAAATTAAAAAAATAAAAGATATTTGGTTAGACATCAACCTCAGATTTCTTATGCAAAATAATAAATAAATAAAACAATTGAGGGGGTCGGGGCAAGAAAGTGCCAACCCACATTTTTGGTGAAATAAATCCAACACTGTAATCTGTTGCTTAATATTATAAATTATAATATCCTACATATAATTTGTTTCTAATGTCACTTGATGGCAGCCTATGTGACAGAGGTTTCGTTTTTGCCCCAGATGTTTATGCCCCCAATGAAAACAACTAATTTACAAAAAAGTCATAGTAATATCTTTAAAGTAATGCCATATTGTTACTCAGAATATCTCAAATGTTACTAAGACATTGGTGAAAAAACTTTAGGTTATCTATCTTGATTTGAGTATTGGATCAAATTTTCAAATTGAAATATCTCAGAAGTTTAAAAATGTGGCTTGGCACTCTCTTGCCCCGACCCCCTCATTTAAGAATATTTAAATGCAAATGATATATTTGAAAAGAACGCTTCTACTGGCTTAACCTTAGTTTACGAGTGTCTTGGCGTTACTACTGTAGGCTAACAAGGTCTATGTAATAGGATAATTTAGTTGAAATATAACTTCTTTCTATTAACTGCATGTTAAATATAAGTTGAATAATTTTTGTTTGAAAAACATCATGAAGTTCATCTCTTATTGAATCTTCTCCATCCCTTATTTGAAAGCGAAAATATTGCCAGTAAACTAAGACACTATAATGAAATTTGTTAACCTATAAGAAGCCGCTTCACTGAAACTTTCAGATCTCGAAATCCCACGTGGGAATCCACTATGGGAAATATTGAAATAAGTAATTACTTTTTACCAAATATGATGATCGAAATACGGTTTCCACCAGCAGAAATTAGAAGTCAGATGCCAACGATGTGCGTTTTTTAAAAAATGTCTCCTTTAAAATTAAGTATTTCTAAGAAGATAAAATTTCCTCAAGTGGAAACTGAAAGTTTAATAAGGGTTTTTTAATTACTTAAAATTGAAGGAAACATTTTTTTTTAAATGCACATCGTCGAGAATCCGTATTTTGACAGTTATATTAGGTAATGAGTAGTTATGTATTTCAACATTTTCCACGGGATTGGGCGATTGGAGAATTTCAATGAAACCGCCCCTAACAGAACTGCTGTTAGCGGACTCACAGATATCTGCCTTTTCTTTTTCCATTTTCATAATTAAACTTGTAACTTTCAGTTTCACTACAGATACTAGTAAAATTGTTTCGTTTGGAGTCCTAGTACTATCGCTAGAGTCTTCTGTATAGCTGTATGTTGATTATAAAAACCCTGTACACAAAGTTCATCTGTGCACAAAGTTTCCTGTTCATAAACAGTTATCCTATGAACATAGGCGTCGACTTCAGGAGGGAGAAATAGGCAATCAGTCACATACATATACTACTATTATTAAAAAGATTTTATCCTATTTATTAAGTTAAGACAAAAATAACATTTAAAGCACTTGACTGTTTTGCCCGAACCCAGTTCGGGCAAGAAGAGTTGCTTGTTTCGTTACTAAAAGCTTTTGGACACCACTAATTTTTAATTGCAATCTTCGCTTTATTAATTGGCAGACATTTTTCGATTATATAAAACAATTATTTTAGTACGGAAAAAGTGGTGTATCGTCCTATTTTTAGTTTATGGTGTCGAAAAAGCCCAACAGTTAAGGGGTTAAAATTAATGGTGAAAGTTTACCTGATTTACCCCGTCGTCCCCTTTAAGTCGGCGTCTATGAGTTAATTGACCCACAAATCCACTGATTCTAGTGCCATTCAATCATTTCAACATTTTAGCAACAGAATTACTTTGTCTCTGAAAAGGTTAAGTGTGGATATTATATCTTAATTTTTTTTCAACAGAAATCTGAATTTTCAAGAAAAAAAGTTCATATCTTGCTATAGTAAAACATAAAACTATGTAAATTATGAAATTGTACCGCAGTTTTTTAAATCTTCATCTACAGATTTCAGACCACTAAATTTGGAGTCCCTGGTCCCATACCCCGTTTATCCATGTTTTAATCTGGTCATTTACAATATACATTAAAGGAAACAATTTAGAGGTATATGAAAGCAAACTAAAGTATTATTCAAAATTAACACTGGAATGGAAGAATGAATCATTTTCACTCCTCTCTGGTCTCAATTAAGGGAAAAAATCACCTTGAAGTGGCGCATACTATCTTTAAAATACCTGGGATCTGTTGAAACAAGCTAGTATGTGGAAAAATGCCACTTTCAAGAAGTCAAAATGACTATTAATACTTACAATGAAGAGAATAAGAGTGATTCTTCCATTCCAGGGTTAAATCATAGCAAAAAAAAATAGTAAATTAAGGGGAAAATAATAATTTAGTTAAAGTGAGCAATATACATAATAAAATTAAACACATTTTGTGCTGAACGCAAGTATGCATAGTTTATCTGACAATAAATACCGTGATTACATGTATACATATAGTCTGTTTAACAAGAAAGTGACCGCCATAATCTGGAAAAAATAAGAACTGTGATTGTTTTTTTTTCTTTTATTGAAGGAGACTTTATTATCTACTGCGCAATTATCAAATATTTAGTCCAATCACCTTCAATACTGATTGATTATAAGTTGAGATCTTTTTTCCATACTTTCCACGAGATATTCATTGGGCAAAGATCGTCCTATCTTCTTGATATGAAATATCAGCTTCTTCAACGTGTACACCGGCTTTCCTTTAACCCTTTCCAGCACAGTGGTCCCACTCCGGGCACACCTAATTTTAATTCCAAACTTGCATTCGGCACCAAGAATATTTTAATAAAATTTTGTTTGTATAATGAAAGCTTAAAGTAAGGAGTTCGCATTTTCTAAAAAAGTCGTTTGTAAATTCCGGTGTCAGTCAGCAATTTCTCATTTTACAAACAGACTTTGTCTGTGCCGGAAAGGGTTAAGCTTCATTTTGATGTATGACCACACATTTTCTATCGGATTTGCATCTGGATATATTGCCGGCCACTCCATCGTAGTGACGTTATTTTGCCGGTTCCACACACTACACAGTTTTCTGCCTTTTTGTAACACATAACTTGTTCTGTCAGAACCAAAAAACTTTTCACCAGACTTCAGAAATTATTTCTGCTAGATGGTTCACATTTTCTCGGCGATCGCTGTATCCTCCTTTGTTGTTGTCTCCCTGTCTAGTCCTCTCCCCAGCAGATAGTCCACATTCCCAACCTCCAAACACAGTTTTAACCACTTTTTAATGAATGCCTCTGACTTTCGCATATATTTTTCAGCCGCTTTATGTGGAATTTTAGGTACTATCGCGTTATTAACTAAAAAACACTGCCTTGAATCGCTTCAGGAATTTTATATTCATTGTAAGTTATGAATTAATTAACATCTACAATACAGTTTGCCTTTAAAGTAAACACTGCTCATAAGGGCATGGAATAATGATTAAAATATGTCAACACAGATGGGCCTGCGATGGTTCGTTATCAAATAACAACGGTCACTTTCTTCTTGAACAGATTGTATATATTATACATATTATATATACAGAGTGATTCGAAACTCCTGGGCAATATTTTAAGGGGTGATAGAACACGCCTAGACAAGCTCAAAACACCATACAATGCATGGTCGTGGCTCAAGAAGTGAGGCGCTACCTGTTTTCTACACAATACCTAACGAATGATTGCTGATTTTATTTATGCGGGATAGTGTTACTTACTAGGATGCTAATATGCATGAAAATGAGAAGAAATAAAGAAATTGCAATGTAAGTAACTCAAGCGAGTAGGGGGAAGGGGGTGTATTTTAAATTGGACCAAATTTCCTTCAGTAATTGTTGGGGGTGAATCAGAACTCATGGCCAAAATTTTAAGGGGTTATAGAAATCATCTAAACAAGCTATTTTTGCCATACAATGCATGGGCGTATCGCAAGCGGCGAATCTTTTGATGGCACTGTCATTAAATCTAGAAAGCGCTAGTTTTTCACACACATCGTCATTTTTACCGTGGTTTGTAAAAAGGATGACTGGTTTTGGACTGGAAAGGATGACTTGCATTTCAGGCATGGTGCTGCGGTTGTGAGAGCTCTAAAAGTGCTAATTGTAAACAGGGTTCTCTCCGGAATCAGAAAGCTGCTC
This sequence comes from Maratus michaelseni, assembly GCA_963931845.1. NCBI lineage: Eukaryota > Metazoa > Arthropoda > Arachnida > Araneae > Salticidae > Maratus > Maratus michaelseni. Next base: position 255,209,703 of record OZ007597.1, on the reverse strand, counting down.
TGTAGCACTTCACTGTTTTAGTTACCACCATGCATTGTATGGTGTTTTGAGCTTATCTAGACGTGTTCTATCACCCCTTAAGTTTTGCCCAGGAGTTACGAATCTCCCTGTATATATATATATATATATATATATATATATATATATATATATATAAATATACCAAGAAGTCTTTGTAAAAAAAAAAGTAAATAAAAATTTAATTGTGCCTTTTTTAAAATAATGAAGGATCTACAGGGAACTCTCATTAATGTTTAATGGCGTCTTCGTTTAAATCGTACCTTCGGTCAATGAGGACGATTTCGTTTATCCCATCATTTTCAATTTTCAATTAATGTCAAGGATATCGCTAAATGCACACTACTCATCAGATAAAGCGGACTATTTTCTAAAACATTGACTGGGCAGAATCGAAACCAGTTGTGTACGTTATTTCTTCAAAAGCAACTTTGGTGTAACTTTGGTTATTGCGATATCAAGAAATTGTCAATGACAGTGATGAAGGGAAAGGAAACATTCCACCACCAAAAGATGAGAGGTTCAAAAATTTCTGACGGCTCACAGTGTATCGAAACGACGAATTTCCCCGACATAGGTAAAAATTGTATGTATTTTCACAAGGTTTATCAACTATGTAGAGTTGTTCTATAAGTCGCACAGCATGAGAAACCATACATGTTTTTTCCTAATAGTCCTATTACACCGGATGAAGCGACAAAAATTACCACTACTCGTCAGTTTTCCAAGCATTTGATTGACTGTTCCGGGTTTAGCTTATTCTCCGTCAATTTTGCAAGCATTTAATTGGCTGTTCTGGGCAAAGCTTTTCCTTCGTCAATTTTCCAAGCATTTGATTGGCTATACCAGGGGTCGGCAACCTTTTTCAGCTGCGGGTCACAATCAACCAAAATATGTGTATTAAGAAGACGTTTCGGGTCAGTGGTATTTTCATTTTAAAACAGTCTTTTTTCGGTGAATAATAAAATACATTTTATTGAGGAAATAATCATCATGCGCCGTTTTAAACTTTAAACACAAAAAATAAAATTATAATTATTATAAAAGGAAACATAACTGAATGAACTTTACTTTCTCTTCAATGGCTCTCCTGATGCAAACATATATGCATTATAACAAATAAGTGTAATTTTCTGTTATGTTATTTAATAGTTTGGAATTTCTGAATTAAAATTAAATCTTTTTAAAGTTCCAAAATAAACTCGAAATATTTTTTCAATATAATTTTATTTTTTTTTTACTTTTTTCGGAGTTTAAGTGGGTCACTTGAAATTATGAAATGGGTCACTCGGTGACCCGCGGGTCATAGGTTGCCGACCCCTGGGCTATACCATATGACATTGATCCTTAACCTTTTACGAAATACTATAATGCGACAAAATTACTCCGACAGTAAAAAGGTTGTTTCTTTTTCGAGCAACTCTTTTTGAAGCCGTAGCTTAACATGGTGTCACCAGGGCTGTAGCTAGAAGTAAACAATAGGGGGTGCTCAAGAAAATGTAGGGGGGGGTCATACTATTTCTCTCTCTCAGACACATACACACACAAACACAGATATATATGATCAAAGTATTATATAGAAAGGTAAATTAGTGCATATTCATAGTGTAGGCACTATGTTTCTTATTAAATTGCTTATAATAACTTTATTTGATGCTAAGAAAAGTAAAAGCTGCAGACAGGGATGTAATACCTTCTGGATTATTTTAAGGAATACCGTATACCCTCTTCTCAAAAACACTATAGCATATACTTTTTAGGGTAAACCCTCTGCCTAAAGCGTATGCCCTCTGGTTTTTTTACTACTACATCACTGGCTGCAGAATGAAAATTTTCAGTGTATAATTATACTAGTGAAATAATAAGTGATGATGTCAAAAAGTAAATAAAAAGTTGTTTCGCCTGTTTCAAAAGAGTTGCATCCTTTAATTTTTTTTTCTGAATATTCGTGCCCTTCAGGATTCTAAAGTTATGTTATTATATGATAAAAAACATTAGAATAATCAAAGGTGTATTTTGCATTTTAAAATTATTTTTGCGTTCAGTCAAAAGCTAAATCCACTTGTATTTAAATTGGCTATAACTCATTAGAATAACTTTGTTTTATGTTAATAATAGAAAACACTGCAAAATGAAAAATTTCAGTATATAACTAATGCAAAAGTAAATGTTTGCATCAGCAAAAGGTTGCTAATTCTGAGTATGTGCAGATAGGATGTGCACCTGTTAAAGCACTTATTTGCAGTTTTTAAACAAATACTACAATTTAGTATTTATGCAAAACTGTACAGAGCCCCCAAAACTAAGTTCAGTTTTTGAACAGAGTTTCATTTGGATTTTTAAAACAGAATTTCATTTCACGGCATTGGCAACTTTCCCAAGGGGGGGGGGGCTCAAAAATTTTCAGGGGGTGCTGAGCCCCCCCTGGCACACCCCTAGCTACGGCACTGGGTGTCACACGAAAGTAGCAGCAACTTTGACGCCTCATGTAATAGCCCTTTTACATACCGCCTAGTCCCGTTTTTAGAAAGCAATGTATCGGGAAAATGCAAAAACAGGAGAAAAACAAAAATGAATTATAGATGAAAAAAAAATTGCTAAATAAGTCCAATATTTTATATTCTAGTAAATTTTTTTTTCGTCTTGTGAGCAATATTCTGAGCCTTTTTTTCCCCTGTTATTGGGTTTTAATACCTATGAATAGTTTTGAAATTTTTATAATTTTCAACATTTCGTTTTCTAAAGTCGAGATCCCGCTTTATCCCTCAAAATTGTTGGTACATCCCTCTTCTGTAGGCCTTTGAGGAGTGATAAACAGGAGTGGTTGGGATTACTATGCATCCAGATGCGATTTTGGCAGTTTGCGGTGTTTGATTAAACGAAAGTCACACTTAAAAAAAAACATGCTTCTTTACCAACCTTAATAAAATATATATTTGAATATTTAAATAAAACTTGTGGAAAATTTTTTTTTCGTATTTTCATTGGCATTAATCAATTTTAACTGATAAAATACATAACAAAGCATACTGAAACATAAGATTGGGCTTCCGCACAGCATATGTGGTCAATGTCTACAAAAAAAGCCACTTCGTAACAGTCTGTGACTGTTCGCTGATATTACGAATCAAAATGAGATGTAGCAGACTAAGTTTTCAAATGTGTCGCAAAATTGGAAAATAATTGGGTAAAAAGATCATTTGTTCAACTGTTGAAAAGAAAAGTGAGATTGATTATTATTAAAGTTAAATTGTGTAAGTTCAATTTTTTTTAATATTTTGTTTGTCCTGTAGTAATTTATTCTTTTGCATTAACAAATTGTGATTAACTTGCTTTTTTTTTTACTAAAATTACGAAATTAAATAAATAGTTGTTTCTGATCACATAAAGTTGGTAACCTATCTAATTTCAGCCAAAAAAACTGAATGCAATATTTTAAATGCAAAGAATTATTTGACACTATTTAAATGTTTACATCGTTTAACGTGGATTTCGGTTAGTGGGAACGAAAAAGGACCTCCATAGGAAGTTCGCACTAACGGGAGTTCACGCTGTATTTCAGTTCCATATAAATTATTTAAATATTACAAAGTAATTTTTAGTCGCAAGTATCGTTATTCTTTTGAAAGAAAAATAGTTTTTGGGGGTGTAAATAGTTTTGAGGGATTTTGCCTCTGTAGTTTTCGATCATCAACAGAAAAAATAAAATTGCATTTTAAAACTTGACTTCTGTGGCAGAAATTGTCGCATAGCTACTGTGAGCAGTCTCTGAGACCGTTTGATCGAAAAATGAAGATAAGACTCGGTTAACCCTCTGACCGCTATTTTCGCGTGCAAGGCAAATATAGCAAAATTTGCTCATCCTGCGATTACCGCGAGCGCAGTCTTTTTCCTTTATTCAATAACGCCCACTCTTTTTTTCCCGGTTAATCAGTCATAATACTTTAAATACAACATTTAGTATTTGAATTAGATTCTGGTCCGCATCTGGCAGTAGTTATCCACTGATTATTTTGAATTTGATTCAGCGTCTTTGTTCGCTATTTTCCATTCAGAAATGACTGGATTAAACCGTTCAGCGAGTGACAGAACATATATTCCTGATGATTTATTGTATTCTGAGAGTGATATTAGTTGTTTTGAAAGCAGTGGTAATAGTGATAGTGATTGTAATTCATCTCGAGATAGCGATGGATCTGAAAGCGATTCTTTATCCATGCTCATTATGCATTTTCTTAATTGTGTAAATTTCACTTTTGTATTTTATGTAATAAATAATAATGCAGCCATAAAGTAATTGAGAATCATTTCCAAAAATTGGACTTATGTGATAGCGCCTGAAATTGATTTTTCTCGGCATGTATTTTCTCAGGGTCTAAATTTATAAAAAAAAAATATATTTTCCAAAAACTAATATCATATTTTAATTTCCGAAAACATATAGATTTGAAATATGCAATAAAAAAAAGTACACAATTTTTTAAGGGATTTTGATCCAAAAATTTAGCGATAAGAGGGTTAACTCATAAGTATACTGTTTATGTTCTAAACTTTATGTATAAGACTATTATAATTAAATTTCCACGGCACAGGGGAAAATTCAGGACTCCTATTCAGATATTCCCTCTATTCAAAAGACTCTAATCTATAGTACTATGCCTCCAAATGAAAGAAAATTTCACTAGTATCGATAGTTAAACTGGAAATTGCAAATTAAACTCTGAAAATTGGTAAAAACCGGCGTTTGTGAGACCGCTAACAGCAGTTAATAGCATTCAAGTTTACTTAACCTATGTTATGAATTTCAACCTTAACTACTGTCACAAAAATTGTCGCATACATACGGTAAGCAATCTCTGAGACCGCTGAATCGAAAGATGAATACAAGGCTTGATTAACTCATAGGATACTAGGATGCTGTTTTTGTGTTAACCCCCTTAAGCACCACGACGTACCTGCGTGCGTCATGCATTTTTCTATTTGAAATACCAGGACGTATGCGCGTACGTCTTCATTTTAAGTCCAAACTGCAATGTTCTAAACATCTGTTTTTTTTTTTTATTCGTCGCTAATTGCTATTGTGATTGGTTTTGTACGGGCTTTATAGCAATGGTTGTTTTCGCATCCAATAGATGGCGTTACGTGTCCAAAAAACTCATTAGTTTTCCCACTGCTTTGTTTCTTTCTTCGTCGTTCGTTTGTTTATGAGTTGGTTATTCTGTTCAGTTGTCATTCGCAAATTGTAGTGTTCGGTTTTGCAGAGGCGTAGCGTCAAGGGGGGACACGATCACTTTACTACCAGTATTTTTATATACTATTTTTGGCCTTCTGCTCAATTCATACTGTTCAAAGATTAAATAAGGCCAAATGTAGTATGTAATTATACTGGTAGTAAAATGATCGTGCTCCCCTCCCCCTAACGCTACGCCACTGCGGTTTTGTGTCTGTTTATATCACTGATAGATAGTGATTTTATTGAATAATTATGTCAGACACGGACAGCGATTATGTTCCTAATTTTGATGATGTTATAGATGATATTGATGATAGATTTTAATCTAGCTATGAAGAGTGGAGCTTCGAACCTTATTTCTGTTTGTATAATATAAATAAACCTTTATTTAATTTCCTTACATTACATGCAATTAAATAGTTCGCATGTAATTAAAAATAATGACTGAAACTACTTTTGACGAAATTTAATATATCTGGTATTCAACATACTATTACTAAACTGAACATACTGCTAAGGGGTTAATATTTATGTGCAGGACTGTTATAAATAAAATTCACCTATTCAGAAGTCCCTAGCTGTAGTAGAGCTCCAAACGGAACAAGTATTTCACTAGCATCTGTAGTTAAACTGAAAATTACAAGTTAAACTGCGAAAATTGAAAACAAAGCAGTGGTCTGTGAGACCGCTAATAGCAGTTAAGAGTTAAGATGCTCTAAGGGGAGATGATTATGAATTTAAAAATTCTAAGGTATTGATCAGTTTTTTTTACATTTTACATTTCCTCTGCTTTTATACTTAGTCTCTGTTTCTTTATCTAACAGTCGTTTCTCATTATTTCATTGTCCTACTTTTTTTTCTTCCGAAGAGCCGGCTTTAATTCAAAAATGATACTTTACGTACTGCTATTTATTTAATTGCTTTTGAAATATTATGACTCTGTTTCTGACTCTGTCTCGGTCTTTACAATGTTGAACTTTTAACGATATTGGCGACAGTATTTTTCGAAATAATTTTTCTTAATCTTATCCCTGCTTTTCAATAACAAAATCGGTGTTTTCGTTAACCAACATCAGGCCATATTATAAATCATCAACAAGCTCCGTGGGTTGTACTATTGGTGCGGATTCAGTAGCTCATGCGGCTTATCCCCATATTGTGCCTAACTAAGGGACTTGCAGTATTCGTACGGTATAAGCAAGATATGGAAATTTTTGATTTAAAAAAGTTTACGTCCTATATACGAGGGCAGTTTGATAAGTTCTCGGCCTAGCACAGAAATGGAACAAGTATGACCAAATGTTGTTTGTAAAGTATGATCCTTTAGATGACATGCCGCCGAGTTTCAGACGCGTGAGTTTATTGGTTATTGCTGGGCGATAAAGTAAAGTAAACAAGTTTTGACACTTTCGAAAAATGGAAAAAAATGAAGTTCGAGCTGTCATAAAATACTTGTTAAAAATATTTAACCCCCACGAACATATAAAAAGAGTTACAGTCTATCTTAAATGATTTTTGTCCTTCATATTCGACGATAATTGGGCTGCTGAATTTAAACGTGGTAGGAAATCAATTCACGATGATGAACGCTCAGAACGCCCGAAAACCGCTACGACCGACGAAATCGTCTCAAAAATTCACAAAGCCGTATTATCACTGATAGAAGGTACGCGAACTTGCTGACATTGCAAACATCTCGATAGACCGCGTCCACCACATTTTACACGATGTTTTGGTATAAAAAAGCTTCCCGCTCGATACGTGCCGCACTTGTTGAACATCGACCAAAAACGCCAAAGAATGAAAATTTCTCAAGAGTCTTCTGTAATGTATTGTGTTGCAAGTTGAAAAATAAAATGAAATATTGCCAAAAATCTTGTATTTTCTTTTTCAGGCCGGGAACTTTTCGAACCACCCTCGTACAGGGATGTACTAAAGAATTCGCACGAAATAGTGTATCTTAAATGCATTGAGTAGCAAGGGGACTACACAGAAAAATAATATGAAATTATGTCAAAAATTTTGTGTTTTCAATGTCAGGCATAGAACTTATCAAACCACCCTCGTAGTTAAAGTAGCTAGCCGGTTTGTATTTAATATGAACTAGAGATCAAACAAGTGGTTTATTTATTTATTTATTGTACTTTAAGAGTAAAAGTGCAAAAAGTGATAGATTGAAGATGGTAAAGCTTATACTATTATAATAGTCCATGATCTCAGATCAGACAAGATTGCAGATTTACACTGGTGTGCAAAACTTAAGCAACAAACACAAAATGCTAATTTCTGAACACATGAGTACTCAAAAGGAAATTCTATAAAGAGAAAGTGTAGAAAAAAGGTACTACCCAAACAGCACGGCCAGTCGTAGTCGATGTGAAGTCTCCTTGACGTCACACATAGTTAGAAGTGTCACAATCGTTACGGTGAATCAAAATGTGGGATATTTCACTGTCTCATTATTACTCTCAAATGATTGTTAACACTGAAAAGTCACTTTGACTGTCGCTTTGTGATGGGTCACCAGGTGACATTACAATGTAGTCACCTGTGATTCTCAAGTCACTGTCAGTTGAAGACTGAACTTTGAAGTCATTGTGAGAATTGCATTGTGATGAGTCGCCAAAAGATGTCACAATGAAGTCGCATGGTGACTTTCCGGTGATCGACACTCTATTGTGAAGTCATCATTGCACTCCTTTGTGAAAAGTCACCAGATGATTTCATTTTCTGTCACTTGGGAACTCGTCACAGAAGAGCTATCACGATGACTTTACAATGGAGTGTTAAAATGACAGTCACATGAGAGTCACAAGTTGACTTCATTGTAAAGTCACCTGGTGACGCGTCAAAAAGCAGCAGTCATGGTGACTGTTCAGTGGAGTGACCAAATGAGAATAAAAATGAGACGAATGAAAGATATCATATTTCTGTTCATTGTAGTGACTGTGACAATTGTGACCATTTGTGATGTCAAGAAGACCTTCACATCGACTGTCTGTGCTGTTAGGGTAGTACCTATTTTCTACACTTGCTGTTTATAGAATTTCCTTTTGAGTACTCACGTGTTCAGAAAATAGCATTTTGTGTTTGTTGCTTAAGTTTTGCACACTTAGTGTATTTTCTAATATTTACTATTATTTCAATCTTTTCTTATTAGTAAGAAATTTTCATTTTATATTTATTGTAGGTGATGAAGCGAAGTTCAAGTGGCAGAACCTAAAAGGCCAGTTTAAAAAACTGCTGCGAAAAAATTTAGGAAAACACAGGGGATCCGAATCTTCATCAGCTACTTCTGAGTGGAAATTTTACCATTTTATGCTATTCCTGAAGGACGGTCTACACTCAGAGGCAGCTAAACCTATCATGCCAATGGCAACCAACAACGCAACAAAAACTATCAACGGTGGAGAACCGGAAGAAAATGACGACGATTTCGAAGAATTCAACTTCGATTTTTTTGTGCCAAAAACTTCGGGCGAAGAAACAAATGATAGAAAACCGAAACCTGGTCCACGTTCCTCAAAACGAAAAATTACCAGCAATGACGAAGTTGATGATAAAAATGAAGAACCCGGCGATAAAATTTTCTTGCTTCCTCCAACATTAGTTCATCAAGATGAGAGAAAAGGTAACGATGACCACCATTTCTTATGGAGTTTAATGCCTTACATTCAAGCTTTAAATTCAGTGGAAAAATTAGAGCTCAGATCTGAAATACAAAATTTGGTAACAAATAGTTTTAAGAAACATGAAGCTAATAAGCGTTCCAGAATGTATCATTAGAAGAATATAAAAACAAGAACATTAACTGTTGTACAATTTATCTAAACGTTTTTGCTATTATTATTTTTTTTTTTTTAATTACAACCTGTTGCAGTTGTAGCAGTTATTATGTGAAGTATAAAATCTCATTTACTATTTTCGGTATCACTTTCATAAAATAAATAGGTATATTTACTCATATTTATTTTAATTAAATTAATTTGCATTGTTATACACTAGTGCCGCCACTAATTCATGCTCTTGTACGAGGAAAATCGCCGGCAATGGCGAAGTTGATGATAAAAATCAAGAAGCAGACGATACAAATTTCTTACTTCCTCCAATATCATTTCATCAAGATGAGAAAAAAAGATAACGATGATCGCCATTTCTTGTTGAGTTTAATGCCTTACATTCAAGCTTTAGATTCAGTGCAAAAATTAAAACTCAGATCGCAAATATATATAAAATTTGGTAACAAGTTTTAAGAAACATGAAACTAATAGGCTTTCCAGAATCTATATGACCAGCAATGGCGAAGTTGAATATAAAAATGAAGAACTCGACGATTAAAATTTCTTATTTCCTCGAAACATTTTTTCAACAAGATGGGGGAAAAGGTAACGATTCAGCTTAATGCAGCCTTGTTTTCAAGCTTTAAATGTAGTAGAAAAATTGAAGCCCAGATCTCAAATACAAAATTCGATAATTACTGGTTTTAAGAAGGATGGAAGTTATAAGCGTTCCAGAATCATTAGAAGAATCTAAAAAATGAATACTGGCCCTTGTACAAAAACTTTTTTTTTTTGTCACAACCTGTTGCAGTTGTAGCAGCTATTATGTGAAATATAAAATCTCATTTATTATTTTTTGTCACTTTCGCAAACTATATGATATCCTTATTCGTATTTATTTCAATTAAATTAAATATTTTGATGTACACTTGTGTTGCCACTGGTTCACGCTCTTCGAAGATGAAATCAAAAGCAAATGGCAAACCATATGATAAAAATCAAGAAGCTGGCGATACGAATTTCCCACTTTCTCCAACATCAGTTCATCAAGCAGAGAAAAAAAGGGAACGGTGATCACCATTTCTTGTACAGCTTAGTGCCTTGCATTCAAGCTTTAGATTCAGTGCAAAAATTAGAGCTATCTCAAATACAAAATTTGGTAACTACTAGTTTTAAGAAAGATGAAAATAAGCATACTAGAATATCTCATTAGAAGAATCTGAAAACAGAACATAAACCATTATACAATTTCTCGAAAAAAAAAAAAACGAACAGAGGAAAAAAATGGACCTCGGATCTCAAATACAAAATTTGATAACTGGTATGGTTTTAAGAAAGATGAAAAGAAGCGTATCAGAATGTATCATTAGAAGAATCTGAAAACAGAACATAAGCCATTGTACAATTTCTCGACGAAAGAAAACTGGAATATGGGAGAAAATGGGAGCTCGGATCTCAAATACAAAATTTGACAACTGCTATAGTTTTAAGAAAGATGAAACTAATAAGCGTTGCAAAATGCATATTATTAAAAGAATTTGAAAACAGAATATAGGCTATAGCACAGTTTCTCTAAAATAACTTTTATGCTATTTTGTTGATTACGACCTGCTGCAATTGTAGCAGTTATTATGTAAAACATATAATCTCATTTATTATTATTGCTATTACTTTCATAAAATAAATGATATGGTTACTCGTATTTATTTTAATTAAATTTTAATTTGCATTGATAAACACTAGTGTCGCCACTGGTTCACAGTCATAGAGAGGAAAATCCCGATGATAAAAATGTCTTATTTCCTCAAACATTTATCCAACAAGATGGGAGAGAAGATAACAATAGTTGCCAACCTCCCGATTTTTTTCATACCAATATTTTTATGTAAAAATATTTGTTTTATTTAATCGTACAATTTCTGAAATTTAATAAACGAAATTTTTTGTAAGATTTTACTGGTATTCAAAAAATTAGGAGGTTGGCAACTGTAACAATGATCATGACGCATGTTTAGTTTAAGGTTTTACATTCCTGCCCTAGATGCAGTGGGAAAATTGAAGCTTAAAAGAAGGTTTTATATATAAGCTGCCTACATATTTTGGGTTCGCACATGTTTTACATGGTTTGCCACTTTCAAGTCCAGTGAGAATTTTCAACAGTTGCACGATCTGTAATTCAATGATTTGAATCGCCATCATTCACGTATTTCACTTTCGCTCTCAGATTACTCGCGGTATTTTACTTTATTGTAACTTTGATGTTCCATAGTCGCAACCATGGAGTCAGGACTCGATTAACCTCTTATTCTAGGGAAAGCACCGTATCATTTTTGGGCCCCCTTATACCCCGTTCAGATCGAATATTTAAGAAATCTTAGACCGCCGAACTCAATGAGAGAGTTCCACAAACTCACTCAGTGAGTTTGAACTTTCTATGGCTAGATACAGCCATTACCACTCACTTTGATTGGCTCTGGAGGCTAGCTTTAACAGATTGACTGTTGAGGTTGGCTCTAATTTATGCGCAATCGCACATTTTATGTTTGTTCCGATCTCAGACACGGCGATGTTCGGTGAGTTATCATCAGGGTTGGCAAGTTTTTGACGCATGACGGTTTTTACCGGTTTTAACCATAGTTTTTACCGTCATGTCAAAAACCTCCTTATGTCAAAAATGTCAAAAACTGTCAAAAACCCATTTTTTAGTAGTTTGGTTTTACATTTTTTTTCATTCTATCTTTAATATTAAGTTGTTTTACACGAAATATTCAGTATCAGAAAGACTGTAAAGTATATTTATCCATCCGAGAAAAACAAAAAAGAATTGCATTAGAATAATACGTGTACATCTCTGTTAGAAGATCTCTACAATAATCTTAAGTTATTTGGCATAGTCTAAAAAAATTAGATTTTTTGAAGAAATCCTGTAACCTAGTATTAGATAAACAATGTGTATAATTTTGGTACAATTTATTACATTGTTGAAAACAAAACTTTAAGATTCTATTTATTGAAGTGCAAATGAAAATCATCATAATTGCATTTATGAAATACATAAGATATGCATTTTAAAATATTATCTAAGAATATTCAAATTTATTCCCTGCCAGTCTAAGCTTATATCTATTGTCATACAATGTAACAACATTTTTGCATCTCTAAAATAATTTTAATGCACTTTATTAAAAATGTATATTGAATGTTATTTAATAATTATAATGACCTTTTATTATCATTTAATATTAATTTTAATTGCAGTTAGTAGAATCTATGACAAATATTGTTCTTTTCTTTTACTCTTGTAATTTTAAATCTTTCCCATATTAGGAAATGATCTTCTTTTAAATAAATTTAACAAATGTAATTGTAAATAATAATAATAACAAGAAGAACAAGGTAAAATCAATCTAAATCAATGCTACACTTACACCATAAATTGGTGGACAATCGAAAATGATAGGTTTTTGACGGAATAAACCGGTAAAAACACGGTTTTTACCACTGTCATGTCAAAAACCCAACCCTGGTTATCATAGATGAGTTTTGCGGTGTGAACTGGTATTCAATTCCGGGAAGGTACCACTTCGAAAATGGCGATCTAAGCTATCTTAAATATCCGATGCGAACAGGGTATTAAACCCGGGAAAAGTTTTCTAAATTCAGCATTCATGGAAACTTTTTAATGCAACTAATATTATTCCCAAGAGGAGCTTAGCTGAGTTCAGATATTTCATCAAATAGCTTTTTTTATGTTCCCTGTATATAATGTAGGTAGAGTATATTTGTGGTCTGTATAGTTGTTGTATTTGAGATACAAGGTTTTTTCTAACCAGCACACCAGCATGCCATATGATTGGTAAACAGCTTATTGATCACATTCGCATTTCCTGATTAGATAAGTTTCCTGAAGTAATGTGGAATTTCTATTGCATTAGGCAAACTTTGTCATAAAATAATAATAAAGCAATGTATAAAATATATACGAGGGAAAGTAATTAAGTAAGATAATTAAATATAACTTACAATGATATTCACTTCAAAACTATTTTTATTTCTCAACATATTCTCCAGTAATTTATCAGTGCCCCAACACCAGCTGCATAACATTCTTTGGGTTGCTGTCTCTAACTCATTAGGACTTCAAATTGAACACAGGAGACAATTCAAAAGTTTGGTAGGCAACTTCTTCAACATCCACCCTACAGCTTCGACTTAGCCCCAAGCGATTTTCATCTGTTTAGTCCACTAAAAAACCATCTTGGAAGCAAGAGGATGAAAAGGTTCAACTTGAAGTCCCAATGTGGCTGAGACAGCAACCCAAAGAATGTTATGCAGCTTTTGTTGGGGCACTGATAAAACGGTGATATAAGTGCATGAGTATTGGTGGAGAATATGTTGAGAAATAGAAATAGTTTTGAAGTGAATATCATTGTAAGTTATTATTTAATTATCTTTTGTGACTTACTTAATGACTTTCCCTCATATAAAGGGAATTAGACACTCCATATTGCAGAAAATTTTGGAGGCCCTCCTAAATTTTGGAGGAGAAAACTCGTGCTTCATGTGCTTTTTGGATAATCCAGCCCTTCATGGAGTAACTCAAGCCCTAATTTTGGCAAGTTAAAAGATGCTGTGTCATTACATATTGATTTTTTAAGTGTTACATTTCCAATGGTTTCTTTATACTTGATGGATAGTATAGACTAGAGATAAACATTATTTTGCTTTCATTGAACTTTTTTTTTGGATGGCTTCTTCTCGAGAAAGTGAGGTAATTTTCCTATACAAGGTGGTCATAAAATCTTTCCCTGATTACAGTAATTTATTGCAGAAAAACGAATATAATTAGGTATGTGATTCTTTCAATATATTGTAAAGACATTTATGAAGTTTTTAATACAAGTATTTACGTCAGCAAATTTCAGTGTGAGCATCCTTGGTCGCTCGAAGAATGTCAAGGCGGTATTCCACTTTTCGCCACGTAATGCCCAACATTTCGGCTGTCACACTAGACACAGAAAAATCTTCAAAAAAAAAATATATATATATATATATAAATAATTCTGATTAAGAAAGATTAAGCAGAAAGTTTAGATGAGTTTAAATAAAAAAAAGAAAATAAACAGACTAGCTAATCTTCCGTAATTGGATCCTTAGTCGGTGACAAACAAGATTAATGTTAACAAAAGTACGGTTTAAACTGAATGTGGGTAATATTAACAGGATGTCACAAAAACCCACTGCATAACGCAAACTCGTGCTAAAATATGTCAGTTGGTATTAAACTCTAATATGAGGGATGATTAGTCAATATATTAGCTCCTTATATGTCTGTTATTCCGGGTGGTTATAATATAAGTATCTCTATTTGGAGCTGTATGTAGCTCGAAGGAATAAACCGAATGAAACCAAAATCGGTACACTTATTATTCAAGAAAGGGGAAGAAGAATGGAACAATAAAAAAAATTGCAATAATCGCCGACAGATGGTGCTTCAGAGTGTGAAATGTAATGTGTAACATTGTGTACCGTGGAGGTGTCGCAAACCTCAATGACTTTACCACATATCAGGACATGTGCGAAACATCATCACTCGTGATGAGTTATATTCCGCAGTTGAGCACGTCGTGCACCGCCTGGATTGTATCCTCCAGCACAATGGCCATGTGAAACCTGAACATGATCGGCACCGCCATGCGAAAGCGTAACTACATTCACTGTGACATTTTCCAAAAAATTAGGAGTATCAACCGGTTTGACGCCTTAATTCTTTGTTATTGTATTACACATTACATTTAACACTTAGTAGCGCCATCTGTCGGTGATTATTTCAATTAGTTTTTTAATTGTTCCATTCTTCTTCCGCCTTCTCGAATAGCAAGTGTACCGAATTTAGTTTCATTCGAGGTATTCCTTCGAGCTACAGCCAGCTCCAAACAGAGATACTTATATTAAAACCACCCTGTATATGGATATGGAGCTCAGTGATTAGAACTGAACTATTGTTGCCAACAAAACAAAGTGATATAAATTAAAATAAATGTAATTAAGTTGCTGAAAACCATTGAGTTCGTTGATTATGAGACACCTTTTTGGTAAACATGGCACTCACATTTTAAGACAAAATGAAATGTGAGTTAAAAAAAAGACTATCTTGCTTTTGCACAATCTTAGTTTTTGATTTAAAGAAAATTGATGCTAAATATTTCACTATTTTCATGCAATACTTTTTTATTCACAGTATTATGTCTCCATGTATCACATCAAAAATATTTTACTGGGAAATAAACCAGTTTCAGCTGACATCAACATGATAAAAACCCGATTATGGAAATATTGGCATATTTTACCATTTTGAAGGTCTCTATACAAAATGTTTAATTTTGATTTTTTTTTTAAATATCGCATTTAGTCCACATGACAGATATTATTATGACAGAGTATAATAGCGGGCTTCGCCCGCTATCGGGCTGGTTCAGATATTCGAAAAAACGAGAAAAATAGACGGGTAAATGTTTACTTTATAAAAAACATTACGTTTTTTTCTGGAAAATGAAATTTATTTGGATTTATTAAAGAAAGGATAAAGTGTTTTGAAAGGAATATTAATCGAAACCCTTTGTGCGATCTTCGATCACACTTACTGACTTGTTTAAATTATAATTGAAAAGAAATCCGAGAAGGAAAATTTAACCTTTTTTCATTCAGTTGGAAAATTATTATTTCATATATTCGTTTCATATATCCGAATTATTAATTTTATAAAAACGTTTCATTAGGATTTTATATAGAGAGAGTAGATTAAAAAGGTAAATATTAATTTGTTTAAAATTTTAATGACATTTCTATAATAGCGGCAACAAAATTTTCACATTGCAGATTGCTGTGGAAGAGAGAGGGAAATAGGAAAATTATGTCATTTTCTCATTAAAATTGAAAAGAAATCCAAGGAGGAAATTTTAACTTTTTTTCATTCAGTTGGAAAATTATTATTTCATATATTCGTTTCATATATCCGAATTATTAATTTCATAAAAACGTTTCATTAGGATTTTATATAGAGAGAGTAGATTAAAAAGGTAAATATTAATTTGTTTAAAATTTTAATGACATTTCTATAATAGGGGCAACAAAATTTTCACATTGCTGATTGCTGTGGAAGAGAGAGGGAAATAGAAAAATGATGTCATTTTCTCATTAAAATTGAAAAGAAATCCAAGGAGAAATTTTAACTTTTTTTTCATTCAGTTGGAAAATTATTATTTCATATATTCGTTTCATATATCCGAATTATTAATTTCATAAAAACGTTTCATTAGGATTTTATATAGAGAGAGTAGATTAAAAAGGTAAATATTAATTTGTTTAAAATTTTAATGACATTTCTATAATAGCGGCAACAAAATTTTCACATTGCTGATTGCTGTGGTAGAGAGAGGGAAATAGGAAAATGATGTCATTTTCTCATTAAAATTGAAAAGAAATCCAAGGAGGAAATTTTAACCTTTTTCCATTCAATTGGAAAATTATTATTTCACACATTCATTTAATATATCCGAATTAGTCGTTTAATAAATTCGTTTCATTAAGATTTTATATATATGGGATAGCTATTTGTTTCATACATCCGAATTAGTCGTTTCATAAAATCGTTTTATTAGGATTACACACACACACACATATATATATAAGATAATTAGTCGTTTCCTAAATTCGTTACATTAGGATTTTATATTTAGGGTAGATTTATAATGCACTGAAGCAGCTGAATGTTAATTATATTTTGTCTGCTTGTGCTTTTCATTACGTCAATTTTTACGCATCACATCATCTAAAAATTAATTTCTGAACATACAAAAGAAAATAATTAGATCATTTAATGAATAAATGTTTCGAAACCCCTCTCAGGTAAACAGCATAGTAAATTGAATCACATATAGCATTGGTAGCCAGGAAGATTATTTCATATTTTGAGTCACGTAAAGAGCTTCAGAAAAGATGTTCAAATGTAAAATACATATTTTATGCTATATGAAGACAACATGATTCAATATCAGTGTAACCTATTATAATTATGAATGAGTTATATACAGGCCCCGATTAACCTCTGAATCTAGGAGAAGCACGATATCATTTTTGAGTACCCCTCTCATTTGGCTAAAGTCTTCTTAATTCTTAATTCTTGAATACTCCACCAATGATCTCGGGAGTAGCTTAACCGAAGTTACATATATTTCGTAAAACAGCTTTTTTTATGGTCTCTGTATATACATAAAACATATTTAGTACCTATAGCTGTATGCTCAATTTCCCAGGTGTTTTCTAACAGGTTATAATCAAGATGTTATAGGATTAATTAGCATCTTATTGATAACATTCATATTTCCTTGTTAAATAAGTAAGATTCGTGAAGTAGTGCATAGATTTCCTCTTGGATTAAGAAAACTTTCTTTTCCAAGAAAATTAAAACTATAACGTAAAAAATTGGCATAGAGAATTAGAGGGGACTCTTAAAAATCATTTTGGGAACCCTTTTAAATTTTAGAGTGGGGAGCACGTGCTTCACGTGCCTTTTGGATAATCAGACCCTGGTTATATAGTTACCAATTGTATCAGTACATTAATATGCACAACTATATGATTACAATTACCTGGAGACAAGTGATATTTCATAGCAAAAGCCTAATATTTTCATAATATAATTTAATTTTCTTTTAGTTGCATGACATGTCTCAGAGGCAGCGTACCATGTTTGTAAACAATTTTAGCGTCGATGATTGTGGTACATGTGATAGATTATTTGGTACAGATAACAAAACTGCCAGTCAGTTAGCACACTAGTGGGTGGAAGATATTGCCATGAAGAATCAGGCAGCCCGCAATAAAATGAAATGAGTGATATACTGATTACGGATGATGCCAGCATAGTCGTGGTAATATCCATAATCAGGATCATTCATTTCAATTTGCAGTGGGCTGTGTGATATTGCAATGGCAACACCCCTACTAGTGCACCAGCTGATGGACAGTTTCATTATCTGTACCACATAATTAGTCGTAATCTGTCATATATACCAAAATCACTGACGCTAAAATTGGTTGCAAACATGTAACACTACCTCCCAGATTAATAGGTGATTATTGCTTTCAATCGCTGTACACACTTAGTCATTTATGATAAAAACACCCTGATTAAAGAAAGAAACCATTTGCATGGTGAAAGAAGATTCATTACTGTATGCTATTCATCTCGAATAAAAATGAAAAGCTACCAACTTTTACATCAACTTAATAGATTTATTGAGGTTTAGGTTAATTGCGATTATAGAAGATATTCCTATAATTAGGCATTATTACTTTCACTTGTTCAAAAAAAGGGTTGTTAGGTATATTTTATGCAATGCAAGTTGTATGTAAAATGAGTGTAAGTATGTAAGATAGAAGTATGTATGTATGCATATAAGCATACATATATACAGGATGTCCACAAAGTCTCTTTACAATTTCAAGCTTTTATTACAAACACAAATGAACAAATACAAGTATGGAAAGTAATGCAATATTAGGAATATGTATAGTTCTTTTCGCATCAATTAATAAACCGCTCTATGTGCAACATTAGTTGCACGAAGCACGCCAAAGCGATAAACGTCGACGTTTCCTTCTGATACTCTTCTTCGTCCACTCCTTGCTTTATCCAATACTGAGATAGTCTGCATGAATTTCTTGTCCGTCAATGTGTGAATGGCTCTAGAAATGTCTGCAGATCGGCTCGGTATTGGATAAAGCGAGGAATGGACGAAAAAGAGTATATAAGAGGAAAACGTCGAAGATTATCGCCTTGACATGCTTCGTGTAATCAGTTGTATACATATAGAGGTTGATTAGTTGATGCGGAAAAAAACCCTCCAATATATAATATGCTCCTGGTATTGTGCTACTTTCCATACATGTTTCTGTTTTATAAATTTCTGGTTTATAATAAAAGCTTGAAATTGTAAAGAGTGTTTTTGGATACATCTTGCATACTTTCTTTCCTTAAGCAAGGAAATCATCATGTAAGGTTACACACAGACATAGTTTACAAATAATTTCTTGGTAGAAGAAGTAAATTGTGTAGCATTTTCAATACAGAGTAGAACACAGTCAGACAGATACATAAGTAGCCTCTTATATTATGTAAAATCTCAGATAACTCGGGGGCATATTCATTATGGGGGGAAAGCTCTATAAACAGGTGATCCCGATTA
This sequence comes from Maratus michaelseni, assembly GCA_963931845.1. Taxonomy (NCBI): domain Eukaryota; kingdom Metazoa; phylum Arthropoda; class Arachnida; order Araneae; family Salticidae; genus Maratus; species Maratus michaelseni. The sequence continues at coordinate 255,190,423 of OZ007597.1, read as the reverse complement.
TGAAAAATTAACCTCTCTAAAAAGTTCTACTAGACGTATTTTGAAGAGACATGCACCGTTAGATAATTTTTCAGAGATGGTTTTAGTTATATTGCATATCGTTCTATCGTTCTTTATCAAATCCTATTGTAAATAATGATCCACTAAACTAGTTAGTCCTTACAGCTCAAATTTTTTTTGACACATTAGAAAATATAATACGGCAATGGTGTTCGTAGCAGTTCGGATGGACATTACAGGAAAAGTTCCACATTGCTTTAAAACACAAGGTCAAATTCCGCGATATAATATCGTTTGATTTAAGGTTCGTTTCAAGAAACTAACCAGCGTAGCCGGGGAAACCTGCTATAGTATGAAATAAAAATTAATTTAAGTTACACAAACTTCCAATAACATTAACTTGTGAGTTAATTTAATGATTAACAATCAAGAAAACGCTTAATAAAGACCTTTGTCCGATTGTCGCTTAACTAGTCACATTACTTGGCGGAATTTTATTTTATTTTTATAAGTAATTTGCTGCCGTTTGGCTGGAAAAGTAGGATTACTTATTTCGTGCTTTTCCACTAATCAAGGGATCCCCTGAATTAAAAAAAAAATGACATTATCGCACTAACTGAAACTGCAAAAAGTGAAGAAAACTTTCATGACATACACACGAAATGTTTATTCGTGTGTATGGAATAATTACTTTCATTATGGACTGTATTTTGGGTACTTTTCCAGCCTTGGCATTTTTAAAAAAAGCTTGGCGCAATTCGGGCTTCAGAAAGTGAAATTTGTTGCCAAATGATATAAACAGCTATGAAAACAAACCTAATGAACTTTTATGCTTCTTTACATACAAATTTATTCATATATACAGAAATTTTATTTATATATTATTATTATTATTATTATTATTGTTATTATTTATGTAAAATTCATTTTTATTTGTATATAAGAATAGATGAATGGCTTCTTTATATTAAATAAATTGCATAAAATATTCCTTGTGTACATGAAACAGTGAATAGGTTGCCAGAAAATACGCTGCCAAATTTCCGTCTCTCGCCAAAGCCATTTTCTGTATCTTGCCAAGGAACATATACTGAAAAAGTATCGTATTTTGTATGGCTTAAGATACATCACCCCAATGTTATTTCATGCACACTCTAAAAAAAAAAAAAAAAAAAAAAAAAAAAAAACAGTTTCTTAATCTACGAAAATACAATATAATCACGTACGAAAAATTAACTTTTTCTGAGTTACCCACGATTCCGAGAAGGCGTTCTTTACCTTTAGTAACCCCTAAAACCAATATATTATCGAGATTTAAAGAAGCATTTATGAAAACGAAGATTTTTTTTTTGTGCTACCAATGATTTTCGAAACGTTTTGTAGTTGTTGTTAATGTAGTGTGTTGTAGTTAATGGAGTGTTGTTAATGTAGTATGTTAATCGGTTTTCTCAAACCGGAATACCGGTTTTTAGGATGTCATCCATTCTTAATTGAATATTTTTAGCTGAGTAACACAATTTATGATTGCAGAATTAACAAAATATTCCTTTTAATGTTAATGTTAATGTTAATGTTAATGCTGTTAATTGATCATGTTTGTCTGTAAAACATGTTTGTCGAACATGAAAACGTTTACTTGAGAATGCATAGTATCCAAAAACCCGATATTCCAGTTTGAGATAGCTGAGTAATTTATTTACTTCTTCTATCTACCTATCTACTCATCTATATAAAATACAAATGGGTATTTCGTTCTGGCTGCTTATAACTTGAGTTATGTTGCTTGGATTTTGATTTGACTTGCACTGTTAGTTAGATAATTTTTCAGGGAAGGTTTTAGTATATAACATATCATTCTACGTTTCTTAATTACAGAGCTATGGGGAGGGGGGGGGAGGGGAATTCAATAACAAGGTGAATCCGATTATGAAAGATTAGCCTTTTTAAAAAGTTTGACAGGGCGGATTTTGATGAGACTTGCATTGTTAGGTAGATAATTTTTCAAGTATGGTTTTAGCATATTGCATATCAATCTACGTTGCTTAGTTATATATTTATGGGGGAAAGGTCTATAATCTGTTGAACCCGATTATGAAAGATCAGCCTTTTTAAAAAGTTCTAATGCATGGATTTGGTTAGTTAGTTTGTTTGCATTGTTAGTTACCTACTTTTTCAGTGATTATTTTATTATAATATAAAGGATATATTGCATATCATGCTTTATTAAAATCCTACTGTAAATGATCATCTAAAAGCGTTTGTCCGTAACAGCTCATAGTTCGCCACCACATTAGGATATAATAGCGCAGTGGCATTCGTATCGGTTTCAGCATTGCGGAAAGGCATTCCAGGTCCATATTGCTTTAAAAAATAGGATCAAATTCACCGATATATTTCTTTTTATTCAAGGTTCGTATGGAGAAACCGATCAGGTAGTAGACAAAGCCTGCTAGCAAACTATAAAAACTGATCAGATACGTTTTCGAAAATCAGTGGCAGCAAAAGAAACTGCTTCTTTACATCTCAAAAATATATTAGTTTCTGAAGTTTCGAAAGATAAAAAATACTTTTCGGAGTCCTGGGTAACTCTGAAACGGTCAGTGTATTTTTTCGTTCGTGGTTATAGTATTATACTTTCCTAGATTAAGAAAAAAATTATTTTCTTTCAGTGTGTGCACTGTAAAAAAAAATCTGTTTAATCTACAGGAAAAAACTGTCAGTCTTAAAGCCTGTAAAAAACGGCTTATTTTACAAAAATATTCTATGTTTATTAGAAATTTCCTGTTCTTTTAACAGATTTTGCTCGTAAATTCTTAACAAATACATAGATCATGTCAGGAAAATAAATAGCTTTTTACTGGTGTGTTGGCCGACAGTTTTGTTTCGCAAAATCAACAAATCCTTTTTTACTGTGTAATTGTATAATCATGTCCAAGCATACACGAAATTGAAGTAAAATGTGCATCGTCTAAAAGAATTTGGCTTCTAAACCAAACAGTTAAAGATGTTTTGAGATATAGGAAGCGGGCTTTCTAGATAGACTTTTTCTATATCACATGGCTTAAAAATGAGAAAGAATACCAAAAAGTTCAAATCTTTAAAGACCCAAATGCAGAGAGGCACAAACTTGTTGAAGTCACAGAAGCTGTACTTCGTGCTCTGTATAGAGGTGATCCCAGCTAAAACTTGAATGTATATGGTATGTCATCTTTGCTAGAGCAGCTAACAATACTAAATTAAATTCAGCGAGACTACCACCTACTCGCGATGCTACTCAATGTCATGCGTTCCGGACATACCTACAAGTTCAGACATAGCTGGGAAACGAAAAGGAGCCTCTCGAATGGGGATGGATGCTCATTCCAGTCACCCTGATGAACGAGCCAGCCCCTAAAACCCTACACAATTTCATATCTTGCCAATGCAAAAAAGATTGCAGTACGAAGTGCAGTTGTAGGAAGGCAAGGCTTGAAGTGCTCAGTTATATGTGTGAAGTGCCACAACCAACTACGTGGCAACGCTCCTGATATTATACTGGACTTTCAGGACTTTGACGACCCAGAACACCCAGTCGAGTCAAGTACAGAGATGGACGGTGAAGAGCCTGAGACGATGGCATCACTACCAGGACCAAGTAGCTGAAAAAAGAAACATGCATAAAGTGATTATGCTTACTATATATTTGTTGATTAATTTCTTGTACATGCTATAATTAATTAATTACATCGTGTTTTCAATATCAAAAATAAAAGCTCGTTTTTTTTTTTAAATTGTTAACTTGCCAGGCGGTATTTTCCTGTTTTCCCCCAAAATCTTGTTGCTGTGACTTTCAATGTCTACTATAGATAATTAATTATCTAATAAATAAAACTATAGACTATTTCATGCTCAAAAAATTTTAATTATTATGAAAGTTTTGTCTCTAAAATGCACTACAGGTGGGTTATTAAGCAAAAACTAACGTCATTTGTGGATTTTTGCAAATTTTATGTTATTTTCTCGGTTCCGTATCTCTCTCCCTGTTTGGGCAATTAACAAAAATGAATAGTGCATGCAACCGAGAGAATTTTATCTTCTACAAAATGGTGTAAAAGATTTTTCTGTAAAATGCACTGAAACCGAGATAATCAAGACAAATCGTAAAAAGGGCCAAAAAATGGTTTTTTTTTTTTTTTCGATCTGGTAAAAAATGCACAAACTCCAAAAGGTCGAAAACTTGTTTTTTTTTTTTTTTTTTTTTTTTTTTCATTAGAGAGTCAACCTATATACTATATCAAAAAATCAGAATTACCCGAACAAGGCAAAGGTAAAATGCTATTTTTACTGGACTATTCCTGATATAGCAAAAACATGTATGAAACTTTAATGTAATAGAGTAGTGCAATTAGTTATCCTCAAATTTTGAAACATTTCCCATATCTTAAGAGCCTACATCAGTCATGCGAAAAAACACTCAAGCTAATGTTAAGTCTATGGGAAGGTTCTTGCGCGATTTCCGACTCGCATTTTAATATTTTTAAACGATTTTTTTTTTGCATAGGATAGCTGAGGTCGATCTCTAACGTTGTTAGTTTTTATTTTTTTGATTTTGGTTCCAGTTTTTTTTTATATAAGAGTACTTTCACTTTCAGAGCCGGTTCCAACCAGTTCCAAAATTGAAAATGTCCGCTTATAAAAATACTGTAACCAAAATCCAAAAAGTAAAAACTAACAACGTTAGAGATCGGCCTCAGCTATCTTATGCAAAAAAATCCTTTAAAAATATTAAGATGCGAGCGAGAAATCGCGCAAGAACCATCCCATAGACTTAACATTAGCTTGAGCGTTTCTTCGCGTGACTAGCGTAGGCTCTTAAGAAGCCATTTGGAAAAAGAGAAAAACAGACTAAACAGTATGATCCTGGCTTACAAATATGTTTCTGAAATAAGAACCCGTTTCTTGCTTGTAAATTTCGAGAAAAAAAAAAAAAAGGCCGTTTTTATTTATTTCGGAAAACTTTTTTCTTTCAGAGGTTTCTGACTGTTCTTCTCCCAAACGTTTCTCAGGGTAAAGGAAGAGGCTTTTTCCAGAATTGTGGGGTACCTAATTGATTATATTGAATTTTTGTAAACGTTTATTTCATATGAGAAAACGTTCATGCAGTTAGATTTAAATCATGCTGATTGTACGATTTTGCCTCGTATATTTAATTGGTTCTGACACTGTAAAAAAAAGATGTTTCTTAATCTTGGAAAATATAATATAACCACAAACAAAAATATACAATAACCTATTCCAAGTAACTTATTCCAATAACGCTATCCAGAATCGTGGGTATCTTTAGAAACCCCCAGAAACCAATATATTTTCGAAATTTGAAGAAGCATTTATGAAAGAAGCATTTCTTTGGCTTCGAAGGATTTTCAGAAACGGTTCCGAATAGTTTTCATAGTATATTAATCAGTTTCCTAATCCAAAATATAGGATTTTTTAAAATGCTATTCATTCTCCAGCAACCATTTTCATGTTCAACAAACATGTTTTAGCGACAAACATGATAAATAAACAGCAATAATATTAACATTAAAAATAATATTACTCTGTTACTCTTGCATGTATAAATTCAATTACGCCAACTGAAACTGTTTAACAAAACCGATATATCGGTTTGAAAAAACGGATTAATACATACTGTAAAACCTACTCGGAAACGTTTACGAAAATCAGTGGCAGCAAAATAAACTTTGTTTTTATAAATCTTCAAATCGCAAAAAATATTTTGGTTTCTGAGGTTTCTAATGATACAGAGCACTTTTAGGAATTGTGGATAGCTTGGACGAGTTTATTGTATATTTTCGTTCAATGTTACAATATATTTTTGTAGGTTAAGAATCATTTGTCGTTTTTTTTACAGTGTATGATAAAGCCCATTTATGAGAGACAAAGATCTTTTATTCGCTGTAATGATAAAAATTAAATTTTGTTCTGTGTACGTATAGAGGTAGATAAGCTTGGTAAATTTCCCCATAACTCTTAAAATAGAGAATAGATTAAGCGATAATATATTCAGATAACATGGAAAATATGCGGAAGTCTAGGATAAAAACTTCTTCTGCCTGAACATGTTTTTATCCTTACTTTATAACTACTCCCTGCTACAATCACCTGAAGATGGGAACCGATTATTAATTGCTCTCGAAACTATAGTTCTGTTCTTTAATCATTATATTAAAAAAATTACTTGCGTACATATCGAATCTATTTTCACAAACTAAGTAGCAGTCAGTTTACCTAAACAACAAAAATGACTCACAAAATCTAAAACTTTAATCACCTAAATTTAGCTTATTTAACCACTGCTCTTAAACAATCACATACAGTAGTTAAAATAAAATTTACAAGCATAATATCATTTAATTTCTTTTAACAAGATGATAAACATAAGCTGAAAAAAAATTTTACAAATTAATACGAAGGCTTCGAGTTATAGAAGCTCGGTTTATTCCACAATAAATTTTGAACTATCAAATTATTTTTTTTCTCCAAAGAAGTGTCATTTCCCTTTTCTTTTAGGCCTATTTTAAAACTGCCAACTTTCTGAATTCATTTTTATTCGCAAACGTTTAAAACAGACTGGTGTACTTTTTCAGAACCTATGAAAACGAATAGCGTTTTCCATATTTAGACAAAATCAAAAGATCTTAAAAAAAGAAGAAAAAAAAATCAGTCAAATTTGGTGTTTTGACGCAACAACTCAAAAAAGATCGTCATGCAACAGCAGTAGCTTATAATTAAAAACGTAATGTATTTATCGAAAAATTAAAAACGTTATTCGATTTCAAATCACTTTAGTAGTCATACCTGCCAATCATACCTATACGACTAAAAACGAGTCCGAGAATATGTCAGATATTTTAGCTATGTTGAGTGGGGGGGAAATAGTTTTTTGAGAACCGTATTAACAACGGTATTATTCCTGAACTAACTCCCAAATTTAATTTTTTCTTTAATATATGAGTGTTTTTTCAGATTTTTAACTTTTTTTTTTTTTTTTTTTTTTCAGAATATTTTTTGTCTAGACGACTTAATTTTGGGGTAGATGGTAGACATATTTTGAAATTTTCTCCTACGAATTCTAGCCTTATGTGATTTCAATGTTTATGAAATAAAAATACCTTTTTTCTGGTCTTAAATTTGGGAAAATTCTGTTATTTTCGGAAACTTATTAATTTCTGAGGTTTGTTCTCGCCCTAAAGGTTTCTAAAGATGATGGAAAGATTTCAAGAAACATGGATAACTACATGGTTAAATTGAATTTTTGTAAGCGTTTCTTCTGTAACAGAAAACGTTTATGCAATTTAGAGATTTAAAACATGCTGGTTGTACAATATAGTCTCGTATATTTTTTTGGATAAGCTCATTTATATGGATGCCAATGCAAGATATTTTATGCATGTCAGGGGAATAACGCAACACTATAAATTAAAAATTTGGTATTTTTCCGAAAGTATACTTTTTCGTTAATAAAACATTATAAATCTACTCTAATTGCTCACGAGGATTTTTTAAAAATAAATTGCTACTTTTCAAGAATAACGACAATAGTTCGATTTTATTACAGAAATTTTGTTAAATTTAAATAATAATAATAATAATAAATTTAAAAAGCTAGTGGTCTTGGATTCAGCGTCACATTTTTGCAACTAACTTTAGCATCGATGGTTTGTGTATAGATATGATAGATAATGTGGTACGGATAACGAATTGGCACTCAGCTGGCGCACCATGGGTTGTTGCCATAGCAACATGGAACAGCCCGCTTCAAAGTGAAATAAATGGAATCCCGATTAAGGATGATGTCTCTGTAGTCGTGATAACATCCGTAATAGTAATCGGTGTACCATTCATTTCACTTTGCAACGGGCTATGTGTTGTTGCTGTAGAACGCCCCACATCCTTCACTGATGAGCCAGCTGACTGGCATAGTTTTGTTATCTGTATCTATACATCATTTTATATATGCTGTCATATATTATTTCAAACATGTGATTCTGCCTTTCGGAGCTAGTAATAAAAAAAAGCTTTAGTTTTTTTTTTTAACAGAAAACATTAAAATCGGTTCCTAATTGGCACAATGGCGAAAGTATTTTAAGATTGTTCTCAAATCCATAAAAGCTACTTTCTGACACATTTCTGAATTCATTTTTGTTCGGAAACGCCTGAAATTCGCTGGTGTTCTTATTCAAAAACTATGTAATAGAAAGATGTTCGATTTTTCGATAAATGTAGAAGATCTTTCCGAAAATACTATCAAAGTCGGCATTTTGAACCAATTTCCCGACGCGCCAGCACAAGAAAAGAGGAAAACGTCTCACATGACACAAATCGCCTATAACTCGATAAGTAATTTATTTATCAAAAAATGGAAAACGCTGTTCGATTCCAAATCGCTTCAATATTCAGGTCTTTACGTTTAAAATGGGACAAAACATGTGTCAGAAAGTTTCGCGTTGTTGAGCAGGGAATTTGAGAACAACCTTAAGTATGTAAATTACATGAAAGATGAAATAAACTGCTGAAAATAATTAAACAAAAGTTGTTAAAAGTTAAGGTCATTTTATTGTTGTTCACAAAATTCTAAAACTAATTTATCTACTTATCAAAATTTTATTTCTAAGTTTGCACTAATATGCAAAAGTAAATACTATTTAGTTTTCCCACTTTCATATTACAGCAAAACCAGTTTGACAGGCAAAACATTGAAATCCCAGTTATATGCTTGTTTCATTAACCATTACAGTAGTTTTCCCCACTTCTGCACTACCCATGCACCAAAACTAGTTTTACAGGTAAAGTAACCAAAATTTGGATTGAAGGCAAAAATTAATCGATATATTTTTTCTTTCTAATGCTTAGACTCATCGAACAAGGAACCTACTTAACCTATAGGGTATTTCCGCTTGACCTAGAACCTTGAAATTTGGAACGAAGGAAGAGGTCTTATATCACATGTAAAGGAAAAAATCCCTGACGGCTCGGCCTACAGGCACAGGTAGATTTCGAAGACGCAGACCGTGGGGCGCCTGTTTGTTGGGAATTGCGGAAGAAATGAAATTTTTGCCATGATGCGGCAGTTGGAACCGCCTACTTTGAAACCTAACTTGTTTGCAGGCGGAGCCAGCAGGGATTTTTATTTATTTATTTATTTATTTTTGCTATAAGAGTTGGTTCCAAAAAAAAACTTGTCAGTATAAAAGTTTTAGAGAATATTAAGAGGATTTATAATAAATTTAAGCGGATTTAAAATCTTGTGAATTGACGAAGTTATAAATTTTTTTCTTCTAAAACACCCCCTCCCCCCCCCTTGGGGCCATTTTTAATTATATCAAAAATCTGTCATACATACATTTTCGGCCCTTCTCCTAGAAGTAATAATAACTTTAAACGTATTCGATACGTATCATAATTAAGAAATTATGGTTTTTTTTTCTGTTTTCACAAAAAGCCCCCCCCCCCATTTCCCCCCTCCCTTGGTTTGATTTTGCCCATTAACGAATTTGACGGAGATTTTATGCCCCTTGATTTTATGTATCAGTTTGGCAGAGATTTGTGCAGAATTATTGCAGTTATCGTGTCCATAAAAAAGTGACATAGATAGATAGATAGATAGATAAAGTTTTGAACTGGGGGTGGTTTTGGGTTCTGGGAGTCATAATCGGCGTAGATCTGCAAAAAAATTTCAAAAATTCCAACTTAGGTGAGAATGTAATAGGTAGTATTTCTTACGAAATCTACCTAAAATCCGAAAATCATTAATTTATAATTGAATCGGTCATTTCAAAATCCACATAAGTCATAGAATCAAAACTTTTCAGAATTAAAAAAAAAAAGTATTAGTCTGTATTAGTCACAAGTAAACGAATTTTTATAGGGTTTTTTGGGCTAATTACAGATTTTGGACTTCAAAGTTTATAAAATATCGAATAATTTTTATAATTTATGAATAATAAAAAGAATAATAACAGAAAAACTGTTCTTTACTTATGTTGTTTTAGCAAGAAACAAGGTTAGGTAGTATTTTATTTGAACAAAACAGTCATATTAAACATGTTTGTAATCGAAATTAATAAAGATAGCACTTATATAGGGACATTTTTATGTTTTAATATGGTATTGCATGCAAATGGTAATATGGTATCCGCATGTAATCTGGTATTGCATGCAAAAAACACTTAAGTCGCTGACTTTATATCGTTTAAGTAATGAACGAAAATTAGAAGGTATTGCTTGAAGAGGAAGGAATACACTGACTTATGTGGTTATCACCCAGATCATGGCTCTACTTTTAAGGAAGTATTTGCGATAAAAAAAAAAAAGTATATTTGGAAAAAACTTGACTTACGTGATTTTTGAAATGACCGGTTCAATTCCAGCCGATGGATTACGTGATTTTCCATAATTGGGATTTCCAAAGCAAAATTATAAGGGTTCCGTTTTTTGCTTTTGAGATACGGAACCCTAATTAATTCCTAATTCTCAATTAAACATTTCCAGCTGCGCAACTTAATTTATACATGCAAGAGTAACCAAATAAATGTGAATGCTGTTAATTTATCATATTTTTTCTGTAAAGCATGTTTGTTGAAAAACGTGTACTTGAGAATGGATAGCATCCGAAAAACCTTATATTATCCGGGTTAAGAAAATCGATTATATAAAAACGACTCGGAACGTTTCCGAAAGTCAATAACAGCAAAAGAAACTTTGTTTTTATAAATTCTTCCTTAAATCTCGAAAATATATCAGTTTCTGAGGATTCTAAAGATAAAGAACGCTTTTCGCAAGCGTTTTAACGCGGCAGAGGCTATTGTATATTTTATTTCGTGGCTATATTATATTATCATACTAGATGACCCGCCTGTCATTGCCCGTGCCCGTGATAATAAATTTAAAAAAAAAGTTTCCGATATCCTGTCGAATGACCTAAACCCTGTTGAAATCGAGCCCATAGAACCCAAGAAAAGAATGAGCCCCTAGGCGGTGGAATGTGTCCCCTGTAAATTTAACAAATTTCCTTTAACATTAATGCGATATTTAATTTACGGATGACATTTTCCCCTTCCTTTTTCTAAACTTAGCCACTTATCTTTAATAGTAACGCGATTTTTAATTTACGGCTGTAGTGAGTAAACGTAAGTTGGTGCCGAAAAAGAAGATTAATATTTAAAAAATGTGGTAGTTGAGGGTCTAAGGACAATTATTTAGTAGTTTATATAGTAACTGGAGTAACCTAGAACTATGTTAATGAAAATTGCAAGAGAATCGGATCATTTTTAAAGAAGCTGCACCAAGGGTCCCATGAAGAAGATTAATATTCAAAATTGGTGGCAGGTGAAGTCTGAGAATTTTTTTTGTCGTGCAGTTAGTAAGCTGGAAATCCTAAGAAGTTGTTAAAAAAAAAAGCTAGTGAATCGGGCAATTTTTTAAGGGAGCTATAATAGGCGGCCCAAAAGGTGCCAACTCATAGTTTTGAGCAGAACCCTAAGAGGAAAACATCTTAAAAGGTCCTAGTATTTAGCGTTTCAGATCTTTAATTAGTCGAAATTAAGAATAGGGTGTAAATTAATCATTAGAATAAAATTTTAAAGAAATACATAAAAAAGGCCCTAGGGACCCAATAAAAATATGAGGGTGGTGGTCCGAGGAGAGAAGTCCAAGACTCAACTTTAAAGTTATGCATTGAAATGATGACACAATTAGGCCCAGATCTTCTCCGAATTTTTTTTTTTTTTTTGTCGTTCATTTAGTAGCTCGAAGTACTGTTAAATTTTTAGAAGAAAAAGTTAGTGAATCGGACGATTTTTAAGGGAACTACAGTAGGGGCTCCAAAAGAGGCCAGCTAATAGTTTTGAGCAGGGCCCTAAGATGAAGTGTATTAATTGGAAAGTAAAAATGGGGGAATAACTAAATGGAGAAAAGGTCCCCAAAACAAAGAAAATCGGATTAAAAGGGGGCAAGTTATTAACCGTTTAGGAAACAAAAACTTCAACGGGCTCCGTATCTGGCCATAGGAGGCCAGGGTCTTAATTGGAACGTAGAAATGGGGGAAAAGTTAATTGGAGAAAGGGCCCAAAAACGAAGAGGATTGGATAAAAATGGGGAAAGTTATTAACAATTTAGGGGGATCCGGGTCTCAAGAAATGAAAAATCCGAGCCTCAGATGCATCAAGACCTGCCTTGGACTATCCGCATCCAAATTTTCAGACTTCTACGTGCGGTAGATTTCGCTAGCCATCACACGCAGACACACACACAGACAAACAACTTTCTTTTATTAGTAGGAATGTATATAAAGTATGATGGTTCAGCATTAACTAAATTACAGTTTTTTAAGTGTCTGCTTTGGCGTACCTGGACTGGATAGTGTATAAGTACCCTAATTTTCATCAACAAGGATGATATGTGGCTGTAAAAAAAAAGTTTCAGAAAATATATGATTGAGGCTTCGGGATATCCAAGTTCCGCAATAGAAGGTGACAAAATGATATAAAGGTTTCCACTTTAAATGATAAAAAATAGGAGTTTCACCATTTGTTTTTCATAACTCTATAAACATTAAAGGCATCACGGTAGCTACTTCTGCTTTTTCACAACAGTATAGCAGATGCCGTTACTGTTAAAATCCACAATTTAACCCTTTGCGGCACAGTGGTCCCACTCCAGGCACACCTAATTTTAATTCCAAACTTGCATTTGACACCAAGAATATTTAATAAAATTTTGTTTCTACAGTGAAAGCTTAAAATAAGGAGTTCTTATTTTCTAAAAAAGTCGTTTGTAAATTCCGGTGTCAGTCAGTAATTTCCCATTTTACAAACAGACTTTGTCTGTGCCGGAAAGGGTTAACCTTTCAATACAAATTGTAGTTGATCAGCTAGCTACACGTTTCTGTCAGCTGCTACATGTATCAAATGAAGCTTATTTTTAACATTTTTCAACATAAATGAAAAGTTATGAATTCGGTTTGTCTGTCTGTCTGTCCCTACACTAACTCTTCTAAATATACTCGGATTGTCAAGTAATTTTTATATGTTATCGAGGCTTAGTATAGAATATTCGGTATTGAAAATGAAGTATGCAGCATTTATAGTACGTTTACAGGATTACACGAAAGAATTCCGTTACATTATCGTCTATAAGACAAGAAGCCGTTTGCGATGCATTTTGTTGATGTTAAGGTATTTCAAACGAATGAGATTGGTATGCATCACTCAGATGGACTACAACATGATTTATCAGGAGTATAGAATAAGCATAATTTATAGTTCGTTTACAGGAACACACAAAATAATTCTATTCCATTATGATCTATGGGGGAAAAAGTTTGCGGTGCATTTTAATGAGGTTATGATACTTCAAACATATTGAAATCAGTGAAGTTCACTGCAACATGTTTTCCATAGATTATGGAGTGCATAGCATTTATCGTTTATTTACAGGGCTACACAAAAGAATTAGATTGCAGGACAGACTATAAAATCGATAATTGCTGGAAGTGCGTTTACCACTGTAGTGTACTTTTTAAACTTATCTTATTTTTAGTGTATTAAGTGGCGTGTATAAATTCTATAGGTCATATACAGTTCTGCACAAAAGAATTTGCAAACATTACCAGATGTGGGCAATAATTGCTGAAAATGGGTTTTTACTCAGTTGTGGGTTTTTTTTAAGCTGCTTATTAGGATATCTCATTTTATTTTACGAAAAAAATGAAATTATTTCATAATATTAACAAGTGTTGGAAATTATTTAATAACCTATGCTTCATGCATGATTTTTTTTGTTCTTATTTTTTCACAAATTTTGGATCCATTCGTATCCATCCTATTTCACCATCTAGTACTAGAGAGTGGTCACAGATTGCAGCACAACGCTAATGGGATCGACTTTTGGAGTAATTACATCAAAAATGAGCTATGTATGTTCAGTTAATTAAACTATTGGGTGCATTTAAGGGTTAATGGTGTTATGTAATTGTAACATTAGACCTAGAAATGATCAAAAAATACAAAATGAAAGATTCGGAGTACTTAAATTAAATTTGCTGCACAATGGGTTACAAGTATCGATACATCTTTTACCAAAAGAGCATCATTTGATTATAACTATAACGATAATAACAGAAGTCATTACCATTAGTATCTGTAATTGGGTGATGTTAAGTTAATAACGCATAAACCATTATAAATATTGGAAAAATCTTAAATTGACTATTTGGGACAATCAAATCCAAATTGTTCCACAATAGATCATGAACTATCCATTTGGAAATTGCCAATGAACTATTATTTGAGTTTTTCTAAGAGTAATAACAAGTGTCATTACCGTTAAACATCTGTAAATTAATGATGTCTTTTGAATATTATATAGACTATATACAGAAAATCTCAGATGGTGACATGGTACGTATATGGTTTTTGTATTTTTTTTAATAGAAATCCATCACGAAATTGGTTTAATAAGCAAGTCTAAAAGATAAATTCAAATATATGCAAATTTCAATAGAAAACCATTATGGAAATACTTTAATGTTATTATTTATTGATTGCCATTATCTTTTATGTAAATTTAGTTAAAACTACTAAAAAATATCGCGTAAAAAAATGATTAAATTATTTTTGGATTTCGCATTTTAAGGAAAATTGATTAAAATGATTTTGAACCTGGAAATGTTTAACTGTTTATTTACAAACATCTACTGTATGATACATTATGAAAACAGATACATACAATGAATTTTTACATTTTAAGCCGTAATTTATCAATATTTTGGGACTTTTAAGCTTTTTAAATTAGAAATTTACATGTATGCTTTGCAACGGTAAGTTAGGTCTAACAGTTACCCGAAAATTAGTTATGAATACGCTTTAAGTAATTAATTATTTTTTAAAGTTTAAATATTGCTTTAAAGGTGGAAATTGCAAAAGTTAACACTTTGCAGTACAAATTATCTTGAAGTTACTCAGTATTTTAAAGGTAAAAAGCAAAAAAATCATACATGAGTATTCACAATGTGAGGAAAATGTCCGTTACATAATTAACCAAAATAGATTCTTATTTTTCCTAATGTTCACCTGTTTATGGTGAAATACTGGTTTATATGGCAATAGCGTTGAATTATTTTGACATATTACATGCTTCAATGGTTTAAATTAATACGTTTTGTGCCCGATACAAATTACTAGAAAACGTTATCAACGTACTCAAATTGCATATGCATGACTCGTTTAAAAATGAACTTTGAAGCAATAGCGAATGAGTTATTTGTTTAAATCTACATCTATTTGTATAATTATGTAGAAATTTTATACTTTTGTCGAAAGTTAGACATTTTATTCGTGTATAGCAGCATTTTTAAATCAAAGTTATACATGGATTAAAAATGTTGAAATTTTTAATGAATTTGAGTGGGAAATGGAACAAAAACATTTTATTTATTTAAATTGTGTGAAATTGAATATATATAAATATAATTTCCTACGAAAAATGCTTATTTTACAGTATTCCTGTGACCTGAACTTAATTTGGCGTATTTTTAATGGGTTTTCCCCATATATCGCCCCTCTTGGCGACCATTTCCTTGCCGAAATTTTCGGCAACCAACAAGTGTGACGTAATCGTGACATAATGTGTGTTGCCAGTATTTGCAACATAATAAAGAATCAACCAATCTAAACATAGGGATTTATCACGTGACATATAGTAACCAATCACCGACGTCTAAAGAGGCCTGTGGTCTATATAAGGAAGACGTTTCTTCATTCCAACAAAAATTTTACACCTTGAAGGTTGTGCTTTTAACGAGCTCTTGTTAAATTTTTGTAAGAGAATTACAGTGAGCTTTCAATCGCCAACTTTTTTTATCGCCAAAAGGTAAGAGATTGGCTCTTTTTTTATATTCGATGTATTTCTGAATTTATTAATGTTTTATGCATTATGTTTTCTTGTTTTTTGTTGTTTTTTTTCGTATATATATGTTTGTTTTTATTTAATATCTGGGAACTGGGGAAATTTTTTAATTTTTAATCATTTTTTAGTAAAAAAAAAAAATATGAGGGATACATTTAGAATTGAACTTGGATTTAAAATTTACTTTTTGTAATCCGAATGCTTAAAATTTAAACAGAATTCATTCGTTGAAAATTTCTTTTGGCATTTAATATATGTCACTCTGGGAATAAATACGAAACTTTTTTATACTTTTATTGCATTATAGATAATGCAACATTCAAAAAGTTTCGTCTTTAAATTTAATATTTTTCATAAAAAAAAAAAAAGAGTTCGTTTTATTTTGTCCTAGATTTGACATTTAAAATGAACCAGAGATAAATTAGAAAATATAGGGAGGAAAGTTTTAATAAGTTGTACAAGTTAAAATTTCAATAAAATACAATAAAATAAACTTTGTCTATCAATTAATTCGGTACTTTTCGGTTAGCCGGGCTTCAGTGATATATGAACATATATAAATACATATGTATATACATTTATATACATATATACATACATATATGTATATATATGTGTATGTATATATATGTATATGTAGATATGCGTATATATATATCTGTGTGTATATATATACATGTACATATACCACTGGCGCCCGTCTAACCGAAATGTACCATTAATTCTAATAATTTATAAGAGTCTTAAATATAATATTTTGAATTAATCTCTTTGTTTTTTTTTTTTTTTTTTTTTCAAGCCACACATGATGATAAAAAGGATTTCAGAGTCTTTCTTCATGTACCTGCTTTGTTTACGCAATGCTGCGGATTTTCTTTACTACGCCACACTGGCAAAATATAATTATATTTTTTAATGTGATTTAATGTTTTTTTTTTTTTTTTTTTTTTTTTACTTATTTAATTACATAATTTTACTTGATATTTTTGACATATTTTAATACAGTATTTATTTGTTCACACTGTAGTATTTTTTTATAACTTAAAATACATTAAACCGAATAATACGTCAGTATTTACATATATGCAGTAATATTTACATTATTTGATACTATTGGTGGTCACGTTTGACAACAACTCTTCCCATGGGATCCGATCAGATTATGGAAGACTGGAACTCGGTTATAGGAAAGTAGTAGGAGGAAAAAAAGGCACTTTCTTGTTATAGCGGCCCCCGTAATTACGATTACGCCAAGGGTGCAGTTACGATTTCGCTAAAGTGTGAATGAAAATTTTGTGAATGAAAATTTCAGAGTTAATAAGATAGCTAAACTTGTCTTTACACGATTTCAGAACTTTTTACGGAAAAAGAGTCACGAGACTTGGCTGCAATTTTTACAGGTGACGTTTTTGATGAGATATCATATATTGAAATAATAATTTCATATATGCTTTATAATTTGGCGATAAATCTTGGTCGTTTAGCGATTCATCCTTGGGGGCTGCTATAACATGAAAGTACCTTAAATACTAATCTTAAAGTGAATGTTTCTGACATGCGGCAATGAATGGGAGGGAAATTAATTAAGCCTAAGGCTGAAGGGTGGTAACCAAATCTCTCCTGGGGCTGTTACTTCGAAGATCTTAAGGGGCAACAACAGTTTCGAAATCTTATGGAAAACACCTTCTATTGGCGTACCCTTTTCTCGGAAACTACTCAAGCGATTTCAATAATTTTTGTTTTATTTATTTTATTTTTATTTATTTATTGTATTATACTTAGCTATATTTGGATCGTTTTGTTTTTTCTGGAAAATCAATTTTCTTTTTAGTAATGCTAATTAAGAAAAAACATCCTAGAATTTTTTTGTTTGTGAAATTTTATAACAATTGCATTTTTTATTTCTTACCTAATTTATTGTTTAGTTATAGCTAAAACTATTTTTTTTAATGTTTAAATCGTTTCAGTAGTTTCCTAAAGAAAAAACAGTATTTCGATGTTTTCCATAGGATTTCACAAGGGTTGTTTCCCTTCTAAGTGCTTCTTTAGGTATACTTGCGTATCATACGGACTCCACTGATTTTCATATTTCAGACTTGAATTGTAAATTCATAATTTTACCATACCTGTGTATAATATTACAATTCCACTCCTCCCCCCCCCAAAAAAAAAAAATAAAAATAATTAAAAAAAAGGTTAACACTGTTATAATGTTTTACCGAATTTTGGCACATGAAAGTTGGTTTCGAAAATTAGAAAGTCCATACAATAATAAAGTACGAAGTATAATTAACTTTGGATACGAAGAATTTAAGAGAATGTTTTAAACAAACTTGGTCTGAATTTAGAAAGAAAACCAAATTAATTTATTTTTCTGAGTGTAAAATGTTAGTAAAATCGTCATTGTCAAAATCAAAGAGTCGTGTTTTAAAATTATATAAGAAAATTTTCACTTATTATATGATCAAAATAAAATTACACATGGTAAAAATGATTACATGGCATACAAAGACTAAAAAAATCTTTTAATAAACAGACCTACTAGTTTCGTTCCCACAATCGGTGACATTCCCAAGATCATCTTCTATCATCCTATATTCTAATACGAGCAAATCTTGTGTGTGTGATAGTGGTTATATATATAGGCAAATTTTATCTTAAAAACGGCTTTAACGATTTTGACGAAATTTTGTATCCTATCGTTTTGAGGCACCAGAAAACCATTGGGCTAGGTCATATGTTCGAGAAAATTCGATTAGTGGGCCATTTTGGGTCACCATGGGTCAGGGTCAAGCTAATTATATCTAAAACACGGTACAAACGATTTTAACTAAATTTTGTATCCTACAATTTTCGGGCACGAGAAGGCTATTGGACTGGGTCACATGTTCCCGAACTTTCGATTAGTGGGTCAATTTTGGGTCAACGCGGGTCAAGTTAATTTTATCTAAAAAACGGCTCTAACGATTTTGATTAAATTTTGTATCCTACGAATTTCGGGCACTAGAATATCATTGGGCGAGGTCACATGTCCGAGAAAATTCAATTAGTGGGTCATTTTTGGGTCACTGTGGGTCAAGCTAATTTTATCTACAAAACGGTTCAGACTATTTAGACTAAATTTTGCATCTTATGGTTTTCGGGCTCGAGACGAGGCTAACGAAAAAGACAGGCTACCGCGGTGCATTCCACTTATCTTTTTTTACAGACCGCTCGAGTCACGTGATACTCTTTTCGTACACCTGCATTGGTGCATTCGAGCATCACGTGACTCCGGCGGTCTGTAAAAAAAGATACGCATAAAGCACCGCGGTAGCCTGTCTTTTTCGTTAGCCTCGGCTCGAGAAGACTGAGGTCACATGTTCGAGAAAATTTGATTAGTGGGTCATTTTGGTCATGGGTCATGATATTTGAACTCAAAGCTAATTTTGACTGAGCATAGCTCGGTCTTCCCTGCTCGTATATTCTAATACGAGCAAATCTTGTATGTGATTATGCAAACTTTATCTTAAAAACGGCTCTAACGATTTTGACGAAATTTTGTATCCTACCATTTTGGGGCATCAGAAAACGATTGGGCTAAGACACATGTTCGAGAAAATTCGATAAGTGGGTTATTTTGGGTCACCATGGGTCAGGGTCAAGCTAATTGTATCTAAACTAGAACGAAAAATCATGCGTCAAGCATAGATTATGTAACATTCCAACGCTTCCAAAATAATTTTACAAATCATTACCGTTTAATAAGCTGAAAGAAAACATCTAAGTAAACAATTTGGAAAACGCATAACATAGTTAAAAACGTAATTTCAGTAATTTCCAGCATATATTTCCAACATATACAATATTCGGAAAAATATCCAAATACTTTTATTCAGCTCTGCATATGATCGATAGATTTGTATATATACTACATAGGATGCTAAATTTTAGTTTAGTTGGGAAACGCGTAGCACAGTTTAAAATTCTTCTTCTGGAGTTTCTGTCAATAAACTGAAATGTGTTCGCGAACTTTTGTGCTGTCCTGTATATGATCTACAGAATTTATACACACCAAGTAATAGACAAAAAATGAGTTAAATTTAAAATCGCTTTCAGCAACGTAAAACGCACTTCCAAGAATTATTGTAAACAGACAGTAGAGAATTCTTTTGTGTGTCTCTGTAAATGAACGATGACTATTATACACACAATATTCTGTAGTAAGCCTCTTGTAATGCACCTTAGTGATATATATAAATTTCAATGCGTTTAAAAAAGTGAAACATTATTTAATTAAACCGCAAACGATTTTTCTCCATAGACGTAATGTAACGGAATTCTTTTGACTGTCCCTGTAAAGTAACTATAAGTTCTATGCACACCCTATTCCATATTAAGCTTCTTGTAATGCACCTTAGTGATATATATCAATTACAGTGTGTTTGAAATTGCGTAACATCATTAAAATAAACTACAAATGATTTTTCCCCATAGACCGCCATGTAACAGAATTCTTTTGAGTGTCCCTGTAAAAAAACTATAAGTGCTACACACTTCAGTTGAAATAGGGAACAGGCTATAGATAACGACAATAACATATAAAAATTACAGGGCAATACGAGCATATTTACGGGAGTTAGAGTACGGACAGACGGACAGACAAACCGAAGTCATAAACACTTTTCAACTAGGTTGGAAAGTG
Organism: Maratus michaelseni; assembly: GCA_963931845.1. Taxonomy (NCBI): domain Eukaryota; kingdom Metazoa; phylum Arthropoda; class Arachnida; order Araneae; family Salticidae; genus Maratus; species Maratus michaelseni. The sequence goes on along the minus strand of OZ007597.1, from coordinate 255,169,791 downwards.
TTAAAAACGGTTCAAACGATTTTGACTAAATTTTACCTCCTATTATTTTCGGGTATGAGAAGAATATAGGGCTGGGTCACATGTTCGAGAACTTTCGATTAGTGGATCATTTTTGGGTCAACACGGGTCAAGTTAATTTTATCTAAAAAAGGCTCTAACGATTTTTGGATTAAATTTTGTAACCTTCGAGTTTCGGGCACGAAAAAATCATTGGGTTATGTCACATGTTCAAGAAAATTTGATTAGGGGGTCATTTTTGGGTCACCGTGGGTCAAGCTAATTCTATTTAAAAAACGGCTCAAACTAGTTAGACTATATTTTGCATCCTATGGTTTTCGAGCACGAGAAGACTGTTGGGCTAGGTCACATGTTCGAGAAAATCCGAACAGTGAGTCATTATGGGTCAAGCTATTTTTATATTAAAAACGGCACAGAGGATTTGAACTAAATTTAGTATCCTACAGTTTTAGGGAACGAGAAGACTATTGGGCTAGGTCACATGTTCGAGAAATTTCGATTAGTGGGTCATTTTGGTTATGGGTCATTATGGGTCAAGCTATTTTTCTCTTAAAAACGGCTCAGACGATTTGAACTAAATTTTGTATCCTACGGTTTTGGGGCATGAGAAAATCATTGGGCTAAGTCACATGTTCAAGAAAATCGGATTAGTGGGTCATTTTGGTCATAGGTCAAGCTATTTTTTATCTTAAAAACGGCTCAAACGATTTGAATTAAATTTTGTATCTTACGGTTTTTGGGCACGAGAAAATTATTGGGCTAGGTCACATGTTCGAGAAAATTCTATTAGTGGGTCATTTTTGGGCCACTGTGGGTCCACCCGTGTAGCACGGACGGACAGACAGACAGACAAACCCAATCGAAAATATCGTTGAGACGACGCAGTCGAAGAGGTTGAATACCATTTGGATGTGTTCCTACATAAACTTATAATACATAATCATTCATAAACTCTTTTCAACTATGTTGGATAGTGTTAAAAACCCCACTTGCGTTAAATCAGAATTGCACAAATAAACCATTTGGCTGCTGCTACGGATCTGATTACGGAAGATTAATTTTAAGAAGCCAAATTTTGGCGATAAACTAAAATGGCGATTATTTGACTGGTTTGGTAATTCGGCAATTTTTGCTTCGTTTGGCAACCTAGGGTTTTATAATAAAATATGTGTGTTTTATAATAAAATTAAGCGTGTGTAAATAAATATAATGTGTGGGGGAGAAAATGTGTGTGTAATAAAAATGTGTAACGCCAAAATAAAATGCGCCAACTCCGGTACGTCTGCGACATCTGTTCCGCTGGAATTGTCATTTTTAGGGATTCGTTCATCTCACGAAACCCTATTACTCCCGCTCCGTTGTCTGTCCGTCACAGAGCCGTTCTCAGAAACTATATAACTTACAGGCATGAAAATTTGTCTACTTATAGCTAAATACCTACTATGAAGCTCAAAATATTAAAATTTGAAAAAATCGCATTATTTTAATATAGAGAGATAAAAAAACCAAAAATATAACAGCCTTTTCCTATTAAATTAAAACATTTTTCTTTATAGCAGTTGCCAACAATTAAAAATCCGCAGTAAACTTCTTTCTACAATAATTAATTTTCTATTGAACGATTTCCACGTGAAAAATGAAATAAAAAGTTTCACCAATCGAAAAAAACAAAACAAGAATGAAAAATCATGCGTCAAGCATAGATTATGTAACACTTTCCAACGCTTCCAAAATAATTTTACAAATCAAACCGTTTAATAAGCTGAAAGATAATATCTAAGTAAACAATTTGGAAAACGCATAACATATTCAAAAACATAATTTCAGGAATTTCCAACATATACAATATTCGGAAAAATATCCGAATACTTTTATTCAGCCCTGTATAGGATCTATAGTTTTGTATATATACTACATAGGATGCTAAATATTTGTTCGGTTAAGAAACGCGTAGCACAGTTTAAAATTCTCCTTCTGAAGTTTCTGTCAATAAACGGAAATGTGTTCGCGAACTTTTGTGCTTCCCTGTATATGATCTACAGAATTTATACACACCAAGTAATAAACAAAAAGTGAATTAAATTTAAAATCGCGTTCAGTAACTTAAAACGCACTTCCAGGAATTATTGTTAACAGACAGTAAAGAATTCTTTTGCGTGTCCCTGTAAATGAACGATGACTATTATACACACAATATTCTGTAGTAAGCCTCTTGTAATGCACCTTAGTGATATACATAAATTTCAATGCGTTTAAAATAGTGAAACATTATTTAAATAAACCGCAGACGATTTTTCTCCATAGACGTAATGTAACGGAATTCTTTTGACTGTCCCTATAAAGTAACTATAAGTGCTATGCACACCCTATTCCATATTAAGCTTCTTGTAATGCACTTTAGTGATATATATCAATTACAATGTGTTTGAAATTGTGTAACATCATTAAAATAAACCGCAAATGATTTTTCTCCATAGACCGTAATGTAACGGAATTCTTTTGAGTGTCCTTGTAAAATAAAACTATAAGTGCTACACACTTCAGTTGAAATAGAGAACATGCTATAGATAACGACAATAACATATAAAAATTGCAAGGCAATCCGAGCATATTTCCGGGAGTTACAGCACGGAAAGACGGCCATACGGCCAGACAAACCGAAGTCATAAACACTTTTCAGCTAGGTTGGAAAGTGTTAAAAAGATTAATATGACGTCATATTGGCAATAAAACGGAAATTTTCAAACTTTTCTCAATAATACAAGGAGTACGAGTACGTGTAAATACAGAAAACAGCTTATTATGACGTCATTAGAGAATTACAAAGAAAATTAATCTGACGTCATAACGGATTTTTCAAATGTTTGAGAATAATACAAAGAGAGTAATCAGTATGAGTAATAGAGATAAGAAAATAGTAGATATGTAAGTTTGAGGAACGTATTGAATCATGATAAAAACCCGATTATGGAAATATTGGCATATTTTAACATTTTGAAGGTCTCTATATAACATGTTTGATTTTGAAATTGATTTTTTTTAATATCGCATTTAGTCCACATGACGGATATTATTATGATAGAGTATAATTGCGGCCTTTGCCCGCTATCGGGCCGGTTCAGATATTCGAAAAAACGAGAAAAACAGACCGGTAAATTTTTACTTTATAAAAAACAGATTTTTTTTTTTTTTTTTTTTTTTTTTTTTTTCTGAAAGTGTAATTTATTTGTATTTATTAAGGGAAAGGATAAAGTGTTTTGAAAGGAATATTAAACGAAACCCTTTGTGCGATCTTCGATCACACTTACCCAGTTGTTATTTATTTATAGTGTGGGAGTCCCTTTTTTTGCAACCAATTTTCGCTTAAATGATTTGTATTGATATGATAGAGACGGTACATATAATGACGTTGCCATAGCCAGCTGACCAAGCAGCGAAGGATGTTGCACAATCGACTGCTAAGCGAAATGGATGGTATCTCGATTATGGATGATTGCCACTCTATTAGGGTAACATGAGTAAACGTTATACCATTCATTTCACTTCTCAGCGGTCTGTGCGATTTTTTCAGAACTACGCCGATCATGACTCCCAGAATCCAAAACCACCCCCAGTTAAAACTTTATCTATCTATCTATCTATCTATGTCAATTTTTTTATGGACACGATAACTGCAATAATTCTGCACAAATCTCTTCCAAACTGATACATAAAATCGAAGGGCATAAAATCTCGGTCAAGTTCGTTAATGGGCAAAATCGAACCAATGGGGGGAAGGGGGGGCTTTTTGTGAAAACAAGAAAAACCCCACAGATACGTATCGAATCCTTTAAAATTATTATTACTTCTAGGAAAAGGGCTGAAAATTTATGTATGGCAGATTTTTGATATCATTAAACATGGCCCCAAGGGGAGGGGGGGGGGGATGGAGGTCGGTTTTAGGAGAAAAAAATTCATAACTTCGTCAATTCAAAAGATATTAAATCCGCTTAAATTTATTATAAATCCTCTTAATATTATCTAAAACTTTTATGTTGACAAGTTTTTTATAGAACCAACCCTTATAGCAAAAAAATAAAATAAAATAAATAAAAACAGAAAAATATCCCTGTCGGCTCCTCCTGCAAACAAGTTAGGTTTCGAAGTGGGCGGTTTCAACTGTCGCATCATGGCAAAAAGGTCATTTCTTCCGCAATTCCCAACAAACAGGCGCCCCACGGTCTGCGTCTTCGAAATCTACCTGTGCCTGTAGGCCAAGCCATTAGGGATTTTTTTTAATTTATACTTGTTTATTTACATATTATCTGCCGTTTGTGACACGAGTCGTGATCACTGTTGAATATTCGCCGAAAGGAGCATATACCAAGAGGAACAACCTTATTTTTCCCAAGTGTGTCCCTTCTTATCGTTGACCAAAAGTTAATTCCTAAACTGGTTATTAGATTTAGAGATATTCACTCTAAAAATAGAAAAAAAGTTTCTTAACCTCTTCGGCCCTGACGTCCCACCAATAGGACATATCTTTTATTGAGTATTATTTTGTCTTAAACATTATTTTTATTAATTCCAGCACCTAATAGTGATAGTATGAAACTCTACATTTCCTATTATGACTTCACTTATGTTTAGCATTTAGTAATAATAATAATAAATTTCATAATTATTAGCAAGCCGTTGGCATTTCTCTTAATTAAAACATACGTTTCACTCTTTAAATTAAAATTTGGGAATCCTTTTTCGAATTGGTAATTTGTGATAAAAGATACAAAATATTACTAATTTTTTATGCTTTTTTAATTTAGTTGTAATACGACATTTTCCAAACGTCTTCAAAAATTATTCCTTAGACTATTGTTATATGAAAAACACGCAAAATAACTACATTTGTGAGGTTTTGGTAAAGAACGCATTCGTTAACTTTCATTAAACCCTAACTTCTGTGATTCCGATAGCTATTTTTAATTTTGTTAGCATAACAGTAATTTTTTCCCAAAATTGAAAAAAAATCAGGGCCGAAGGGGTTAACTTACGAAACAAAATATAACAAAGGGCAAAAATATACAATACCCTCTTCCGAGTTGCCCACGATTCCGAAAAGCGCTCTGTTTCTTTAGAAACCTCAGAAACTAATATATTTTAGAGATTTAAAAAAGCATTTATGAAATCAGTTTCTTTTGCTGCCACTGATTTTTGGAGACGTTTGCAGTTTTTACAGTCTATTCAACCACTTTCTCAAACCGGAATACAGGTTTTTTTTTTATGTTATCCATTCTGGAGTAAACATTTTTATGTTCAACAAGCATGTTTTGTGCAGACGAACATGATAAATTAACACCATTAATTATTATTATATTTTATCTAATGTTACAGGGTGTCCATAAAAGAACTCCGGAGTTTTGAAGCAAAATTTTTTAATTCAATCATAAAATTAGGTAAATGTTATATATGTTACGGCCAAAGCCCAAAATCGGCCAATTCACGAAATGGCCAGAGGTTGTCGGCCAGATGCCGTCGGCTAGTTCCCAAAATAGCTGTGGGTGGTTGGGCTGTTTGAATGTAAGTGCTTGACAAATTCAGTATTGAAAATAAAGTATGTAAGAGTTTATAATTCCTGTACAGGAGTACTCAAACGTTATATGTGACTTAATGGTCTATGGGGAAAATCAATTGCGGCGTGCCTTACTAATGTTACAAACATAATAAAATGATATGAATTTCTGAGATGCACTAAAACATGCTTCTGTAGAATAAGGAGCACAAATAATTTATCATTGATTTACAGGGTCACACAAAATAATTCTTTTACATAATGGTGTACGGGGGAAAATGTTTGCAGCGTATTTTAATTATGTTTCATTATTTGAAATATGCTGAAACTGATATCCATTGCTGATTTTTACTACAAAGAATTTTTTCTGTAGAATACACTCATGTCCAAAATTAAGGTCACAAACATAAAATTTGTGAAAACTGATGGACTATTTACTGTGTTGCCACGAAATTAGGCACAGAGGTATATTAGAATGGGAGAAAGAATATAGCAACATAACAATATGGAAAAGATTTTAATTGTGAATTAAAATACAGGGTATATTAAAAAGTGTTAAATCATGAATCAGAGATAAAGCATTTATCTCAGGAAAAGTATGTCTGATATGGAGTGTGACCCCTGTGCACTGCTATACACGCCTCACAACGAGCTCTCATACTGTTTACGAGGGTGTCAATAAATGTTTGTGGCAACAAAGCCATTTCTTCCAAAAGCGCGGCTTTTAATTCCTGGCGGGTCATGGCAGGGGGGGGGGGTTACGCTGTGCAATGGTTCTTCCTAGACCATCCCAATGTCACCAGGAAGGCCAGCCAAGACCGGACAAGCCACAAGCAACGACACCTGCACAGAATAGTTATTTGGCGTTAAGCGCACGACGACATAGGCTGGCAACGACTCCTCAGCTTGCTGGTGACCTTACTGCTGCGTCTGGAATAAGAATTTCCAGGCAAACAATATATAGACGACTAGCAGAGAGAGCACTTTACGTCCGGCTTCCAGTCGTGTGTGTCCCTTTCACTGCATCGAACAGGAGAGCCCAGTTGTTGTGGAGCCGAAGACATCAGTCTTGGACACAACAAGAGTAGGAGCGTGTTCTTTTCAGTGATGAGCCCGGATTCACCCCGGCAAGTGATTCTAGTCGAATCTTGATCTGGAGAGAACGTGGAGCTCGCTATTATCCATCCTAGGTAAAATAAATCGACAGATTTGGTGGTAAAGGAATCCTTGTCTGAGACGGCTTAATGTTGCGCTGCCGTACCCCACTGCACGTCTTCGATGCGTGTACTGTCAATACACATCGGTATAGGATGAGGTCCTTGAAGCCTATGTGAGGTTGTTCCGGGGTGCTGTAGGCCCAGACTTCATTTTTTTGGACGATAATGCGAGGTCACACAGTGCTCACATTGTTGATGGTTTTCCTGAAGAGGAGGATATTCGCCGTATGAATTGGCCCTCGAGATCTCTGGACCTCAATCCTATTGAACATGTTTGGGATGGTCTAGGAAGAGCCATTGCACAGCTCAACCCCACTCCTAGGACCCTCCAGGAGTTAAAAGCCGCGCTTTTGGAAGAATGGGTTTTCTTGCCACAAACATTTATTGACACCCTCATAAATAGTATGAGAGCTCGTTGTGAGGCTTGTATAGCAGTGCACAGTGGTCACACTCCATATCAAACATACTTTTCCGGAGATAAATGCTTTATCTCCGATTCATGATTTAACACTTTTTAATATACCCTGTATCTTAATTCACAATTAAAATCCTTTCCATATTGTTATGTTGCTATATTCTTTCTCCCGTTGTAATATACCTCTGTGCTAAATTTCGTGGCAACACAGTGAATAGTTCATCAGTTTTCACAGATTTTATGTTTGTGACCTTAATTTTGGACATGAGTGTATAATGTGTATATAAATTATTGTTCATTTACAGGGACACATAATTGATTTCGAATACAGTACTGTATCGGAAGTATTATCCATTAGGGATGATTGCTGGAAGTGCATTTTCAGTTATGCGTTTTTAAGTTTACTTAATTTTTGCATACTACGTGGTGTGTATAAATTCTATTAATCCTATACAGGACTACACAAAATAATTCTTAAGCTTTACTATTGTGATTTTAAAAAGGTACATTAAGTATGCTTTTTAATTTGAATTATGCATTTTCAAGCACAAATATAGTATTTAGATTACTAAGAGAAGTTTCTAGAATATAAATTAAATCATATACAGGGATATGCAAAGAACTTGATACTTGGCTGCTTATGAAAAGTTATTCCTGGAAGTGTAATTTCAGTAGTTTTATGTATATTTTTGCCTAAATTAAATTGTAGCTTAATATTTGGCGTGTATAAAAACCTGTAGGTAATATACTGGTCTTTACAAAATAATTCAAGTACATTTCTGCCCATTGGTAGAATTTTCTGAAGGTGTATTTTCAACTGTGTTATGCGTTTTCTAACTAAACTAAATTTTAGAATACTATATAGAATATATACAAATCAGTACATCATATACAGGGTTTCACAAAATAATTAGTTTTTCTCCGGCTGTGTACAGTAGTGGCTGAAATCTGGCTTTCAAATGTGTTATGTGTTTCCTAAAATGTTTACTTGAGTATCTTTTTCGCCTTATTAAACGGTTTTGTTAAAATATTCTATAAGTGTTGCAAAATATTTCATAATCTATGCTTGACGCATATGATTTTTCTTTCTTGTATCTTCATTGATGATATTTTATTATAACGATAAAAAACAAAATATTAATTTGAAAAAATGGTGTTTGTCAAGTTCATTAAAATTGAACTAACATCATATATCAAAAGAAAACATTCATTTAAAAACATGAAACTGCAGCATTTTCCTATATGATTGCGTCAAAATGAAATTATTTTCAGATTTTTTCACTCTGCCCACTCTGAAATTAGGTACAAAAATTTCAATACAAGAAATTGCTTTCACCGGTGATGATGACATCATTTTTAAAAGACATTCGACTGAAAATAAATTTTTGAAGTGAAAACTTCTTTAGGCGCGTTGGGCATTTTTGAGATGGGAAAAAAACATTGAATTCGCGACCCGTCACCGTTACCGTCACCGACACCAAATTAAATTATGTTGCCAATTCATACAATGAAGCGAAAGTATCAAAAGGAAATAGTTCAGGTGCAGAAAACGAAATGATTGGTATTATGAATAAAAATAATTCAGAAAATTATTTCAAGATAAATTTAGCACGCGCGGTGAAAACAGATAAAAGTGACTCAACTCGCGAGACCAAATCAAAAGATGAAAATGAAATAACAAAACACGGAAAGTATTATAATTTAACTAGCACGAGAAAAAAAAATAGACAGAAGTAATATAAAAAGTAAAAATTTAAATAAGGAAATATTTCACGAAAGTTTTAAGAAACGTGGTTACTGATATGGAAATGAAGTGAAATCATTTTATAGAAAAGAAAAGTTTGTTGAAGAAATTATAGATACCGCCAACAATACGCGCAGTATGAAGATAGAAAACAAGAGCGAAAAATCATGCGTCAAGCATAGATTATGTAACACTTTCCAACGCTTCCAAAATAATTTTACAAATCATACCGTTTAATAAGATGAAAGATAACATCTAAGTAAACAATTTGGAAAACGCATAACATATTTAAAAACATAATTTCAGGAATTTCCAACATATACAATATTCGAAAAAATATCCGAATACTTTTATTCAGCCCTGTATAGGATCTATAGATTTGTATATATACTACATAAGATGCTAAATTTTAGTTAAGTTAGGAAACGCGTAGCACAGTTTAAAATTCTCCTTCTGGAGTTTCTGTCAATAAACGGAAATGTGTTCGAGAACTTTTGTGCTTCCCTGTATAGGATCTACAGAATTTATACACACCACGTAATAGATATAAAAGTGAGTTAAATTTAAAATCGCGTTCAGTAACTTAAAACGCACTTCCAGGAATTATTGTTAACAGATAGTAGATAATTCTTTTGTGTGTCCCTGTAAATGAACGATGACTGACAATATTCTGTAATAAGTCTCTTGTCATGCACCTTAGTGATAGATACAAATTTCAATGCGTTTAAAATAGTGAAACATTATTTAAATATACCGCAGACGATTTTTCTCCATAGACGTAATGTAACGGAATTCTTTTGACTCTCCCTGTAAAGTAACTATAAGTGCTATGCACACCCTATTCCATATTACCATGCACCTTAGTGATATATATCAATTACAATATGTTTGAAATCGTGTAACATCATTAAAATACTCCGCAAAAACTTTTTCCCCATTGACAGTAATGTAACGGAATTCTTTTGAGTGTCCCTGTAAAATAACTATATGTGCTACACACTTCCGTTGAAATAGGGAACATGCTATATATGACGACAATAACATATAAAAATTGCAGAGCAATCCGAGCATATTTACGGGAGTTAGAGCACGGACAGACGGCAAACAAACCGAAGTCATAAACACTTTTCAACTAGGTTGGAAAGTGTTAAAAAGCATAATGTTCACGAATACCGTAAACAAGACAGGCAGCAGTAGAGATGACCCAGTGATTGCCGTATTAATGATTAAAGGCCTAGAAGAGCACAAAACCATATTTTAGTGATAGCTTTAGTAACATTTAAGGGGATACTTCACTCGCGCGAAAACACACACTGGCTAATATTAATCCTAGGGGAATTTTTTTTTTAATATCTCGTTTGTATTTCAATATTTTTAAATGATTGTTTTTTCCTTGGATAGCTGATATTGATCTCCACACAGTCATTTGTTTTACTTTTTCGATTTTGTTTACAGGATTTTTTTTATTATGAGGCTACTATCACTTTTGAAACCAGTTTCGAAAGTGAAAGTATCTTAATAAAAATAATCTGTAAACAAAATCGAAAAAGCAAAAAAACGGCCTGTGTAGAGATCGACCTAAGCTACCCAATGCAAAAGAAACTTAATTAAAAATATTGACACATAAAAGAGATATTAAAAAAAAAAAAAATCTCACATAGGATTAATATTAGCGAGCGGGTGTTTTTACGTGATTAAATTAGCCTTTTAATGGTCGCGAAGTACAAAAAGTCCCATTAAATTAAGGGACCCCGTTATCCTGATCACAATTTAAAAGGTTAATAGGCGCGAAGCCCACAATCCCCATTATATCAAGGTGTTCGTTTTAATTATCATTATTTTAACGGTTTATGAGCGCAATTGGAAGGGAGCCTCATTTTTCAGGAAACCATGTTAGAGTGATTGCCGTATTAATTAACAAATTATAACTGCGAATTGCACAAGGTCCCGTTTTGTAAGTGACTCCATTACAGTGATTACCTTGTTAACGATATATGTGCACGAAGTGACAAATATGATAAATACAAATACTCTTGCGCTACGATGATTATGCGACGTTTAAAATGCAGAATGAACAATGTAAATTTACGTTTAAACTATTTCAAGACTTCATAAGAAAACTTATTTTAGTAAGGATAAAAGGAGAAGGTAATATAACAAGGCCCACGCATATGATCGAAATTAAATGTGATTGCGCTTTTCTTTATGTTGGTTTTATTTATTAGATATTCATCATGAAACTAATTTTACATAAACAAAACACTGGATATATTTATTTGTTAACATGGGAGTCTGCAGAACAATATCAGGAAGGGGCAAGATTTTCGAACAGATGTAACTCTAATCTAATTTTTACTTTCTTTTATCTATAACAGAAAAAAATATATTGTAATCGGAAAATTTTTTCGCTTTCGGCTTCCTACGGATTTAAAAGTTTTGGGGGTCGGAGATCCCAAAAAACAAGTTTATACAAAATGTCCCATTTATCAATGCAAAATTCTTCTCATTTTTTGTTTAGAAAATATACATAATTTAAAAAAAAATAAATAAAGACGACTTTTGAAGTATTAACATGTATGAGATAGAAGAATGTTTTGAGATTGGCACAACCGACAAGTTTTCTTCTGTTAAATAGAGAATATAAACACGAAATAAACAAGATGCATTATTATTTTTTTATCAGAACTCTACGTGCAAAACAATTTTAAGTACATCAGCATAAATACAGAATAACAACACATATTAAAAATAAAGAATTGAAACAGTTTACTATTTTCCCTAATCAGGGAGGGGGTTTAAGCACATGTGCGTCACCTATTGGACAGCCCCATTTCGTATATTGGCCAAGGATTCCCGGCCACTTTGCGAATTGGACGGCCAAAACCCGAAATGCATTGTTCATTTCATATACTTCGGGCTTTGGCCAAGGAATCTCGGCCAATTCGCGAACTGGCCGAACTTCGGGTTTTGGCCGTAACATATATATTTACTTAAAGGTAAATTTATCAAGATTTTTACATTTAGTAGATTTTAATGTGTTTGTGGCACGGCACACATCCAAATGGTATTCAACCTCTTCGACTGTGTCGTCTCAACGATATTTTCGAACGTTGTTCACATGAAGTACGGATTCTATCGACGTTCTCTTCTGACACTCGTTGCCTACCAGGCGATGTTTGTTTTAACAACACACTTCCCGTCCAGGCCTTGACTATCGCACGGGCACCCAGGGCCCGAAATTTTTCATAATTTTATCTAAAATTCCATTTAAAAAAATCATAATTGTGACAACGTTTTTATTTCTTTTAGCACTTTTGTTTGCACTCAGTATCAGCTTGGTTTTATAATTTAATATTAATAACATCATTAATAAGTAGACTTCCTATCATTATTTTCTAGTAATTGATGTGCTGTATTTATCAAGTCATTCAATTGTATCATATTGCACATTTTTTCGAAAAGTGACACAGTTGAAAAAATGTGATATTTGAGATATTAATACGATAAAATGACAAAAATATATCTCAATCTAGACAAATATTTTATTTTTATTCCTGGAACCGTTTTTCAATTTTTCGGAAAACGTACCGTAATTTTCGGCCTAGAAATTTTATTTAAAAATTTAAGTTAAATATTTACAGCAGTTTGGTAAGCTACATTATATAAAATTTCTGGGTCGAACCATAATTGTTTGACCCGTAGATTATAGACAGGAATTAGGGTAATTTTCTGAGTTGACACCTTTTGAATAAGCGTGCTATATGTAAAAAAAAAAATACTATCAGTAAATCATTCAATCTAATGGGGCACGAAAAATTGAAAGTGCCCTGGGCACAAAAACTTGCTAGTCGGGCCTTGTTCCCGTTCCTTTAAACGCACGTAGCCATTGACGAATGGTTTTGTCCGTAGGCACATTACCACCATACTCGCGCCGAAAGTTTCGCTGTACAATGGTAACAGATCCAGTTTCTATAAGCCATATCACACACCGAGCCTTCTGTTGTGGCGTCAGCATCGCACTGCATTAACTGAATGGAATGAGCGTCTGCTACGTTACTTCAAGATCAATGACGCGCAACGCTACCCAGAGGCGGATTAACCACCTACCGGGTCCCAGGCTTAACACATTGCCCCCCCCCCCCTCCTGCTCTATATGTATATACATTGACATACAACATATATATATATATATACAAACATAAACACGCACACACACACATATATATACATACATATTTTTTAAGGACCAAAAAAAAGGTCACAAATTTAACGTCGGGGCCCCTAGACTTCAGCCTACTCAGCCTATTTGGTAATCCGCCTCTGGCGCTACCAAAGTTTTAAAAAAAAACTGAAACTGAAACTGGCATGGATAAAATTTGATGAGTTACTGATTTCTTCTAAATTAATTGACCTGATCTAACTCATACCGTTAATTCGTTATGATTTTTTTAAACCCTCGGAATTCTTTTATGGACACCCTGTTTTAAAGCGAGAAGCAAAAGTCTTAATTTTTCAGTGCAAATCCGACCTTACTGTGTATGTCTCAACTTTTCTTGAAGGGTGAATAAAGCAAGCAATAGAATTAAGAAAAATCAAGAATGCTGGGGAAAGAATAGCTCGCCTATTGGCCTGCACTGCTCCCAACTCTACCGCTAGGAAATACTCCTTCTAAAATCTATTCTTATTTCCCCTTCCTGGAGGGAGCATTCATTCTTCCACCTGCTTTGTTTGAGAGAGAGATGAACAAAAGGTATTGGTGATTGCAAGGGGAAGGGAGGGAGGCACTTTCACTTTTTTTGAAAGCAGGAATGGAAAGGGAAATGGGAGGGGGAGTTCCTCTTCTGTAGAATTTGAAAAAGGGTATTTTTCCCCCAGGAGGAAAACATTTAATTTACCACCAGATAACAACATTTTTGACATAATTTTTACACGGACTGAAAAACCTTTATATTTATAACCCTTACCTTTATATATTTAAAATTTTCAAAAGGTTTGAACAACAAAAGCTTTTTTTTAATGTTTTCTTATGAGCACTTTCATCACTAATTATCAGTATTTTTTATTTGGGGTTCATTTAAGGTTTTATCACGGACCCCGGCAACGCCGTGATGGTCAACTAATCAGTTTTCTCAACCAGGAATATAGATTTTTATGACGCTATCCATACTCAATTAATTATTTTCAGCTGTGTAACTAAATTTATACATGCAATAGCAACACGATAATATTAATTTTAATGTAAATGCTGTTAATCAAACATGCTTGCATAAACATGAAAATGTTTACTTGACTTGACAGCATCCAAAAAACTTATATTCCGGGTTGAGAACGCAGATTAATACACAATAAACACTGCTTGGAAACATTTCCGAAAATCAGTAGCAGCAAAATAAACTTTGTGTTTATTAATGCCTCTTTAAATTTCTAAAATATATTGGTTTCTAAATATAGGGTAACTCGGATGAGGTTATTATATATTTTCCTAGATTAAGAAACATCTGTCCATTTGTATGGCGTAGTTATACTATTGCAAAAAGGCTTCAAATGTTGTTCTTCATCCTAATGAAAAGCCATTACTTACATTAAAAAAAAGAGCTTTTGTTTTTATTAATCGAATCTGGACCCAATAAGTTATTATTTAGAAAAACTTTCACCATCTTAAATACGTAAAATAGTAAAAATTATATTTTTGTACGATCAAAACTTGAGTTATGATGCTTTTAATGTTATGGATTTTCAGCTTTGTTAAAATTGAAATTTCGTACGTTTAAAATAAGTATAAATGTAATAATCTCTAAAAAAAATAATAATAAACAAAAATATACTCTTTTATAAACATTCAATGTTCATCTTTAAAATCACGCCTCATGCTTTTTTTTTTTTTTTTTTTTTAAAGAAAAAGAAAAAAAATCCCAAACAATATATTAATTTTGCGAGAGCCCCGAAAAGGATTATAAAACAATTACCGGTTTTTTTTTTACGTATGGCAGAAAGTGCTAGCTAGTAAATTTGTTTAAAAAAAAATATCATTTTTGCTCCGTTTCTTTTTATTATCTTCTACCATTACAAGAAGAAAGTATTGGATTTGTGAAAAAATTCACTTCCGGTTTTCGGCGGATTTATACGTTTTATAGGGTCTTGAACACGATTTGACTGTTTTTAGAAAATGTCTCTCTGTCTGTATGTGACAAAAAAACTGTAAGCACTCTTATCTGAAGAACTAATGCAAGGAACTTCAAATAAATAACACTTTAGATTCAGTCAGTCCCTGATATGAATGGGTGCTGATTAGTTTTTGGTGTAAATCGCCCAACAGGTGGTGCTGCTGTGCTACATTTTTCACGATAGCTATAACTCAAGATCTAATGCACAGAATTTCATCAAACTTCAGATTCTGTTAGACCTTGACATAAGTTGTTGATTAGGTTTTAATGTAAATCTCTCAACAGATGGCGCTGTTATGCTGCATTGTTCAGGATTTACACGATTTTAGCGATAGTCCTATCTCAAGAACTAATGCACGGAATTTAATTAAACTTTAGATTCAATTAGATCTTGACATAAATTGGTGCTGATTCTTTTTTGGTGTATGTGAAACTTGTATGAAATAAAAGAAAGTTTTGGAATTGGCACATCCGACTAGTTTAAGATAGGACAACAGGATACAGTAAATGAGAAAAAATAGCATTATTTGAACTATCTTTTTTGTATTTCTACATTGCTTTCTCAACATATAATCATAATTTAATTAACATAACACTTTTAATTGATTAAAGCGTATTTTATAAAAAATATATTACTCTCGTTATTTTTACTTTCTCTATCTTTAGAAAAAGAAAGGTTGGATTAGTGAAAATTTTCGACGGATTTATACATTTTAGAAGGTTTTGAACATGACTGAATGTCTGTCTGCCTGCATGCGACGCAAATTTTTTGGGCGCTCTATCTCAAAAACTAATGCACCGAATTAAACTTCAGATTCAGTTAGACCTTGGCATAAATTGGTGCTGAATAGGTTTTGGTGTAAATAGCCGACAAGTGGCTCTGTTATGCTGCATTTTTCATGATTTTACAGATAGCTATATCTCAGGAATTACATCAAATTTCACCAAACTTCATAGTCTGTTTTACCTTGACATAAATAGATTCTTATTAGAATCGAGCATACACAGCCCAACAGGTGTCGCTAGTAGGCTCTCTTTTTTAGATAGCTATATCTCAAGAACAAATAGATTGTCATTTGGTTTTTTGTTACAGACGATTTGATTTATATAAGAGAAAGTTTTGTGATAGACACAGCATACTAGTTTATTTATATTTTCTATTTGCTGATACTGTTTAAAATATTTCTTTGTTACAGCTTGACGGCCAGTTAGGCATTTTTGGCTAGCGTAGTTTGGGCGCATCATTAAATCCATTGTTGTTGTAAGTCGTATACAATTGTAATCATAAAGAGTATTAGGCAAGTGACCACCTGTGGCGAGCTAACGGAAAAATGCCTTAAAATTAAATTAATAACTTACAATTAAGTTCTAAGGGAAAAAATGTTAAAATGTTGGTATTGTTATTGGAAACTCATCTTTGCACATAATTTTTATAGTTCTAGCCTATCAGGTAGTGAGTGAAAAATCAATTAAAAAATATTCCAGCTGTACTATTTTACTTAAGTTAGTTTGATAAGTTAAGTAAAATAGTGTAAAAACTTATTTGTCATAAATGGCTTTGCATAGAATGAATCACACCATTTGAAACATTTTTGCAATTAGAACTATACTGCTAAAGTTAGCAGCTTAAGGCTGTTCTCCAATCCAATTTGGCTACCTTCGGATACATATTTGAACTTATTTCTGTTTGTTTTGTATTGGCAGGAGCTCTTATTCAGAAACTGTGAAATTGATAATTTTTCCCCGTTTTTCAATAAAAGCAGAATGTCTTCGAGAAAATGCTGGGGAAATTTATTTATATTTATTAGTAGTAGTAGTAGTAATTTTTTTTAAGCGCCTTAATTAGCTATTGGTCAAAGATTCGATAGGAATAGGACAGGATGTTTCAATTCCAAGGTTAAAAGTATTTAGAGTGATACTAAACATCAACACAAATAATAGTTGTACAATGTCACAAATCACCTATTAAATCAAAAATACAAGATGTCTCTATTTAAACCAAACTTGGTCATAACTTCAAGAATAATGCAGATATTTTTAGTGAAAATTTCCCACTTTACTTCATATGAAATTGAAATGCATCATATTAAGTGCTGTAAATGGCTGCCATTCACTTCCAAACACGCTTCATAATTCAGAATGTACTTGACAGTACATACGGTGTAACACATCGAATTACAATGCACGTCCAGGAGTTTCTGCAATGTCACACTATTTCACACAAAAGAAAATGAGTCTGTGGAAATTTTCGTTAAAATGTCTTCATTACCGTTAAGAGGACGACTACAGTTGTGAAATCCCATATAAAACAATTGATATGGATGTACATTTTCCTCGGGAATGAAGTGGAGAGATTTCAATATTTCTATCACTTTCCAACAAAGTTGAAAAGTGTTTATGAATTAGATTTGTCTGGGCTCTAATTCTCATAAATATGCTCGGATTTTTATATGTTATTTAGGTTTAGTATACACTGTTCAGTATTGAAAATGAAATATGTAGCATTTATAGTTCGGTTACAGGGACACACGAAATAAATCCATTATACTATGGTCTATAGTGTAAAATCATTTACGGCACATTTTATTGATATTACGGAATTTGAAACACAATGAGATTGATATGCATCACTGGGGCAGACTAGAACATGGTTTCTGAGGGTACAGCATAAGTAGCATTTATACACAGGACACACAAAAGAATTCTGTTATATTAAAATCTATCAGTAAAAATCACAGTACACGACAGTGTTGCATGTTTTACAAATGAGCATCATAATGTACAGCAATAATCAATCATTTGTATGTTCATCGTTAACAGCAACAAATAAAATAATGAATAAACATTAAGTTTTGAATATCATTTTTATTATTTCTTTCTAGGTTACACACTTGCTGGCATTGGGATTTAATTGGACTCTTCCAACTGTTACACTCAAAATGGAAGTAACTGCTTTAATTTATTTTTTGTATTACTGTATGCTTTTTGCTATTGCTAACTATATATCTTTTTTAGTTTCTTTTCTGTTGGCAGAAGAAGGAGGGAAAGAAGATGGTGGAGATGCAGAAGAAGATAGTGGCGATAATCAAGATCCACAGGTAAGTATTGCCACTAATCTCTCGTCTGTTTATCTCGTTCCAGATCCTCCAGCAGAACAAGACTGGTGTGTAGAAGCAGATGAGTTCTGGCTGAAGTATGCAGGTGAAGTGGAGGCAGTGGAGCAAGTTCCTGAAGTAAGTTCGCTAACCTCAATTGCCTTGCAGGAAGAAGAGGAGGTCCCTGCAATCGGCTACCGACCCTCCATGCCTCCATTCATCCCCATCCCCTGGTTCCTGCATCTTCTCTCCAGCACGAGTGAAGATATACCGCTGAAGAAGCCTTCCATCCGGAAGCGATTGAGCTCACTCTTCAAGGCCAAGCACTGGAGACCTGTGGCTCATCCCAAGGCAAGTTCTTCGCTTCGAACACCACTGATGCTGGAAGAGGACTCACCACCTGTGGAAGAAAGCTTCCTGCCAAAGAAGAAGTTTTACCAGCGGTTGCTGCGCCGTCGCTAGGAACGCTAGCTGCTGCTTCGAAGGCTAAAGATGGATGACTTTTTTTCTTTTTTTTTCTTTTTCTTTTTTTTTTCTTTTTCTTTTTTTTTTTCTTTTTCCTTTTTTTTTCTTTTTTTTTTTTTTTTTTTTAATTTAGCTTTTAAGTTTGTAAAGTTTAGATTTAAGTAAGTGTAGTTCTTAAGTTTAGATTTAAGTGTAGTTCTTAAGCTCTAATGTAATGAAACTTCTCTAAACTAAACTGGCACACCAGTAAGAACGTGATCTAATTAAGTGATTAAAAAATAATGGCTGTTTTCGCTTTTATTAAAATTTAAATTTTATAAATTGGTTAATAAAAACTAAAATTTTATTTGCAAATCTAGTTAAATGAAAATTAATCAATTTAAGTCATGTTTAAAATTTCTTTTTAGTTTCGAAATCAATAACTAACGTTTCTTTTTTTTTTTTTTTTCTTACAACATGATATTCTTAAAACACAATTTTGTGTATCATTGGTGAAGTTTAGTTTATCGAAGTTTCATTGCATTTTGATAAAAATAGAAATTATTCCGGCCTTTTTGTATGTATATATGACTAAATTCTATTTAATATACTTCTGTTTCCCAAAATATATCCAATATTTCGGCCTTAAAATCAAAATTTTCCATACAATAGCAATAGTGACAATAGACAATAGTAATTAATAGTCAATAGTAAAAAATAGTCAATAGTACAAAATAGTCAATAGTTTAAAATAGTCAATAGTAAAAAATAGTCAATAGTAAAAAATAGTCAATAGTTTAAAATAGTTAGGTAGTCTCTCTCTCTCTTTCTATAACACACACACACTACACAAACACACACCCACACAAAGAGAGGGAGAGAGATTCACTTCGGAGTTTTTTTTTTTTATGCAGGAGAATAATGATGGCAGCTGTAGAGTAAAATGATCATAGGTGCAGGTTCAGGGCAGTAAAAAAAATATCTTCCTCGAAGAATAGGGTTTCTTGCGATGAATGGAGAGGTACGAGTCAGTTTTAAGGGGCGGAGGAGACTGACAATTGAACATCATAAAAAATGGAGAGGTTCGGGCCAGTTTTATGGGGTGGAGGAGACTGGCAATTAAAAAAATAATACATTTCATCATTTTTTAAAGCAAAACTTATTCAGTTGACAAAGTTTATCTTGAGATCTACTGCTTAATCAATTTTCGAATATTGGCTTT
This sequence comes from Maratus michaelseni, assembly GCA_963931845.1. NCBI lineage: Eukaryota > Metazoa > Arthropoda > Arachnida > Araneae > Salticidae > Maratus > Maratus michaelseni. Next base: position 255,149,924 of record OZ007597.1, on the reverse strand, counting down.
GGCACGGTATAAAGTTTTACTAAAATTTAGTATTATGCACATAATTCAATCTTAAATACAGAATTTAGTCATATATATAGAAAGGCCAGAATAATTTTATATTTTAATCAAAAAATTCGAGCGAGAAAATGCCATTTTTTTATTTCCCACTTTTCTTCTTTTTTTTTTATAGGGTAGATTGGGTGAAGATGCCGTGGTTTTTTATTTACTTTTTTATAAAATCGCGTGTTGTTTTTATTTGTTATCCATTAATTTCTCGTTAAAGTTGATACATTTATGTATGATTTAAAAATGTATTACATTTTACAAATGTCATAGAAAGCATAAAAAATTTTGCCTTTGTAAATGCTTGCATTTCGGCATTTTACCCAAATATTGGGGTAAGATGGCCAACTACATAGGAAATACATTAAGAAAGAGCGTAAAAGATTTTGGACACTTACCAAAGGTGTTAAGACTAAATAACAATAAAAAATCACTATTTAAAACTTAAATAAAACAACGCAAACTGGAATTAAAATATCAGTAGAGAAGCCTCTTCCACACGACTGAGTGTGTTTCCCTACAGCGCCTGCGCATAAGAAAACAATGTGACACGGCATCTTGTCCACTACGGCATCTCACCCCAAGTTACCCTATAAATATAATTTCTCCCTGTCTGTTCTACCAGATTCTGAAATGCTACGAAAAATTCACGAGGTGGAAGTATTGTACGAAGGTGGATCAAACATAAAGGCTATCACTAAATTATCAATATAAATTAGTTACATTTGTTGTCATACATAAATTGTATGTAAAAACAGCAATAATAATATACATCTATAAATAAAATTATATATATAAATACATACATAAACAAGCATAAAAGTTCACCAGGTTTGTTTTCATAATTGTTTATACCATTTGGCAACAAATATCACTTTCAAAAGTCCGAATTGTGCGAATCTTTTTAAAAAACGCCAAGGCCTCTATAGTGGAAAAGTACCAACAAATTTTTCTGAAATATGATTCATACACGTCCTGATTTTTTTAATATACACGAATTAAAACAGAACTAACAATATGTTAAACAAAGTATGTAGATGGTGAAAAAAACATTCTAGAATAATAAAATTAATATATTTTTGGTAAATAATCTTTCAAAAATAATCTATTAGAAAAGGTCGCATTTATATTTGATCCAACTTCGTATTTTTAAGGTTTTAGGTGGGAGAGGGGTGAAAGAACCGTAAAAATTGATGAATTAGTTATGTGCTATTATGTTTATAGTATGACATGCAATGTTGCCAAATCTGGCGAATTCTTATTCAGAAAATTCGAATTTATACCTGAAAATTTTGAATAATAAATTTATTTTGTGGAAATTCTGTCATTTTATAAACTAAAAATACCTGTTCAAAATTTCTGGTAAGAATTTGAAATTTTTGAACTAAAAAAAAATTCGCTAGATAGGGCAACACTGATGACATGTGATGGCATTTGAAACGATGGTGATTCAATGCGATTCCTGGGTATCAAGAGTTACATCGAAACATGTCACAATATTTATGGGTCATCGTGTTTGCTGGATTGTATTTCGTATTTAGAGTTGTTTTATTGTAATTCTGGATTGTCCCAGATAAATAAAACAGCTGATAAATAAACTCGACAAACTTCCAAATGGATGGAAACACAATTGAATCTGCGATTTCAAAATCCAATGTCCAATTTTTTTTTTCGAAATGTTTTTTTTTTTTTTTTATGTGTGTGTGTGTGCGACAAACGTGTTTTTAAAGGTAGGTGGTGTGTAGCCACAAATTACATAGGTTTATTTATCTGTTGCCATTAAAAATCGTCGTTCACTGCAAGAATAGCATTTAGTCAATGGCAATACCAAGGTACAATCCAATGGCCAGCAACAGAACACGAAGAAAATGATGGTGAATATGAATAAGTGCCTTAATGAATAGGTGACAAGTGTAAAGATATTAAGCACTGCTATTTTTTAATAGTAATCTTCTCATAATTTAATCTCAAAATTCTGCGATTTAATGAAGTGCATATTACTATTCGGAAATAATGACATATAGAATCTGTAGTTTTTGACACATATGCACTTATTGTCAGTCCTTAACACTTAATTACTCGCTTGTGTACACCATTATTTGTACACTTACTTGTGTACAATATTATTTATATACTTACTTGTGTACATCATTATTTGTACACTTACTTCTATACACCATTATTTGTACACTTACTTGTGTACAATATTATTTATATACTTACTTGTGTACATCATTATTTGTACACTTACTTCTATACACCATTATTTGTACGCTTACTTGTGTGCACTATTTATTTGTACATTTAATTGTGTACATCATTATTTGTACACTTGTGTACAACATTATTTATATACTTATTTGTGTACATCATTATTTGTACACTTACTTCTATACACCATTATTTGTACGCTTACTTGTGTACAATATTATTTATATACATACTTGTGTACATCATTATTTGTACACTTGTGTACAACATTATTTATATACTTATTTGTGTACATCATTATTTGTACACTTACTTCTATACACCATTATTTGTACGCTTACTTGTGTACAATATTATTTATATACATACTTGTGTACATCATTATTTGTACACTTACTTCTATACACCATTATTTGTACGCTTACTTGTGTGCACTATTTATTTGTACATTTAATTGTGTACATCATTATTTGTACACTTACTTATATACACCATTATTTGTACGCTTACTTGTGTGCACTATTTAATTGTACACTTACTTGTGTACATCCTTATTTGTACACTTACTGGTGTACATCATTATTTATATACTTAATTGTGTACATCAATATTTGTACACTTACATGTGTACATCTTTATTTGTACACTTACTTGTGAATACCATTTATTGGTACATTTACTTGTCTACACCATTATTTGTACACATACTACTTGTGTATGCTATTGGATGTTACAAATTTAAATAAGAACATTGTTAAGGATTGAAGTGCACATGTGTCAAAAACTATGGATTCTGTATACCATTATTTCCTAATAGTAATATGCACTTTATTAAATCACAGAATTTTGCGATAAAATTATGAGAAGATTACTATTAAAAAATAGCAGTGCTTAATATCTTTACACTTGGCACCTATTCATTATTGCACTTGTTCATAGTCACCATCATGTCTCATCTCATTTTCTTCGTGTTGGCCATTGAATTATATCTTGGTTTTATCATTGACTAATGTTGTTCTTGCAGTGAACGACAATTTTTAATAGCAAAAGATAAATAAACATATGAATTTTTTGTATATTACAAATGCACATTGTTCGAAAACATTATCACATATGCCAAATATATATATATATGTTAAAGTTTTTTAAATTACAATATTGTATTATATGGTAATTGTATTGGGCTTAAAATTAATCTTTTAAAACAATTTTATTTTCTTAGAAATTTAAAAATACATGTTACTATAAAAAATACACAGCACGGAAAGTTATACTGTGTGAATTTGTTAGAGTATTTAATGATTAATATGCAGAGATGTAAATGATTATTTTATCAAATACATCATAAAATTATATTCAATATTTTTTGGTGTCATTTGTGCGGCAATAAAACCCATTGACTGTAAAAACAACATAACTACACAGATTTTTAAAGGTTTTATTTAATTTTAATTAATACAAAATAAATAACTTATTACTGATTAACTTATTACGTATTAAAGATTTAAATAATATAGCAAGCACAGAATTTTTCTTAAAATATCTCGCATTTGTACAACACAGTTTTGATTGATCCAAAGAAAATATTAAATCTTGGATGCATGTAGTTTTTGAAATCATCGATTCAATATCATCCGTGTTCCCTCTAAACACAGCTCGAAAAATTATAAGTCGACCAACAATCTGAAATCGATAAATTATCATTCCATCATTCGATGCAGTTAGGATAGATATATAAAAGTAATTTTGCAGTATTGGTATAAAAAAAAAAAAATGCAAGTTGTCTAAAATGATTGAATTTTCGTCTGATTTTCTGTTTCATAAATGTGCATCACAATTCGTAGGAAACAGTTATGTGCAACGCTTTTTTCATTCAATGCGGCAAAGCCGATTCCATCTATAAAAGTTTAGGATTTTATGAAGGGTTTTTAGAAAAGAAAATTAGATACTCAATTTTGAGTATAGATTGAACCGTTTGACTTCTAAAAGTAGTGAATTAGTGGCGTTTGGGGATTGCACTTCTATGTGCCATTATTAAACACAAATCTGTCATCATTTAAAAGTCAGTGGCCCAGTATAATCTCCTCGATATTTTTATTATAAGAAATAAAAAGTATTTTTACTTCACATTTTATAAGATAATTTTCGTGGAAATAGGAATAATAAAATAAATAAATTAAAATAAAATAAAATAAAATAAAATAAATAAAAAGTATTTTTACTTCACATTTTATAAGATAATTTTCGTGGAAATAGGAATAATAAAATAAAGAAAATAAAATAAAATAAAATAAATAAAAAGTATTTTTACTTCACATTTTATAAGATAATTTTCGTGGAAATAGGAATAATAAAATAAATAAAATAAAATAAAATAAAATAAAATAAAAGAAATAAAAAGTATTTTTACTTCACATTTTATAAGATAATTTTCATGGAAATAGGAATAATAAAATAAATAAAATAAAATAAAATAAAATAAAATAAATAAAAAGTATTTTTACTTCACATTTTATAAGATAATTTTCGTGGAAATAGGAATAATAAAATAAATAAAATAAAATAAAATAAAATAAAATAAAATAAATAAAAAGTATTTTTACTTCACATTTTATAAGATAATTTTCGTGGAAATAGGAATAATAAAATAAATAAAATAAAATAAAATAAAATAAAATAAAATAAAATAAATAAAAATTATTTTTACTTCACATTTTATAAGATAATTTTCGTGGAAATAGGAATAATAAAATAAAGAAAATAAAATAAAATAAAATAAAAGAAATAAAAAGTATTTTTACTTCACATTTTATAAGATAATTTTCGTAGAAATAGGAATAATAAAATAAAGAAAATAAAATAAAATAATATAAAATAAATAAAAAGTATTTTTACTTCACATTTTATAAGATAATTTTCGTGGAAATAGGAATAATAAAATAAATAAAATAAAATAAAATAAAATAAAATAAAATAAAATAAATAAAAAGTATTTTTACTATAATAAAATAAAGAAAATAAAATAAAATAAAATAAAATAAATAAAAAGTATTTTTACTTCACATTTTATAAGATAATTTTTGTGGAAATAGGAATAATTAAATAAATAAAATAAAATAAAATAAAATAAAATAAAATAAAAAGTATTTTTACTTCACATTTTATAAGATAATTTTCGTGGAAATAGGAATAATAAAATAAATAAAATAAAATAAAATAAAATAAAATAAAATAAATAAAAAGTATTTTTACTTCACATTTTATAAGATAATTTTCATGGAAATAGGAATAATAAAATAAATAAAATAAAATAAAATAAAATGAAATAAATAAAAAGTATTTTTACTTCACATTTTATAAGATAATTTTTGTGGAAATAGGAATAATAAAATAAAATAAAATAAAATAAAATAAATAAAAAGTATTTTTACTTCACATTTTATAAGATAATTTTCATGGAAATAGGAATAATAAAATAAAGAAAATAAAAGAAAATACAGAAAATAAAAGAAAATAAAAGAAAAAATAAAATAAAATAAAATAAATAAAAAGTATTTTTACTTCACATTTTATAAGATAATTTTTGTGGAAATAGGAATAATAAAATAAAATAAAATAAAATAAAATAAAATAAAATAAAATAAATAAAAAGTATTTTTACTTCACATTTTATAAGATAATTTTCGTGGAAACAGGAATAATAAAATAAAGAAAATAAAAGAAAATAAAATAAAATAAAATAAAATAAAATAAATAAAAAGTATTTTTACTTCACATTTTATAAGATAATTTTCGTGGAAATAGGAATAATAAAATAAAGAAAATAAAATAAAATAAAATAAAATAAAATAAATAAAAAGTATTTTTACTTCACATTTTATAAGATAATTTTCGTGGAAATAGGAATAATAAAATAAATAAAATAAAATAAAATAAAATAAAATAAATAAAAAGTATTTTTACTTCACATTTTATAAGATAATTTTCGTGGAAATAGAAATAATAAAATAAAGAAAATAAAATAAAATAAAATAAAATAAATAAAAAGTATTTTTACTTCACATTTTATAAGATAATTTTCATGGAAATAGGAATAATAAAATAAAATAAAATAAAATAAAATAAAATAAAATAAATAAAAAGTATTTTTACTTCACATTTTATAAGATAATTTTCGTGGAATAGGAAATGATATTCAATTTCTTTGCATCTGAATAATGAATAATTCGTGTTTAAGAATTGGCTGCGTCAATGCAAGTCGAAAAAAAGCTAATTTGAATTTGAGAATAGTTATAAACAGTGTTGAAATCACATTTATTTTTCGGGAGAGAATTCTGTGGCTGCCGGGGCGGGGGGGGAGTTCGGGGATTGCACTTCTATGTGCCATTATTAAACACAAATTCGCAAATCTTGCGGGAGGGATGTCTTAAAGGGGAAAAAAATCTATAAAACAAACAGCGGTGTGTTGTAAAAATATAATATGTACGTCTATTTTGCCATTCATTGTGGGGAGGAAAATAATACTACTAATGTATAATTCACATTTACAGTTCGGTGTTGTAACTAATTTTTAATATCATATGAAATTTTTTATAAAAAGTTTCTTTATAGAAAATTATGTATAGAATGAAAGCAAGGTAGTAAAAGTATAAGTAATTTATTTTTAATAAGTCATTGGTTTATAAAGTACACTAAAATATTTTGTCTCCTGTCCTTCCCTCTGGAAAAATGCTTCCATCTGCAGTTGATTATTCAAGGACGCGTTGATCAGTTCACGTGATCAAGGTCAAGTAGGGGAGAGAGGAGAGGGGAGATTTCGAAAATTCCCGCGCAAATCTCGTTTTCAGTTATTTTCTGTTCTGTCACTGTCATTCTCATTCTCATTTAGTGGACATACAGTGGACGATGAAGAGATGTTTGTTGTATGCGAGCAGCAAGCGTTTTTTTTTATTTTACTCAGTAATTCCTTTAAACACTGGTAAGATTTTATCGGTTTGTCTATTCATTAAATATATATGTTATGATAATCTTTTTTGCATCATTTGATTCACAATAGAATTATTTTTTATAAACCCACACGAACTTTTAACGTACATTCATTTTCAAAATGTAAAATGATATTTATTTTACATTTTGAAAATGAATGTACGTTAAAAGTTTGTGTGGGTTTATAAAAAATAATTCTATTGTGAATCAAATGATGCAAAAAAGATTATCATAACATATATATTTAATGAATAGACAAACCGATAAAATCTTACCAGTGTTTAAAGGAATTACTGAGTAAAATAAAAAAAAACGCTTGCTGCTCGCATACAACAAACATCTCTTCATCGTCCACTGTATGTCCACTAAATGAGAATGAGAATGACAGCGACAGAACAGAAAATAACTGAAAACGAGATTTGCGCGGGAATTTTCGAAATCTCCCCTCTCCCCTACTTGACTTTGATCACGTGAACTGATCAACGCATCCTTGAATAATCAACTGCAGATGGAAAGATTTAAATCAACTGCAGATTTTAAAAGTAAGTTATTGTAAAATGATATTTATTTTACAATAACTTACTTCATGAGATTCACAGATACTCTATTTTTTTTTTTAATTTTGCTTAAGGATGTTCTCAAATCCTGACCCATTTCTGAATTCATTTTTATTCAGAAACACATGAAAAATTCAGGTGTTGTCACTCAGAAACTATGTAATCGAAAGACAGTTTCATTTTTTGTTAAAGGCAAAATATATTGCGCAAAATACTGTCAAAGACGGCCTTTAAAACCGAATTCCTAGCATGCATGCTCGAGAAAGGGAAAAAGCTTGTCGTTAAGAATCCTTATAACTCGATAAGCAATTTATTTATCAGAAAATGGAAAACGCATTTCGATTTCAAATCACTTCAATAGTCAGGCATGCCAATTTCATTCCGTTACTTTTTAAAATGTGTCAGAAATTTTCGTGTTGTTAAGCAGGCAATTTGAGAACCTTAAAATAGAAAATATTGAGATTTAATCTTCTGTCAAACTTTTGTTCTTTAACTCTTTTTCAATGATTAAATAATATTTTCCTATAATGCATATATGATTTAAAAATAATATATAATAATAAACTATAAAAATAATCTATAAAAGTAAACTATACTAATAAACTATAATATATAATAAATTGTAATTTATTTAAAATAATTATTTTAGAGTAATAATAATTTTTAAAAATATAACTTTTAAAAGAAAGATTTTTTTTTCTCTTTTTTTTGAGTGGGGGAAAATATTTGTTCTCAAAGAAAATTGTAAATTTTAATATAATTTAGAAAAACTAGAATAAGAAAAAACATTAAAAATTTCAAGTTACTGAATTCTCATGTGAAAAGTTAGAATATTATTATTTTTTTTTTAATATTTGGCTATTAAACTTTAAAAGATAAATAATCATAAAAAACTTTTCATTCATGAATTATATAAAATCAAACTGTATTATTATATTATTATTATTGTATTACTTAGGTGAAAATTAATATTTATAAAATTAAAATGATGCAAAAACTTCTTTTGGATTATCATAAATTAATAATGCTTTAATGAATAGATATCATATACTGGTAACAGACTTAACAATAATTGATTTTTAAAACCAGTGTGAAACAAAAGAAAGAAAAAATAATAACATTAGACATACGTACACGTAAAGAAAAGATTATTTAAGCATCAATTCAAATTTTTTCTGTTAAAAGAATGTTTTTGAGAAGTTTATTTAAATGGTAAAGTGTTTTTGCGTGAAAAAAAATACTAATTACCATTTAGGTACACTTTTAAAGGAAAGTATAAGTTCAACTTACCTTGATTTTTTTCCCCAAAACACAAATACTTGACATTGTGAATTAATTAGTTTTTTTTATTTAAATTATATACTTTTAAAATTTATATGAAATGTAGTTATTTTAAAGGGGCATTGGATATAAATTTTAAAAATATATAATTGAAAACATAAACAAATTAATTCACTATGTCAAACATTGTGTTTTTCAAATTTTTGAAAAAAATCAAGATAAGTAAATTTATAGTTTTCTTGAAAAGTATACCTAAACGATTATTAGTACTTTTTTTCCATGCATAAACGCTTTATCATTTAAATAAACTTCTAAAAAGTATTTTCTTTTATAGAATAAATTTTGATTTATGCCTAAATAATCTTTATTGGGCGACAGTGGCTGGGTTTTGGCTAGCTTACATTTATAATACCCACAAAAGGCAATTTTGTGGGCAGTTTTGGGCTGGATTTAATTATTGAAAACCACATATGGCGTTGCTACAGCAAGTTTCTGGCTAGCTTTTATTCATTATGATTTTTAATGGTCTAGCTATGGCTAGTTTCCATTAATAATTGCCATTTAAAGTATAATTGTGGCCAGTTCTAGGCTATCTATCATTTATGATTAACCGTTAGTGGCCTAATTATGGGGATCTTATTGTATTTCTGGCCAATTCTGTTGCGGCCTCATTGTGGCCGGCGTGACAGTTTTTTTAAGTTGCCGTTACGGCCAATGATAACGGCCCCCCATCTGACAGTTTGGGCCAAAGCTAACGTAGCCATTAGTGGCCCGCAAGTTCTGTGTTCGTTGGGAAGATTCTGAAATGCTACGAAAAATTCACGAGGTGGAAGTATTGTACAATAAGGTGGATCAAATATAAAGGCTATCACTAATTTATCAATATAAATTTGTTACATTTGTTGTCATACATAAATTGTACATGAGAACAGCAATAATAATATACATCTATAAATAAAATATTTATTATATATATAAATACATACATAAACAAGCATAAAAGTTCACCAGGTTTGTTTTCATGATTGTTTATACCATTTGGCAACAAATATCACTTTCAGAAGTCCGAATTGTGCGAATCTTTTTAAAAAACGCCAATGCCTCTATAGTGGACAAATACCAACAAATTTTTCTGAAGTATGATTCATACACATCCTGATTATTTTTATTATACACGAATTAAAATAGAACTACCAATATGTTGAAGAAAGTATGTAGAAGGTGAAAAAAACATTCTAGAATAATAAAATTAATATATTTTTGGTAAATAATTTTTCAAAAATAATCTATTAAAAAGGTCGCATTTATATTTGATCCAACTTCGTATTCTTAACGTTTTAGGTGGGAGAGGGGTGAAAAAGAAACATAAAAATTGATGAATTAGTTATGTGCTATTATGTTTATAGTATGAGATGCAATGTTACCAAATCTGGCGAATTTTTTATTTTGAAAATTCGAATTTATACCTGTAAATTTTGCACAATAAATTTATTTTGCGTAAATTCTGTAATTATATAAAAAGAAAATAACTGTTCAAAATTTCTGGTAAGAATTTGAAATTTCTGAAATTTAAAAAATCCGCCAGATAGGCCAACACTGATGACATATAGATTTAGTATTTGAAACGATGGTGATTCAATGCGATTCCTGGATATCAAGAATTACATCGAAACATGTTACAATATTTATGGGTCATCGTGTTTGCTGGATTGTATTTCGTATTTAGAGTTGTTTTATTGTAATTCTGGATTGTCCCAGATAAATAAAACAGCTGATAAATAAAGGAATAAGCAGACTCGACAAACTTCCAAATGGATGGAAACACAATTGAATCTGCGATTTCAAAATCTACATGTCCAATTTGATTTTTCAAATGTTTTTGTGTGTGTGCGACAAACGTGTTTTTAAAAGTAGGCTATGTGTAGCCACAAATTACATAGGTTTATTTATCTGTTGCCATTAAAAAATTGTCGTTCACTGCAAGAACAACATTAGTCAATGACAATACCAAGATATAATCCAATGGCCAGCAACAGAACACGGAGAAAATGAGATGGAATATGAATAAGTGTCATAATGAATAGGTGCCAAGTGTTAAGAGTACTGCTATTTTTTAATAGAAATCTTCTCATAATTTAATTGCAAAATTCTGCGATTTAATAAAGCGCATATTACTATTCGGAAATAATAGCATATAGAATCTGTAGTTTTTGACACATATGCACTTATTGTCAGTCCTTAACACTTAATTACTCGCTTGTGTACACTGTTATTTGTACACTTACTTGTGTACAACATTATTTATGTACTTACTTGTGTACATCATTATTTGTACACTTACTTCTATACACCATTATTTGTACACTTACTTGTGTGCACTACTTATTTGTACATTTAATTGTGTACATCATTATTTGTACACTTACTTGTGTACAACATTATTTATATACTTACTTGTGCACATCATTATTTGTACACTTACTTCTATACACCATTATTTGTACGCTTACTTGTATGCACTATTTAATTGTACACTTACTTGTGTACAACCTTATTTGTACACTTACTGGTGTACACCATTATTTATATACTTAATTGTGTACATCAATATTTGTACACTTACATGTGTACATCTTTATTTGTACACTTACTTGTGAATACCATTTATTGGTACATTTACTTGTCTACACCATTATTTGTACACTTACTAGTGTACACCATTATTTGTACACATACTACTTGTGTATGCTATTGGATGTTACAAATTTAAATAAGAACATTTTGCTAAGGACTGAAGTGCACATGTGTCAAAAACTACGGATTCTGTATACCATTATTTCCCAATAATAATATGCACTTTATTAAATCGCAGAATTTTGCGATTAAATTATGAGAAGATTATTATTAAAAAATAGCAATACTTAATATCTTTACACTTGGCACCTATTCATTATTCACTTGTTCATAGTCACCATCATGTCCCATCTCATTTTCTTCGTGTTGGCGATTGAATTATATCTTGGTTTTATCATTGACTAATGTTGTTCTTGCAGTGAACGACAATTTTTAATAGCAAAAGATAAATAAACGTATGGAATTTTTGTATATTACAAATGCACATTGTTCGAAAACATTATCACATATGCCTATGTTAAAGTTTTTTTAGTTACAATATTGTATTAATAGGTAATTGTATTGGGCTTAAAATTAATCTTTTAAAACAATTTATTTTCTTAGGAATTTAAAAATACATGTTTCTATATAAAACACACAGCGCAGAAAGTTATATTGTGTGAATTTGTTAGAGTATTTAATGATTAATATGCAGATGTAAATGATTATTTTATCAAATACATCATAAAATTATATTCAATATTTTTTTATTTCATTTGTGCAGCACGGCAATAAAAATAACTAACGTTTCTTTTTTTTTTCTTACAACATGGTATTCTTAAAACACAATTTTGTGTATCATTGGTGAAGTTTAGTTTAGCGAAGTTTCGTTGCATTTGTATAAATATAGAAATTATTCCGGCCTTATTTATGTATATATAACTAAATTCTAATTAATGTACTTATATTTTAACAAAATGTATCAAATATTTCGGCCTTAAAATCAAAATTTTCCATACAATATAATAGTAACAATAGACAATAGTAATAATCAATAGATGGACAATAGTATAATCAATAGTATTCAATAGTATAATCAATAGTATTCAATAGTATAATCAATAGTATTCAATGGTAAACAATACATTAGTTTAAAATAGTTAGGTAGTCTCTCTCTCTTTCTATAACACACGCACTACACAAACACACACCCACACAAAGAGAGGGAGAGAGATTCACTTCGGTTTTTTTTTTTTAATGCAGGAGAATAATGATGGCAGCTGTAGAGTAAAATGATCATAGGTGCAGGTTCAGGGCAGTAAAAAAAATCTTCGAAGAATAGGGCTTCTTGCGATGAATGGAGTGGTACGGGTCAGTTATAAGGGGCGGAGGAGACTGACAATTGAACAGCATAAAAAACGGAGAGGCTCAGGCCAGTTTTATGGGGTGGAGGAGACTGGCAATTAAAAAAATAATACATTTCATCATTTTCTAAAGCAAAACTTATTCAGTTGACAAAGTTTATATTGAGATTTACTGCTTAATCAATTTTCGAATATTGGCTTTGGCACGGTATAAAGTTTTACTAAAATTTAGTATTATGCACATAATTCAATCTTAAATACAGAATTTAGTCATATATATAGAAAGGCCAGAATAATTTTATATTTTAATCGAAATTCGAGCGAGAAAATGCCATTTTTTATTTCCCACTTTTCTTCTTTTTTTTTATAGGGTAGATTGGGTGAAGATGCCGTGGTTTTTTATTTACTTCTTTATAAAATCGCGTGTTGTTTTTATTTGTTATTAATTAATTTCTCGTTAAAGTTGATACATTTATGTATGATTTAAAAATGTATTTCATTTTACAAATGTCATAGAAAGCATAAAAATTTTTGCCTTTGTAAATGCTTGCATTTCGGCATTTTACCCCAATATTGGGGTAAGATGGCCAACTACATAGGAAATAATAAGAAAGAGCGTAAAAGATTTTGGACACTTACCAAAGGCGTTAAGACAAAATAGCAATAAAAAAATCACTATTTAAAATTTAAATAAAACAACGCAAACTGGAATTAAAGTATCAGTAGGGAAGCCTCTTCCACACGACTGAATGCGTTTCCCTACAGCCCCTGCACATAGGAAAACCACGTGACACGGCATCTTGTACAATACGGCATCTCATCCCAAGTTACCCTATAAATATAATTTCTCCCTGTCTACTCTACAACCCAACAAACACAAGACTTTTGGCCACGTTATGCAAACGTCATGGCCAAAGAAATTTGTGGCAAGTTGTATCCAACCATTAATGTATTTTAACTGACGCGGCAGCACATTCTCTGCCTATAATCAAATCGATAACGGGCAAATGGGGAGAAAACTTAATGCATTTTCAGTGACTAACAGCCAATGTAAATACGTTTCGGGGCAGCATATACAAATCTGTCATCGTTTAAAAGTCAGTGTCCCAGTATAATCTCCTCGATATTTTTATTATAAGAAATAAAAAGTATTTTTACTTCACATTTTATAAGATAATTTTTGTTATTTTAAACCTGGATTTACGTGAAAATATTAAATATGTTGCATGTTTTATATTTTATGCAATTAAAAAAAACTATGAAAAGTTTTTAAACGAATATATTTTTCGAATGAATACGAATCACTGGAATAAAAATAAATATATTATTTAATGGTTATTTTATATAATTTTTAATTGCAAAGATAAGTAGATATTATATATATAGATATATATGTAAAACATATCCAAATGGTATGCTGATTTAAACAATATATAACAGTAAATCGCCTTCTTTAGACATACATATTATATAACCGCATTAAAAATGTAATGATAAATGTGACCTTGCTTTGATTTGCAGGAAGACCAATGTCCATCATTTAAGAGAAAATATTTTGAAAAAAGTATAAGGTGTTCCTTGGTGTTTCTACTTTATTATTTTTCTTATAAGGGAACACACTCTGTACACTCTAGAAAATAAATTCGTAAATTTGTCTATATGCGTAAAGTGTCATGTAAATTGCGAAATATACGCCTGCACTGCAAAAAAAAAAGTGTTGATTTTACAGTATAAAACTGGCATCCCAGCTGCCAGTATTATACCGCATGCGCGGTAAAGTTTTACTGCTTATTTTACTGTTTATTACTGTTAATTTTACGGTATAACACTGGTATTATACTGTATTATACTGTAAACACCGGTATTATACTGTAAAATCAACGCCTTTTTTTTGCAGTGTGGTATGTCAATTTCAAAATACACATTGTCTTGTGACTTGTGTATTTTGATGAAAACCTTTTAAGCAGCTGAGCTGAAATGTGTAAAAAGTTATCAGATAACTCTGAAATACACAGTTTAATGTGTAAATTGCAAATGAGTACACATATTTCTGTGTAATATACAAAAACGACGGAGTTTTGTGTACATAGCTTAACCTTATATTTTGGGGTGTAAATTGTGGACTAAATGATTTTATAGTCGCAAAACAAAATTGCACAAAGAACAAACTCATATGCCTGGTGTGTTTATTCTCTTTGTTTAAAACCAAAAAACAGTGAACTCACAATTTATACACAAGAAACAGGATCGTCTTAAATTATAATTACTGCATGTCATCTTTCTATTAGAGTTGTTTTGGAGTCCTAAAATCGTATAGTCACAATTTATGCACAGAACGTATGTAATTTAAATAAATGCACTGGAAAAAAAAATCGTTAAAACACGGAAATTATACTGACAATCATGACGCCAGTAAGTACTGTTTCCGTATTTTATCGGATTTTTTTTTCCCTATGAATTTCAATCATAACTTTCCAAAGTTAGATTTACATAATAATACGATCTTGTAGTCTTATAAACTTAAAATTTGGTGTAAAGGTAGTGTTTAAAATTCAGAAAAAAAAACCCCATCAAAAACACAAATCGAAAATAAAATAAAAAAAATAAAAAAAAAATCGAAAAAAAATCAAAAATTTGAAAATAATTCGATTTTGTTGTGCTAGAAACTTTGAATTCGGAATAAAGGTAGTATTTAGGATACAAAATAAGAAAAAAATTAAAAAATCCGGAAAATTCGGAAAAAATTGAAAAAATGAAAATAATGTGATCTTTTAGCCTTAGAAACTTAAAATTCGGCGTAAAGATAGTGTTTAGGATTCGGAATAAGGTAAAATAAAAAACACAACAAAATTCGAAAATAAAATCGAAAAATAAGGAAAATTTGAAAATAATTCGATTTTATAGCGCTAGAAACTTGAAATTTGGAATAAATGTAATATTCAGGATGCTATTTAAGGAAAATTTTAAAAATACAAAAAGTTCAAAAAATAAAAATCCTCAAAATTCGAAATAAAAAATAAATAAAATATGAAATATGAAATGATAAATAAAATATGAAATATGAAATGATAAATAAAATATGAAATATGAAAAAATAGGAATATAAACAATAAAATATGAAATTTTACTTAATGGGAATAAAGCTTTCAAAAAGAGATCAGTTTAGCTTGTTTTATTTCACAGCACCCCACCTTCTGTTGCATTTACATATCATGACGAATTCTTCACATAACAACTGAAAACACATTACTTTCTAGAAAATGCCTTTTGAAATTCGCAAAATCTATTTTATTTCTGGTATAATTTCCAAGCATTTCATTGGCATCTCATTGGCAGAGAGAGCGGGATTTTACTATCTTTAGGCTGTTTAAGCCCTTATTGCAAAAAGAGAAATGATTCAAAGAGTTACTTTTTAAGAATAAGCGCCCCCTAATTGTGGTTTTGTGTAAGGAAAATCCTGAAAAGCTTACGCTTGCTTAAGTTTATCCTTGTTTTGGGTGATTTAGAACTGAAATGTAGACGTTTTTTTTTTTTTTGTGTGTGTGCAGAGAACATCTTGAAAATCTTATACAGTGTTTGGTCCATGTAAAATCGAAACTGGAAACATCGCTTCCACCTCCACGTGTCTGCAGCCAGCATGTTAACCTCTAATTTTAATGAACTCAATCAAACCTGCAAGCACGAGGCCAGTCTCCTACTAGGCTTTTTTTTTAACCGTTGCAGACAGACACCATTATTTCCGAATAATAATTTTGGCCTTATTTATGCCAGAAATTCTGAGTTTGAATAAGGCGACGATTATTATTTGAAAAAAATGGTGCTCTATGACCGGCGCAACTGTCCTCAGTGTTCCTATAGTAATCGAACTCTGTGTGAAGAATATCTTAGCTTTCTTGTTTCAAAATGTAACGCTAAGAGAGACGAGATGGAATCCCTGTACTCATCCGGAGTAA
Organism: Maratus michaelseni; assembly: GCA_963931845.1. Classification (NCBI taxonomy): domain Eukaryota; kingdom Metazoa; phylum Arthropoda; class Arachnida; order Araneae; family Salticidae; genus Maratus; species Maratus michaelseni. The sequence continues at coordinate 255,132,914 of OZ007597.1, read as the reverse complement.
TCAATTTTCGAGATATCTAGTTGTAATGTGAAGTAGTTGTTACTTATCATATTCTTACATAAAATACATTTTCATCACATTAGACACTGTTTATAAACAAACACGGAAGTTATTCTACTTATTCTTAAAATAGAAAATGATTTTCATTCTTATTCAAAGAGGGGCCAGGGACGTTGAAACATATTTAAAAAATCAGGTGATGATTTTGATGATTCTGACGTGTTAAAATATTGGATTACTTATATTTCAAGCCTCGACGGTAATAAATGAAGAAATTGGTCATTTCTAAAATCTAAATTGTCTTAGAAACACTAAAATATAGTGAAACAGGGTCTAGGTTGTATAAAAGAAGAAATTAATTACTAGAAATTTTGAGTGATAAAAATGCATAAAGTTTCATAAAATACGAAAACTGCACGTACTACAAATTGCCTAGATAGAAACTGAAAAAAGCCGACATTTTTTATGGTTGTTTTAAAGTGCAGATAACTGTAATATTTCAGAGTGCAGCATGTAACACTGACATTAAAACTTTGTTGCTCTTAGTATCTCTAAATCTAAGCAATTTTTCGAAATTGTACAATTTGATAATGGAATTTGAATAGTAATAATTATTTCATATTATCTTTAAAATTTAGCAACAGCTCTTTAACTCTTTTAGAAGTTAACCAGATATTCAGTTATTTTCCAGATATGGTGTGAAACGTCTTTTGCCTCTCGGGGATTCAATATTTGTTTAATTAATACTAATTTTAAGTTATGCTTTGAAAACATCGCATTGGAAAAGCTGACCAAAAAGTGCACGATAGTATGCTGTTATAGCATACAGCATATAAAAAGACACAAAAGAATGGAGAAAAAGAATTATTTAGATGGATTATATAACGGTATCAAAAAATTAAAAAAATAGTTTCACTAAGCAAACTCCTTTTTAGGCAAAAATGTATTCTACAATTTTTTTGAAAACTTTTAGAGATTTGTAGGATGTAAAAATCTAGATTTTAGTAAATTTTACTGAAAGTAATGCTTCAAGTTAAAAAAAAATTGATTAGACATGCATGTAAGTTGTGTGGAATGCACGGAGAAAGAAATTTTTTGGATCTATAAAGTAAAAAAAATAAGCAATGCATCAAAATTTAAAGAAAATAAGATTTTTGCAAAGTCAGCTCCTTATATATATATATATATATATATATATTGTTGTCGTTGCTAGCTGCTCCATACAATTTATGATTTGACGATCTCCCGACATCTAAAGAAGCATGAACAGCAGGAATGAATTGAGTTGTACTATATATGTCTGAAATTTATGAATGTATACTAAACTTTTCAATTATTTTGAATATGATTTGTGCAGCTAAGTTGGTCAGCTTTTCCTCCCCCATCGAAGAGGCTTCACCTTGTCGCGGTGGTGGGGCTTACGGTCTCAGCCTGATACTGCTATTGAAAATTATCTTTTTTCTCGAAACACTTAACCAGTCAAGCAAGTGAAAAGGCATGAAAATAGACATGCACTTTCTCAAGAATCCTCAGTTACTTGAAACATTTTGTTTGGCTAGTTAACAGTATCAGGGTGGAACTCAACCAAGAAAGTCTCAGAAATTGACATATTATTTTTCAACAATTTAAAATTGTCAAAAATCAAAGAAACTTGGAATTATAAGAGATGAAAAATTATCAATAATGAGTAACAAGTTCCAAATAATAAATGAAAATAAATTTTACATTTCGTTCGCTTAGGAAATGTAAAATTCACAAATTAAATGTAATATTACCTAAGATTTTACCTTTAGAAAAAGGTCGATTATTGGGAAAGTTCAAAATTGTGTACTTAGCTACAAGGAAAGGGCATGTTTATAATCAAACAGTTCCATCAACCAATCTACCACTTCATTTTGTTGTAGCTATCATTGCAGGAATCATCTTGGCGACGTAGGCCAATCATATTATAGACTAGTTTAACGTTGACCAATCAAATTTCCCCATTTCATGTGCACAGTAGGAGTCATAAAGAACAGACAGGGTTTTCTTGCTAACCAACCGTAATTGAACCAACAACGACGTCAGCTGCCATTTCCTTATAACTTAAGCTATATTATAAAGCCATAACATGTCCGTGAATAACGTTGGCGTCATATTAACAGTGGCAACAACTTGAACAATAAAGTTTGCTTTTAGTGCATCTTTTTAAACTTTTGAACATTGCACAATTTAATTTTTACACCGTCGAATAAAGAAAAAAAAAATGTTCTTTCAAATGGAATTTGTTTGACAACAGTCTCCCAATTTAGTGCTTATATGTTTTAAAAATTATTTTTTAAGCATGATTTTATTTTAAAATACATCTCTATTGCGTGTAGCCCGATTAAAGATTAATCCATTTGCATTTAAACCAATATAAATAATTCAGCGTTTATTTGTAGCTAAAATTCTATAAAGAAATAAAAACTTTATCATTACATAAATAAAAAAATAATATAATTAAAAAAAACACAAATTTAACAGATACGTAATCAAACTTAAAAGCTGAAATAATCAGAATCTTAAAGACTGCTGTAAATAGTGAAATTCTTTGACAATTTCTTCAGCTATTAACCCCTGGTATATGTCTAAAGCGAAATAGTATCGCTTCTAAGAAATTCCAAAACTTTATTTGAAAATATAATTGATATTTCGCATATAAAATTATTTTTGGCGTTGCTCGTTGGGCAATCTAGAAAAATATATGTTAAATGTATAAAAACTATTAGCGCTTAAAAAAAAAATGTTTTTCGCCTATGTTCTGTACAACTTGCATTATGTTCTGCAAAGCGGGAGACCCGGGTAGAGTTTCCTGGTTGTTTAAAAATAATTAATTTTAATTTTTATATCATAAATCAGGCTATTTTCCACTGTGACATGCGTAAAACTACTATTTCCAGATGGTAAGCTGCACCCTATTTAGTCGCAGAAATTCTGAGCTAAATAAGATGAAAATGACTCTTCTGAAATAGTGATTCAACATGGGCCGCAGTTTTGAACTACACTGAAAAAAAAAAAAAAAAAAAAAAAAAAAAGAGGTCGATCTCCCTAAAATTTTTTTAGTTTTTTCATTGATCGTTGTAATTACTAAAAAAATTTTGTATTCTTACTCAGTTATAAGAAAATTTGTAAGAATTACTAGAAAACAGCTAGCAACGATTCAGGTTTATGATACCGGTTACTAAAAAATTCTGTTAAATACAAATTTACTAAAAAATTTTTAGTAACGTCAGGAATTTTTTTTACAGTGAACTGTGGTAAATTATCTAACGTTTTGTTTGCGTGTTCGTCTCAGTTTTATTCAAATTTCATCTAAAAAATATCTATTAAATGAAAATAACACTTCCAAAATTAAAATTATTCTATTTGTTGTGTTTATCTTTTTAGAAACGATATTTCTGCTATTTCCTTGTTTTGTCAGAATAGCCAGCTGTTAATTCAGTTTGCTTACTAGGATTGGTCCGAGTTTGGGAACGTTATAGCCGCTTTTATTTCCTGATGAGGGAAATAGAAGCCAGGACCTAAAAGATTTGTATTTCAAACCACTGCAAGATTTTTGATTAGAAACGACATTTATCAACCAATAGTCGCTGTTTTAATTAACTAAAGATGATGGTATGGCAGACCTTTTAGATTGCAACACGTAAAATACGCCTTCTAGAAAAAGTTCTTCCAAAACTAAATGGTAATTAACTATAATGTTTTGTTTATGATATTTGTCTAATTGCTTGCGTTTGTCCAATGCCACGGTAGATCATGAGGCAAAATGAATACAGCTTACTGAAAACAGTTTGCATTATTTGATTGTAAATGCCTTTTTGCTCAAGTGTTAGCTTAGGAATATCTTATTGCACTTATGACAAAAGATTACCCGTGTTGTAATTTTGTTCACGACGCAATAAAGTTGCAAAACATTAAAAAAGGAAAAAAAATGAATTAAAAAACAAATACTTCGCCTTTGAATTGCAGGGTGAATGATCAGACCAATGCCCATCACTCGAGAGAAAATATTTCGAAAACGTATAAGGTGTACCTTGGTGTTTTTCATGGAACATACTTTGTACACTCTAAAAAATAAATGAGTAAATTTACACATTAAAACAGGTATATACTGATGATACAAAAACGATTTGTCTATGTGTCTAAAGTGACGTGTAAATTGCAAAATACACGCCCAGTTTGTCAACTTCAAAATACACATTGTCCTGTGTATTTTGGTGGTAACACTTTTAAGCTTGTGAAATGTGTAAAATGTTATCAGATAACTCTGAAATACGCAGTTTCATTTGTATGACTACATATACAAAATACGATACGAAATATACAAAAATGACGGATTTTTGTGTACATAGCTTAACCTTTTATTTTGGTGGTGTAAATTGTGAACTAAATGTTTTTATGGTCGCAAGATCAAAGGTCAAACTGGGCGGGGAGGCATATCTTTCGGCTTAAGCTCAACTAGCCCCGCCCATTTTATGGTCGCAAAACAAAATTGCACAAAGAACAAAGTCATATGCTTGGTGTGTTTGTTCTCTTTCCAGCAGACTTGCTTTAAGACCGCAAAACAGTGACCATCTTTTTGTTACAGTTGTTTTGGAGTCCTAAAATCATATAGTCACAATTTATGCACAGAACCTGTATAATCTGAACAAAAGCACGGTAAAAGAAAAAAAATCGTTAAAAGACGGAAATAATACTGACACGCATGTCGAAAGCGTGTTTCCGTGTGTTCCGCGTGTTTCCGTATTTTATCTCCCATCAATTTCAATCATCATTTTTCAGGGTTGCATTTACATCAAGAGAAGAAATTCTCTATTGACTTCAATCTATAATAAATAAGTAATACTTACCCGGTACAGGATACGAACCAGGGAAATGTGATTTTCCAAAGTACCGCCTTGACCATTCAGCTACGATTACACAAGCTACGTTTTAAAATATCGTTATTTATAGAGTGCAGATGAGTACAGATATTCTGTGTAATATTCTTACACATATTTCTGCGTAATATTATTACACATATTCTGTGTAATATTCTTACACATATTCTGCGTAATATTCTTACACATATTCTGTGTAATATTCTTACACATATTCTGTGTAATATTCTGTTCTTACGCATATTGCTGCGTAATATTCTTACACATATTCTGTGCTTACACATATTTCTGAGTAACATTCTTACACATTTTCTGTGTAATATTCTTACTCATATTTCTGCGTAATATTCTTACACATATTTCTGCGTAATATTCTTACGCATATTCTGTGTAATGTTCTTACACATACTCTGTGCTTACAGATATTTCTGCATAATAGTCATACGCATATTATGTGTAATATTCTTACACATATTTTTTGTGTAACATTATGTTCTTACACATATATATGTGTAATATTCTGTTCTTACACATATACCTGTGTAATATTTTTAAACATTCTTGGGTAATATTCTGTTTTTACACAAATTTCTGCGTAATATGCAAAATACACAGAAATTTGTGTAGTATGTAAAATGTGTAAATTTACAATAATTCGCCGATTCGGGTAAATCTATGCATCTATATATATATATTTGTCTTACGTGGCAAGGAAATAGGACTGAATTTCTACCTTATCGTTGGCAACAGCCGTAGTTTCCAGAGCTCAGACCAATGAACAGACAAGATTGTGTTAGCTCCACCTCCAAGATGGCGGACAGTGTCAATGCACTGAAACTCAAGCTAGCAATTATTAAAAATAAAATAATATGAACGTAATTCAAAGCGTCTGAGATGATTCCTCATTTTAATTATGAGTAATATTGTCGTTTAATTATGAGTAATATTGAAGTCTCAACTCTTATTTAGAATTTATTTACGAATTTCACTCACAAAAAAAATTGGAGATAAAAAAATATAAACTTTCTAGAATCCCCTGCTGCCATCTGTTGATGTTTTATTGAAGTAAAAATGATTTTTCTTCAATTTCAATGAAGTAAAAATTTCTTTTGCAGAAATCTATAATCAATTAGAATTGTAAAATGTTGAACGAAATTTAAACAATCATTGATGATAAACTATCTTCCTACCACGTAGTGTTTATTTTTATTTTTTTTTAGTGAATTTAAGCCGTGCTGTACAATATTATAGGTCAATAAGTTTTAAACTAATTATGTTTCCAAGATCCCTTTTTCATAGTATTTAAATGATTTATATTTCCATTAGTAGCATCAACTAAATGCATTTTTAGTTGTGTTTTCAACGAAGTTTTCGATTATTTTTTTACATTAAAAAAATTGTCAATTTTATATGTTCAAATGATTTATTGTAGTACTTATTCTAGCTAGAATTATTAGAAAAATAAAAAGGGGCGAGCGAGCGAAGCGAGCTGGGACCGCGTAGCGGTCTCAATGACAATTGCTTTGCAATTCACGGGGGGTTGGCGAGCGTTAGCGAGTAGGGGGCTGAGCCCCCTAGTTTTTCTATATTTACACACCTGTCTGAGTTTTTGAAGGAATAACAAATTATACTCTTCCATTAAGCAGATAAACACACATAAATGTTTACGACAAGAGTGCAACTTTTATGACAAAAGTATAATTTTGCAAATTTATACATATACTTAAGTAAAAGTGACTAATTTACATATTTACATTTTAGAGTGTAATAGTCCAGTGATATCGGGAAATGATGAAATGCATCACACGTTAACTTATCACGACGTTAAGGGTATCAAACGGCATTGAGGGGATATCTACTAAAATGAAGTTAATATGTCATTCAAGCTGAAATTTACTTAATTTTCTTAAATATATATATAAACTATATTTCCAATGATGACCGGTCACTTGCGATTTTAGACGTTTTGTTAAATATCTGGAAAGATACATGAGGAATTATCCTGATACTTCAGGAGTGTAAACAACATGATAAACGTCATATATTTCCACGAAGATTTTTTCCCGAAACCCCATAAGGGGCCATCAACAAATTGAAGAAAAACGAATATCTTTTGGATAACCCTGTACAAACTAATAGTGCAAAATCATTCAAACTGTAGTTATCATTAAGTGGCTTATTGTAATAATTTGGGTTCACTTGTATGAAGATAGCATGTATACTCGAAGAGAAATTCAGGTTTTTATAAAAACAGTCCCAAATTTTACCAAGTTTTTTGCTTATAATTTGCAGAGTTTTTAATATAAAAACAAGTTATTTTCAGAAAATATGACAAACAAAATTGTACACAATTCCCTGCGATCAGAATTAAAAAATAATAAAAATTGTATGAAATATGAGCAGGTTTCGAAATATTGTTTCACTGCACATACGCGAATTCAATCAAAATATACTGTGCATAATATATTAGCTAAATGTATAGACCAACTTTAATGAAAGTCTCAAAAACATAGCTTGAAAATTCTAATAGTAATCGTCGATAGAATAAGCTCGAAATTCGCTGTTCCCAAAAGGAAGCAAAAAGATGAGGGGTTGTATCAAATATAGAATGAGAAACACTTCATTCTTATTATGTCAACTTTCATAAGCTAGTATATTTGATACAACCCCTCATCTTTTTGCTTTCTTTTGGAAACAGCGAATTTCGAGCTTATTCTATCGACAATTACTATCAGAATTTTCAAGCTATGTTTTTGAGACTTTCATAAAATTTGGTCTATATATTTAGCTAATATATTATGCACAGTATATTTTGATTGAATTTGCGCATGCGCAGTGAAACAATATTTAGTAAACCTGCTCATATTTCATGCAAATTTTATTATTTTTTAATTCTGATTGCAGGGAATTGTGTACAATTCCGTTTGTCATATTTTCTGAAAATAACTTGTTTTTATATTAAAAACTCTGCAAATTATAAGCAAAAAACTTGGTAAAATTTGGGACTGTTTTTATAAAAACCATAATTTCTCTTCGAGTATACATGCTATCTTCATAAAAATGAACACAAATTATTACAATAAGCCACTTAATCATAATCTACAGTTTGAATGCTTTTGCAATATTAGTTTTTACAGGGTTATCCAAAAGATGTTCATTTTTCTTCAATTTGTTGACAGCCCCTTATGGAGTTTCGGGAAAAAATCTTCGTTGTTTACACTCCTGAAGTTTCAGGATAATTCCTCATGTATCTTTCCAGATACTTAACAAAACGTCTAAAATCGAAAGTGACCGGTCATCATTGGAAATATAGTGTATATTATAGAACGAGAACTGGTGAAGAAATTTACTTAAGCGTTTGATGAAGGCTGAAAACCTTTAAAAAAGTATTTTTCTTGCTTACCTGAAATAGGTATGGATGACATGGCAGATTGCCGGTGGTTTAAAATTAACACTTAGAAGCGTTGGCGTAAATCGAAATATCCATCAGAAATATCGGTGTTCGCTGTAAATGAAACAAATAGTATCCTGATTACTCATAACTACCAACATAATCAGAGTAAAAACCATAATCAGGATAGCATTGATTTCGTTTTGCAGTGGACTGTGCGATGTTGAATGTTTAATAAGTGTACATTTAAGCCGCTGGTAACCTGCCAAGTTATCATACCTATTTCAGATAAGTGGGAAAATTATTTTTTAAAGGGTTCCAACCTTCATCAAATGCTTAAGTATATTTCTTCACCATTCACATTAATCACTGATGAGTTTTACATAAAAATTACACATGTTGTCTCTTCTTTTACTTGTTATGCAAATTCTTTAATTATTATCAATAAATGTATATTTGAATAGGTTTTTAATGTATATGTATATTTTTGAAATAAATTGAGTTTTAAAATAATCTGATTTCTTTGTTTTTTATGTTCCATAACGTTTTAACCTGCTAGGCACACAGTTCCTAACATACTTTTAATATGCATATAACACTCTAAACACTAAGTACACAAATAATGCATTAATTAAATGCATACAGTTAAAGAGTAGTTGGGGGGGGGGGAAGGGGGTCAGAAGAGCTAGCCAAAACGGGTTTATAAGTTTATGTATTTCATTCGTATAATAAAAAAGAAATACCGTAAAATCCCGTTAATCCGCTCCCCCTAAACATGACGAAAAATCGTAAAATAAGCAGGGGGGCGCTTACACGGTATTAAAACTGTAGTATATGATATTTATGGGAGGTGGGGGGGGGGCGAGATGCTAATGACCGATCGTCGCAAAGTATGCATTATTTTAATAAAGTAACAAAAGAAAAACATTTTGAAAACAAAATGATAGACAAAATAGAAAAACAGTATAACTTCACGATTAATGGCGATTTCAGATTATAGAAAATTCTGGATTTCAGAAGCTTTGAAACTGGAATGCATTTAGATAAATAATAACACTAATATCTGTCATTAATATCGTAATAGAAAAAGAAAAGGAACTTAATAATTTAAAATAATTAAAAAACACTGAGAAATTGCAGTTGAAAATGTCCTGAAGTAATTTCGAGAACTAGTAACATTTTATGTGGTGCCGCCATCTGTTGTAAGTTAGGGAGTATAAATAATCGTTTTTTTTTTAATCGTGATTTCGTATCTGTAACTGTTAAATAAATAATACAAATCACAAAAATTGAGAACATATAGAACGAATTGGTAGTGTTGTCAGATTATTAAAACAAAAACATTACTATCACAAAGAAGCACAAATTGCACTATAAATTCGATTGTGTATCGACAAATCGATTGATCTGATCAATCAATCGATATTTTTTGTGATTCGTTTTCATAATAATGTTAAATACGAATATAAATTCTTTAATAAAATAAACAGATTCTCTTTTAATCAAAATATTTTCCACACAGCATCAAACACACATTTTTTTAACTTATTTCATGAGAAACTTTCACTATCGATATTTTTATTACCTTCATATCGCCATGGAGATAAATTTACAGCAAAACTAATGTTTGGTTATATTGCTTTTTCAGATCGACAATGTGTTTGTACATGTTTGCGATATATGAAACAATCGTCACGCCATTCTGATCCGTCGAGAAAAAAAAACCACTCTTTAGATAAATTTTTTGGTGTTGATTTTGACATGCACGGCGAAATTTCTTTGGGGGAGGGCGCTTTCTCGGGATTTTTTGAATTTTCCAATTTGTTTACAAAGTGGGAAGGGGGCGCTTAATCGGGAAGGACGGATTAACGGTATTTTACGGTATATTAAAAAAAGATAAATCTTTAATTTATTAAATTTTCCTCCTGAAATTTTGAAATATTATTTAAGGAATTTTTACCCGAACAGTATTTTTAGGATTTCAGAGCAAAAACTTTAAAGAGTTTCAGCACATAATAAATCATAGAATTTAGATAAACTTCAACATTATTGTTTTCTTAATTTTTAAATAAAAATCTCATTTAGCTGTGGTTAGAAATATCATTTAAGTTCTAAAATATTATTTAAGGAATTTTTACCCAAGCAGTATTTTTGGGATTTCACAGGCAAAAATTTTAAAGAATGTCAGCATTTAATAAATCACAGAATTTAGAAAAAGTTCAACATTATTGTTTACTGCAAAGTTTTAAATCAAAATCTCATTTAGCTGTGGTTAGAAATAAATATAGAAATATAGAAATAAATATAAACCAGAGGGCCCGTGTGAAGATTTCGCACTGAAATCTAATATTTTTTAGGTACTTCTCTATTAACCCGTCGACCGCTTTTCATAACAAAAAACTACCGACAAACTAAGATTAAACGCCAAAAATGCAGTCCCATTTACTTGATGTCAGAATCATTATGCGTGTTTGTTACGTCATCTAGTGGTATTACATTCGACATTTGCGTGTATTTTTCATTATGTTTTACTGATTTAGTAGTTATTTTATTAATTAAAATAACAATTGTGTCCTTAAATTCTTATATTTTATTTATTTTTTGATATTCCAATGGCAACGTTCTCCGGTTTATTTGGCGATAGTTTTTTGTTATGAAAAGTGGTCGACGGGATAATAGAGAAGTATCATTTTTTATCAATATGTAATATTTATTAGATGCAGGTTTAAACTTCTAAAGAAAAAGCAAGGATAAAAATATCTGCAAACAACATTTAGTTGTTAGTCAAGCCAGAATATCATGTAATTTATTCCATCAAAGTTAGACTAAAAACTGATCCAAGATTGCTAAAGGCACGCGCAAGAAAAAAAATTAACAGTCGTATTTTGACTGCATTAGAGGATGACGTCATCCGCTTCGGGAAAACCATGGGACTTAGAAATATCAATCTAAAAATTTCAATTTCGCTTTTTAATCATAAGTATAAAATAAACCTGTGCGGTGTTTTTTATAATAATTGCTATGAGCATCATATAATGTGGTATTTTATTTTTTTGGCAACAATAATTTCAGGAAAACCTTTCATTTCTTTCATGAAAACAATGCCGATTTAATTTTTTTATTTCAGCAAATTTTAATCAAAAACATGTTTTAACGAATTGTTAAGTGGGCTATGTCAGAAGCCTGTTCTAAAACCTTTCATATGGTATCTCATTTGTTGTTCTGCGTTTCATATTTTCTGAGTAAAAGGGATGTTGACAGGAGAAATAATGTATAAGGATTAAAGTGCAACTATAGCCAGTAGAAACTTTCTAAAAACATGAACCAGTAAAAAAATATCTATAAGATAGTCTGTGTACTGGAAAATACATGTCAGTAAGATTATATAATTAGTTGTAGAATTTTAAAAAGTTAAAATTCTTAATTACTGTGAAATTTAAAATAAAAATGTCATTAATAATGGTTTGAAATAAATAACACTTAAAGTTTAGTAAAAAATGTATTAGAGAAAACAATTTCTAGATGACAATCGAAGTATACAAGAAAATAAATGTTAAGAAGATATAAAAGATTATAATTTTTATGCAATAAAATCACTTTTAAATTTTTTTTAACATACTTAAGTGGTCTTAGTATTTTTTGGCTCCAATTTATAGACAACCAAAATTATCATGATCAACATATATAGAAATTCATAAAATGATACTTAGAATGTGTAACATTTCTTGATTTTCTAAAAAAAAATTATAAATAAATAAAACAGTCAGTTATTGGTCAGCTCTTCTGGGTGGTGGGAGGGACCCCCATCGACGGGACTTCGTCTTGACGGGCGGTGGGGCTTGCCAGACCCACTCTGAGACTTTTTATTCTTGGCTCATCTGTGATAAATTTTCAAATGGTATATTTTGATATGCGATATTCTGGTTATTAGCTAAAGGAGAAGGTAATTTTTTTGCTAATTAAAAAAGAAATCTATTTTTCTCCCTCTGGCATCAAAATTTCGATGAAATATCAGAGTGGGGCTGAAACCAAGAAAGTCTCTAGAATTTTCCATTAACAAATCTCGAATTTAAGAAATATCCTACATCTATGACACCTACCTCTAACATTGCATGTCTTCTGCTGTCTGTCCCAATCTCTCTCTTTTAATGCCTAAATAAATAAATGCAAATAAAGTAAATTATGGGCAGATAAATTATAAGTACAGATGCAATAGTTAAACATTACCTAAGTATTTGCCAGCACCACATGTCCCCTACTTTCTTTTGTTATCATGCGTTTGGTTTTTCCGCTCTAGAGTACATCTGGATATGGGATGACAGGGTTGTGAAATAGAGCCGTTAAAAACGGCGTGTTTTGATGCATGCACCACAAAACTAATTATGATAACGTGGATTCTTTCTCTCTTTAAAGAAAGTTAGTTGTAAATAATAATCGTTGTAGATAATTCTGTGTGAAGTGTCGTCAAAAACTGTAATAAATCCAGTATGATACATAAAATATTTTCTATAAAGAATCGCTGATTCCTCTCACAGTTTAGAATTGGGTCAATTTATTCTTCAAAGTTGTGGAAGCTAGTAAATAGCTTATTAAATAGGCGTATATTATCATATTAAATACAATGTGTGAGTGATTTAGTTAAAAAATCGCAAAATTAGCTGTCCTGTGCTAACATTTATTTTAGTCTAAAAATCGAGACGATCGGTAATGGTGATAAAGTCAAATAAAATACCATATAAAAACTATCCAAACTGCAATTTTACACTTTTTTATTTAACTCAACTTGATTTTTGTATGTATAGATGGAATTTTGGAATAGATTTTTAACTCACTTCCTGATATGCTAGAATTATAAACACAGACACACACACATATATATACACACTGCTGTCCGAAAATTAAGGGACAGTGACCAGACGCTTTTGCTTTTTACATGGTTTATTGAATATGTACTGAAATTCCTGACAAATTGTCCTTGAACTTAGAGAATGTAAAGCACATGTTTGACTTCAAGAACAGTAGAAACAGTTTACTGCAATTTAAAAATTAATATATTTGATGAGATATGGACAGTTGTATGAAATAATTTTTAATTGAACATGTGTGAACTATATATATTATTTTTCATGATTTGGTAGTCAATTTTACAGAGCAACTCATATAAAAATACCAGTCAAATATCGTGAAAACTCAGAAATATATCACCAATACAGTGAGCTAATTAACAAATTGAGAGAGTGGGAAGATCCCTTATCGTCCAATTGAATTTTTCCCCCAATTTATTAATTAGTTCACTGTATTGCCGATATCTTTCCGAGTTTTCACGATATTCGACTGGTCTTTTTATATGAATTGCTCTATAGAATTGACTACCAAATCAAGATAAATAATATTTTGTATAATTCACACATGCACAGTTAAAAATTATTTCATACAAATGCCCATCTCTCATCAAATATTCAATATATTAATTTTCTAATTGCACTATACTGTTTCTACTGTTCTTGAAGTTAAAGATGTGCTTTACATTCTCGAAGTTCAAGGACAATGTCAAGAATTTCAGTAGATATTCGACAAACTATGTAAAAAGTGAAAGTGTTCGGTCAGTGCCCCTTAATTTTTGGATAGCAGTGTATGTACAAAGGTGTGTCTCCGATGAACATTCAACATTTTAATACTTTTAGAACTTAATTATAAAGTAATAATTTAGTTTCTGGGCATTTTTCCTCATTAGCCTGCCATAGGTAATAAAACGTCAATTATTCTTTATGTTTACAATGTATACAAGTTACAACAACAATAGATTTAATGATGCGCCAAACACATTTACCAAAAAAGGCCAGCTGAAAAGCTGCAGCAGTGAAATATTTTAAAAACAAAAAAAGTAGAAAATATAAATAAAAAATAAACAGTGTAATAATTTTTTTAAAAAAATACGCTTTAATCAATTAATAGTTTCATATTAATTAAATTATGATGACACATTTGAGAGAGAATATGAGAAATCAATTTAGAAATCCTAAAAAGATAGTTTAAATACTGCTTTTTTTTCTTTTCTTTTCTGTTGCCATAGGTTAAAAAAGAAACTAAATAAATATTATAATTCTTTTAATAAATTCACTAGCTGGTGCTTTCTACCAAGTGTAAAATAATGTGGTTATTTTTCCATAATCTGGTTTGGTAACCACGCCAAACTAATGTATTAAAATGGAATTTTTTTGGAAAAATTATGAATTACAGTCATGAAACTAGGCATGATTTTTCACCAACTTAAAAAAAAAAACAAGATGTTTGCAATTCAACATATATGCATTTTATTTATTTTTAAAAAAATGTATGCTCACAAATTACTCTGAAACTATGTGACTGATTCATGTGCCTTTTTTTTTTTTTTAAACCAAGGGAGGATACTCTCGAATTGGTCCCATTTAAATTTCATGAAAATTGATTCAGTACATTTTTAGAAATTCAACAAAAACAAACAAACGACTAAAAATAAATAAATAAATAAAAACTTACATCTTTAAAATATTTCTTTTTCAAAGATTTTCATCAAGTGACATAGAGCTATCTGTTTCACAATCTATGGTTGGAAGTCCTTTTTCTTTATACAATTTTGTTTCTAGGATTGTTGTAAGGAAAACGAAAAAGCAATGTTTCAACCGTTAAAAACTTTTATAACATAAACAATCAATTTAAAAATAAAATAAAATTGTATAGCGTTGGAGTTTACCCAAGATTTCTGCAGTACACTTGCTTCATTTGAAGTTTGTGTTTTTTGAGGAGGTTGAAAAGTTTATATAATTAAGATAAACATTCAATGGTTATAAAAGAGTATTTCTTTTAACTACTTTAAATTTATTTATTTTGCATGATGATTTTCTTTTTTATATATCTATAGCTCAAATATTTTGTGAAATTTAGTATTTTCTTCCCCTTGCACTCAATTTAATTTGCCACAAAATAATACATGAAATTTTCTATGGAAAAAATTCCAAGTATTAAATATAGATTTATTCAATTATCGATGTTGGATTTTCTTTGGTTTCATGTTTGCCCCAGCGTTGGTGGCACACGGAAAATATTCCATCTTATGCTGCGTTTGTAGCCTTGCCAACATGTTATATTGAGAAAAGTGCCAGACTGAGTATCGTTCCCAAGTGGTTCAGTTGGTAGAACGTCAGTGGGCTATAGTGATGACCCGGGTTCGAGTCCTGGCTTGAGTACTTTTTCACTATGTTGGCTTTACACCTATTAAGCAATTAAAATTTAAATATTATGAATGCAAGGCATGTGAAATTTTCTATGGAAAATTTTCCAAGTATTAAATATAGATTTATTAATACATGTGTTAAGAAGGTGACTATTACTATATGAAAATAGAGATATTAAAAATTCAATTGTGTTATTTCCCTGGCATTGGCAACCATGATCTCAATGCTTGTATTACAAACTTGTTCAGCTGTTGTTTAAAAAAAAAAAAAAAAAAAAAAAAAAACTCATAACCTTAAGCAAGAACAATAATTTGTCTATTTCATTAACTCAAGAATTCTGTTTTTCGGCACAATTTATTATTTTAAATAACACATATTGCACACATAAGAAAAATCTGCATACATACTAGAGATGAAACTGGCTCATGCTTGATTTCTATACCAGACTTTGGGCTCAAAGTGAAAATCTATAATATATATTACGCTATCGTACATGGCACAGAAATTGCGATTATTTGTTAATTGTTTAATGGCAACGTCTGAATGAAACACATCTCACTGGTTGGTGCTGCCACCTACAGGAATAAAAGTAAAACAAACAATGATTTCTTGATTATTTATAATTTGTCAACATTAACAATTAAATAGATATACTTTTATACATTTTCATTTGAAATATTGATTTTTGTAAACATTTAATATTTATAATTTAAAAATACAATTAGCAATATAAAATTTAAAATGTAAACAAAGCAATGATTTTTAAAAAGGGATTTTTAGTAAAAAGATAAAAGTCAGTGTAATAATTTTCCCTGGCCGTTTCATTTTTTAAACGTAACTGTTATACTTTTGAAATTTTAGCTCTTCATTTTTGTACAAGATTTTAGTATAAATAAATATTATTCAATCTTTTTTTAACACTTTCCAACCTAGTTGAAAAGTGTTTATGACTTCGGTTTGTCTGGCCGTATGGCCGTCTGCCGTCTGGCCGTCTGCCGTCTGTCCGTGCTCTAACTCCCGTAAATATGCTCGGATTGCTCTGCAATTTTTATATGTTATAGTCGTTATCTATAGCATGTTCCCTATTTCAACGGAAGTGTGTAGCACTTACGGTTTTTTTACAGGGACACTCAAAAGAATTCCGTTACATTGCGGTCTATGGGGAAAAATCATTGACGGT
The DNA here is from genome assembly GCA_963931845.1 of Maratus michaelseni. Taxonomy (NCBI): domain Eukaryota; kingdom Metazoa; phylum Arthropoda; class Arachnida; order Araneae; family Salticidae; genus Maratus; species Maratus michaelseni. Next base: position 255,116,228 of record OZ007597.1, on the reverse strand, counting down.
TTATTTAAATAATGTTTCACTATTTTAAACGCATTGAAATTTATATATATCACTAAGGTGCATTAGAAGAAGCTTATTATGGAATAGGGTGTGCATAGCACTTATACTTACTTTACAGGGACAGTCAAAAGAATTCCGTTACATTACGTCTATGGAGAAAAATCGTCTGCGGTTTATTTAAATAATGTTTCACTATTTTAAACGCATTGAAATTTATATAAGGTTCATTACAAGAGACTTATTACAGAATATTGTGTGTATAGCAGTCATCGTTCATTTACAGGGACACACAAAAGAATTCTCTACTGTATGTTAACAATAATTCCTGGAAGTGCGTTTTAAGTTACTGATCGCGATTTTAATTTTAACTCGCTTTTTGTCTATTATGTGGTGTGTATAAATTCTGTATATCCTATACAGGGAAGCACAAAAGTTCGCGAACACATTTCCGTATTATTTAACTCCAGATGGAGAATTTTAAACTGTGCTAAGCGTTTCCTAACTGAACTAAAATTTAACATCCTATGTAGTATATATACAAATCTATAGATCCTATACAGGGCTGAATAAAAGTATTCGGATTACTTAAATGTTATCTTTTAGCTTATTAAACGGTATGATTTGTAAAATTATATTGGAAGCGTTGGAAAGTGTTACATAATCTATGCTTGACGCATGATTTTTCGTTCTTGTTTTTTTATGAAGTCCACTCCACTGTTATATTTTTCAATGACAGTCTGCCCGGGCAATGCTGGGCGGGTCAGCTAGTTTAATATATTCACCAACTGGGTTAAAAAATTTGCTATATGAGAAACAAGCATATAGTCGAAGTTTCTTAAAGTGTTTTACAATCATGTTGAATCATGTTTACAATCATGTTGTTACATCATCTGTTTGAAAGGGAATTGAGCTGTTCTTGATAGGATATAAGGAGAAATAGTCTATCGTGATTCTGAAGCCTTTGTACGGTTAGTGTTAGTAACATAAAGAAACTGTGGGATATTCCTTGTCTATCCTCACTTTCTGTTTGAAGTCCTTTTCCAGAATGACTGGAAAATAGAACTTGTGTCTTCCTGCCATAGTTGTACAATGATATTTTAAAAGATAAGAATTGTGACTTTTGAAGATTTCTGCCACTGCATAGATATAAATAACGAATTTGTTATTTTAAATAGATTTTCAGGGACAAGTAAATCACAAAATGTTGTCATGAGGGAGTATTCAGGATTAATATTTATTTCCACGCAGGAAAGAATTTTAAATGAGAAAATAATCTTGAAACAATTTTAAAATGCTATTAATTTGTGCATTTTCTGAAATAATTTTTTTTTCTCTTCTCTAAGGAAAAAAGCACATTATATTAGTTATCTGTAGTGTCATTTAAAGACAAAATATAGCTCCTTACAAGGAAGGTCTCCTTAAAGCGCATACTCAGAATATTTCGAAAAAAAAAATGCTAATGGCTTATGTACAACTACTCATGCACATAATTAATAAAGGATCAATCAAACTTAGCTGTATCAAAACTGTAACCAAACTTTTGAGTATTTGCTGCAAAAAGACACGATTTGGCTAGCAACACTTTTTCCTCGCCAAATGCAAGTGATTTTAATGCATTTGGAAATTGCTTTTTTAAGTGAGTGTTTAAATGCGTAGTATTTTATAAATTTTAACTTTAACGATTAAATAATTTATTATTTTTTCTATAAGCTTATATAATATATAAAAAACAAGTTGCGTATTGCTGAAGTTATTTATTTTTACCATTTTTGCTGCCTGCAGAAGTTTTAAATGTACGTACTTTAACTGTAACTTCCCAATTAAGAACACTCTCATGATACATTTTGATATTGAATAAGTTGTTTCCACAGCAACAATAGTTTTCTCTTGTTGTCTCCGACACTAACAATATTGAAGTCAAATTGACAATGAACAGCATTTGACATTAAATTTTAGTTTGAAGCATTTTTAATCAATTAAAATGTTTTTCTAAACCATAGAATACGATGCTAATTTTCTGTAAATATACATGTATGTATATGGCAAAACCGTAGTTATAAAAGTGTATTAATTTAAGTTAAACTTACTTAAACTAGTTCAGTATGAAGAGTAGAAAAAGTTTTCCTAAAAGAGCCTTTTCATAAAAGCTTATTTTTTTTATTTCATTCTGTCGTCAATCAGCGACAAAAACACGAAAGTTTCATAATTTTTTTACGGACATTATACCGAGGTACTGCAGCAATTTTTTTCATAAACGTATCTATCCTCATGAGAAGAATATTCTGTATTTTTTTCAAAATTTTCTGAGTATGCGCTTATGGAGACCTTCCTTGTTAGTTTATCTATGAAGGATTTTCTTCTTTACAACAATCTGTTTAGGAGGTTCCTCTTTTTCATGATCTTTGTTGGATTCAACTGCTGGCCCATTCTTTGCCTCCAAAACATAAGCTACATTTTCAGTTATTGTTACATTCAAAGAATTTGTTGATATGTCAGACAATCTTTGTAAGGAAAGAGTTGTCATCTGAAATGTTGTTAAACTTACAAAGAAAATAAACAGAGTTTGTCTATGCCACTCTTAAAAGCAATGTCTTAACAGAAGTGGTTGAAAAAAAAAAAAAAAAAGATGAAATAGGGTACAATATGTGAAAAGGTGTATGAGAATGGTTGGGACTTCTGAAATAGGACATAATATGCAGAGTGACATTTTATAAAGGTGACTTACTGACGAAATTCGACTGTAATAAGTTAATTAAAAAATGCATTTGGTTTTTATGATATAAATATATGAGAGATGACTTAAGTTTCAAAGTAAATTGTAAGGATGAGAAAAGGGTATTAAAAAAAAAATGTTATGGTACTTTGGTTATTTTAAATTATGGTTATTTTATGGCTATATATGGTTGTATTATGGTTATTTTAAAGAAATTACTGTTTCTATGATAATATACAGATGCTGTTCTTTAATCTTCTAAGTCAGGTTTGTCGAACTCATGCATGCTGAGAAAGCACAACAATTTCTTTGACATACAAAAAATTAAAATTTGATTATCGTTGTATAAGTAAAATTCTTTTTGTTACAATAAATCAAATTTTGTTTATCATGTATATACTATCCCATATAATTTAATTATTTTTGTATGAATAATCACGTTAGAAATTTTTTTTTCTGTAATGAATGTTTACGAAATGTAACTACATTTTTTTTCAATGCTGTTATAGAGGAAAAACCAGTCATCACGTGACAACAATTGCCTATAACTTGATAAGTAATTTATTTATCTGAAAATGGAAAACGCCATTCAAATCCAAATTGGTTCAACCACTAGCCCTGCCAATTTTATGCCTTTATATGTTAAAAAATGTGTCAGAAAGTTTTGCGTCGTTGAGCAGGGAATTTGAAAATCACCATAACATCAAGGTTCGCACACTTCTTGGAATTTCCAAGGAGCCTGGGCACCACTATTAATGATAAAAAAATTTCTATTTATTTTTTTAAGCACAGAATTCGCAACCACCTCATTTATTCACAGAATTTGCAATATTTTTCTGCAGCTAAAAAAGACAAAAAAAAAAACTTAATTTTCTGGTAGAACTGTACGAACCCTGAACATTATAAAATATAATACATAAATTAGCAATTTAAGAATGGAAAGTGTCACTCAACATAGGAGTTGCTGTGATGTGCAAAGAATTCAACATCACTAAAAAGTTTTAAATACTTGTCCGATACTTATAAACAAACACAGGACAAATGTATTCTGTACATTCTTCCTATAGAACAGGAAAATAGATTGAAAAACACAGGACAATCTGGCAAAAGAAACACACATATGCAAAAGAAACACGCAGTTCCTTTTATTACATATGTAGTCAAAATACTTACAAGAAGAAAAAAAAATAGAATGTGCACTCTATGCAGAAAAGATAAAGTGCTTTAAAATTAAAGATTTTCATCTTCATACCCCACATGGGCTAAATTTTTTTAAATTAAGACAGAAAAGTCAAGTCAACATAATCAAAAGAACAATACACTTTATTAAAAAGACACTATAAAAATAGCTAGCTTTCACTTTTAATTAAAATAATAAAATATACCTTGTTTAAAAAATTATATAGCATATATACATCTGCTGCAGCAGTTTTTTAACAGATTTAAAGTTGCATCTGTTTTAGGGCTCGTTATCAGTCAGATCTAAAATTCCCCTCTTCAATGTTAATCCTATGGGCTTGGAATGCCCATACGATTAACATATTACTCAAATTTATCATCAGAAACTAATTATTTTCAGCTTCTTTTCTCTTAAAAGGATGTTTCTTCCCTTTTCGCTCGGCAAAATATTTCTAAAATAGACATTCAATTTTATTTCAAGTGTTAAAAAATCTTATTCTCAGCTTGACAGCCTCATTAGGATTTTGACACTCAAAATATAAAATTAAATGTGAATTATAGAAATATTTTGCCAAGAGCAAAACAAAAAAACATCCCTTATGAAGAGTGTACAGTAAAGAAGTCAAACAGCAATTTTCTGATAAGAAATTTGCAAAATACTAATGTATTCCTAGCCAGAAGGATTAAAATTGAAGAGGTGTAACTTGTAGTGTTGACTGATAAGGAGCTTTAGGATGAAACTGATTTTGAAGTATGAAATCTGTTTAAACTCAGTTCAATGAAGAATACATTTCAAACTTCATATAGCTATGCTAATTGTGAAAAAAAGATAAGAATTGGGATGATCATAAAAAAAAAACATGCATAGGCATATCATAAAAAAGTTCCCCTGGATTGTAAGACACATTATCAAAAAGTTCCTCTGGATTATTTTGCATATTGTCACTCTGTGGTGCAACTGCAGTCCTACACACCGGACAAACACCATTCACTGACAACCAATCATGAGAGCATTTTGCATGAAAGCCATGTCCAAAGGGAAGATACTCCATATCAGGATCATCTTCAGTATCTAAACATATAGCACATTTTATGTCAGCTGATGTATCATTGCGTTTACCAGAAATGGGTGGATGAAATGGAATACTAGCACCTGTATGCTGTTTTGGAGCTTTAGAAGCTCCGAAACAGCTTTTTACACATATTTCCATTTGTGCTATTTTTATGTTACCCAATTATTTCTTAATTTCTTCTTTTGGCAATCTTACATTTATATGATCTGATTCCGATTCTATTTTTTCTGCTGACATTTGAAATACTGGATGTAAAATGAGAAGAGACATAAGAAAAGTCAACGTTTATCTCATTAAAAATAACCAAACTATAAAAGGAAAGAAATTCATTCATGAAATGGCTGTTACGAAAGTGAGATTTATAAACAATTCTATTAAAACATATTGATACTTTTGTGTTATAGCAGCCCCCAAGGACGAATTGCCAAATTATAAAGCATATATGACATTATAATAATATGTATATAACATTCGTGATTCTATTTTTTCTGCTGACATTTGAAATACTGGATGTAAAATGAGAAGAGACATAATAGATAACACTTCAGAAAAGTCAACGTTTATCTCATTAAAAATAACCAAACTATAAAAGGAAAGAAATTCATTCATGAAATGGCTGTTACGAAAGTGAGATTTATAAACAATTCTATTAAAACATATTGATACTTTTGTGTTATAGCAGCCCCCAAGGACGAATTGCCAAATTATAAAGCATATATGACATTATAATAATATGTATATAACATTCGTGATTCATATGTGCCAGCTATGATATATATGATGTATGTATGACGTATATGTCACATATGTGAGCATTTAGAGTATATATATGCATTTATAAACTTTGAGATGATTTTGCCAAAATCATAACTGCAATCTTAGCATATTCGTAACTGAGGAAGCTGCTTTAACCCAAAAGTACCAAAACATACCAAAATATTTTAGCAAAGAAGAGTCACAGTGAAATTTTTTATCTTGATGAATCATGACTAATCTTATGTGTACAAATAACTACAGACAAAATAAACACTCAATAAGTTTCAATTAAACTGTACTTTACATTCAGGCAGAACATCTATCTATCTATATATATAAATATATATGTATGTACAAGAACTATACATTTCAGTAAAACAAAGAGCTACTTCTAGAAATAACATCAAAACTTTTGAGATTGTAATTAAATATGAAAAAGAAGTGCATTGCATAGTAATTTGCACTTGTCTTGAAACATCTGCAACAAACAATGTTATACATATATAAGTAGCTCATCATTACAAAATAATGGTTACAATTTAATAACACACTTTGTAATATCACACATTTCACCAGTATTATTATTATTTTTAATTTAACCACAGTTTGTCCCTAATAATTAGTTTAAAGAAAAAAGTTATTTAAAAAATATGCAGTAGTAAATGAAGCTTGTTTTATTAAATTTAATTTTCAAACCACCCAATGTTTTACAAATTTTAGATTATAATTTAAAAAGGGATAAAGTTTATTCAACCAGTTTAATTTTTAAGTATTGAAATAAATCAAGATTCTATTATAAAAGCAATCCTAAAAGATCATAGAATAATTCTACATAGTTTATTTTCACTAACTTCCTTTAAAGTATAAGACTTTGCCGTTTTTTAAGGAAATAATTTTTTTTACAGTAAAGCAAATACTTTACATTATTTTGTACTGTTCTTTGCTAATATTGCCTATGTATTTTAAAAGCAAATAATAACTAATAAAAAATTACGAAAAATGTAGTAAATAAAATTAACTAGCATGCATAATTACCAAGTGAAAGGGAAAATATGTATGACTATTACACAAACCTCTTAAAAATATATAAAATAGGCTTCAAAATTACACATAAAAAAAAATTAAATACATACACAGGCAAAATAATCTAAAACCCTAAAGCTGTTTTTGCTATAAACACAGAGGGAAGGAAAAATCAAATTTTTCCTTCAATAATCAAAAACAGGGGGGGGGGGGGGGGAATGAGAAGTAAAATGAAACACTCACAAATTGAAGGGAAAAAAAGTTGAACACATTTGCACACAGTCATTTTGAAAATTAAATACAAGGTTTTTGCACAGCTGACCAAACAATCAAAATCACGCTTACAATCTGTTGGGCTTTTATGCCAAACATACACCATGCAAAACACTTATTTGAACATTTTAACGATTTTTGCTGCTTCTTATCAAGAGAAAACACACACACACACACAAAGGATAAATCGTAAGTTAGTTGAACAATGATTAATGCTGCTTTGGTGATTTTTGATATAATAGTTACACCATGATAAAAAAGTGTGAAAAACTTGTAATTCCAAGTGGTGCAAAGGAAAAGGGCATTTTAATAAAACTGTAAGTATAAAAAATACCTTTTTAATTTCTTTGCAAGCAAACAGATTCATTCAATGCATGATAAAGTCAATATAAATATTATATCCTGAACACTGCAAAATATGTTGATCAAGGACATGAGTTTAGATGTCATTCACATTATTTGAATATTGAAATGATCAAGTTTCTTTAAGTAAAAAAAAAAAGGTTAACACTAAAACTAGCCAGATTATGTAGAAATTTTAAATGATCAATTCTTTAAAAACTACAGCACTACAAAAGGCATTTATGGTAAACTCAATGTAAGACATATTAAATAATAATAAGTTATATATAAAATACATTTTATAAAAACAGGAGTTAAGATTATGCTTACAAAAAGTAAATTGTCTTATATATATATATATTTATATATATAATACCACTGCATGTAAGAACATATTTTGTAAACTTCAACATTCTAAATTTCACAGAAAATTGAAATAATAAAATTATAGAATAACCAGAGGACCTGTGCGAAGATTTCGCACTGCAGTCTAATATTTTTTAGATGCAGGTTTAAACTTTAAATAATAATAATAATAATAAGGACGAAAAATATTTGCAAACAACATTAGCAGAGCTGCCAACTTCTTTAATAAATTGTACACTAAATTTTTTTTAATGACATGCAGTACTTTATACTTTATTGCGATTGTTAAGTGAAATTTCCGGTACTAAAATATTTATTTTATTCAAAGTAAGCCTAGAAGTTGGCAGCCGTGCATTAGTCAAGCCAGAATATCATCTAATTTATTCATCAAAGTTACAATAAAAATTGACTAAAAATAGCAAATGAAAAAAAAAAAATATTTTAATTGCATTAGAGGGTGACATCATTTGTTTAAAAAAAAAAAAAAAAAAAAAAAAAAAAATGGGACAAAGAAAAATAAATTGAGCATTTGAATTTAAATTTTACTTTTTAATCATAAATATAAAATAAACCTGTGCAGCAACTATGTCCTACTTTATCTTTACTGACTTTTTTTTTAAATAGTCATTGTTGCGGTATTTTATTTTTGTGACAACACTGATTTTTAGAAAAACCTTTCATTCCATTTATGAAAACAATAACCAAATTAATTTTTAATTAATTACAAATTTTAATCAAAATACATGTAAATGTCTTGTAAAAAGGACAACTATTATTACAGTATCTAATCTTAAATGACAAAAATTAAGTTAGGAAATTTAATTATAACAAGGTAGTTAAGTGATCCTATTACACCAGTTAAAAGCGAAGTAATTATAATTTTGTTAATAAATGTTCAGCTCGTATGTATATATATATATATAATAACCATAAATGAAACATTATCATAACACCAACTTAAACAATGAAATAATAATTAAGTATGTAGTAAGTAGTTGACAATGAAAGATTCCCCAACACACTGAATATGGAGACAAAAACATATTAAAAGAATAAGAAATTAAATGAATGAAATGAAATGAAATTTGTGGAATTTAGACAGAATTATCAAGTTCCAAAGGCCTAAATACCACAAATAAAATTAAATGAGAGGTTTCATCATCATATTAGCCAAACATTGCTGATATATATATATATATATCATCATCATCATCATCATCATCATCAACCGTTTTCAATCCACTGCTGGATGTAGGTCTCCCCCAGATTTTTCCATTGTTGCCTGTCTAGTGCTTTAGTCATCCAATTAACACCGGCCACTTTTCTGATTTCGTCACTCCATCTTACTTGAGGTCGTCTTCTTGGTCGTTTTACATCTCTGGGATACCACTGTAGGGTGTTTGTGCTCCATCTATTGTCTTGTCTTCTTGCAATGTGCCCAGCCCATTTCCATTTTAGCCGTTTAATTCTCTCGATGATGTCAAAAACTTTCGTCTGACTTCTTATCCACGTTATTCTCTTTCGGTCTCTTCTGGTTATGCCTAGCATACATCTTTCCATACTTCGCTGTGTTGTTTGTAATCTTTGTACCATCCGTTTTGTTAGTGTCCAAGTTTCTGCTCCATAAGTTAGTGCAGGCAAAACACATTGGTTAAACACCTTTCTTTTCAAACAAAGAGGCATGTTACTCTTCAGAATAATATTGTTCTTCCCAGAAGCACTCCATCCATTTCTTATTCTTCTATTGATTTCATTCATGATACTGTTGTCTGATGATATTTCTTGTCCAAGGTACACATAACTTTCAACATCTTTAATCTCAGTGTTGTTGTAGACGATTTTCTTTTTTGATGCAAATGAATTGAACATCACCTTAGTCTTTTCCAAATTTATTTTTAATCCCACATTAATGCTAGCTTCTGCCAAATCTTTTAGCATATTTTGCAATTCTTCAGGGCTATTACTGAAAATTAAAATGTCATCAGCAAACCGGAGATGGCTTAAATATTCCCCATTTATTCTAATCCCTTTGTTTTCCCAGCGATCACAGGTTAGTTAGATGCAAACTGCTTTTAAATACTAAAGTGGAAAGAATGAAGCTTTTGCAATGCTCAAAGAAATCAGTCGATATTATAAATCTCCAGAAACATAAAGAAGAATTTAATTTAGAACTTAAAAATCGTTTTCAAGTACTTCAATCAATCTTAGAAGAAGAACAAGATGTTACAGTAATGAACAAGAAAATAACAAATACTCTACAAGAAATTGCAAGGACGATAGCTGGTGAAGTACAAGTAAAGCAAACAAAGAAAATAACAGAAGAAACAAGAAGATTGATGAAGAAACGCAGAGAATTTAAAATGAAGAAAAAATATCCTAAATCAAGAGTTGAATATGCAGAATTATGTAAAACGGTAAGAAAATGTGTTACAGAAGATATCAGAAAATTTAACTGTGATCTTGTCAAAAAAGTTCTAGAAGATAACAAAAGTTTAAAATCAGCTAAGCGCAAACTGTGTGTTGGAAGAAAAGGTATTTTTGCACTGAAGAGAGCAGACGGAACAATCACCAAAATCAATAATGAAATAGTACACATTGTCGAAAAATTCTATAACAATCTATATAAATGTGAAGATCAAAGGGAAATCAACCTACGTGATCCACTAGTAAACATAACAGAAACTGAAGAGATAATCCCAGTGATGACAGATGAAGTTGTACAAGCCATTAGAGGCATGAAAAAAGGTAAATGCCCTGGCGAAGATGGAATTACAATTGACCTTATCAAAGAAGCAGGAGAAGAATTTGCAAAAATGCTAGCCATACTGTTTTCCAAATGTCTCAAGAAATCAGATGTACCAGAAGATTGGAATAATGCTGTGATGGTGTTACTTTATAAGAAAGGAGAAAAGGAAAACATTAAAAACTACCGTCCAATCAGCTTACTGTCAGTGATTTATAAAATTTTCACCAAAGTTTTAACGACAAGACTTGAATCAGCTCTGGACTCAGCTCAACCTAGAGAACAAGCAGGATTTCGAAGTGGATTTAGCACAATGGATCATATTCAAACAGTAAGGGAAGTTATAGAAAAACATAAAGAATATAATTTACCTCTCTGCCTTGCCTTTATTGATTATGAAAAAGCATTTGATTCGGTCTACACATCTGCAGTAATTACTTCTCTGGAGGACATTGGTATAGACAAACCTTATATCAATATTATAAAGAAGATCTACAAGAAAGCAACAGCCACCATCCGTTTGGACAAAGGAAAAGCGAAGATCAAGCTTGGAAGAGGAGTAAGACAGGGAGACACCATTTCGCCTAAGCTTTTTACTGCTGTCTTAGAAAGTATTTTCAAGAAGCTGGATTGGGAAAATATATATATACATATCGATAAATAATGTCATAATGAAATGAAGAGAAAAGTACTTATATGTACTTATATATACTATGCATATATGGAGGCACATTATCTAAAAATAGAAATACTTAAAATCAAACACATGTATTATCTACACCATCAATTTTAATATTTGTAACAGGAATAACATTATATACAGCTTTTATTTAAAAAAAATGCTAAAATTCTTTTAGAATAAATGACCAGTTTTAGTTATAATATATAGAACTTCAGCTATTACAAATACATCTTTGAGATTTTTTTAAAACTCAATTTAAATATATATTATCTTGTAACAATATTATATAGTGCTGTTCTTTTAATTCAAAGAAACTAACTTTTTTTTAAATTCATAAATTGCTTCCAAATACTGTATATGTATTATATTAGCAATTTATAAATAAATTTTCAAATTTGTTAAAATTTTTATTTATTACTAAAAGCAGAGATTCAACATTGATTAATCTTCATTTTAAAAATTATCATTTTTTAAGAATACAATTCTGAATAAAAAAAAAAAAAATATGATTCATTATTACTTTAAAATACTTTTAGCTCCTCCAATTTGTTTTTGAACAACAATATATTTAGAATTAAAATGGCCAATTCATGAACTGAGTGTACACTTGAAAAACAACTCGCTTATAAAAAAATAAAAATAAAATAAAAAATAAAAAAATAAAAAGAGCAATGACAGTATTGAGACGCGTACAATTTTTAAATAGGCAAGAAACCAAGAAAAAATAGAAAGCCACATTTGCAATTTGTAAAGTGCACATATTGCTATATTGCAGTATTTGAAACTTTATATATACACACAGACATATAATGCCATCAACAGCTCTCTCACAGTTGCACAAAAAGCATAAAAGTTTTACTCTAAATCTCAAGTGAATGATGCAAGTGTAGTAGTGCAACAGGAAAAAATGCTATCATTGGAAAAATACCATTTTTATACACTGTATTTAATTTACATCTATTTTAAATGGAAGAACTAATTTTATTTATAGAAATTTTTTTCTTTTCTCAGAACAAATTTATTTTATGGTTTATGAATTAATACCATAATGAATACCATACTGTTGAAGTTTTTTACTTTACAGCCTACTTCACTCAGTCAAAAACACCCGCTCGCTAATGTTTATCCTATGGGGGAAATAATTTACAATATCTATTTTATGCATTTCAATATATATATATATATTTTTCTTGCATTGGATAGCTGAGGTCAATGCACACTCTTTTTTACTTTTTCGATTTTTGTTGCAGTTTTTTAAATTGAGGATACTTTCACTTTCGAAACCGGTTCTGAAAGTAAAAGTTTTTAATTAAAAAAAAATTGTAATTAAAATCGAAAAAATACAAAGGAGCGTGCATAGAGATTTACTTCAGCTATCCAATGAAAAAAAAACATTTAAAAATATTGAAATGCGAACAAGATATCATAAATTATTTCACCCCCATAGGATTAACATTAGTGAGAGGGTGTTTTTGACTGAGTGAAGTTAACCTCTTAATAAAACAAATGAGGACGTGAGTTTCAAAACTCGCCTTATCCAAAAAATCAAATTTGAGGAAATCGCGAAAACGCTCTGACTGGTTTTCATTGTAAACCAAGATTTTAGAATGTCAGAAATATGTGCTAAAACTGGTTTTTCTGCAGATTGTAGTGTTTTTTCAGTGAAGATTTACCAATAGAATACATTGATACAGAAAACACAATTTTTTTTAATTTGGGATAAGGCGAGTTTTGAAACTCACATCCTCAAATATATGCCATAAAAATGTTTAGACTTGTAGATTATTAAAAATTTGCTGTAAATTCTACTGACAACAAATTTATATATATAAAAAGGAGAAACAATGCAAACTTTCAATTTATTTTAAAAAGAAAAAAAAATCATGAAATTTATTCTTAAACACAAAGTTTATAAAAAGTACATTTAATACAATTTCTCAGAAGAAAAAAAAAAGTTACTGAAATAAAAATATTTCACATGCTGAAATTCCCTAATTGGTCAAATATATGACACAAACACATATTGAAACCTTATATATAAATAAAAAGGTACAGTATTGACAGCAAATTTATACAATATCAGTGTACTAATTATTAACATGCAACAAATGATTAAAATTTAAGAACTTCATAAAATCATTATTAATCTAAAATAAATATACTATATATATATATAGAGCGAGTAGATTATATTTTGTAAGTATTTGGCAGACCCAGAATTCACATCATAATTTAGCATTAACAAATACAAACCAGCAAAACACCAAAGAAAAAATTGTTAACTAATCAAATTAAAACAAGAAACCAGAAGCAAAAGGCTGTGGCCTCATCGGCAGTGGGTATAGAGTAAAATAACAGCCATATTTCAGAACGAAAAATATAAAATAAATTAGTGCAATAGTAGCAGTAGGTTTCGGCCAGAGTGTCGCAATGCGTAAATCAAATGCACAAAGCATTTGAAAGCATGTTACAAACACTCCCCCACTGGACCCGATGCCACATTAAACAGTATTTGTTTCAAAATGGTAGCCACTAAAATATTTAAAACTAAAAAATATATATAAAAAAAATAAATAAACAAAATTCATTTTTTGTTTAAGTGTTAGGCTTTGATACAAGGATTCTAGAGCATTTTTTGTTTTGCGTCTATCTTAAAATATGGCTGAGATATAGCAGTTTGAAATTCTAGGGTGGTTGACACTGTGAAATAAAACAGCAGATCACAAAAAACCAACAATTTATGGGTTTTAGTGAATGTGATTTCTCACAAATAATTATCTTTCATTGTTGTAATTATTTTTCCAATCATATGCATAAAACTATACATTCATTAGCGTCAAATTCTTGTCAAGCTTGGCGACACTTGGTGAAATACCGCCAACTTTGGTGACCAAACAAGTCTCAATAACTGAAGCCAACTTGGCTATAGTTGACTAATTTGGAGAATTTCTTATTCAAATTCAGTATCAACGAATCTTTAGTAATTGGTTTTTTTGCATTTTAGCTTGCTGTTTTGGTGTAACATTAGCTAAAATTTTAAAACAAAAATATAGGAAAGCTACTTTTTCCTTTTGTAACAAACTACAACTAGGTTATCGAAAATGCAGTTAACTACAACTACTTGTTTTAAAATGTAGCAACTACCAAACTACTTTTCAAAAGTAGTCACTACTTCACTATTATCAAATTTTGTCAAAGGATTCAATATAGACCAAATTTTGACATGGATTCTGTAATACAGTAGCCCATCATTATACCACGGGTGCAAGGATACAATCATAACTGATGGTGTCAAAAAATTAAGAAAGATAACATGCAAGAAAATGCTTTGTGTTTATCGCTAAAGTGTTAGTTTGTGCACATATTACATATTTCTTAGTGTAATTATGGGGAGGTCTCCCCAGATAGGACAATTTTTTTTTAGTGGTGGTAGTAGGAATTGATTTTGGCAGAATGGATTTTAGAGAAAAATTAATTTTGGCATTGAATTTATTCTACTTTCATCTAAGTGTGTGAATATTGTCACATATAAATGTTAATTTTTTTTCGATCTAAACACAAACACTTCCAAATTTCACTACGTACGGTGTGCACAGTAAATTGTTGTACCTGATTGCATCCTTAATAATCATCTGAAACAAAAAAATCAACCTTACCACACCACCAATATATTCTTTTACACGGGGTTGACAGTTATGGTGTAAGCACCATGTGTGGGTAAAACAATCAAGCATGAAATATAGCATATTAAATTAATTTTTTTATTTTTTATTTATTTATTTTTTTTACAGTTGGTTTGTCCATTATAACAGATTTCAAATCTTTTTAGTATCTTGACATAAATTACAAAGTTGAAGCAATTTTAATAATCTTAAAATAATTGCATGAATTCCTTTTAAATATTATTTGCAATAATTATGAATAAAAATATCGGATGCATGTAAATTGTAGCATTTGCATTTTTCTTTTCTTATACACCATAAACACTTAAACAAATACAACAACTAAAATGTGAATGAAGTCGACTTCAGGAAAAAATCTTTGGTCATTTTGATATCGTGACAGCTGTCAATCTACCCTCTGACACTTTAATTTATAGCTTAGCTAAGAGATTAAATTTTTTTTCTTTAAGTTTGTATTGAATGAATCCGCAAATCTACTACATTGTTTATGTTATTTGATTATACCACATGAAAAATTTTTAACTTTATATCATAATGTAGTAAAAATAATTTGGTGATCGTTGAAGTATTCTTAGATATGATGGTAATATCATACTTCTTTACATCCCAGATTCTGGAAAGTTAACTTGTCTTAATGTCACAATATTCGCTATGTGCACTTGATTTACAAAATATTGAAAAAGTCAAACATACCTGTTTTTTAGCCATGAATAACTTGAAGAAAATTGTAGGAATCCTCCACTATTCCATTACCCTGGATGGTGGAAATAAATTTTAATATTAATAAGTGATTGGAGACAACAGTTTTTTTTTTTTTTTGTAGCTGCAAACTTCTTTTAATTTAACTACTTCTGTGGCCATATTTGCCCAGGGAGGGGAATAATTGAGGTGTGAAGGTTTCTTTTAATTTATTTTGTAATTTTGGGGAAAATCTAGAATAACTTTATAACAATTCATTAAATAAAAAAAAACATATTGTATAGTTTTAAAAAAATGCAGAGAGACTGTAGTCTATCTCGCAATTTGGAAAAGGCCACCTCACTCTTCTGGGACACTCACACATTACTGATTTAAAAACAGTGCGGGAAATCAGACTTTATCAAATTGCTCGCCAAACACCCTTCTCTTCTATCACTTAGTGTTTCTCCTGACAGTGTCCGAAGCTTGGAACATCGGAACGATAAACCGCCCCATGCGATAACGCAGCTGTCTGAATTATCGCGCCAATGATAGCGTCCCCGGCAACCCTTAATGACACGTTCCTTGAGAAAGAAAGTCAGCAACCGCTTCCTCCCTCGCATCTTCAAAATAGCTAGGACTGGAAACCTGAAAATGATGATTCTGCTTCGCAAACTGAAATAAAGAGTTAGCATAAATAGAAAATTTATGTTGCAGAAAAATGAAGTTTTTAGAGAAAGAAAAGGCATAAAATAAATGCTAACATCCTCAATAATACTTTAAGATACGAATAAAAATGAAAGGATTACTTTTAAGTACAAATAATTCCAAATTAAGTTGAATAAAGTAGTTATAATTATTTGAATACAAGCAAAGTTATTTTATGATAGTTAAATTAATTTATAGCGTGATCTGAGTGAAATGCATTGTGATTTAAAGATTAAAATATAAAACTATTGAAGCTTATAAATAATTCCAAAATGTTATGATTTTTCATTAAAAAAACGAACTTATTCAATTTTTTAATGAACACCCTTAAAATTTATGAAAATTAACTTCATGTCTGAACTTTTAATTATGGCTTAGAAGTGATATTTATTGTGGATAATTTTAATAAAATTAGGCTTTGTTAACTTTTATAAATCAGTTAAGAAAATTTATTTATTTTGTTTTCTAAAAAAAAAAAAAAATATTGAATAGGGAGGAGGTGATTTTTAAATAAAAGTATTCTTTAGTAAATAATTGATTGAATATTGAATAAATTATGAATAGAGAAAATGGGATAATTCATTATGACACAAACTTCAAATCACTAAGACAAATAAAAATTTCACAAAACGGTGGCTGTTTGGAGATTGAGGTCAATTTTTGGCACAATTTTTTTTATTTTCAAATAAAACTGTTCAAAAAATCGAAAGTATTAAAAATTAAATTTTTTTAAAGATTTGTCATCCAATTAATAAAGACTAGTTTGATTTGCAAAACACAAAATATCGAGGGCTTTACCAGTTTCGGCATCAGAAGGTACATAAATTCAAAAAAGCTTGTTCCAAGAATAATGTGCTTAAAGTTTTTGTTGTCAGCTGTGGAACTGGTCCATTAAACTGGTTGTCATGAGTTAAATATTGGGTGGAACAAAAAACGGTTTTCACAACATATTCGAAACACTTATCAAAAGTTAAAAAAATGCAAAAGCAACTGAAAGGATGAGTGGTAAAAGAATAACATTCTAAAAACATGAAAAATTAAATGAGATAGTTTAAGAAATAATATCTAATAAATTAATGAGTATTTTTCTTTTAAATTTATAAGATGAACCCTCATAGACTAGAGCTACAATCAAATAATGGTGAACATTTCTCTAAAATTGATAGTTTTTTTTTTACATAAATGTTTTTTGTGTTTCCTCAATATTTACATAAGTTGGAATGTTATCCCTTTTTCCACACACCTGTTCAACAGATTGTTTGAAAGATTTTCAGGCAAACCTCTGTTTAAGAGAGATATATAATACATAATACAATCAACATCTAAATACTAGTTATATAAAAATGCAGTTAAACTATAGATTATTTTTTCAGAAGGCATAGGCTGTATCAGGAGGCTATAACAGAGTTATATATCTGAACAAGTGATACAATGAGGGACTACTATCATGGTTGTGCATAAATATATATCTATATGTATAATAGTACTATATATATATATATATTATATATTTATGCACAACCATACACTGCATAAATCATATACATGTATTATTTTTAAGAATAATTATTGCATTGGGGCATTAAATTAGTATTGACTCATTACTTAACTTTCCAACATACTCTTAATATGTTAGTTATATTGAGTTGTCTAATTTCACAGTCTATAGAATTACAGAAAAACAACTCTAAATGTAAACAATAAATAAATCTGTAAATAAAGCAATTCTAACAGAAAGAACCCAGCATTAAAACAAGAAGCCTGATAACAAATATGTAAACAAGTATTGCCAGCAAGAAAATTCATTTCTTTGGTGGGTCCACACATCATTTTACAACATTCATTTCATTCTAGATTCATTTAAAAAAGTTAATTAACATTCACTTGCTGTGGATGGATCATCCAAAATCAACTATATCATATTTCTCATGATATAAGATTTTAATAGATTTGACATCTTTTATTTGAATGTATATATAAACTTTTTATGGATGAAAAACTACAAATAGAAAAAAAAAATTGTCTCACGGAAGTTTAAAGTTCGTATCAAGATTTTTAACATTAACAATTGTAGAATAAGAATTTTTTATTTAAATAATTTTTTTAAAATATGAAATATTTCATTAGATCCGAAGAGCTTTGAATATCATTTTCATAATTTAAAATTGCTGAAGTGAAATAATATATTTTTGAATTCTAATCTCTATTTTTAAGATAGAAATTTCATGAAGGGGGTGAAAATAAACGTTTAAAAAATTAAGTAAATTTATTATAAAAACGGTGTCAGTGATATTAATATAATAATTTAATCGTGGTTTTAATCATTTGATATACAGTCAAAGCACCTTATAACGAAATCGAAAGTGCTCCAAAGATTTGCTCGTTATAACGTTATAACAAATTATTTCGTTATATAGTAGGAATGCCAATTACCCCAACTAATATAGGCCGAACATAATCTGAGTATGCAGAATTCTATAAATTGAAGACTATCATAAAAAAGAATGTTTTATTACATAAAGATATTTCTTAAAATAACTTTTGTTTAATAAAAAGAGATAGGCCTTATGTATTCATATTATACTAAGCCTCCATAGTAAGGATGATTTTTACTACAAACAGAAAAGAGAAGAAAGGCGTTGATTTAAAAAGGAATTTCAAGGAAATCATATTTTTGCGAATAAATACGTACAATTCATAACACAGAATTTTTATTTTGTAACGATAGATCTGGATGACTGAATTTCAGATTATATATATATCATACTATGCTACACACAAAAAAAATCGGGCAAATTTAAATGTAAAAAAAAATATTATTGATATAATTCTCTTAAAGGGCAGTTTTACAGACCTATATAGGTTTGAAGAATGAAGTTATCAGGCATTCATATTAAATATATATTTTCAATCGTAAGCCTAAAAAATGTTTGAGTTTTCGTTCTTACATCCTTCAATTGTTTCTTATGAAACAGAGGCTGTTTCTCCACATAATTTTTTATACGCAATTTCATATATTGTTTTGAATTTACTCAACCAACCATCATTTACATGAAAGTCTTTATATACAAGTGTTTTGGCAAACACATATGCTTTTTGTTGCAAAATACTTCCACTAAAATGGAAGTTTTTGGATCTTGCATTTTTAAAATCATGAAAATAATAATTCCTTCATATCTTCATATTTCGCTGTGCATATACGTTTAAACGATGAGGAAACTGCACTCTTTTTGAATATTTTAATAATTTTTCTCAATTTTTAAATTGCTGAGAGTGCTACTTAGAATGCCAAATTTTTTACACTACATCGCTTATTTTAACATTATTTTCGACACTTTTTATAATTTCAACTTTCTCTTCTAAACTCCAACATATTATTTTATTTATTTATTTATTTATTTTTTGACAGACACAGACAGCTTACAAAAAGTTTTAAAAATTAATATGCGATAAATTTACAGGAAAAGCAAATGTCAATGAAATCAGTTATCAAATAAAAAATAACATAATTCCAGTTCAGCTAAGCTATCGCCCCTCTGACTGTCTTAAAATACTGCCCCTCCCCCAAATTTCTCTTGAAAATATGTGATTGGTCATAGAGAAAAAGATTGAAGGTTATCTCATGAAAAAAATAGCTGGTATTTAAGAAATAAAATTCTATTTCCCGGCAATTTTTTAGGTAAAAAAAAGTAACAAAATTTGCTAGATCGTTTTTTTTCCTCACTTTTCATGCTCGAATTATTTTTGTTATAAATTTTTCGTTATATCATTTCGAATTCAGTATTCTTTAACATACAGACCAACTAAATGGTTATGAGCATTTCATTATATCATGCTTTTCATTATATCGTATAGTTTGTTATAAAGTACTTCAACTGTATTTTTAAATCATTGATTAAAATCATAAATTCTCTTAATTTCTAAAATGTTAGGAAAATAATATATAAACATAATTTGTAAAGAAATTTTATCAACAGAATACATTAAAGAAACTATGAAAAATTCTTTAGAAGCTTAATTCCTTAATTCAATTATTGCTTTCTTAAGGCTGTTTGTTCTCAAATCCAAACTGGGTACTTTATGACATATTTTTAAATTAATTTTCCTTCAGAAACGCATGAAATTGGCAGGTGTTTTTATTTAGAAACTTTTTAATTGAAACACATTTTCCATTTTTTGGTAAAGGCAGAAGATCTTTAAAAAATTACTGCATTTTGAACTGAATTTCCAACGATGCAGCACAAAGAAGGGGATAAATGTGTCGTCGCGTGACATAAATCGCTTATAACTTGATAAGTAATTTATCAAAAAATGGAAAACTCACTTCCATTCCAAACATCTTCAATACTCTGGTCTGCCAATTTTATCCTTTTCATTTAGAAATGAGTCAGAAAATGTGTCAGAAAGTTTTGCATTATTAAGCAGATCATTTGAGAACCCCCTTAAAGATAAACAAAGTTTCTTTTTTTTAATATATAAAAATAATTAATAGCCAAATTCATTTAGAAGGGAATCACTTTTCTTTTTTTATGTTTGAGGTGTGGTGGAAGGGGAGGTTTACATTTTTCATAATACAGTAAAACCTCTGTAACGACACTTCCGAATAGCGGACACTTTTCCAATCCCCACTCCCAAAACTTAAATGTTTGTATGTTTAGTAGGATGAAAAATGATTTTTTAAAGAGAAAGAAAATGGAAAAAAGTAAAAAGTATCTAAATTTATCAGAGCAATGTGTCGCAAATTTTGAAACCCCATGTTTTTCTCAAAGAACATTCAATTTAATAAATTTGGTGTTATGTGGAGAATGAATAAGAAAGCGTGGATGACCAGCTCTTTAGTGATTAATGGGTAAACTTCCTTTGATAACAGGATGAAAAAAACAAAGAAAAGTTATCTTGTTTTTGGACAATGCAACTTCTCATTCAAAACATTTGAAAGCAGACAATGTTAAAATTGTGTTTTTTCACCTCCAAGCTCAACTTCCGTATCCCACATTTTTTCGAAGCTAGATTCTATTAATACAATTGATAACTGCCTAATTAATGTTTCCAATGCTCTCGAATTTAGATTTCTTCAGCTGTAAAAAAACATATAATCGGAAAATGTACGACAACGTTTCAGAAAAAAAGGTTTTATATTAAAACAAAATGAAACACTTATTTTCGATAGAAATGAATTAAGTGTAATAAGTGAATTAATGAAATGTGTCAGGAGTGAAAAAACAGTGGAAATGTTCATCAACATTGATGATGACCTACTGAAGAAGAATCAGATGTAGGCGATTATATTTCTTTAGAATCTTCGACAAAAGCTGACTCTATTAGTGATATGAATCACTAGGGGATGTTTCCAGCAACTATCGAGAATTTTCAAGAAGCGGCATAATACAATGAGCAGTTACACCTGTTTCCTTTTCTTTTTGATGATAATGATTCAGAAGGATTAAAAGTACTGATAAAATTAAAACTTCACATAGAAAGAAAAATTACATGTAATTGCAAACAAAAGCAAACTTTTATAACAGATTTTTTTCGTAAGAATGCAATAAACAGTGGAAAAATGTATGTTCAATATCATTTCAGTTTTATTGAAACAAAATGAAACACTTATTTCTGATAGAAATGAATTAAGTGCAATAAGTGAATTAATGAAATGTGTCAGGAGTGAAAAAACTGTGGAAATGTTTATCAACATTGATGATAACCTACTGAAGAAGAATCAGTTGATGTAGGTTAGGGGTGCACAACCTTTTTAAGCGAAGGGCCACTTACAAAAATGACTGGGTTGTCGAGGGCCACCATCAGTAGAATTACAGGAGATGTGACGGGGGGTAGCCCTCTAGGTTCCTTCCTTCCCAGTCAACGTATTCAGTTCTGTTGGCAAGGGTATATCAACAGTTTACGTTTCTATTTAGACAAGAGATATAGCTAAAATTATTTTCAAAGAGTGAAAATACTCCTTGACTTTATTTGAGGGTGTAAATTTAGCTTTACAGATTGCCAGTGCTGAAAAAAAATTCTGCTTTCATGAATGAAGGTGGGGAGGAGGAGAAACATATATTACTCTAAATTGTACTTCTTAACATATTCAGTCATAAAATGTGGATATCAAGTAGGGGTGCACAACCTTTTTAAGAGGAGGGTCAGTCACAAAAATGACAGGATTGTCGAGAGCCAACATCCATAGGGTGAACAAAATTTTGTTTCGAGGAAGTAGGGGGAGTATCGGCCTAAAAGTTCATAAAAATGGCTAATTTTAAAAGGAGAGTTAGCTCCCTATACTCACCCACCTCCTTAGTCAGTATAACCCATTTCAGTTGGCAAGGATAGAAAAATCTTGCATTTATTTTCCATGCGCGATTGACAATATTCATAGTTTTTTTCCTAGTGATTGACAAAATTCACAATTTTTACGTGCCCGATCGACGAAATTTGCGATTTTTCGCAACTGATCGGCAAAATTCGCGATTTTTACGTACCTGAACGGCAAAATTCATGAATTTACGCATCCGTTCAACAAAATTCGTGATTTTTACACGCCTAATCGACGAAATTTACGATTTTTACGAGCCTGATCGGCAAAATTCACAATTTTTACGGGCTCGATAGGCAAAATTCATGATTTTTACGGGCCCGATAGGCAAAATTCACAATTTTTACGGGCCCGATTGGCAAAATTCACGATTTTACGCAGTCGATCGGCGAAATTTACGATTTATACGCACCCGATCGGCAAAATTTGCGATTTTTACGTACCCGAACGGCAAAATTCACGTCTTTTACGCAGACGATTGGCGAAATTTACAATTTACATGCAACTGATCGGCAAAAGTAACGATTTATACGCACCCGATCAGCAAAATTCACAATTTTTACGTGCTCGATCGGCAAAATTCGTTATTTTTACGCATATGATCGGCAAAATTTACGATTTATACGCACCTGATCGGCAAAGTTTGCGATTTATACGCATCCTATCGGCAAAATTCACGATTTTTACGCACCCGATCGGCAAAGTTCGCAATTTATACGCATCCTATCGGCAAAATTCACAATTTTTACGCACCTGATTGACAAAATTCAGGATTTTCACGCAGACGATCGGCGAAATTTACAATTTAAACGCACCTGATCAGCAAAAGTAACGATTTGTATGCGCCTGATCGGCAAAATTCGTGATTTTTACGGGCCCGATCGGCAAAAGTCGCGATTTTTATGGGCCCGATTGGCAAAATTCACGATTTATATGCGCCTGATTGGCAAAATTCACGATTTGTACGCATACGATCGGCGAAATTTATGATTTATACGCACCTGATCGGCAAACTTCGCGATTTATACACATCCTATCGGCAAAATTCACGATTTTTACGCACCCGATCGGCAAAGTTCGCAATTTATACGCATCCCTATCGGCAAAATTCACGATTTTTACGCACTTGATCGACAAAATTCGCGATTTTCACGCAGACGATCGGCGAAATTTACAATTTAAACGCACCCGATCGGCAAAAGTAACGATTTGTATGTGCCTGATCGGCAAAATTCATGATTTTTACGGGCCCGATCGGCAAAATTCGCAATTTTTACGGGCTCGATCGACAAAATTCATGATTTTTACGCGCCCGATCGACAAAATTTGTGTTTTGTACGCACCCGATCGACAAAATTCCCGATTTATATGCACCTGATCGGCAAAAATTCGCGATTTATACGCACCCTATCGGCAAAATTTGCAATTTTTACGGGCCCGATCGGCAAAATTTACGATTTTTACGCAGGCAATCGGTGAAATTTGCGATTTATACGCACCCGATCGGCAAAATTTGCGATTTTTACACACCCGATGGTCGAAATTCGCGATTATTACGTGTCCGATTGCCGAAATTTGGAAAATTTTGTGATTTCTATGCACCCGATCGGCGAAATTCGCGATTTTTTGCATCCGATCGGCGAAATTGATCCGCGGGTCACCAGTAATCCACTTTTGGCCCGCAGGCCACAGGTTGTGCACCCCTAATGTAGGTGATTATATTTCTTTAGAATCTTCGACAAAAGCTGACTCTATTAATGATATGAATCACTAGGGGATGTTTCCAGCAACTATCCAGAATTTTCATCAAGAAGCGGCAAAATACAATGAACAGTTACACCTGTTTTCTTTTCTTTTTGATGATAATGATTCAGAAGGATTAAAAGTACTGATAAAATTAAAACTTCACATAGAAAGACAAATTACATGTAATTGCAAATAAAAGCAAACTTTTATAACAGATTTTTTTCGTAAGAATGCAATAAACAGTGGAAAAATGTATGTTCAATATCATTTCTGTTTTATTGCTTATCAGAATAATTTTAATTCCTGATTAATCATATAATACAGTTCTCAGACATATAAAAGCCAATTAATGAAACATTAAGCATTTCTTAACGATTTGGTGAATCTCCGAGGTTTTCCCAATAGCGGACACTTCCGAATTGCAGACAATTTCTGCACTTTCGAGGTGTCCGTTAGTTAGAGGTTTTACTGTAACTTAATTTTGTCCACAACTCCAAACTAGCTGTTTTATAACATGTACATAAATTTTATTCGCAAATGCATAAAACTTACAGGTATATTTGTAAATGTATGAAATTTGGGAGTTATATTCAAATATAAGAAAAATCGAACATAGTTTCCTATTACCTTATAAATCAAAGAATCTCTTAGAAAATGTTAAGAAAAAACCTTTTAAGAAGATTTACGTGACTCGATATTTATGGAAAGGTCTTCGTGAGGGAGCAATTAGTTATTATTAAAGGTATATCACATATGTAAGAAAAGTAAAAGCTTTTTTCGATGTTTAAAGGGTAATGTCAGCAAATTCCACGCCTTTTCGTTTTAAATGACTTCATGATAGTCAAAACATTTGCATTGTTCAGCGGGATTTTATTTCTTTTCTTCTTCTAGGAAGGGAGAGGAGAGACACACCATTACATTTAAAAATATGTGTTTACATTTAAAAATATGTTTTTTGTATAGAAACATTCATCATTCAAAAGGGATTATGAGCCCCTTCCATCTGACTTTGAAAACAAAAATATTTAGAATTGATGGGTGGCGAATTGAGTCATTGAGAGCAGC
Organism: Maratus michaelseni; assembly: GCA_963931845.1. Classification (NCBI taxonomy): domain Eukaryota; kingdom Metazoa; phylum Arthropoda; class Arachnida; order Araneae; family Salticidae; genus Maratus; species Maratus michaelseni. The sequence continues at coordinate 255,090,885 of OZ007597.1, read as the reverse complement.
TAAAATTTGATAAAAAACTGATTTGCATCACTTAACAGTGTTTTAATTCATCTGCTAACATAAAACAGACAATAAAAAAATTTTCCCATGAAAATTTATGATGCAAATAATTGAAGTCTTTACCGAAAAAAGTCACCATCTGAAAAAATTACTGTTAAGAGAACAATAAAAATTGTTTCATAATGGAAAAAACAAAAACAAAAACAACAAAAAAATAAATAAATAAATAAACTGATATGAGAGGTTTTTTTTGGAATTTCATTAGGAAATGAACCATTACTTGAAAGGGAAATAATTGTTGTCTTGTTAAAAGTTAAAACAGAATAGCGGGATTTAGAAAATTGTCAAAGACTCATTAACAGAGAGTTTTCAGGTTTCAGCTCACTATGTTAACCATCATAAATTGAAAATGCCTTCTTTGTAATGAAGTAACTAGAACGGTAATTTAGCACACAATTTATTACAATTATTGCTCTAATTATCTTAGAACTAAAATTAACTTTATATCATTTCTTTAATTTAAAAAAAAATAATTCTGCTGTATTTGTTTTTCTAGTAACAGTAAATTATCAAGATCTAAATTTGTCTCGCATCGCAAACATTTTAAAACTGAGTTTTAAATTTGTATCTGCCCTAACTGTTACTATACAAACACAAGAACACTACTAATAATAATTTAAATTATCATTCACAGGAAATTTCCACTTCTTCAACCCCACCTCCCTGGCACACAGTTTAAAATCATAATATTCCTTACTTTAAAAAAAAAAAAAAATTCTGCTCAATTTATTATTTTATTGTAACAATATATAAGAAATCAATCATCTGAATACCCCCCCCCCCCGCTCCTCTTCCCTCTCACTTGTAATACAAGCTATAAAAGTTATACATTTTTTACACAAAATTTCATTCATTTATTGCACTTTAATTTAGTAATATGAGTTTAATAAACACAATCAGCAAGCACATCAATTGATAAAACACATAAACCACCAGCTTCCTGAAAGATATAGATGGGGAGGAAAAGCTCTGTTTGAGTTATTGGGTTATTTGAAGAAGTTGGTTACAGAATCGCCAAATAAATAGGAAAAATAGCTATCAGGTAGATAACCTTTACTATATAAATCTTAATGATCTTATAAGACATTGCCAAAAACTTCTTAGAAAAACTAAAGACATGTACGACTGGATGAACATTGATCCAATAGTGACGTCAAACTTGTTAAAATCAGTGTAATTCGATAAGCCTATCGACATCTTTGTTATGACGTCATATCGTTGTTTTACAATGATAATTATTATGGCTTAGGTACATATTATTTGAGCTTAGGTACATTTCCTATACAACTCAACACTTTGTTTATATATATGTGAAACTGGAAAAACAAAATAGCTAGACAAATGATTACTTAAAGATAACATAGTAAATTGTTTAAAACATTCCGGAAATGTCTGAAAATATCAATTTTAAGGGTCACTTCTTTTAAAATGCCAACAAATGGGAATAAGCAAAGCCATAAAGACAAAAATTTACATTAACTCAAATACAAATTACAACAATTTCACCTGTTTCATTCTGTATTCACTGTTTGTTTTCTTTTTTTACTTTCCTGTGCACTGAGCGGTACGACTTTTCCCAGTGTCTTTCATAATCATAATCTGTTCAGAAAAATAGTCTGCATACAAACAAACCATTCTTTCACCTCCTCTGAAAAGAAAAAAGCAAAAATAAAATGTCATGTTTCCTTAAAATCTCACATTTTACTATAATAATAAATAAAATAATGTAAATTATTAATAATCTTATGATTAATCTGATTTTATGTTTAATGCTCCATAATCAGGTCAATAACAGAGGTCGGGTCCCAGAAATAAAGTTTCCCATATATTGGCATAAAAAGGGGCGGGGGGTGTAGAAGGTAATGTTTATTAAACTAATTTTCAAATGAAATTATTTTTTTAAATAATTTATATGTTTATAACAACTTATTCTTAATTAAATAATTTCTGCTAACATTTTAAATTAATTTTACTTTAAACCAAATTAACATATATTGATTTGTGATTTCTATGCAACATACTATTTAGATAATAAGGGTTGATCCAGGCAAAATTTGGGATCTTTTTAGGGCTCCTTCACAAAAATCCTTATTATTAATGTTCGAAATGTCTGTGTGTGCGTCTTCTGGTGTAAAAAAAATTCAGGCCTTCTGGAATTACAGTTTCAAAGAAGTCGGGTCCTAACTAAGACAGATATTGATTAAAAACCTCATCAAAATTAGCGAAACAAGGAACTGCTTTATCAAAATCTTAAAAGAAAATTATCGTTTTAATAATACCAGACATCGAAATTATCTCTTTTTCACGCATCATTGAATTAAAAAAAAAAAACTACAAAAGGTATTGATTCGAAACTCAGTATACACACACAGCCGATTTTGTGATTCTAAAAATTCAAATTTTTTGTTAAATTCGGACTGCATAGCTGCCAACGTTTACGCTTTTTTCCTACCACTAAAATGTGATAGTAAATTTTATCTTATTAAACCGAAAATATCGTGTGATCACATAAGGAAAAAATATCTATTAAATTTTAGTGGAAGCAAAAAAGCGTAAAAGTTGGCAGCTATGGGACTGTAACTTTTCTTTATTTTGCTAAAAACTGACCAGATTTCCAATCTGACTCAGACAGAAAAGAGGATTACTGTAAATTGGGTTTGCCACATCCAAAGTCAACTCGTCATTTTTTTCAAAATAATTACTCCACGTTCACGAAAATTTGCAAACTTATGTAAAATAAAAATCGCAAATTCAATTAAACAAAATTCATAAAAACCGACCAGTAACTTTTAAAAATATCAATTAAAAACACATTAATGAAAATGGAAAATGAATTCTTTTCTATTCCAACAGGACAGATGTAAAAGATTTGAACGTGTTCCAATAATTGCACGAATTCTGGATAAGATAACGTGGCGCTTTCTACCGAAAGGGATGAATTGATGAAATGATGCATTTTGAAAAGGATTTAAATTTTTATAGGCTATATAAAATTTTTTAAAATATTGGATCTGAAAAGTATGCATCCTTGCTTAGAGTGGGCTAAGATTTCAGAGATTTAAAAAAAAAAAGAAAAAACTAAGGATTTTGCAATTTTATTTCAAATTATCTCAGTTTGTATGGTTCATTTGACTCGACATCAGTGTTGTAGTGCTGGAGAAAAAAGTGGGGGGATTTTCATAGTCCAGAACATAGGGTCTGAACAATCGAATTTAGAATTCAGCAATGCTAATTCTGCAATGAGATTTTTGTTAATGTTTGTTTTGCAACTTTTGTTTTTGAAACAGTTGTAGAATAACATCAAACCTGTTGTCCACTGACAACAATGAAAATTACTGCATTTTTAATTTCCGGACATGTGTAGTGTAAGAAAAGTGTTGCAATCATAAAAAAACGAGAGAGAGACTTTGAAATTTTGGCATAGCTTTACGTTTTGAGGTTTCAGTGGATCCGCTTTTCTTTTTTTACAACGATTCTATATGTATGTTGGTGTTTCCTTAAGTTTTCAGATCCCCAAAGTCCTTTTTTGCTTTTTTACAATTAGTTTGTAAGTGCGTGTAAGTGAATGAGTGAACTTGATAGCATTCAAAGAAGGTTTTCGACTTCAAAAACATTCATCAATTTTGGTGCAATTCAAGCTAACGTACGGAGGTTAGAGGAAGAACAGATAAATAGACAGGGAGACAGACGATCTGATGTCATAAACACTTTTTAATTGTTATGGAAAGTATAAAAAATCAGTGCTTTATTTTTTAAAATTATTTATTCAGCGTGCTTATCCTTTAAAAATGTTTGTAAGTTTGAAAAGTCTTCCTCCTCCCCTGTCCCTAGCATCCCCTTGAAAATAAAAAGTAGGGGGATGTTTCAGATAAAATAAAAAGTAAGGTGTTGCCTGTGTACCCCCTCGACTACACCACTGCTCGACATCGATAGAACTTACCAATTTTAGTTCTCAGTTTCACCACCAGGAGCACTTTCCTATCTCTGGTTCTACGAGCCAGATCACGATGGGTATGGCTCTTTTGAATCAGCATCGATAGCCTTAACGATTTTAGTTATGTTCGTATAGAACGGATTGCGTCCCCTGGTGGTGAAAGGTAGAACTGATGGATTTTGCAGCGTGTGCGCAGCACGCCTACTATACAGTGCTGCAGGCAGCAGGGACACATGCCTGAGGTTCATACAGAACAAATTGCACTCCCTGGTGGTAGAAAGTGGAACTAACAGATTTTGCAGTGCCTGCTATATAGTGAAGCAGGCAGCGAGGACCCAAGCCAGAGGTTTGTTCGGTTAGAGGTTTATACTATTCGAGGTGGAAGTTATGGGTTTTTGTATATGGGTGGTATACGACGCCGAAGGCAGTGGGGGACCCCAGCCAGTGGTTCGAGGTTTTACAATTCGATTTTTCCTAGATTTGAAACCCTGATGTAAATTAGGGGCCCGCTAGCGGACAAAGTCTTTTTAATATAACAGGCCCTTTTACAATCCTTTTAGTAAAACAGGCCCTTCCACAAAATTACTCTTAATAAAATAATCCCCTTCATTAAATTCCATTCCATAAAAACATACACTTCATTAATTAATTTCGTTTTAAAGGTTTTAAAATGTGTAATTTGCAAACACAGCAAGTTCACCAGAGAGGAAAACTTTAGCAACAGGAGTTAAAGAAACTATTATTAATAAATGCTTTGTTTGAATTTGGGTAACTGGATTTCATCTTTCGTTACATGTTACTTTTCACAAAAATATAATATACATACATTTCACAAAAATAACTTTTCACAAAATAGGCCCCAAGAAAAAATCCCTGCATCAACCCATAAAGTTAGTAAGAGAGGCGCTCCTATTTCCTCGGGATCCTAGGGAATTTTTACCCCCCTCCCACTCCCTGGTTATAACAAATGGCATATTTGAACAAATGTGATTTGGTACAAGAGGGGTTTTAAAAACCTTTAATAATATTCACATTCAATTTAATTTAAAGAACATTGTAGTCATGACGGCAGTGCTTGGAATTGGACCCAATTATAGAAGATTAATCAAATGTGAAAAATAAAATGCCTTTCTGCCTTTTTAATTTGCTCCTACCAAGCATGGACAATCAACTGTCAAGTGTGGTAACCCTTTCTCCTCAGTTACTTTGCAATACTGTAGTAAACAAATGTTCATTGTAGAGATAGATTTTCTTAAAAAATCATTCTAGGAAATTATGTAAAAATTCCCTAATTTGAGTTACAGTTTTCAAACAAATTTTATATGTAAGTGTACATTTTCCCATCTATTTGATGGTGTGAAAATTGAAATTATGTGATACTTAGAAGTGAATGTTACATGTAAAAAAAAAGTAAAAGTGACACTACAGGTTATTGCTACCATCATTATGACGTTGGCATTAGAGTCCTGCATCAGATTGAGTAACCTGATTTTATCCAAACCGAACCCAACCCGCAGTTCGGATAGACACAAAATTAATTTTTTGTGAATCAGGTTGACGTTATAGGTTTCGTGTTATTTTGACTCTTTCGAGTTGAGTTCAGATTGACCCATTTTTTCAAAAGAAAGTCCTAGATATTTTTCAAATGAAAAAACTATATTTTTGAATAATAATGAATGTATGTGTGTTCATTTTTACAAAAAAAAAATGATAAAATTGATATTAGATATATACTTGTAGACTATTTTTCAATAATTATATTAAAATATGGGATTCATTTTCTTTCATTTCAGGTTCTGGTTGAAGTGAATTTAGTCGACCAAATTTTTTTTTCAGGTTCAGGTGGACATTTATTTTGGGTTCAGGTCAGGTTCAACCAGACTCATACAGGACTCTAATTGGCATATCATACAACTTTTTAGGATACATTTTAATATAAAGTGAACAACACATTTCTCATGATTATAGAAAAGTTTGTGACGTTAAAAATAGATTAACATTTGAGATTAAAAATAGATTCATAAAAAAGGAAAGACAAATTTTTAAATCAAAGATTATACGATAAAAGTTCTCCAATTACATATGAAACAAAATAAATTCTGGCCATTTGTGTTTCCATAAAAATACAAAAATAATTCAAGATTTTAGGATATAATTAACAACAATTATGCATTGCAATTATGCAATTATGCATTTTCCAAAAATAATTCAAGATTTTAGGATATAATTAACAACAGTACAAATATTCCTTAAACTTAAGCAAATAAAATAATTTTTTTTTTTAATTCGACATGCAAATGAGCTTTTACAAATATTTATAGATATATTACAGATATATCTTGTATACATTCTTCTTTAAAAAAAAATGCATAAAGCAACAAAAGTATTCAATAAAATGCATGAAACATAAAAAATAAATTAATAAACACACATTAGACTGCGCATTCAGATTAAAATATGTTTACTATTGAAATGATATATGTAAACAATATAAAGTTCCAGAAAAGTAATCAGATAGATTATTAATTACTATATTTGAGCAATTATTTCTTGAAACATATTTTCAAAGATATTATGCATTTTCCAGCTGCATTATATTTTAAATTATTACATGCATATACTCCGTGCATATATAATTTTACATGGAACTTTTCAAAATAACTCAAGTACATTATAGTTAATTAATTAATATTTGATAAAAATATATATTGTGAAATATAAACATTTAAAGAGAAATCTATCTCTAGAAGTTTCAAATATACAAAGAAAAGATTGTAACTAATTTTGCCAAGTGGTTTTTGAGTTATGTTTAAAAACTATCTGCATAATTTCTAAACTAGTTAGTAAATCTGCAGAATAGGGGACTTAATGTCAACTCTTCAAGTTATTTTATTTTTTATGTTACTTTACATAATATCTAATACCTTAAAATCCACAATTTAATTTTTTTAGTGGTTAGGCAGCTTTTTATTAGATAAGTTGTTTTGGCACAAAAATCTTTTAGTCAAGTTATGTAAGCAGAATGTATCCTGTTCAAGTGAAAGCAATGCAAATATTCATGATAAAAATAAATATAGTTCATACAAAATTAAGAGAGAATTTGAATAAACATAAGGGTTGCCAATTTACGTCACAGAATTTTGTCACTTATTTCAATTAAATAATTTATTCTCTTTTCACCACCACAAAACACACTTGTTGACAAATATTTAATGTTAAACTAAATATATTATTTGAAATATTTAATGATTAAAATTAATTAATAATTACAATTAATTACACAAATTTAAAAGTTGCTTTGAGTTTATGAATTTTTTTATCGAAATACCATCAACATCCATTATTGCAGTTTCTGGAAGTTGTAATACTACTAAGTTTTTTTAATATTTTTTTTCCTATCAGCTTTGCTAATGTTTAATCTTTTTCTTTTTTTGGGGAGGGGGATGACCTAATTTTTTTGGTATCTATCCTACATACACAAATACTGATCAAAATAAATTTTAAAAACTGTGTTTTCTTTTATACCAAAGCAAAGATTGTAACATTCAAAAATTATACGTAAGCAAATAATAATAAAATGATAATTAAATTATTTTTACACTTTTTTATATTAATTGAATTATGATTATACGTTGAAAAATAAATTTAAATCCTAAAAAGATAGTTTAAATAATGCCTTTTTTTTCCTTTCCTCTTTTCATACCTTAAAACAGAAAAAAAAAACAAAGATTGCACATTTATTTTAATAAATTTATTAGCTCTCATTTTCTACCAAGCGTAAAAAAAAAAAAAAAAAAAAAAAAAAAAATGGTGAATTTTCCATTATTGGTTTCGGAGGCCCCGCCAAATTATAGTATTATATTGGAACATTTTTTGAAAAATCATGAATTCCAATCATTAAAGGAGGCATGATTATCAAAATAAACATTGGATGCTTATAAAAGATGTGTATTCAAAAAATATATTTTTACTTTAATACTTATTTTTAAGTAAGTACATAAAAAGAGAAAATAAAAGACAATAGTGATAAATTCACTCTTGTATGTTGCAGTAATTTTTTTTTCTGAAGAGTGAATACACAATTATTATTGTCAGTATTTAACTAACATTTTTATTCAATAAATCAGTATTAAATAAAGAATTTTTTTTTTTTTTTGTTTCTTGCATTGTTGCTCAAAATTTTGTTTTATCATAATTAATTTGAGTACATTTTTTATCCGTAATATAACCTGCATAACACAAAATTATATTCATATTAAAGCGAATTATTAAGCATTAAAATGAATTAAGAAAATAATGCATTTCAAGAACTATATAAATGCGATTTTACTTACGATTTCTTTTGTAATAAAACTATCATTCTTTTTTTTTTTTTTTAATAAATCAGAGTAAGGGAAAAATATATGTGCCTTTTAGCTTTACCTTTCTGTATTTTTACCCACATTAAATGCAGTTTTTCTACCCTAAAAATAAATTTGAAAAAAAAAAATAATAATAACAATTTTCGAAAGACATAATTTTGTATTTTTCGAGTCCGACCAACTTCAGCACCTTTCTAAATGAAAATTAATGCAAATGTATAAATTAATAGTGCATTATATTTAGATATGATATAATAATCTTTTGACTTTAATATTTGTTTTTGTTTTTGTGTAAATGAGTCTTTAAAAGATGTTTACAGTACGTAGAAAGCAATATGAAACAGCCTTCGAGCACTCGAATCTAAGCAGAATTCCCCGTTTCATGTATAGTGATGTCAAACCAATCCCGCCGCGTTTTCAGATCACATGGTTTTGTCTAGCTTTTAACGGAATTAAAAACTCCAATAATTAGTTATTTTAAATTATTTTTGCATTTCCGAGTTGAGTTTTGAAGTACGTAAAGTCCTCTTCATCAATTAAACATAAAAGAAGGCATAATCTAAAGTGAGTGCAACTTCCCCATTATGCGATTCAAATGCCTATTGATATATTTTTTTTTCTTTTGTTAGGCAAAAGCATGAATCAAAAAACTTAACAGACAAAATTGTCTAGTGGCATGCACATAAATGTTTTGTAAACAGAAGAAAACCTTTTACAGATGAACAATCATTTAATGAACATAATGATAGTCTGTTAGCTCCTGTCGAATGATGTGCACTAGAGATGAGATGGGCTGCGCTCGGGCAGACTCAAAGTGAAAATTTTATTTACTTACAAATTGGAAAAAAAAAAAAAAAAAAAAACTCGCCAGATGCTATTTAAGAAACAAATATGTAGTCTAAGTTTCTTAAAGTGTTTTACAACCCTTAATAAATCAGTTTAAAAGGGAACTGGATTGTTATTGATTGAATATAAAGCGAAATATTCTACCTGATTCTAAAGCTATGGCACAGTTAGTGTTAGTAACATATCCCTTGTCTATACTTTCTTTCTGTTTGAAGTCTTTTCAAAATTACTGGAAAATAGTTGTTTGGATGTAATATCATTTTGTAGGCATACTATAATTTATTTGTTTATACGAGGGTTGTAAATTAAATAGTGGCAACTTAACCTTGAAACTCGCAGAAGGGCGGGCATGCGCAAATAGAATATGGTAACGGTGAGGTGGCGCTATTGTCGATGTGTAGAGTGCAAAAAACAGTCGATCTGCTTAGAAGGGTAGTTGTTGTGTAGCGTTAAAGTGAGGAGTTTCGTTTCCATCGCTCTAAAGCATGTTTTCAAAAGGTGATCAGCGGTCGTGGCTTAAAATCAAAGTTGCCCGCGGCAAAAATGCAACAGAATGCTATCGGGGATTAGTGGAATCCTATTGCACAATTGCTTTACCGTATAGGAAAGTAGCACGTTAAGTTCAAGCATTTCCCCTCCGAGGTCACCGATTTCATGACGTTTCATCTGTACTCCACGCAGTAGGGCGCTCGGTCTCTCACATCAACAATCAACACCTTGCCACTGGTCTACAACGGCTTCCCGACATTTGGCAAAAGGTTATAAGCTTTTCTGGTGATTACATAGAAGGAATGTAATGCAATTGTACTTGTAAGTTCGTTAAAAATTGATTTATACCTATGTTGCCATTACTTAATTTACAGCCCTCGTAATTTGATTATGATGGGAAAAACCCTCATGTAAATACATTTTGAACTAATAGAGATAATTTATTATTCTATAATGATGTTCACATAATTTATTACCTTATAATGACTTTCATATAATTTATTATCTTATGATTTTCACCTAATTTATTGTTTATAATGTTTTGATATAATTTAATGTTTATAATAGTAATATAATGATTTGAAGGTCATTTAATATAGATTTATTAGCTTTATACTAATTTTGGAATCTTAATGATGATTTATTAGTAATTTAATAACTTTGGGATTTCTTGATATAAATTCATTTTGGGATCATTTAAATAGATTTATAAGTTTTATAATTACTTAATGTCAATGAAATGAAGATTTATAGCCTTTTATAATAATTTTGATCTAATTTAATGTGTTTTATGATATTGGAAGTGAAACTGATTATAATCATGCATATTGTAAATTGATCTTGATTTTTGTTAAAAAGTTCAGTCCTGACTCTGCAACCAGGCAGAGAAGTCATGTATCTTGGCTCTGTTTAATACTGAGAATATGTGATATGAAGAAAATATAACTTTAATGATTAATTTCTCATGATGCATGGAATTATATATATTATTTCATATCTTTAATAAACTATATTAATCTTATTCAAATGTGCTCTCCCATCTTTTGAAATTGTGGACATAATACTTATTTCTCATGGATACACACGATACATACATATACTTTTGTGCAATAGTGATGAACTATGTGTTCACATGTAGCCTGCCTTATAAATGTTTATTTGAATTTTATTGTTTGGCAACTGTCTTTAAGTTCGGTTTCTATTTTTAGCAGGTTTATATCTTGACATGTAATATGTATGTTGTTCATTTTACTTGATTGTATTTCTATTAAATATTTTTTTTTTATTTAACTGCGCTTCTTACTCTGCCTCGTTACATATTCAAGTAGTGTATTTTACAATTTAGTTTCAACAGATTATGTTGCCCAGAAGCTTATTTTGAATAATATAGATTAGGAAGGAAAATTTATTTAACAGTTCAAACTGCCATTTTTGTGTACAAATATGATTCAGCATATGAAATGTGACTGAACAGCAAGTAAACTGTACAATGTTAAATAACAGTAATTACAAAATATGGAAATTTAAAATTGAAATGTTTTTAATTGATAAAGGATTGTGAAATGTAATTACATCAGAACAACCTACTGAAGCAGGAGCTCATTGAGATGCTTAGAATAAAGCAAACAAGTCTGCTAACGCAAAAATTGCTTTAAATGTAGAGGATAATCAATTGATACACATCAAGCATGAGGAAACAGCAAAAGCTATGTGGAATTCTTTATGTAAAGTTTATGAACAAAGGTACTTAAATACAAAATTTTGCTAGCAAAAAAAGTTATACAGTATGAAATGTGATGAAACATTAAACATGGAAGATTATATTCAAAATGTATTTAGAAGTTGTTGAACAATTAAGAGATCTAGATAAAGTAATTCCCGATGAAGATATTGTTGCAATTTTACCATGTGGTGTTCCAGACAGTTGTGATTCTTTAATTACAAGTTTAGAAGGTCATCCATCAGAGAAATTATCATCAGAATATGCAAAAATAAACTTATCACAACATATGAGGGTCGCTTAGAAACATCTAAATTAAATGATGAAACAGCAACGGAAATATTTAATGTCCCAAAGAAAGAGGGGTTAATTAAGATAACTCTGAGAACAAAGCAAAACAACTTTGCTGTTACTGTAAAAAGTCAAGGCATATTAAGAAATTTTCCTATTTATGGAAAGCTGAGCAGCATAAAACAAGAGAATATAAAGTTAAATTGATTACAGATAATCAGGAGGTTAAAACGGAAAATGAGATTTTTCAATGTCTTAAAGCTTCCAATAAATTTTCTAATGCTGATGAGTACACTGACTCTGTTACAATAACACACACAATAAATGATAAAAATATTTATTGTACTAAAATAAAACCAAAGCAAGGCCGAGTACAAGTTGCTAGTGGTCAGTTACTCAATATCAAAAGTATTGGTGATGGTTTAATTAAATACAGAGGAACAGACAATGAAGTAAGAAATATAAAACTTTGTGGTGTTTATATGTTCCAGATCTTGATTAGGGCTGGGCGATGTCTGGAATTCAATATCATGATAAATCGGCATCTTTATATCATGATATTCCGATATATCGATATTGTGATACATGAACAAAGAAAAAGTAGTAAAATACCAAGTTATGTAAAAAACTAATGAAAATTATTGATATTACAGTATATTAAAAAAAATTTCGTTATGAAAAATTATTTGAGATTAAAAACTTTCCAATGTATAATTAACAACATACTTCAAGATTCATCATAGTTCTTTGCACTTTAAATGAGGGGGCGAGGGGAGATTCATCAGCAGTACTGGCTGTATTCATTGTCGGTGGATTGTCAGGATCATTTACTGCAGAAATAGGTGAAGACAAATTTGAAGAAGCTGTCCTCTTCGAAGTAATTTCTGTGAATTTCAGAGGATGGGCCACTTTCAAATTAGAAAGTAAATTTGTCGTACTCCCTCCTTTACTGTATACAGATTTTTGGCAAAGTTTACAAACTGACATATCATAATTAAGAATAGTGCCATGCTCATTGGCAGGCAAACCAAAAGTTGCCCAAACCTTACTCTTAGTTTTTTTCTTTGGCACTAAATGATGATAATTCATATCTGCCATGCCACATTTAAAAATATTTCGTAATTTTGAAAATTAAACGTGCAACCAATATTTCTAGTCTATTTCACGTTAGACAATCACTGCAGTTTTATACGTGATCAGCTGAAAAACAATTTCGTTTCTCTCCGATAAAATCCGTCTATCTCCAATAGCATCATTAACAAATCTGAACTATACCCCTCTTCGGATCTGAACCCTTCGCCCCCGCTAACACCTGCAAAAAGTATCGGGTGACTTCAGATGTGTTTTCAGAGAGAGAGGAGAACGCAAAAAAGCCAAAAATGCCGCATTCGTTCGTTAGCCTGTACTAGTAATAAAAGTAAAATATGCGAATTCCATACTCTCTTTTTTTATTTGTTTATTGTACCCCGTCTAAATTCTAATTACAGTAGACCTTCGTTACATGGCGCATTCTGAAAGACACGGGAAGAAAGTGCGATATAACCGAGAAAACATTAAGAAATATGATAACAAACAAGAAAATTTTTATATTTGTCTTCCAAATAATACTTTATAATCATCTTACAATATTTTAATAAATAACGATAAACCAATGCACATATTATAGTCGAATTACATAACTATTTATAATTGCCGCTAAAGGAAAACGCATTAGTTTTCGGGGTACACGTGAAAAGGGCGATATATCCAAATCAGCAATATAAATAGGCGAGATATAACGTGTAGCTGCTGTATTAATGTAATATATGATTCCATGTGGCACCGGAAAAGGGATGTAAAGGAGGGCCATTACTCCGCCCTGGATTCTGAAATTTAATAAATTAATTTTCTTTAATATATGGAAAAAATACAATTTATTCTTTCTAGGAGCGAATTGAAATAGTTAAACTCTAATAAAAAATGAAACTTTTCCGTTGACAGACGGAAAACAAAAATCCGGCTAAGGTATATTTTCGAATTGTTTATATTTTATATTTGTTAAATTTCTATATTGCTTTAATGCTGGTATGCTTAAACATTGTCTTGTACGGCGTCTCCGACAAAAAAATTCTTAGTTTATTTTAATTGATTTTTATATTCTCCATTAAATAAATAAATAAATAAAAACTCGGCCGATATTGCGAGTCACAGTCCCACGTGTTTCAAAATTTATCTCACTCTTGATTTCGTTCTGTGGACAGGTCGACACTCATGTATGCTGTATATATGAAGCGCAATAAATAATTTTATGCAATAGCAGATAAGGATTTTAATGAGTCCTCCTGTCCAAATACCGAATAAGCATTTTTCCCCCGCCGGCGACAGACGCACACACACACACAGAGAGAGAGAGAGAGAGAGAAATACGAAACACATATTGTTAGGCGTGCATCCCGTTATAACATAGCCGACCATCCAGTTTCGCTAAGTCCTATTCCTTTGCTTAAAAACAGTTCCACTGATGATACCCATTCGCAAGAAAAAAAAAAAAACTTTTTTTTTCTAATTTTTATTCTATTTACAGTTTAGGTTTGGTACTAACATACCAACATTCATTTATACTCATATTCAACTTAAAGGTCTGAACGGTCCAAAATTTCCAGGCCGGCCTGAACCACACATTGTTTTTTAGCCCGGCCCATACAAAAATTTTATTGGCCCGGTATAAAAAACAAAAGTTCAGCCTGAGCCTAACCCCGACTGAATTTCTATAAAACAATGCCGATATTTCTGAAACAACATTAACCTAAAATTAAAAGTATTACAAAAGCACACTTACTTGATAGATTTTATTTTCAAAATATGTTCAAAATGCATGGAATGCAAAATATCAACAATATTTATGACCATTTAGACAATTAAGTACATAAACGCTGATTAAAAAAATTCACTTGGACAATTACATCGAAATAAAGATTCAGTAAGAGAAGAAAAATCAGGAAAGAAAAAAAAAATCCGTTATAGACAGGTTCCATTCTTAGCAAGCAGGTACATCGTTTGTTGTATTTTTTCAATTAGCACATATCAAGACATTTTTTTATTTAAGGCAGATTTCCATCATAGAGAGGTTCTATTTAAGAAGTTTTACTGTAGTTTTTTTTTTTTTGTTTTTTTTTGCCTAGAAATGTATGTATTAATCTTTAAAAAGAATTTTAATTGTAGAGTAATGTCCATTTAAAAATCTATGCATTTTTTTGTAAAAATTATTGTGCCGGGCCTCATTTTACTGATTTTTGCACGGGCCTGAAAATTTCGGCCCGCGCACACCACTAGGAAGAATGACTTCCAGGCCCGATTTGGCCCGGAAAAAAGTCTGGCCTAGCCCGGCCCGAAACGAGTGATGACTAGGCCCGGCCCGGTCCGAGCCTATAGAAAAATGTTAGACCCAGGCCCTCTAATTTAACTACCTATTCATGGAGTTTCACTTAATACATCAAAATCGTAAATGGATTTGTGAATGAGCGAGTCCAATAAATATAGACGATGTCAAGAATATCTTTTTTTCACTCACGAATGCTGGATTATAATCCCGCACTCACGAGTATATTAAAATATTCACAGATATCATGCCAGTCCTGAAGCGACCGGCATGATATCTGAATGTTGGAATATACTCGCGAGTACAACCATGTTAACCGATATGCGGTGAGTAAAACGGCGTGATATCTGAATGTTAGAATATACTCGCGAGTACAACCATGGTAAACCGATATGCGGTGAGTGAAACGTAGCGAGTGGCTGTTTTGGCTTATCGATATTCCTTTTCTTCTAGGTGGCACGATTGTGATATGAATAAGCGTTTGCCTTTCAGTGCGGGTACTTCATTATTAAAGATTATAAAATCAGTTCTTTAGGAATGCGATGTTATTTTTTTACTAGAATTTTAAAATGCCAGAAATCTTAAGCTATTCTAATGAAGGTAGATTATTCTAATGAATGTGATGTTGATTCTTTATAGAGATTTGAAAATGAAAAAAATCGTAAACTATTCAAGTTAAGGTTATTTTTTGGAGGGGGGTGGGGGATGCAAAAGATTTGCAAATATATTATACTTTTGAAATTCAAGAAATATATATAATATATTGTTAAGGCAGTTCTCAAATCTAAACTCTCAACTTTCTGACACATTCGTGAAGTCAATCTTAAACTTAGATGCACGAAATTGCAAGGTGCACTTATTTAAAAACGGCAAAATCGAATAGCGCTTTCCATTTTTCAATAAAGTAAAGGGTCTATTTTTTTTTTTAACTGTCACAGTAAACGTTTTGAACGAATTTTCGTAACGCGACACCCCAGAAATGGTCATTATAGAACTTGCTTATAACTTAAAATGCAATACCTTTATTGAAAAATGGAAAATGCTATTCATTTCTAAATCACTTCAATAGCATAATAGTAAATGGATGGTCTCTAGATATGGGAGAAGAGGAGACAAAGGTGAAAAATACCTCTTATTTGGCTGTTTCGTTGTTTACACTCAAGAATTAATTGGAGAATAAGAAATTGTGTTGACTAATGAATGAATATAACAAGAGCCGATATATCGATATTTAAGGAAGATTGAAATTGGTTGAGACAATATGTTATAAAAATCGATATTTCATGATGTATCGATATATCGCCCAGCCCTAATCTTGATAGCAGTTTATTATCAGGAAAGCGTCTTGATGAAAATGATTTATACACTTTGGAATCAGGAAATGTAAAATAATGAAAGATGATAAAGTTATAATTGAAGGAAAATTAGAAAATTGTCTGTACAAGTTAAACTGTAATGAAATGGCTGATAAAGTTTTTGAAAAATCGCATATAAATGGTATTTATATGTGGCATGGAATATTTGGACATTGCGATCTTCAAGCAATTAAGGAATTAAGACAATCTAGTCCATGGTTTGTTTAAAAATGAAGGACTGTACAGCGACATCATGCTACCTGCAAAATCATTTGCCCCCATATGCTTGTGAGAAAACATCTTTTGAAATATGACATGGATATAAACCAACAGCAAAGCATTTAAAAATTGTTAATTGCACAGTTATTTATTATATTGCACCTGTTTCGAGAAGAAAATTGGATAACAGAGGTAAAGAAGGAATTTTTCTTTGCTGTGCAGAAAAATCTAAAGGTTATATTATCCTTGATAAAGAAACAAAGTAACCATTTCAAGAAATGTAATTTGTCTCAATGATAGAGAAAGTGAAATATAACTAATATTCATGAATCAGGTGACTATAATAAACACATGAAAACTGTTTTGAACTTAAATGATGAACATGAAATAATAAAACCTTTAGAAGAAGATGAAGATTTAGAAGAAAAGAAAAATGTAATAATAAGATGTTCAGAATGGGCCAATAATGCCTAAGTCATGGGTTGAAATGGAAAAGTTACCTGAAGATGAACAAAATAAATTGATTAAAGCTGCAGATGAGGAACTTAAATCAAGTGAAGAAAAAAATGTTTCGGAAATTACAGATTTACCTAACCGAAATGCAATTGGTACTAAATGGGTTTTTAAACCTAAACAAGACCAAACCGAAAATGTTTTATGCTATAAAGCTCGACTTGCTACTAAGGGATTTACTCAGAAGCCGGAGAAAATTTTAAAGAAAGGAAGATGCTCCTGTCATGAATAATGTAACCTTTCAAGTCCTCTTAACAGGAACAAGTGCCAAGAACATGAAGATTAAGCAGTTAGATGTGAAAACAATCTTTTTAAATGCTGAGATAGATGAAGAATTATCTATATGACAACCAGAAGTATATATTATAGAATAGAAGGTAAAGAGGATAAATTGTATAAATTAAAGACGTCTATATGGTTTAAAACAACCGTCCAAAACATGGAATGAAAAGGTAAATTCAATTTTAACATTAAATGGTTATGTACATAGAGAAGTGGATCAGTCTTTCTACATATAAGAAAAGAAGAAAATGGTTGGAGTTATATACTTTTGTATGTTGATGATATACTTATTTGTACATTAGATGAAGAAACTGAAATTAATATGATGCATTTATTTAAAGAATCATTTGATACATCTGATTTAGAACGTCATATTATTTAAGAGTTCAAGTTGAACGATTAGAAGATGGTAGTTTTGTAATAAACTAGAAAAGAAAAATTATTCAACTTATCAAAAAATATGGATAAAATGTAGCTGAAGATGCAAAAATTCCTATGAGTCCAGAATTTTTGAAAAATGGAGATTCATCAAGAGAACTGGAAACAAACAACAAGTATACAGAAGAAATTGGATCTCCCATATATTTCTAATACCTCAAAAGACCAGATATTTCAACAGTTAGTAGTTGAGATGTAATCAAGACGTGTTAGCAAACCCACTGAAAATGACTGGAATGCAGTTAAATAAGTTATGAGATATCTTAAAAGAACATCCAAGTTTAAATTAAAATTTGGGAAAGATCCATCATCTTTTAAAGTTTTTGTTGATGCTCATTGGGCTGGAAATATTTCAGATTGACAGTCAACTACTGGATACATAATTATGCTGGGAAATTCACCTGTAATATGCTCTAGTAGAAAACAGCCCTCAGTTTTCCTCTGCTGAAGCAGAATTTATTGCTGTGTTTGAAGCAGCTAAAGAGTGTATATGGTTAGCACAATTATTGTACGAAATTGAGGATATTCAGAAAAGACAGTTTACGATGTATGAAGACAATCAAGGTTGTATTGCTATGATTAAAAATGAGCGTGTCCGTCAAAGATCTAAACACATCAATGTTCGTTACCATTTTATATGTGAACTGTACAAAGAAGGTTTGCTTGATTTAAAGTACTGTGAATCTGATAATATGACTGCAGCTATGTTTACAAAGCCATTGGGCAAGTTTAAAAAGATATGTATGATAGAATCATTTTTAATGCAAAAGCTTGAGGGTGAGGAGTAAACTATGCGTTCACATGGAACCTGCCTTATAAATGTTTATTTGAATTTTATTGTTTGACAACTGCCTTAAAATTCTGTTTCTTATTAGGTTTATATTTTGACATGTAACATGTAGATTCTTCATTTGACTTGATGATATTTTTATTAAATATATTGTTCCTATTTAACTGCAAACTTCTTACTCTGCCTTGCTACATATTTAAGTAGTGTATTTCAAAATTTAGTTTTAACGTAGAACTTATGTCTTTCTGCAATATGATATTTTAAAAGAATAATAATTATGACTTTTGTAGATTTCTGTTAGTTGTTAGTGCATATCCTACTTCTACAATGGTTTGAAGTGGGGTAATGCCAAATGCAAAAGAAAAAAAAAATATTTCTTCTTGTGGAAACTGATATTGAAATCAATAAAAAATATTATGAATTGATAATTAATGAAATCATTGCCATATATAACAAGTTCCATGAGCTGAACTGTAAACTGTGATTTGTATTATTTATAAACAAAGTGAATGGTGGATTGCAAAGAATTATGGATTATAAAGAGTTAGAATTTAGAGAAAGTTGAATATAGTTACAAAAGATAAAATTAATGATTAAATGGTTTCCTAATCGTTTCCCAGTGATAATTTATGTTTAAATACAAGGGATTATTCTCTTCTCAATTTTCCATTTCACTGAATACTGGTGGGAAATGATGCAACAATTCTTTCTTTCGTGAAATTTTGTAAACAAATACTATATCCATTATAATAAAATATTTTTATCAAAGCCAGATAGTGTCAGAAAACTATTATTTATTTTAAAGGAGCTATTTTATTGGTCTAATATAACTTCCTAAACTATGCAAGATGAGATTGGTCTCGGACTCTGAATAGGTTACTTCGCATCAATGTGCGTAACCTGGTTTTACATTAACCCAACCTGATCTACAGTTTGGGTTGGCACTAATTTTTTTTTTATTGTGGGCTGGGGTTGCATCTAATTGTTTCAGGTACAAGTTTAGTTTTGATTCTTGCTGGTCAGGTTTGGGATAGCCAGATTTTTCAAAAGAAAGTGCAGAATATTTTTTCAAATGAAAAAAAATATTATTTGAATATGAAAGAGGTAAATAATGCTTATTTTTCAACATAAAAAACAAAATTGATATTTGAGGTAAAACTGTAGACTATTTTTTCATAATTGCATTAAAAAGAGTTTAATTTCCTTTCCTTCCAGGCTTTGGGCCGGTTCGGATTGAAGTGTACCAGGTTTCGGTCAATGAAAAGTATTTGATCGGGATTGAATCAGGTTTTGGGTCAATGAAAATATTTTTGTTCGGTTTGGGTTATGAAAAGAAAGGAGTAGTCATAAATGACATCACTTGAGGCCGTTTTTACCCCCTCCTGCGTCTGCCATATTTAGATTCGTCCTGCACTGGAGATTAGACTGTTATTGGTCAAAGTCGAATATGACAGATTGCTGGAGAGGAGGAAAGAACCCTTTTTCTGGCTTCAAAGCATTCTACAGGAGAAGATCGATATGTCTACTCTTTTCTTTTCATAGCTCTATGGGATTGGAACAATAGAATTTTCAGGTTTGGATCAGTGTTTCACAATGCATGCAGGACTGTACTCCAAAATTTCAGGTTCAAGCTAGCTTAGAATAACAGTTATCAGGTTTAAGTGCATACAAGCAACGTAATACAGTAATCTCTCAACATTCGCGAGGGTTACATTCCAGTAAAAGATCGTGAATGTCAAATCCGCGAATGTTGAGTCTATCTCTCTGCACTAAAAAAGGAGTTACGTTCTATAAAATTTTAATTAGAGTGGCACAGCATTTCAAAGAACTAAAGGATACATGTATTAACAATACTTTATGCCGAACATATATGTAGAAGTTAAATGTACGCACATATTCATAAACATGAAATTTATTTACTAAAGATAATTCAAATTAATTGACTAGGGTAATAATTACAGCTAGAAAAGCATGTGTTTTGTATAAAGTAATTTCGATTCTCTCTATTCGTAAAGACACGATAATGTGTAAATGGGTCAGTATGCGATACAATATTAAAATACGATATTTAAATACAGCTAAATGCATCAGAGATACTTTTATTTTCTATGTAGGTGCAACTTCAGCTCCATCTCTACGAGAACCTGCACATTTTAAATTAATAGATTGAAGATGCCGTTACCTTACCACTTCTAATATCCCCATTGCAAATGAGTATTCTGCTGTTGTTATTATTTTGTTTTCCTACAACACTCGCTCCTTTTTCAGCAGACAACTGAAAATTGATTTGTAAATACATACTGAGAAAACACAGGGAAACTAATCTTTAACCACTGTAAATTCTGAAAAAAGCAAAGATATAATTTAAAAAAATCGCGAATAATCAAGTCAGATTCTTGCGACTGTTAAGTTTTCCGCATTTTCATGTTCGCGAATAATCAAAATTCGCGAATGTTAAAACCGCAAATGTTGAGGGATTACTGTAAATCAAAATAATTCATAAATCTTCCATCAGGCAGAAACAAGACAAATTCCTTTTTAACAAACAAAAATGGCCTGTGAAAGGCACAGAAAAACAAGACGGAACTATTTGCTTACAGAAATCAGGTTCCTTTTCACAGAAAATGTGTTTAACAGCTGAAATAAATAACTAAAATAAAAGAAAGTATTATTTTGTTTAATAAAACAAAACAGAATAAAATAAAGTTTTCATTTATAGAGGAAACTAAAGTTTTTAGAAAAAGAAAGAAATAATTTGAAACGTATAGTCTTCAACTCTGCATGCTTGGGTGTCACATCAATAATTTTTTAAAGTCCAGTAAGACAGTTAAGTAACACAGGCAAGAAGTGTATACACGCCTCAGTTACAAGATCAGAGACAGATTGTATATATAGGCACAGTAGAATTGAAGAGTTCTCATTTGATTCATAAAAAAACATTTTAATTATTTATATATGCACATAACATTTAATTTTATAACAAGAAATTTTATACAGTTATCTCATTTAGTAGTAGTATACAAACGTAAAAGAAATATAAGTTATGCATCCAGCAGCACCCAAGAGCACAAAAGGTTGCAGCAACACACAACACTGTTCACAACATATTGAAATATGAGAAAATATACATATGTGCTACCAGGAACTGACAGCTATTTTAATCAGACAATTTAAATATGTGATTTGAATTGTAA
Organism: Maratus michaelseni; assembly: GCA_963931845.1. Taxonomy (NCBI): domain Eukaryota; kingdom Metazoa; phylum Arthropoda; class Arachnida; order Araneae; family Salticidae; genus Maratus; species Maratus michaelseni. Next base: position 255,069,035 of record OZ007597.1, on the reverse strand, counting down.
TTTTGATCAGATGATTTTTCTTTTTAATAATTGATTAAAATCATACATTTTCTTAATTTTTACAATGATTGGAAAAACTATTACAATCTACGATGAACATAATTTACAATGTTTCTAAAGATATTTTGGGGCCGAACAAATAAAAAAAACATTAAATAATAATTAAAAAGCTTAATTCCTTTCAGTTTGTGAACAATAAAGTACAATAAAGTTGTAAACAGTAACTTTTTATCAGGCATTAAAAGCATTTAATTTAAAATTAGTATAATTAAATCTATTATAAATTACATTGTCATAATAACTTTTTTTGAGTAATCAAATTATTCACTCTTATCTATAATTGGCAGGCTTCACTAGTTAGTTTCTCCAAACAAAATATATCAGTGAATTTAACCTTGTATTTTAAATACTACACTCTGCTTTTTCACCGCTTCCAAAGCAAGTGGCTTGTGGTACGAGACCACGCCCCCGTAACCCACAATATAGTTAAGAATTCATGATAGTAAGCAGCAACTTTGGAAGAATAAATAAAAAATAATACATAGTAAATAAAAGAAACTGATCTACAAGATGTTAGCAGTGAAAAACTATTTTTCTTCTTGAATGGTGAGGAAGACACAATATAACAAATTTAATTCTGGAATATACATGACAAAAATGGTCATTTGGGACATTATGGTAAACAACAGAAGTTTATAATTTTTTGGGCCATATTTAAAAGAAAAAAAAATGAAGATTATAAATGTTTTATTTAAGAAAATTGGTTGAGCTGTGGGTGATGATCTCAAAATCCCATTGTATGATATGAGAGAAGGTAAAGCATCATTAATTGCTCATATCTGATCAACAGGTTAAAATTTAAAGACTACAGGAAGAAAATTTTAATTTTATTCCAGTCTAGAATATGCAATTGCTGTCAGGACTTCACTTCAGAGTTCATTTGGAACATAGTGTTTGCAAGAGTTCCAATATACAGCAATTAGTGGGTGTATACTGTTTATAAATTTCATTGATGCAGATTGGAGATTTAAGCTTGAAATATATTTCCTAATCAGTGAAATTCAAGGCAAGGTAATGGCTGACAGGCCTAGAAAAGTGCTATGCCTAGAATTGAATCAAATTTCATTTATATGTTTTTGGCTATGGCCAACAGGTCCCACTTGAATTTGGGGATATTCAGACAAAAGGAAGCGCTGTGATAGCAATTTTTGTTCCATTTTCATTATTGTATCATTGAAAAGTACAAGAAGTTATATACAGAGAATTAAACCAATTCTTTTGTATATGTTTTTGACCATTGTCTGCAGGTCCCAGTTGAATTTGGGGATATTCTGCTGGAAGGCGTCGCTGTGATAGCCATTTAAAGATTTCAAACTCAAAATCTAAGGATTTCGGAGCAATTTTTGTTTTGCCTCTATCTTAAAATATGACTGAAATACAGCAGTTTGAAATTTTAGGGTGGCTGACATTTTGAAAAAAGACAGCAGGATTCCTCCATAAAAGGATTTTATTTATGAGTTTTAGTGAACTTTCTCGCAAATTTTCTTTCATTGTTGGAATCATCTTTCCAACTCAAAGAGACTTAAGCATACCTGTTTATAAGTTTAACACTATATGTTCATATTCGCCAGAGCCAAATTCTCACATAGTTTGCGATATTTCACTACATGTTGCCAAATATCAACAAATTCGGCAGCAAAATAGGTTGCCATAAATGGAGCCAGCTTGGCTATAACTGAGTAATTTGGAGACATTCTCATTCAAATTCAATATTGATGAGAACTGGGAATGAATCTTCTGTAATCGGGTTCCACTCATTTTACCTTCAAGTTTTCCAGTAAAATTAGTGAACATAAAAAAACCTAAGGAGTAGGCAGGCTATCTATTCCTGCCTGAACAAGCCAGAAGGACTTTTATAATGTGATGTACAGTGTTGTACATCATATGCTAAGGCAACGAAGGGTGCTCGTATCCAGGTATGCAGACGATTCACAAGCAGCTGACGTACAACAGAAAGACAAAAAATATTGATTCTATTCACGCTGTGATAGCGAATTTTGAAGTAGTAAAATGTATGAGATAGAAGAAAGTTTTGAGATTGGCACATCAGGCTAGTTTTATTTTCACATCCCACAGTGATTTTCTCATAATAAAAGGAGTAAGGTTAAAAATTTTTATCCCGATGTAGTAATTTATTTTACTTTTTCAATATAATTTATTCAGAATTTGTACAGCAATTTAATTTTCCATGCAATTTTCCACCTTTTTTAGGGTTTTGGAGCAATTTTTTGACATAAAAGGAATTTGGTTTCAAACTTTTAGCCCTAATTGCAATAATTTTTGTCCTTCCATAATTGCATCCTCAGATTTAAATTTTTATCAATTTTTAGGTTTTTTTTTTTTTTTTTTTTTTTTCGTTTAGCAACAATTAGCTATTTGTGATTTTCTGAATTTTTATACGTTTATGTATTTCACAGTGATTTTTCCACATTAGTAAAATGAATCTGGTTTTATTTTTTTAGCCTAATACAGTAAATGTTGTGCTGGAATTTGTACAGCAATTTTTGGAATTTTTTTTGCAGTTTTTAAAGTTTTTTCGCATTCTGCACCAATTTTTTGACATCATTAAAAGAAATCTGGTTTCAATCTTTTAACCCAGTTTAATAAATTCGGACCCCATTTCAATAAAATTTATTCAGAATTTGTACAGCAATTTTTGAATTTTTTGTTTATTTTTTATGCATTGCAGAGCCAAACTTTAAAGACTGGTCATGTGAGTAACAAGTGTGGCTAGGACGAGTCTAATCTTGATAATCAGAAAATTTCCCCAATTTTTATTTTGTGGAGAATGAATAGGAAAATTCTGACATTTACTTGTCTCCAAGATTATAAAAAAGGATTTTGCTTCTTATATGATAATAATGCTTCAAAATTGTAGCTTTCTCTTTAATGAATACATTTAAGCTAAAGAAACATGTTATTATAGCTTAGATGTTTAAATATGTAAAGTTTTTATTTAAAAAATACATTATCAACTAATTTTTAATAGTATGAAAAATAAATATCGAGAATGGAAGAAATATTTTAATTCTTGATTCAACAGAAAATTATATGGAAAGGTTGAAAGGGAAATCTTGTTTGAAAGAAATTGCATTCAGATAATTAAAAATATGCGAAAAGGCATTTTACTCACTCCATTTTCTTGTAACTGATTGAGAGTTGCGATCTTTAAATTCATTTTTCTTAGTTTGTGTTTTTGTGTTCTAATCGAATGCTTCGCTCTCTTCTGAATAGTCTATTTCTTTGGCAGCATGCCAAGGCAGTGTTGCTATTTTGCCCACTTTTTGTAGAAAGTCCGGGACGCCGGAAGAAATTGGACAAAATGGACAAAATGAAAATATGCCGATTTTCCATGTTTGACATATAAAATTATTGTTATTATGTAATAGAATTATATTCCTACATTATTAATTAATAATAGAATATATTTTTTTTCAATTAATCATTTAATTAAAATAGAATGACTGCACATTAGTCATAATCTAATAAATCCACAAACAAAATGTTAATTACACATTGGTACAATTAATTTTAGACAATATTTTACTGTAAAAATAATCTTATGCTGCATATGTCAAACAGTTTTGATTAAGTTGAATCAGAACATAAACCAAAACTGAAAACTTGAACAGAAACTAAAAACCTAAACCAAAACTAAAGAAGCTGAACTTAAACTTAGGCTCTCTTATACATAATGAATTTTATCAGTGGTGGAGTTGATTGTCTTTTATTTTAGCCTATAGTTCTGTCTAAGAATTCCAGTCATCACATAACTAAAAGGTTTCTAAATTTTTATGGTGGTGTAATGCCTCAAATTCCTAATGAAACTCAATGGAACAGTAATGGAACGTAAGGAATATAATTAACAACATTGTTTTATATAAAGAACGGAAATATCTAATCAGTCTGTTGAAACCCATCAGTATTTCACTGGATGTGTTACAGAGAGATTCCTCTACTATTGCAGATGTAACCAATGAATTCTTGACACTTTTAAATTTGAAGAACTTGGAATTTATAATAAATGTTTACAGAAAAGATTTGAAGACTGTATCACACCAGCTCACATTTTATCATACATGCTGCATCCAAAATACATGGGTGAGGAACTTACTAATGACCAAGAAGAAATAGCAAGAAAATGTGTGAATGACATTGATAAAAAATTTTTGCCATTGATTGTTAAATTTTCCACTAAGGCATCTCCATTTCCTGATACGTATTTTTCTGATGCAATCATAAATAATCTATCCTCCAGCAGAATGGTTGGAATCACTGAAAAGATACAGCAACAGAAAATATTTCAAATTTTGCATGTCATCTTTTTTTTATTGCGTAGCCTTATCAGCAAGCATTGAACAAATTTTTTCCAATTCAGCATGATGCAAAACACACTTAGAAATAGATTTGGATTACAAACTGCTACAAAATTTTTAATGGCTTATAAAATGTTAAGTTCTAAAGACAAAACAACTTGCTCTTGATCCTTAAGCATTTGACAACTATTAAATATTTTACAACATTTATGTATCTTGAATAACAAAATTTCATAGTATGTATTTTATGCATTTCTGTTAATTTCTTTATTATTTCCTGGTTATTTTGCATTTGATATTTTAACTAGAAGAAAATTTTTATCATTATATTTTTCTACTTCTTATTGATGTTCCCCCATAGTAAAATGTGTATATACTGAATGTTTTTATGCATATATTAAATTATTAATGTCATTATAAGCACAGGTTTCATTTCAATGTAACATTTTCTTAATTAACATTAACTTGTTATTTCATCATATGACTTATTTTTTTAATAAGATTTGAGGCTGTCAAACATTCTTAAATTTTTTAAACTGATTATTATTTACAGTGGAACTGCCATATGACAGATAAACAAGTTAAAATTCACTGCAAATGTATAAGCTTTACAATTGCTATTTAATACATTATATCTTAATATTGATATACATTTTATTTATAAACATGTTTGCATAAAAAAGCTTCTAGAGCAGCCATACTCAACTTGCGGCTCGCAGGCACTTTATGTGCGGCCCGAGATACATAATTATATATAAAATTAATTGAGATGTGCATAAAAGGTTTTTAAGACCTCACTGTTCTTTTCTATATTTTCATGAGAAAACAAAATTTGTTCTGTTATTTATAATTACTAATTTAAAATTATGTTACAACATCTTAAAGGTCATTTCCTTAGTCAAAGTTCTTTTTACATGCAATCATATTTGTGCTACAGTAGTGTATACATTTTTTAATCTTTGACACTAATCAAACATTTTTCCAAATTTATTAAATTTGCGCTACATATTTTTACATAAATAAATGTAATGTTTTTGTTTTGAGTAAAAGTCAGATTTATTAAAGAAAATCTGTTTTTTTTCCTTCAGTCCTTGAAAATGCTGCATTATTATATTATTACGTTTTATACTTACCATATATAGCTAATAATGCTTCTTAGGGTGAAATGTTTGTCGTGGAAAAAATTAGCAGCAAAACATTTTACACCACTATTTCTAAACAAGAAACTTCGTGGCATATTTCTACATCATTTGGAATTAAAAAAAAATTTTTTTTAAAGCACGAAATGTATTGCTTGGAAATAGTGGTATTAATATTTGTTAACATTTCTTCGATGACAAACCTTCAATCTTACTGATTTATATTAACTTTATTATATTGCTTTGTTATACTACTTTTGAGATCTCACTGTTTTATTACGTTGAGTAAAAAGTTTTCCGCCAAGGGGAGATAGCCTTCGCACAAGCAACTGTCATTTTTGCGGTTGTTAGCTTTTCAGCCAACTAATTTTTGCATTCGAAAGCAGAGCACAGGAACTACATGACTGTGTAATTTGTTTGTTAAAAATTTATTATCTTGTGCTTCAAAAAAGTGTTTAAAATGGAGCTATCACGTCAGCAGATCAGAACGATTATTTACTATGAGTTCCGTAATAAACACAGTGTGACTGAATGCCACAGAAAGATGTGTGAAAGCTTAGGAATCAATACTGTTTCTTATGATACAGTCAAAGTTTGGTTTTGGAAGTTTAAAGCTGGAAATTTCGACAATGAAGATGAACCACGTTCCGGCCATAGGCGTAGCGTAGAGGTCTGCACGGGCCGAAATTTCCAGGCCCGGGCCCGGCCCGACCCATACAAAAAATAATTTGGCCCGGCCCGGCCCGATAGAAAAATTAACAGTTCGGCCCGAACCCGGCCCGGCCCGAACAAAAAAAATATTGGCCCGGCCCGGCCCGATTTAAAAGTTAAAAGTTCGGCCCGAGCCCGGCCCGGCCCGGAAAAAAGTTAAAATCGCGGCCCGAGCCCGGCCCGGCCCGAGTGAATTTCTACAAAACATAAATTTTACGTCGATTTGGTTAAAAATTTGCCTCGTAGGAGGAGATCTAACCAAAAATTCCTATCTTAGCCTTTTTTTTTTCATGTTTATAATCTTCATTTTTATAGAGGTGCCGCAAGCTGGAATATTTATTTTTTTAATAAATCTCTATTTGTTGTATGTATGGGTTTAAGTTATCATCAATATTGTTAATCCATATTCCATTTATTGAAGTGTTAAAATTCAGAAAAATGCTATACAGTAAAATCTAAGATGGAATTGCATAGGGAAGAAAAAAAAATGAGTTATCGACAATTTGCCTTCTTAGAAGGGGTAAATGTATTATATATTCTTTTCTTACATATTAGTATATTCATTTTTAATGGATCAACACATTTTTCAATTTAAGACAGGATTCCATCATGAGCAGGTTCTTTTTCACACGTTTTACTATATTTTAATTTAGTCATATTTTAAAAGTGTATAAATCTACTATTCTTAAAAAAGAATAAATTTGAATGTTTAATTATAAAATAATGGCTATTTAAAAATGTATGCATGTTTTGAAAAGATTTTTATGCCAGATCTTATTTTACTGACCTTCGAACGGACCAGGCACGCCGAGACAATGATTTTCATACGGGTCAAAACCAGGACTAAAAATTTTGAGGCGTGAAGACTAGGAAGAATGAAACCAGTCCCGGCTCTGTACGGAAAAAATAATTTAAGGCACGGCCTTATCCTTCAGGAAAAAAGTAAAGCCCGGCCCGGCCCGAGCCTTCAGAAAAAAATATGGCCCGGGCCTGGCCCAGCCCGAGTGCCGTGAAGAAAAATAGGGCCGGGCCGAGTACGGGCTTCGGGCCTTGGCCCGGCCCGTGCAGATCTCTAGCGTAGCGTGACTACAAATTTTGGGGGGTGGGGGCACAAATGTTTATTAAACAAACATTTGTATGTATATATATATATATATATACATACATACATACAGTAAAATCTCTCAATAGCAGAACCTCAAGAGTGCGGAAATGTTCGCTATTCGGAGAGGTGTTCGCTTTTCAGAGGTAAAAATATACAAATATATATATGTTTTGTGGATTAAAATTGTTTTCGCTAAATAGAGATGTTCGTATTCAGTAGGGTCCGTTATGGAGGTTTTACTGTATATACAGTGGTATCATGGTATGATATGAGAATCATATATTAAGTTTTAAACCCCCTTCCCTTTTTATTTTATAAATCAATTTTCCCTGTTTTCAAAATTTCACATGTAATATTTAATTTGAAACAATAACTGTCAAAGCCTATTTTTAGCAAAGCCTATCCTGAGCCTCTGAAAGACATTTTAACCTTGGATAATGCATTTGGCCATCCAAGGAGCATACAAGAAAATATACCAGAGCTTATTAGATTTTATCTGGTTTATTTCTTTTCCTCTCAAAAATACATTTCTGATTCAACCTACGGATAATTGAAAACTTTAAACCTCTTTACAAAAGGGCACTTTTTAGCAGGAGCTTTGGAATGTGTGATGCTACCACCATGATCTTAAGAAAATTGTTTAAGGAATAATTCAACACTGTCATAGCAATTGTGAAAGGCTGGAAAGAAATAACAATGAATTGCCCCAAAACAGTGTGGAAGAAACTGTGTCTTTCTTTTAGTAAGGAAGGAACTTCAGATAAAGGACATAAATTGATAAAGGTTATTGTGGCAAAAGCTCATGATCTTAACTTGGGAGTAGAGGAAGAAGATGGAAAATTACTGGAGATACATGACGGTGAACTGACAACCGAGAAGTAAAAAAAAATTCTCTATCAGCAGTGTAAAGAAAAGAGAATGGTAATTTCATTTAAAGATAACGATGGAGAGAAAATAACAAATTACGATTGCTGAAATAAAAAAAGATGCTTTGGCAAAGTTAGAAGAAGTTTGAAATGTTGCTTTGAAATGGAATTCAAACAAATCTAAGGTTATCAGAACTAAATATCTATTTAACGAATACATGCAGTTTTTTAGGAACAGTTCTCAAAAAGGGCATTATCATACAGTTATAGACATGTTTTTTTACAGGCTCATTTGTTAAAATACTCCGAAGTTCTTAAGTGAGCCCAGTTGCCTTTACAGTGAAGATCAATAATTAAAAAATGTTTTCATGCACAATCTATGTATACTAATTAAATAAATTTCCCTGTGTGTCTGTCCACGATGGTTAGGAAATTATACTGTACGCAGATGTCTGAAAATTTGGATGTGGATAGTCCAAGGCATGTCCTAATACATCTGTGGTTCAGATTTTTCATTTTTTGACAATTAACGAGATATTAATTAGAAACACACAACGGACACTCATCAAAAAGACATTCTTTCTCTCAAAATGGTGCCTGACAATTGCGTTGCTAGTAGATAAAATCTGACGGTCGAAAAACATCTTTTTTCCCTGTCTTCCGCGGCACACATCAGCCGACATGTATAAATACGAAAAAAATATACACAACATAAAAAGGTTCTTTTATCTTTCTAACAGTGCAGTATGTTAAAAAAAAAAAAAAATCCCTGACGGCTCGGCCTACAGGCACAGGTAGATTTCGAAGACACAGACCGTGGGGCGAATGTTTGTTGGTAATTTCAGAAGAATTGACCTTTCTGCCATAATGCCGCAGTTGGGATCGCCAACTTCAAAATCTAAAAGTGTAGGTGGAACCGGCAGGGATTTTTTTTTTTTTTATTAATTTTTTTTTTTTTTTTTTTTTTTTTTTTGCTATAATGGTTGGTCCTTTAAAAAAACTTGTCAATATAAAAGTTGTAGATAATATTAAGAGGATTTATAATAAATTTAAGCAGATTTGATATCTTGTGAACTGACAAAGTTATGAATTTTTTTCTTCTTAAACCCCTTTTTTCTCCAACTTGGGGCCATTTTTAATGATATCAAAAATCTGTCATACATAAATTTTCGGCCCTTTTCCTAGAAGTAATAATAACTTTAAACGGAGTCGATACGTATTGTAATTAAGAAGTTATGGGTTTTTTTCTGTTTTCACAAAAGCACCCCCCATTCCCCCCCCCCCGGTTCGATTTTGCTCATTAACAAACTTGACCGAGATTTTATGTATCAGTTTGGAACAGATTTGCGCAGAATTATTGAAGTTATCGTGTCCATAAAAAAAAGTTTTGAACTGGGGGTGGTTTTGTGTTCTGGGAGTCATGATCGGTGTAGATCTGCAAAAGTTTTTCAGAAATTCCAACTTAGGGGAGAATGTAATAGGTAGTATTTCTTACGAAATCTGCCTAATACGAATGTTAACCCTTTGAAAAAAATCTTTTTGAAGCATCGTTTTTCGTATTTTTTCCCTCATTTTTAAAAGCTCTCGTCGGTTCAACTATTCAAAACACGAAAAAAAAAAAATACCCACTTAATCTGTCTATGCATGTGCAATCCTTTTATAAAAAATATGAATGTTATCCCTTTTGAAAAAATTATTTTTCGAACGGCGTTTCGGGGGTTTTCGTTACTTTTTGCAACGTTTGAAAATCTGCATCCGCTCCAGAAAAGGAAATATGAAAAAATGAAAAATATCAGGATATATCTAAATTTACTTTTCTTTCGAACGGTGGTAGCCATTTAAAATTTATTAATATGTTTTAACCTTTCAAAAAAAATTATTTTCCGAAAGTCACTTTGCGCAATTTTTGCTTTTTTCTGGAAAGTTTAAAATTCTGCATCGACGCTTCTGATAAAATTCGAAAAAACAAAACATACCCTCTTAATTAGCGCTCATTTTCTTTTCAAACGGCGCAATCCGTTTAAAAAATATATTAATTCTTTCAAAATATCCATTTCTAGAAATCACTTTGTTATGCTTACATTAATGGATTTATCTCTATTGCCAATAGGATTGACAGTTGGCATATTTTAATTTTAAAAATGTATCTAATTTGATACAATCGCTCCAAAATTTTAATACAGTCCTATGCTAATATTTTAGTTAATGATCAAGTTTTAAGTTTGTAAGGGGAAATAATCAGTTTGGGGAAAAAATTCCCATGGAAAAAATTTTATTCCAACGCACTCTTTGATTGAAAAGGGAAACTTATTTTTGCGTTAATGCTCTAAAATTTTAATACAATACACTAACCTTTTAACTGTTGTTTGTGTAAAATTTTGGTTTAGAAATAATGAGATTTAGGGGCAAAATAATATTTGTAAATAAAAAAAAATATCCCATAGGATTAACGTTTAAACAGTCATATGTTCTGAGGTTTGGATTCTTCGGTAATGAATGATTTATTCAGCGGCTGTGTTCTACTAATATTTATACCAGTTATTTTATTATTAAACCCCTTTTGTACCTTCTTAGCAATGTATTCTACCCCCCCCCCCTCCTTTTCATTCAGGTGATTAAGAAGAGAAAAGACGCATGTTTGCGTCGTTCTTTTAGCCTTTTGCGTTATTATGTTCCAAGTTGGTTTGTGATTGAATCCTCCCACCCGCCCGCCGCCACTTTATCAGGGATTAAGCAGTGTAATCTTGGTTACAGGGCCCCTAATACTACGTTCCTTTGAAAAGATTTTCTTTTAAAAATATAAAATTAAAAAAGGACGCGGAGTGCACCTAGCACGACCGGTATACGCTGCCAAAAGCAGTGGAGCCCACTCCAACTGTAGATAGATTTTCATTTAAAAATATAAAATCATATAAGTTTGAGATTGCATGCTGCCGAAGGCAGTGGGGCCCTCAACATTAAGTTCGTTTGGAAGGATTTTCGTTTAAAAATATAAAATCATTCTGCACTGATCTTAGGTATATTTAAACCAGGTGGACCAGTAAGTTTATAATAACAAAGATAAGATTTTTTTTATGTGGCTGTCTAGAATTTCTGGTAGAGACCGCTGAGTACAGAGATATAAGATTTGATAGGAAAATTCCTGTATATCTGAAGCTATGCACCTCATACCCAGATTTCTATAAGATTTTCTTTATGCCATTTTTAGAGAGGTGGGGGTTAACGTTTCAAGGCAATTTTTCTGCATTAAAAAAATAAATAAATAAAATAAAAAATATATAAAAATCCGGTTTTAATGTTTGTCCGTTATAGCAAATTTTGTTCCCTGTTCAATAAAGTTTATTCGAAATTCGTACAACAATTTTTTAATTTTCATGGGGTTTTTTTTCATTTTACAGTGATTGTTTGACATTCGTAAAATGAATCTTGTTTCAATCATTTTACTAAATTTGTTCTCCGAGATCTTTTAATGTTTTGGAATATTTTATGCGATTTTTAGTGTTTTTTCGCAGTTTGCTGTGACTTTTTGACGTTCCTAAAAGGAATCTTTACATTTTTTTCCCACATGATCATGTTTTTGTGAATATTTTGTATAAAAAAATTTACCTTATTAAAAAAATATAATCAGAATTTTGTGAATTAGAAATTATCGTTACATTTAGCAAAGACAAAGAAAAACAATTATCATCAACCTAACCAGATTTTACTGTTTTTTTCTGATTATTTAACTATATAACGTTTGATATTTTTTTTTTAGAATTGAACAAACAGCTAAGATGCTTTATACTCACGCAGAAAAAAAAAATAATAATCGGTTAAAAAAAGGAAAAAAAGTCGCCAAATTTAGGGGATTTTTTTCCTTTAATGGCAACCTAGTCATTGTATTAAGTTATTCGTTTGGCACAGTCTTGAAAATCGCGCCAACCGAAAAGTCGCCAAACTTTTGTTTACATGTTTGCGTGAGTGTAAAGCATCTGTTCCGAACAAACTGTGTTGTATGATATTTTTAATTAAATTATCTTTCCAGTGGTATATAGCTTTTATGGTATAACTAAGAAATATTGGGTGTTTATAAGCCATCAAACTTTAAAGAAAAAAAACATTTTTCCCAAAAGGTTTCAACAATTTTGGCCACTACATTATATACAGCTAGATAAGAGACTCGTTGACGATTTCAGCTGTGTGACATGTTTTGTTATTCTAAAATCATCACATTTCTGGAGGATTCAGAATCTAGATTGAAAAAAAAAAAAACGAATTCTTTGAAGGGTCCTATGTTTTAAGGTGAAAAAATTGTAAATGATCCTTTAAAGGACTCATGTCCCTCCTAAACTGCTTACAGATCATATTTTCTATGTTAACATTTTTATGGGAGACACTGCATATGAAAAAATATAAAGAAAAAATATCAGAATGCAGCCATAATAACATTTTGAATACATTATTTTATAAATTAAATTTCAATTTTTTCAATTCGGAAAAATTAAAAAATACCCCTTTGGAAAAAAACGAAAAAAAAAACGTTTTTTTCCCAAAGTTTCTGTTTTTTTTTTTTTCGACCATTCCCATCTCTATCGATACCATAAAAAATTTCATCATCAAGGGATGGGTGAAAATAAATTGCAACCAAAAATTTTTGGCAAGGGGGCTTTACAAATGGAATTTTTTTTTTAAGTGAAATTTTTTGAAAATTAAAGAGGAGGATTATTTTTGGAATTTTATGGTATATATGAATATATATAGTAATGACAATCCGTAAAGTAAATATCGAAATTTATATAAATAATGATGCTTGAGTGAGCACAATTTATAGCACAAATAAAAAAATAAATTAAACAATAAAAAGCCTCTACTTGAAAATGGTAGTTCTACAATGTACAGTAACACATTTTCAATGACACAGTTAAAAATAAATAACATAAAATTTCATGATAAATTTTTTTCCTTCTTCCTCCTCTAAATTAAGTCCATTAAATATAAATTTTATATAATTTTGGATTAAAAAGTAAAGCAATCAGAACTGAAGAAGAAATAATGTTGCGAAAAAGGAGGTACTTTTATGTTAGCTGGGCACCAGTGATTTTTTAAATCTTGCCAACTCTTGTTTTCGCCAATCTTTTAACATTAGCTAATAACAACTAGACAATATTTTAACATTGCAATACTTCTTAAAAAACTGAAATAAAAACAGCTAAAATATAATCATAATAAAATACGTAAACACAAACATATCAATACAAATAACAAAATCTCACATAAAAGATTACAATTCAAATGATGCCAATTGAAACAATCTTTGGCAAGTTATCACTGGCACCCAGCTAACATAAAAGTACCAAAAAAAAAAAAAAAAAAAAAAAACATAGAAAAAATCTTTCTTTTTCAACATAAATAAAAAAATAATCTATTCACATTAACCTTGCTATAACCAGATTTCAGCTTTTGATTTAAGAGATAATTTTATGTAAAACTTTGATTGTTTTATTTAATATATGTATACATTGCTTTTACATTAACATTAATTAATTTTTTTTTTCTATTTGAGTTCCGATTTAGGTAAATTGACTCTCAAGTGTAAATACACAGATATCTAGATAATATTTAATGATGGTCAATTTGATAGTTTATATTAATTAGCTAATGACTTTAGCTATAAAATTTGAAAAGGTTATCCAATTAAATACCTTTATATTACAATAAAAGACAATTCATGGTTCTTGTAGGTAACAGATAATAGTCATCTTGTTCTATTATTTACCCAATCAAGAGAACAATAAACTGTAATTTATTGAATCAAACTATTATATTAATTAAATACTTAATCATTTGTACAAGATTCTGGATAATGAGTACACTGAAGATTGATACTTCAGAGACTATCTTTCAGAAAATGATAGTACAAACAACCAAAATAACTATTTATTTTCTAATAGATGTTAATTTTAATTGTAATTCATCATTTACAAAGTAGTGATTTTTGACAATTATTTTATTTAGTTTAACAAACTTTAGGAATTAAGAGTCAAACAGCGGTGTAGTCCTGGGAAAAAAAAGTAGGGGGACTCTCATAGTCCTGAACATGTGTCACCCCGGTAAACTTGGTTTTGCATCTTGCTTTTCATTTTCAATTGAAGAAAAAAAGTCATTGAAAAGTTAAACTAAATTTAATTTAATGTAAATTAATCCAAGTTCCTTTATGTAGATCAGGGTTGTCACCCCTGTTGCAACTCAGTGAATAGCTTTCATATAATTTAAAGATTAAGAACTTTATTGATCATGACTGAAACATTTTGGAATTCTGTAGAAACTAATTCACACAAAAAGGTTTTTTAAGAAATTTGTTTAAAAATACTGCGATTGTTCCTTACAGACACAAATAATGCGAAAAGCAAAGCATTGTGATCATGATAAAAAATAAAATAAATAAATAAATGAATAAGGTAAAATTTATAATCCCCTGATTGCGGTTTTTATATTGTTTGCAACGATTCTGTACACGAGTGTGTATGTTGGCTTTCTTCATGTTTTCAGGTCTCCAGAATTTGCTTTTGATGGTTTTTACAATGATGTCTATATAAGTATGGATGTGTGAGTGGATAGCTTCCAAGCAGTTTATTCAATTGAGCTGAAATTTAATAGACATGTTATAGATCACTGTGTCAAGAATTCGATTTTCGGATAAATCTTCTAAAGAGTTTGATATCTAAGCTATTTTTAAATAAATTTGTGATAGGAGATAATTGATAAATACTGTTTCAAATAGAAAACATTACCAAGGAAATGTTGACAGAGGATAACTATACATTTTTTTTATTGGAATGAATGCTATTTTTTAATTTCAAATGCTGCACAAGAACATTTTTTTTAAAATCGAATTTTAAAGATATAAAATGACAAAAAAAGAAAAAACTAAGACTTTTTGTTTTTTATTTTTTTATATTTTCTGCTCATAGTCAGTTTATGATTTCCAGATTTCCAAATTTTGAAGTCAGGGTTTGGTTATTATTAATGTTTATCGTTAGATGGTTGGTCGGTTGATTTATGACGGCCGATTATCAACTCGAGGGATATAGGTCCTAGGGGAGAGTGCCCTCCATGGGGGTCTTTCTAAGGGATCCTAACCTGTACCAAGGTTCGAAGAAAACTACGGAAAACTCTGAACGGTTACATCGACGAGCAAGACTAGGGTTTGAACAAAGCACCTCCCGTCTACCAGCTTTGAGAGCAGAACCTCTCAGCCACTGGTGGGGCTTGTTTATCATTAGAAAAATTAGACAGTTCATTCATTAAAATAAAATAATTATTATTAAATAAAAGTGCAAAAATTTGTCTCCAAATCACCAAGTTTTTGTCACATTTATCCAATTTATTCGACAAAGCCTAGCTAAGGTAGACTAGCCAACACATTGTACTCATCATTCATGAATGCAGCAAAATTTTAAAGTACCAATAATGTGCATGTGCAGTAAAAAAACCTCTAGCACATTGTAATCAAAAATAAAATTTCGTCCAGTTTAAATACATATCAAACAACACTTGCTAGTAGATTTTAATGTAAAATCAAAATAAACTTGAGCTATGAAAAAACAACACTCATTTGAATCTATATTCACCTTTGTACTATAATTATTATTTAAAACAACACAAATGTCACAAACACATATGCATCATTTAATAAAACTTTACTTAAGGTGTTTTTCAAACATACATAACTGTATTAAACAATGATAAAAACGTAGCGCTTTCGAGCAACCTTAGCTCGTCAACAGGGTTATAAAACTAACACGCAGACATACACAAAACAAATAGTCTGAAACTAGTAAAACATGGTTTTCTATACGATGAAATCGTTAGAAAACGATGTTTTACTAGTTTTAGACTATTTTTATAGAAAGTGGTCGATAGGATGATGGAGAAGTATCCACAGTGCTTAATTTGCAGCAGAGCTCAGCTCCAGTACTTCTATGTATTTAGTTAATATTTAAAAATTGAACAGAGCTCACAAATACTGCACTCCAGAGCCCAGCGCTTCTGGAAAACGGAAACTTAAATTATAGTTCCACACACTACTTGCATAACTATTGGTCATTCTATTGACTCTGGTACACATAAATTCGAGCAATCTGATTGGTCTACATTTAACAGGTCTATGATATGTTTGGTCTACATCGCCATGACGATTCCTGCAATGATCGCTAAGGCAAACATGTAGTGGTAGTGTATGTTTGTAAACATGCCTTTTCCTTATTTTTAGTGTATATATAAATATTGGTGGGAACCCACCTGAGCTTATAAATACTGTGCACCGAAGCCCACCACAACAGCGCTGCAAATAAGTAGGATTTTTAGAAAATTTCCCATTCCTGATTTTAATTTTTTTGCTCTGTTCAATTTATTTTATTATAATATAAATGCATATAGATATAGTCAAAATATATAAAAAAATGTCCTTTACTGAAGACAAAATTGCTTTAAAATTTGAAAATAATGCATTGAAAAATAAATATGTGGGTGGAGGGCACAGCGGAATACACTATGCCAGTTATTACAGCAGAATATTACAGCTCCGTTGCTTTTTTTGCTAGAAATTAAGCCCTGAGTACCAATAATTAATAGCATATATATTGGTGGGTTACCAACTGGTCTCGTAGTTTAAACTGTAAAGTATAAAAAAATAAAATTCCATGACATGAGGTATTTTTAATTTAACAATAATATAATAAAAAAAAAGGCAAGGAATAAATTAATAAACTTTACATTTATTTTCAGTTTGTAGAGGTTCTCAGATAGCCTCTGTTTGCAGAATTAAGACTGCTAAACGGACTTTAATGCACGCAATTTTTCAGACAATGGCCATCTCGGTATCCCACAGTTCAGTAGAGTAATCTGTAAACTATAGTAAAAAGACATTTTTAAGTCAACAAATAGTTTTTAAATTTAAATTGTACAATATTTTATTTAATTAATTTTTCTCACACCCAGAAAAGTATGAGATATAATATATACATCCAATTTTATAATTTGGAGTTATAACTGATAAATAAATTTATGAATTGAAAGAGAATTGATTTTTAGAAATCGCCAACATACAGATAAAGCAATAACACTTTATAGATCTCATTACCATGAGAACTCTGTAGTGTTCAGGATATATAATATAATATATATTAATATATTTTATTTTGGCAGCTAATTCTCCCCCCCCCCCTCTTCTTTTATTTCAGGATGTCTTCAGATGGTTGAGTTGGACATTATTAATATAGAATGTTGTTTTAGATCTAGTGATGTGTCTGCCTTTTTGCAGAATTCCAAACATATTTGATTTTTGATGCTAGGATTGGCAGTTCACTTCACATATGCTATCGAGTGATCATTTTACAGAAATCTTAATATTTAGTTAGATCTAAGATAAGACTAATTTAATCTAAACTAAAATAAATTAGGTACTTTTCGGTTAGCCGGGCGCCAGTGATACATGTACATACATAAATACATATGTATATATGTATGTATACATATGTATATATGCATATATATATATACATGCATGTATATATACATATGTATGTATCTATATGCAGATGATATATATGTATATACATATTATGTGTGTGTGTATATATATCACTGGCACCCAGCTAACTGAAAAGTACCATAAATTAATACACCAATAACATGTTAATATAATTAATTAAAAATATAACTAATCGATAAACTAGGTAAAACTCTTTAAAATTTAAAATAAAAACATACTGCAATACATCACTAAATTTTATTTCACCAGATCTTAAGAATGTTTCAAGTGATTTGAATTTCAGCATATTAATGCAAGTTCTAACACAGAGACTCGTGCAAAAACAAAACACACACAGCAAAGTACTACATTGCAAGATTTAATTTCCTTTTCTTCTGACTAAAAATTACATTACACCCGTATAAATACTAATGAAACAAGTGTTATTAAAGTTAATGATCGGAAAATTTTGAAGTGATTAGTTAATTAATAGATGAGGAAATTATCTAGAAACAAATCAAATGAATTTTAGAATAATAAGACGAATTTAATATGATTGACTAGACTAGCAAAAGCCACACCCATACAGGAAAAAATGTAACGAAATCCATCCACTCAGGATTGGCAAAACCAGGCACATGCACAAATCATCACCTTCATACAGTTTGGATGAATGCATTGACGCTTCCAATGTTAAGCTTACAGGGGAATGAAGAAATGCTGGAATCGCTGGCTTTGCAAAGGGGTGAAAGTGATAGATCATTTTCATTAAAAATGGCACAGACCAAAATGAAAACGATGTGAGAGTATTCTCACACTACCGGTGTATTTTTAGTGGCTTATGCTAAGTTATGTAAATACAAGAATAACAAAATATAGAAAACAGTTTCCCCCAGACAGTTTCAGAAGGTTGCTGCACCCTGCCTGCCCTTTGGTTTAAAAAAAAACACCCTTCTTGCACCTCATAAAAAGTAATTAGCACCCTTCTTGCCGCCTTCAGTAAAATAATTAGCAACTTTTTTGCCCCTCAGTAAAAAAAAGTGCCCTTTTTCCTTTTTGCATTAAAAAATTTGCTTTCATAGTAAAAACTGACTCAATATTTATAGTCTTAGAAAGAGTGCCCTGACTTTTAAATATCAAAAGTGTCTTTAAAAAGCAAAAGAATACCTCTAACAATTAAAAAAAGTTCCCTTAAGAATCTGAAAAGTGCCCTTTTCTCACCAGCAGGACCCTGCCCTTTTTTAAACCTAGGGGAAACTCTGTGGAAAATGTTGCCTTCATCTAGTACTATAATAATATTCTGGTCTGCTTAGTCACAAATGATGCCAAACATGTGGCAAAAGTATTTTATCGTAGTTATTTTGAAGGTTTACCTATGTAATCAAATACAAGATTAATTTGTATTTTAAAATTAAATTTAAATAATGTTATTATAGAAAATCTAGGGCAGACAATGTTCAGCTGTCACTAGACTTTCGGCTGAACAATTTATAAGTGTGTGTTGATATCATTTTGCATCGATTTCATCGAAGAAAACTAAGTCATTTGGAACTTTTTCCATCACATTCTTTATACCAAGGAAAGGACGGTGTGCAATGCTTGCAGAAATCTAATGCTAAACACAATCTTGCATTTCTACAGCAAAAAAAGGTATTGGTTGCTAGGCAACTGTATTGATGTTCAATTTTACATATTTTATCATGATTATATTTTAGCTATTTTTAAGTAATTTTTTTTTAAGCATTATATTGCAATATGAACATATTGAGTATTTGTTATTAGTGAAATGTTAAAAAGATCAACAAGAAAAAAAAGAGTTGGTTAGATTAAAAAATTTGTGGAGATACCTGACATCCGTCTAACATAAAAGTACAAAATTATGTAGTTTAAATCAATTTTAAAAGTATAATAGCAATATGCAAGAACAATGTTTTCTTTTTGATGTGTGATGATATGTCAATGTTTAATTAAATATAAGGTACTTTCTTATTATCCCGTCGACCATTTTACAAAAAAATTTTACATAATCGCTAGACTGTAACGCCGATAAACAAATGAAACATTGTTGCCATTTCAATCTTTTAAAAAAAAGAAGACGTTCGGAAAAGCCCCATTCACTAAAGTGTCCAGTACCTTATTTTCGGGAATACCCGCCACACCAATGAAAAACTGTTTTTAAAAAAAGTATATCTACATTATGCGCTGCACCATCGTAAATGCTGTATCTATGGAAATCTATTTTTTAAAAAGTATATCTGCGTAAGTGCCGCACCCAAGAAACTCAAATTTATTTATAGATATTTTCACTTAAATGAATTAAACTAGTAATTAAATATAAAGAAATATCGTATCATTATTAATATATACATATAAATATTTTTACTTAAAGTGCAGGAAAAATAAATATATATAAAAAAAAACATCATATAGTGACTTTGCCGAAACCATGGCAGCATAACTAGTAGCATTCCTGGGGGTTTTTTTCCTTTTTTAAAAGGGGAGGGAGATTTTGTTTGACAAAAGACACGTTAAAATTTCTATGATATTTGCATATGTACCATGAAACAAACAGTTAGTTGTCCGGACGAATCACGGTGCAGCCTAAGTCATATAAAGTACGGAGTCATGCAATCGTGGAACACCAGCGCCACCTATAGTCCCTGTAAATACAACTTATCACACGATGAAGTAATCGCGAGACAACTAACTTTAGTAAAAGTGTTGGTGAAAAAAGGTAAACTAGCAATGGTGCTGAAACAAAAGTACATTCTCTGAAAGGGTGAGGAGCACATAGTTTAAGAGGAAAATATCTGAGCAAATGGTAAGCTAAACTTACTGCTAAAACAAAATATTTCCAACATTAGCGAAAAAGGTCGTGACGGCTCTATATCCATTATATCTCAAGGATACAATAATTTTTAACTTAAGAGCTGGTGAGACCAACATTTTTCACCTCACTGATTGCTCAAAAATAAGCAAATAAACTTTCGCGGACATCCGAGGTTAAGAGATGTTTTCTAATACAAATTTGAGAGCATGTGACAGTTGATCAAAGAGGTAAAAATGGCATCGTAAGATATCGGTATGGAAAAAAACAGTTATTATAAAACATCCGTATGAAAAAAAAATTCCCCGTAAATGCCGTAAGAGCTGCACTTAGACTATTTTATACTTTTTAACTCGTATGCGGCCGCGGCTCATATGCCCAAAAATACAGTAACTTTAAACAATAAAATTTACTAAAGAAAAAAATCATATTTTGGATATTTATTTATTTACATACTTTTTCTTAATTATAAAGGTTAAAATTCAATAATTGCATTAGTAGCCAGTGGCCGGTAGTGAAGGCTGTATGTTTAGTAGCCACTACTGTCAAGTTAGTTGCCACTTATTACCGTGGTTTTTAGATTTAAATAATGCCACTCAGAAAATAACAAAAAAGATGATATTACGTGTGGTGAAGTAAAATTTATGACATTTTTCACAACACTTATGCATGAATTTTGTAAACTATATTGTTTATAATTAACTAGATAAATTATAAACAAAAAATAAACTATTTTTCAACTAGCTTAAAACCTGGAAGAAAACGAAGTCTGATATATTTTTTAAACAGTTCCCCCCCCCCCCCCTCCTTCCAAACTTGTTATAATCTGCACTTTTAATGCATCATGCATGAAAACTTATACTATTTAGCAACTAAACTTTTTTTTTTAGTTCCCAGTTTTTTATATCCATTGAGATAGACTGTAGATTCAATGAGCTCAATGATGAATTTTACTATTTATTAGCATGACAAAACAGATGTTATAAAAATCAAAATAATTTACTATATGCAAGAAATATGGGCACAGATGTCATTTACAACCACATTGGCACAATGTTTTTCTCGCACCAATTTGGCAAAAACTTTGTTTTGAATATTAGTTACAAATAGCATGCAATAATAGCACATTTTTAATTTCAATATAAAAGTAAAATAACATAATAAATAAAATAGCTTCTATTATTTTAAAAAAGGAAATAAAAATAAATAAATGATAGTTTGATATAAATAAATATTGATATACATAATAAAAATAATTTATAGAATTAAAATAAAAAATAACCAAGTTACCATGTGAGGCATAAAATTGCCATTTTGTTGCAATCGCGCCAACGTGGTGCATATATGACATCTGTGCCACAATATGGAGAGGATTTATTAATTTTTGAAGAATTTAATAAAATTAATTTCACATTCATATTGTGGATGGAGAAAAATCAAACCCTATAAGCCTTGTTGCGACTTTTGTTGGCATTCAATCATTAAGGTTTTTTTTTTTTTTTTTTTTATCCCTATGAAGAAAATAAATTGAAAATTTCATGACAGATTGCCGATTTTAACGATATTTTTTCGCGACTTCTAGACAAAATTCGCCATTTCTTTGAGCGATTGTTTGATGAGTTCCTTATATGATCATTTGATGAAATTTGCAATTTTATTCTGAAACCAATTGACGAAAATTCCCAATTTTTTTCCGTGACCGATTGACAAAATTCATGATTTCATTTGAGACCAATTAATGAAACTCACTATTTTTCTGCCAAAAAGTAATGAAATTCGCAATTGTTTTTTGAGACCGAATCACAATTTTCTAACGTGACAAATTGACAAAATTCGTGATTTTCAACTGCGATGAATTGATAAAATTCATGGGGAGAGAGATTCGCAATATTTTTCCTGGATCATTTGATGAAATTCATAATTTTTTCTAGGCCAATTGACGAAACCCGCTATTTTTTCCTCGCTATTTTATCTTTTTTGAAAACCAAAACACCGCCATTGTTTGTCATTTTGTGGTTTAGTTAGTTGATTGGTCCTCGCCAAGGCCAAAGTTGGTTGGTTTTTCGTTACAACGGCCGAGCGATATATATATTTTTATAACCATGTAAATTGTAAATGTAAAAAAATAGAACGGTCTTCAACTATGTTAGAATTTTCTTAAAGAATTAATAAGGTAGCATTATATTTTAAACAAATTCTATTTTTTTATATAAATAATTAGAATAAATATCGACTTTTAGAAGCAACTTTGTTCGATTTAATGTTCGATATTGATTAACAATTATTTTGTTTGTATTTTGTCGTTGTTGTATCCACGTTGCACCCATATATGTGTTTCTGTGAATAAAAAATATGGGTCATTCGAGACAACAGCCTGTGTAGCTATAGGCCTCAAAGCAGTACTCATTTAAATGTTCCATGAAGCTATATAGAATAGTATAAGAGTCGGTCTAATGCCAAGTTTGTATCAAAGCCTATTTTACTTTCGCTTTACAGGTGGCTAATTACTATACGGATTTATAGGGTATTTTATGCATCAGTTTTCTTCATGAACCATGTACGTATAGTGCAGTAAATGTTAATATTTGGAGAAGATTAAGTCTGCATATCGGTCCTAAAAATCTTCCATTTCAATCGAAATGTAATTACATTTTAATTATATACTTAGGAAATGTTTTATAAAGAAAGATTCTATTTATTCGTGGCTTAGCTTGTTTAAATTTCTGAACCTAGCTTGCAGCAATACTATGATCTAGACATAACAAGGCATTTGATTCTTGGTTTGTATAATATATATATATATATATAATTTATTCCTAAATCTACCCTGAAATTTACAAGTTTCTAAAACTTTAAGACTATGCTCTGTATATGATATCAAATGTCTATCAGTATTTTTTAAATTTTGCTGGACGCAGATTTTCCGAAACGTACTAACAGGAATAATGTTTATTTCCGGACCAATATAAATTTTAAACAATATTTCAAAATTAGTTACAAAGAACAGTTTCTTTTTCTTCAGATTTTAAATTATCCACGTGACTTACAAATTCCAACACTGATGAATCATTAGTCTCTGAAGAATTACTGGAATTATTTTCTACTTAATTTATTTTCTTAATCTTACACGCAATTGCAAAGGGGTTTAATTTTTTACATTTCTTGCATATTTTATCCCATGCTGGACATTTGTCAAATGCATGTCTCAATTTACAGTTGTTTTTAAAATAAACTTATTTATGCTCTTTATTCTTGTATCTAGAATTAGTTTTCTGACTAGTTTCATTTTTTACTTTTCTTACTTTTAATATTATCAACAGCTTCTGACTTCAATACTGTTTTAGTTTGATTAAAATCATATTCAATTAATAACTTCTCTTTAACTGCTAAATCCCATATTCTGATCGTCACCAAATTTTTTACCAAACTCTTTTCTTGATATTTAAAAACAATCTTTAGCAAGATTTCCTATAATCGGTCACAAAAGAATCAACACTTTCATTTTTCTGTTAGTATGTAATTAAAAAAATTATAGTGGGATATTATGGTATTCTTCTTGGGCTCAAAATAATTATTAAAATGCTCAATCACTATATCAAATGTATAATAGGTAATTTAAAACTTAAATCTATCTATACACTAGTATCCCATACAAAGTAATAACAAAGAAATTTTTAGCTTAACAGGCTTATTTATAATTATAAAATCTTTGAATTTCAAAAAACATTAATCAAGTTCTCACAACAGTCTAACCAAATCTCCAATCAGATAATTAGTAATAAATATATATATATATAATAAGATAACTATTTGATTATTTTTCATAAAAAAGGGAAAAATAAAATGAGAGAAAACAAAAAAGGAAAAATATTCATACAGGAACTCTAAATTATCTTGACATCTATGATTTGACAATTAAACAATGTGTGAAAATGGAAAATATAAATTCAAGTAATTAAAAAATATGTATTATAAATCTTTAGCTGCAAACAGCAAAGTTTAAATTCAAGGTTTAAGAATCAGACTGGTAATAAATAATTTAATGAAAAATTTTAAAGGTTGTGTAGTTAAATAAAAATAAAATTGGAAACACTGAATACTGTTTTTTTTTTTGTTTTTTTTTCAAAATATTGGTACTGTGGTAAATAAAATTTAACAACCAACAATATTTTTTAATTACTTATTTTATATTATAAATATTTAAATTAAAAGATTTTGCATGTAATTGTCAATTAAATAAAGTGATCTAAACTTTTATCTATGTTTTGTATAACCAATATTAATGAGATATGTTTGTAAAACTAAGAAAAGTACATGATTATTCTTCTTAAAATAAAATGAAAAGAAAAGAGGATAAAAAAGAAAGAAGCAAGTATATCCATATAAAAATTATAAAAGAAATCACCTTGACATCATCCATGGTTTATCTGGGTTTTAGAATCAGGCTGATAAAGATAAAATTAATAAAAAATTTTAAAGGTCACATAATTTAAAAAAAATTAGAAAATACTAAATATTGATATATATATTTTAAATTTTGAGACTGTAGTAAGTAAAAATAAAACATTCAACTAATATTTTTAGTTAAATTCTTGCTAAATTAATTTGAGTGTAATAGGATTCTTATATCTATAGCAATCGTTTACACAATATAACATTTCATAAAATTTTCAATACTTAATTTAAAAGCATTTAATTAAAAATAAAAGCATATTTCTAAAGGAACTTCCAAGTTATTTATCATCAAATCTTGACGGGGTACTGTCTAGTTTTGATGTTTAAAATCACTGTTTCAAAAATATTTTAGAAATTTTATTTAAAAAATAAGTGAATTAATACTCAATAAATGAATTAATACTATAGCTTCTTTAGTAATAAAGGTAGAAGTTTGTCTTCTTGTTTTGAAGAGACCGCTGGGTGCAGAACTATAAGATTTGGCAGTAAGGTAACCTATACGTCTGAAGTTATGCACTTCAAAGCCAGTGTTTGATATTTTGATTAGATTTTTTAATTTAATTTTTTATGTTCTCTTTATTATTATTATTATTTTTTTAATTATTCTGTGGAAAAGTTTTCACATTACTAAAGGAAAATCTGGTTTCAGTTTTTTAGTTCCATACAGTAAATTTTGTTTTCTTTTCAATAAAGTTCATTCGGAATTCATACAATGATTTTTGAATTTTTCATACGTTTTATATTACTTTATTATGCAATTTTTGTGTTTTTTCACATTTTGTGGTCATTTTCTGAGATTCGTAAAAGAAATCAGGTTTCAATCTCTTAGCCAATGTAGTAAAATTTGTCCTTTTTTTAAAAAAGATTTATTTGGAAATTGTGCAGCGATTTTTATTTTTTTTAAATGCGATTTTTAGTGTTTTTAAGTTTTGCAGTGTTTTTTCCATGGTAGTAAAATGAATTTATTCTCAATCTTTTAGTCCAATATAGTAAATTTTAACTACTTTTTTAATAAAATTTATTCATGATTCATATAAAAATTTTCTAATTTTTTATGTATTTTTTATTGTTTTTGTGCAATTTTTGGTGATATTTGACATTTGTTAAATAAATCCAGTATCTACTGCAGTCTAGAATCAAATGAAGCTTCAATTATTGTGATTTTATATTTTGACACAGATTAAATTAAAATTTTCACCACAGTCATTTACGTTACTATAGGAACTAAAATCAAAACAGACTGGAGCATGGTTAGCATGCCTGGTTTATGCATAGAATCTCCCTTTTTTTTCTCTCCAGATTTGGCTTATGAAGTCAAAAAAATTTCCACATTTTTTCCTTGACCTTTTTTTGCACTTGATCTTGAGTTATGAGCATTTGTTGTCTAACAACAGCAGTCGTTTTTGTCTGATAAATAATTTACATCATAACAATAATTCAAGATATAATTTATTTGTTAGAAAATGAAATGTTTTTGATAGTGTGTAACATTTTTTGAAGGAAAAAAAATCCCTATTTTATTTCTTCCATAATATAACTGACTTTTTATTTTGGTTTATTTGCAAATAAATAGCATACCATGGCATTTCATATTCTTTTTTCCTGCAGGATCCCAATGATGATTTATCAATTTCAGTGTGTTTGGTAGAGTATAACTTTATTAAAATACACTTTTCCCCCACACACTCTACCATAGACCATAATGTAACATAATTCTGTTTTGAGTGTCCCTGTAAATAAACTATAACATTCCATTTTCAACAGGAAACATTCCTGTTGAGTGCAGGCATGTCAAACTCATTTACTGCTGCGGGCCAAATTAAGTATTTTATACAAAGCCGCGGGCCACTTAAAAAAGTAGCTAATTTTATTACCATTGCGCAGAATAAAATTTGTTTAATGTTTATTTAATTTTATTTTTTGAAAAAAATACTTGGAATTACTTTTTATCAAACAAATCTACTAAATTTAATGGGATTTTCTAAATTGTATTTATTTTTTAAATTGATTGTACACACTGGTCTCTTAATCTTTATCTAGCAAAGGCATAGCTGCCAATTTTGCAGATTTTTTTTTCAAGTAAAAAAAATAAAATTGGAAAATTCATTTAATAAATTGTGTCTTGTACCTATGCACTACTTATTTGATGTCATTTATTAAATACATTTTCTGGTCCAAATTATGTTTATTTGACTTGAAAAATGACAAAAGGTTGGCAGCTACAAAAATGTGTCATACAAAAGCTACCAAACATTGCTAAATATGCCTAATTGCACACTATAGTTTAAAAAAGTAGAGAAATTTGGAAACCCCATATATATATATTTTTGCTCTAATATGGAATTGCAATGAATTTTGATTAACTGCAGTAGAAATTTCTAAACAACAGTTTTAACACACCAATCATTAATTAGATCTAAAATAAATAGATTAAACCGATTTTCATATTTCTTGAAATTTCAAAATCTTCTTTTGGATTGATATTTAGTTTATTCTAAAAATTTCCACTCTGATGATTTTTGTAACAATACCTGACAACATTTTATATGAAATACATTTTCTTTTTGAAAATTGTTTGTTAAAATAATAAATGTTATTTGAAAATAAATTTCTAAAAAAAAATAGTATCAAATAACATGATAGAATTATGAAATTTCCCTTGAGGTTGAAGGTGGTTTGTAATTTCAAATTAAAACTTCAAGTACCTTATCTATTTGTGATATTTTAATAATCCACACTCAAAATTTGTCAATTTAAAAGGAAAATGGCAACATTGTTTAACAGTTCAAAATTAACTGTTAAAACTTCATGATAGAAACCCGTTAAATTTCTGTATAAGAAGGTAGATCTATTTATCTTCACTATTCGTATTTCAAAATATTTTCTAGATTGATAATGATTAAGCATGTACATACAAATATAAGTTTATAGGCACCATAAGATTTTAAGCACAGATTTATCCAGATTTTATAAATTATCCAGCTATATATAATACTTTCTAGCAATGGTACTTATGCTTACAGTATTTTCAAATTCATTTAACTGCTCTGGACATCATTTCTTCCATTTAGTAGTGAAAGATTTTGACTTGTGGGATATTTGATATAATAAAGTCAATTATCAATTTTATAAAGTAAATGTATTTTCTTCAACAAGCTTAGTGAAAGCACATTGTTTCTCTTTTAAGAAGTATCAGTTTCAATTTCGACTGCTTATCTTACCGATGTTTGTCCAGATTTTCATTGAGTTTTCTCCGTACTTTGTCTTGTAGTACCTCTTAAAGTTCTTGCCAAAATCCAACAGTGTCTACATATCAAGCATAAAATTTCAGTTTTCCTTTTAATACAATAGTATTGTAAATCACATTTTAAAGGAATCTGAGTTGTTCATCTTTAGTTAATCATATTTATTTATATTGGTAGAGAGCTTTAACATTTTTCTTTAATAAATCCTGGGATATATGTGAGTATGTCAATAAAATGTATGTATATCAATAAAAAAATAAAGAAAGAAAAGTAAGATCATGCAGGATTCATTAACAATGTTACAATTACTAACCAATGCTCAAATCAAACTCGAAACATGAACAATCGAACAATGTTCAAATCAAAATAATTAATGAGCGTAAATCAAAAATTCATATGTTCGACTAAAGCGAAAGTGACGAAACTGGATGACATAATCCGTGGGTTTTGTGTCAAACACAAAAGTAATAATTTGTGTCACTTTCAAAGCAACTCATTTAAAACAATTTAATTTTAAATTTGATTTTTTAAACATTTGACTGTTCTTAATTAGAGCCAAATTTTGTTAATTTTACAATATATTTCTTATTTAATGAATACAGCATCTGAAAAATCAAAAAGAGTGGTAAAATAAAGTATTAGTTTCAACATAAATCCCATAAACATAAGTAAAATACTGTAAAATTTTAATTTTTCGACTCAAGATCCCACGCTATGTTACATTCCAGTTAGTTATCACTGTATCTGCAAATTCTTGAAGCTAAAATTTTAAATTCAGCTGTATTTGTTTATATACATCAGTGTTGCCAGTAGAGTAGGATTTTTTAAATTCAGAATGCTACCACATTAAGAAGAGAAATATGCCCCTTATTTAATGATGGAATAAGTAAGACAAAAATTACTATTCAAAAATTGTGATAGACTTCAGAATTTAAAAAAATCTGCCTAACTGGAAACATTGATATACATATGTTTCCGATGTTTGCCACCTCTAAGACCATGGTTGGTACTATTCATGCAAAGTATATTTTCATCATACCTGTTGCAACAACTGAATTAAGCACAGGTAAAATGCCAAAGGCTTGGAAGGCTACAGAAAAGTTGCTGGCAGGCTAGTTGTGACTCGCGGGCAACATGTTTGACATGCCTGTTCTACAGTAAACCTCAATACCATGTCAAGTTAGAGACTAAAATTACACTTATATTTTTTAAATGTATTAACTAATAAGGTCAAAGAAGATTGAACTCAATTTATTTTTAAAGTAAATCATTATTGAAAATTAAAATTTTCAACAATCTATTGATTTTTTTATTGTTTATTTTATTTTTTTTCTAAAAGATTCTTACAATTCTGAAAGGACAAATTAGAGCTACTTTTTTCTAATCTATAACTTGAATAGAGACCAGATACATGGCTCGTTCTGTGTGCTGTTGATTTTAATACCATTTTTCCTGTGGCTGCACTGAAGTAGGACCTTGGCTACGTTAGGGGTTTGGATCAAATTCCTTCATGTGCACAACTGGATATATTGATGCAAACTCATTGTTACTCCTGGATAATAATGGCTCATTATTTTGCATGTAAAATGTGTGATTTAAAATTATCAGTCTTACGAACCACATGAGGATTCATATTTATCTATCTGGCCATCTCTTTCTGGATTTTGTCTTGTCTAATGTCCCAAAAGTCTTCCATCACAATTTTTTTATAGTACCTCAAAGTCACTATAATGAATTTGCATATTCCTGGTTTATTTTTCTCGGTGAGTTCTAATGTTTTACTTTTCAGACATTTTTTTATGCTGTTAGTTCTTATTGATCAATTTGTTTCTGAATGAGAAGTTGGTATTTATGATTTTCCCCCCATAAATTTTAGAAATGAGTATAGTTTTTAATATTATGTTACAAAATTTATTTGAATTCAGTTTTCTATGATTTTAATTTCCTGTAAAGAAATTCATTTACCCTTAAATATGTTTTTGATAAATTATAAAATATGACAGAGTAACATAATTTTATTTATTGCAGCTGCATAAAGCCTTAAAGGAAGTTAAAGAGAAAATGTCACATTGATATACGTGATATCACTAAAAGCAAACAGAAATATTTAAAGTGTGAAATATGGAGCAAACTATTTCTATAACAGATCTTTCTGGAAATCCATTTTCTGATTTGCACCAAGGAAAATCGTTTGTTTGTGAAATATGCAACAAGAATTTCTCTCAAATGTGTCATTTAAGAATACATCTCTTAATTCATACTGATGAGGAACCTTTTATTTGTGAAATATGCAACAAGAAATTTGCTAACAAGGGTAATTTGAAAAATCATCTATTACTTCATACTGGTGATAAACCTTTTGTTTGTGAGATATGCAACAAGAAATTATCTCGAAATAGTCATTTAAACATGCATATGTTAATTCATGCTGGTGAGAAACCTTTTGTATGTGAGATTTGCAACAAAAAATTCTCTCAAAAGGGGGATTTAAACACGCATCTGTTAATTCACACTGGTGAGAAACCTTTTATTTGTGAGATATGCAACAAGAAATTCTCTCGAAAGGGAGCTTTAAACCAGCATGTGTTAATTCACACTGGTGAGAAACCTTTTGTTTGTGAGATATGCAACAAGAAATAC
Organism: Maratus michaelseni; assembly: GCA_963931845.1. Taxonomy (NCBI): domain Eukaryota; kingdom Metazoa; phylum Arthropoda; class Arachnida; order Araneae; family Salticidae; genus Maratus; species Maratus michaelseni. Next base: position 255,038,157 of record OZ007597.1, on the reverse strand, counting down.
TCTCGAAAGGGAGATTTAACCAAGCATTTGTTAATTCATACTGGTGAGAGACCTTTTATTTGTGAAATATGCAAAAAGAATTTCTCTCAAAAGAGAATTTTAAACAGTCATCTGTTAATTCACACTGGTGAGAAACCTTTTGTTTGCGGGATATGCAACAAGACATTCTCTCAAAGGGGAAATTTAAACAATCATCTGTTATTGCATACTGGTGAGAAACCTTTTGTTTGCGAGATATGCAACAAGAAATTCCCTCTAAAAGGAGATTTAAACAAGCATCTGTTAATGCACACTGGTAAGAAACCTTTTGTTTGTGAGGTATGCAACAAGAAATTCTCTCGAAGTAGTCATTTAAACAGTCATCTGTTAATTCATTCTGGTGAGAAACCTTTTGTTTGTGAGATATGCAACAAGAAATTTTCTCGAAACAGTCATTTAACCAGGCATCTGTTATCTCACACTGGTGAGAAAGCTTTTGTTTGTGAGAAATTGAATAATTTCCTTTAAAAAAAAGTCATTTAAGTAGGCATCTATTAATTCCTGTAAGTGATAAACCTTTTATTTGTGAGATAGATATGCAACAAGAAATTCATCAACAGCCGTCTCTGTTAATTCACACTGGTGAGAAACCTTCTGTGTGTGAGACAAATAATGTGGGACATTTTGACAAGAAATTTTCACAAAAGGGTAATCTGTCAACCCTCTCATAATATGAAAATTTCAATATCATAATAGTCTTAAAAGAGTACAATTTCTTGTCAAATATTATAAACAATTGCCAAGATGAAACGACTGTCAATGAAAATTTCTAATTTTGTACTGCATATTTATGGTACTAGTCTACCATAATATTTTGTATTATATTATTTTACGTTTTATTTATGTATATGCAAAATAAATTGTATCTCAATTGTATCTTCTATTAATTAATGTAAACCTTGAAAAATTGCTCTTGTGTGTTTGATGCACCTGTTGTTATTTCATAAAGTAATAACAGTCTGATGAGGTTATAAATGCAAAAAGTTGCTAGAAAGTGTTTTAAAATCCTCTTTTTTTTTCATTAGGGTTCTATAAAAAGAAAGTACAGTCAACTCTGTGAAATCCGCACACTTAGGAACCAAGGGTTTTGCGGATTATAGATTTTTGTGAATAATAGATCATTCCTTTGTTTACATTTTATTTTTTAAAGTCTGAGTATAAATTAAGAACAATTACATAAATATTACAATAGAAAACGAAAATTGGTTTTATGTATTTAATAACTAAGTTAATATAAAGAAAAATTAATTTATATACAGTATAAATTTTACTGCTTTATTCAATTTTTTAAGCCTTGACACAATGGTAGATTAAATTTTGGTTTGTTGTCAATGTTTTTTTTTTGTTTTTTTTCTGTAGTCTATGAACACTCATTACTTCATGCTCTGAAATAAAATTTTGTTGCTCAGAGAAATTTAAATATTTATATCTCAGCAATTTTATTATATTTTTATTTATTAAACTCTGTGCATAAGTTATCTTAGTCTTTTCAATCTCTTATTCAGCATCAGAATCAATGTCTGTTTCAGTGTGGTTTAAAACAATAGCGATAATTTCATCATCAGTCGTATAGTTGGTTCATCTCCACAAGCTAGCTATTGAATCAAATTTTGTTCCTTTAAAAATATAGATACAGCATTCACTGCATCTATTGCATAATTTAAAAACTCACTGGTTTTTGCTTTTGCATCTTTAATATGAAAACCACTAAAATCTTGAATTTGGCTGCCTTCAGTATCAGTGAATAATTAACTTGCATGTGGTATTATGCAAAAGTAGATATAAATAAACTCACAGAAATGTTACTGAAAGAAATATTTACCTGTATTATAAAATAAACAAATGTTGAGATAAAGTCAGTTAACTTTATATTTTCATTGACGTTTAAGTGCTACACATAATGTACGACATTTATACGTAACACACGACATTTGTGCTACACATAATGAAGCAAACATTGACGCTTATTTAAAAAGAAAAATTGCTATTTTGATTTGGTTGTCCCTTTTTACTTAGCTCAAATTACTGTCTTTTGAATGCAGGATACAAAATGTATGTATTTTCTTCAATCACCATTTATTTCATTGGCAAAATTATAATTCATGAAAAAAAACATCACATTTAACTTTATATATGAGCTTAACCACTAACTGCAATTTTCATTGTTTACATTCCAACATGTAGTGCGGATAATACACATTTGCAAATTATACATCGGCGGATTTCACAGAGTTGACTGTACTTTAATTTTATTATGATGTCACTACTAATATGTGTTATCTTTTAAGTTCCTTATTTTCAAATTGTGGCAAATTTTACATTCAAGAAATTATGATAATGTTTAAATATCCTGAACATTATATGCAATACAATAATAGTTGTTCTGCAGAATTGTACTAAATTACCAAAATAACATATGTATTCATCTTCCATCTATTGGCCTTGGGTGGAAAGTTTAGAAGGATAGATAAATATTTGAAAACATGAGATTTTTTCTCCCTAAGTTTGTAACCCATCATAAATTAGGAAGAAGTACAATTATTTTGAAAAAAGATCCTGTATTTCAATGCATTTGACATAATTTTATAAACTTTGTTTTATAACACTAGAAAGAATAATAATAAAAAAACATTTTGCTTACTTTTTTGAATGAGAATAGTCAATCTTTACTAATTTGGAATCGAGAAAACTTTTTTTTTTAATTAGCTCTGGTTTATAAGTTACAGTACTTATATAGTAAATGAATTTATATCGTAAAAAATTGTACAGTGATATTATGATATCTCAGGGTTCCTGCAGGTCAGGGAATTTGAAAATTGAGACAAAAAGTCAGAGAAATGTCAGGGAATTTTTTTAATATTTGAAGAGGTCAGGGAAAAGTTGGGGAATTTTTTATGTATTACTTTCCAACAGGATCTCAGTTATCATTGTAAATGAAGAAATTTTGAATTAATTATTCCTCTGATCTATAATTTTTATATAAAATGTATGCAAACTATGCAACAACAGCATAATTTGAAAAATAATTATAAATTGGAAATACATGCAGCACATCATATTTTTTTAAGCATATATCTGGAGAGGACACAGCATACATGAAAATGGCACCGTTCTTTTGAGAATTAGTTCTCATCATGTTAACAAAGATTAATCTGACCCTAATTCTAAAAATTGCTTTGAAGTTAACCCACAAAAGAAATCATAGACCTTGAACCACCAAAGACAATTTTTGACGACCTCCACCCCAGCCTGAACAAGAAGAACTGTAACCAAGAACACACACAAAATGAAAGAAAATTAATACTGTACTTAAATCCAATTATGAATTAATAATCTATAATTATGTATCTAATATGAATTTTATTTGAATTTATATTCATTCATATTCATAAAGTTTATTTGGGATTCGGTCATTGATTTTTGTTCTGCAATTTTTAGAGTTTTTTCATGTTTTGTGGTGATTTTTGGACATTCAAATTCAGGCAAAAGAATGTGGTTTCAAACTTTTAGCCTAATATAATAATTTTTTTCTTCTGTGATTTTATAATTTTTTTAAAGTTTTGCAGTTATTTTTGGTCTTAAAATAATTCAGGCTATAATGTTTTAGCCCGCTATTTACTGCTATGGCAAATTTTGTCCTCTGTGATTTTGAATTAGACTCCTTTAACACTTTTGAATCTTCTCTGCTTCTGTGTTTAAGAATGACGTTAATTGTAGGTTTTAATTAATATCTTATCTAGTTATCAAAAAAATGAAAAATCTGAGCCTCAGGTATGTTAGAACTTGCGTTGAACTATCCTCAACCAAGTTTTCAGACCTCTATACATGGTAGATTTTCCTAGCCATTGCATACAGAGAGACATAATTCTTTAATTATAATGTGGAATTAGCTGAACCGCTCAGTGTTGCGTTGGCCTGTGATAATAACCATAAATAACCATAAAATTTGTATGATTTTATATCTTGAACCCGATTTTGTATGAATTTATATTTTAAATGAAAAATTTAAAAAAAATATTGATATTTCGCAGTAAAAGTGCTTGTAAGAATACATTTTCTTGTTTTTTGTACATAGGGTCATTTCATAGTTTAAAAAAAGTTTTTGTTGTTTGCACACTTTGAAATTTTTATCTGTTACAACTCTAAGGGTTTTGCAGCTTGTGTAAAAATTTCGTGAAAAAAAATTATATTTATAGTTGTGAAAGAAATGTTTTCTTCTCGCTTTTTTTTTTGTTTTCGCATCAGATCCTGTAACATAAAAACAAAAAAAAGTTCTTATCCGAACTCTCTGAAATTTTAATCAGTTACACATATAACTGTATTCAAGCCCTTTAAACTTTTGTGAAAAAATTTGTATATTTATTAGTGAAAACATAGCTGAAGCTGTGCCGAATTAGCCCACGTTTTACCGTTTTCATCGAAAATTTCTCAGATTTTATTACAATTTTTTTAAATATTTCTACTCGTCGAAACGTTTTGAAATTTTTACAGGTGATGTAAATCTGGTCTGCCAAGATGCTTTAAAAAGATTGTGTCAGAATACGGATGTTTAGTTACTTTTATCATAGAAAATAGATGCGAAAGATACTGGGATGGTGCAAAGTGACCTGCAGTTTTAAATGTTTTTGAAAGGATTAAAATTCATATTTTTGAAAAGTAATTGCACTGTCAAGAAGAAGAATGTTTCAGCTTTAACAGTCTTTTTTTTTTGTTTGTCGGTAACTCTAAAATTGTTTCCTGGGGGAGAATTTCTGTAAGGAAGAAAGCATCAACCACAAAAACGGCCCTTTTTGAAAATTTTTACATTTTTTTTCAAACTGATTCTGGAGTTTAAGACATAAAAGAATGTCTTCTGTTTTATGTTTCTCGAATAGTTTGGCCGATGGAGGTAAAAACAAAATGACAGCATTTCATTCACCATTCCTTTTTTCTTGAAATCAGGTTCTGGGCATGTGTGAGCATGCTTGCTGATTTTCAGGAAAAAAAAAATGCATTTTCAATGAGATTTTAATTAATATCTCTGTTTATTATCAAAAAATTAAAATTCAGAGCATCAGGACCTGCCTTGGACTGTTTTCACCCAAATTTTCAAACTTCTATTTGTGGTTGATTTTGTTAGCCACCGCCGACACACAAACAGAGCAAAACCTTCTTTTGTACAGATAACAGTACAGTAATGTACTGTTGTCTCTGTACAGTACTAATCTGTACAGTACAATAATGTACAGATAACAGCGAGATATTTGCTTTGACTAAATAATACCGAATTTGGCTGTTTTTATTTTTAACACACGTGCTTGGAGTGTATCATATGTACTACTTAGAAGAATGATTTTTCTTTTGTATTTGCTTGCGCCAAGTGCAGTCAACATATCACTCTTAATACTGTTATTTATTTCTTTACTGTAAAGCTGTATGTTTTGACAGCATGTTAATAGTTTTTTAACTAAATAAATATAATTTAAATAGATACTAAACATCTTCAATAACTATGACTTAACAGGAAGCTTTTAGTTCACATTGAGCATTATTATTTTTATTATTATTACATTTTAATTTTCTGTAATCTAAATGCAAAATCAGGGATTACAAAAATTCAAAGATTTTAGGCGCCCCCAAAAATAAATCTCCAGGTATGAAATTACAGCTATAATAATTAAATAACTATCTGCATGGCAGGGTTTAGTTTGACTAACTTAATTACTGGATGAAGACAAAGTAGCTTTATGTTGCAAGTTACAGTTTGAAATAGAATGTATTATACCATTGGATCAAAACTTTGAATAATTTTTTGTAAAAGATTACATACATAAAAACTACCTCTTTTATTTAGTTTTGTTGTCTTTGTTAGTAAGTTCCTTCAGTGTCAACACTACAAAGAACTCAAACTGAAATCTGAAAAAAAAAGGAGCAACGGACATCCCCTTCACAACTTTGCCCAGGCTTGGGACTGGTCGAAATCAAAGGCAAGTGTTTCAGGTGCAATATTTTATGAATGTAGTACCCCTAAAACAGATGTCTTTGCTTTTGGTGGGTTAAAAAATGTCATATGCAGTAAATATTAATGAAAAAAATTTCAAACTGACAAAAAATCAGGTGTCTTTATAGATGTTTTCATTTTGTGAAAATTCACATCTCCGATCATAGGCAGATGCATAGCCACTACTACTATTATCCATGAGTGGTGTATGCCTCTAAATAGGAATCCGGTCTTGTTGAATATTTTTACCATTTTTCCCTCACGCTTTCATCCAGGCTTGGGACTGGACTAAATCAATGACAAGTGTTTTAGTGTGCAAAATACTATGCATAAAGCACACCTAAAACAAACGTCTTTGATTTAGGCGGGTTAAAAAATGGTGCCTGACAACAGGCATGACTGTGCTATCAGTCATTTGTAATCTATATTAATAAAATAAAGTTAAAAATTTTTAAAAAAACATACAAAATACATAAATAAAAAAAATATATAATATAAAAAAAATACATAAAAAAAATAACACTATGTATAAATATATGTATACAGTAAACTCTCAGATATTCGTGACTTTAAAATAAAAAAAAGCTTAAAAGCCACACATCGTTCCAAATGTAAACAGTGAAATTAACAGTTAAGATGTATGGGAATCAATAATAGATTTTATTTTTAATTTATATCTATTTCGTACACATTTGAATATGTAATTCAGGGTAATCTGGCTAAACTCATGCGTTCTATTGGAAAAATGAAGTGGCATATAACATAATAAACAAATCATCATTAGCCGTTTTTTGACATTTGACACCTATACGCTACAAGGTTGCTGTCTCGAATGATCCATATTTTTTATTCACAGATATACATACAGGACTTTGACTAATTACATAAATCTTCTTCCCGAGGACGGGATAAACACAAGGAAGTAGACAGCACTGAAGACAACCACACAATGACATCCATGCCTTAACAGGATTCAAACCCGTGCCCTCACTGTGGCGGTCACCTCCGTTACCAACCATACTGCCTGGCCGGAATTAGTCATTGCTAATATAAACAGTGAAACGATTCTTTGCGAAAATATCTATGTATTCTAACGAAGGAAAATATTGAACGTGTTAGAATACTCTATCATGGTACTCTAAAACTCTGTAAAGATTGCAAATGTTAATTAAACACAATCTACAGATTATGTAGTAATATTTTAAGTATATATAGACATTCATGAAAGTAATGCGAGACGTGAGTTTTTTGGGGAACATTGCCGATGCTCCCATGGCATAAAAGCGCAAGTGCTACCGAAGGAATATTCGGTGCACATTGCCGATGAGAAAGCTGTGTCATAAATCCTTGTAGCGCCTTTATTCACCTCCTTTATTAGCGCCTTTATTCACCTTCTTAGCACTTCATATATTCCTTTGTCACCAAAGGAATATTTGGTGCACATTGCCGATGAGAATGCCATGCTTTTATGCTTGTAGCATAATTGTCTCCAAAGGAATGTTTGGTCCACATTGCCGATAAAAAAAATCCACGTCATTTAGTCATTGAACGCAAGCTCTACCGAAGGAATATTCGGAGAGAATTGCAATGTAGAAGCTCTGTCACATATTCTTGTAGCGCAAGCTCTACTGAAGGAATATTCAGTGAGAATTGCAATGTAGAAGCTCTGTCACATTTTCTTGTAGCACAAGCTCTACCGAAGGAATATTCGGTGAGCATTGCCGATGTTGTAGCTATGGCATATATTCTTGTAGCGCAAGCTCTACCGAAGGAATATTCGGTGAGCATTGCCGATGAGAATGACAAGCTTTAATTCTTGTAGCGCAAGTGTCACCAAAGGAATATTTGGTGCACATTGCCGATGAAAATGCCATGGCAGTAAGACTTGCAGTGCAAGTTTCACCAAAGGAATATTTGGTGCACAAGCTCAACCCAAGCAATATTCTGTGTCTCGCGTCTCAAACCACTTTCATCAATTACTAATATTGGGTTTAAATATTATAACGTAAACTGTAGATTGTGCTTAATTAACATTTGCAATGTTCAGAATTTTATAGAACCTTCAAACTGAATTCTAACACATTTATATATTTTAAAATATATATCCTTACATGCATACATTGGATCTGTTAAAAAATTGTAGCCTTTAGCCAATGTGCACCGAATGAAGAGGAGGCCAAACCTAAAGAAAGAAAAATAGAACCTGAAAGAGAAATGTTAGCACGCGGTATATGCTTATCTGTTCTAAGTTGTGTATCAGGTAAAAAAATTCACAATATCTTGAAAGATTACTGCATACATATTTAAATAAATATAAATCTAGATTAAATACTATAAATATAACTTTGACTGCATTCAATCATATTTAGCTTATTCGCCACATGTTTAAAATTTAAAATCTGGAATTTATCGCAGATATAAGAATGTTGCTGGTGGCGAGGCTAATAAGCATTGTTTTTGTAGCATGAAATTTACAGGCATGTAAGGGTCTATGCGAGTATTAGGGAGATTATAACAGGGGTCCATTATATAAGTCTCCGGTAAAACGTGTACTCTTACAGTGATCTTGGAAAAAATTGGAGGCCGGAATGTTGTTGCGGCCTCCATTCCACCTAGCATGACTTGTAGTGGAGTATTCATGAATGGTATCTGCCTTTAAATCGAAATAGAAGACTTGGTTCTTAATATGTATTTATTTCATTTCACTGAACAAAATCTATAACTTAACGTATCCAATTTAGAATTAACTTTTATATTTGGCGTTTTATTATATTCTTTGAAATATTTTTTTCAACATCTACGTTGTTTTAAAACTTTGCTGGATAATGAACTTTCTAGAAGTGGCAGCATCTGATATTTTTAGTTAATTTTTGAATTATATCGCAATACCAATAGCCTTGTATTAGATCTTCCTGTTCGGCTTCATATATGTAAATATTAGCTGGAACATATGTGTGCTAAATATAAAAAATAAAAAAGGTATCAAAAAGTTCCTGCTATTTTTCCATCAATATACATTGGCTTATGCCAGCAAGTCAGAATACGTTTGATAACAAACACTGCATTTAATCTTACTTAATCTATTAATTTTTTCTAATTTTAGAGGGTTCCCTCCTACCCACCACTCTGAATCTCCCGCCTTAGGTGATGACTATTTCACTCTTAGATGGTTCATATGTCTCACGCAGCAACAAAGGCTACGGAACTGTTCTACATTCACAAAGAAAAGACACGAGTCGTTGGGATTAACACAAGGGGACCGTTAGTGACACCGTTTGCCCCACGTGCCTCAAATCTCTCGGCACGGTCCCAGACACCTTAGAATTAGGGGGTTGCCGATTTTAGCCGCCTCCTACGACATGCATGGGCTTACATTGGCGCTATTCTGATCCGGGCACCACACGGATGTAGACAGACATCAACATAGTAATAAAGGAAATCAACACAAATCCATTAAAGAATGCCTCGGTACATATAGACAAATTCGGGAAGTCAGGAAAAATCATGTTCTGTGAAAGCAGTTTTCTATTCAGATTCTTCTAATAAGTGTACCTAAAAGAAAATAAAAAAAGGTTAAGATAGTCATTCGCAAAAACTAAAAAGTTGACATCAATTTAAAAATAGTTAAAATCCCTGCAAAATTCTTCTTAACAGATTTTATTTACGAATCAGAAAAATAACTATTAACAAATACTTTTCTTTTTTTTTTTTGCATTCAAATAAAATGAATTTAATTTTCTAGTTCGCAAATAAAACCTGCAGAGAAGTCGTATTTTTTTAGTACATTCTAACAAATAGTCAGTTTAAAATTTTAAAAAAACTGCTTGAAAAATCTGTTCTTGTGCATCAGTGATCTAAAATTTAAAATGGTTTCGTAACAGTGAATGATCGAAAGATTTTTATCGCTGTGCTTTGAGCTTTTTCTGAAAGAAATTGTATTATATTGCTATGAGCTATGAGATTGGAGAACACCCATAAAAAAGATTTATCCCTTATAACTTATGCATCTGAAAAATAGGAACGAGAGTCTCTCTTTCATAGGAGTGACTCCTATGTCTATTACTCCCTTGTTTATTAACTCTTGCAAAACGAGTGTGAAACACTTACCCCCTAACTCACCGTCAACCTCAACTGGCGAGTTACGCTGTAACTCTCGGTTGACCCTGAAATCAAATTCTCCGCTAACTCAACTAGCCGAAAATGGAGGAGAAAACGAAACATAAGTTCAGTAACTGAACTAACCTATTCGTCTACAGTTATTCGACACGCGCATGTGCAATTGAAGCAAAGATGGCGGTTGCGTTGACAAGTGTTTTGACGTTTATTTCGTTTTCAATGCTATTTGTGATGCAGAAGGCAAACGAAATGTTAATTTAAAAAATAATAATAATGTGAAAGAATGTGTTACTTTTAATTATTAGCCCTTTTAGGATATTTTAACTCTGTAAAGTCAAGATTATAGTGATTATTAAGAAAGTTTTCAAGATGTAAAATATCTACTGAGAATATTTGGTAGCGCCATCTAACGAATGTAAAATCAAATGTTCTTACACTCAAATATTGCATATAAGATTCAAATCTTTTTTTTTTTTTTTTTTTTTTTTTTTTTTTTTTTTTAAGAATAAAAAACAGCAGTTTTTCTTAAATTTCAGATTTATTCCTACACTTCATGTTTGTTTAAAGAATAAAATTATAGAAGATGGAATTTTGCGTTAAAATATCGTTATAATATATAAAAATGTTTATCCGTTTGTAATAGATAAATAATTTGAACTAATATGTACTTGTTAGTTAAAAATAATTATTTTTGTTTGAAAGAAACATTTTTAAGAGGATTATTTGAAAATTTTCGCAGTTCACGAGAATTTTTTCAAACAGCTTTTTAAATTATTATATATGAAAATTTAAAAAATACATATATATTAATTATAATAATTTACACATAAAAAAACCCCACCTTTTTGGGTCTCGTATAAGGGATAAATGCTACCAAGCATGCAATTTCATCCAAGATAATTTAATTGAATCTGTAATCAATTATTTTAGTTAAATAAAACACATAAATTAGAAATAAATATATGAAAATATCTTTTTATATAATATTCTTGCAAAATAAATAAATCTAGCTCGCTATTTGCTTTTATTCCCCTTATTAGTGTTAGCATGGTCATAAAATTGTTTATTAAACGTAGATAATATATATATATATATTCTTTAATCAAAAAACTTTTAAAAAAATCCTATAAAATTTTGTAAAAATGAGCATTTTATGACTGTGACAATATTTCTAAACCACCAAATCAAAATGTTAATTCAAAATTTATTTGTAAATTTATTTATCAAAAAGTAAACACTCCAATTATGCTCTTTCAATATTCTGTTTTGTTCCGTTATTGAAAACTGAATCAAGGGAGGACAGAACCCATAAAGACTATTGCTACGTCATGTGATCCCTTTGGCCAATGAGATATACACATTTCAACCTGCCGTCGAGTAACCCAGAGTCGAATAACCATGTCCCTGAAGTTAACGAAGAATTCGGAAATATCAACCGGCAGTTAGATTCGCGAACCTCGGGTTACTCAACTGAGAGTTGATCGGGAAGTTGAAGGTTGGTGGTGAATTGACCGGTTATTGTTCCCAGGTTGTCACCCTCCCAAATACTAACCGCATTCAATGCTGTTTGAACGAGATCCAGTATTTTATGGCCGTTGGCATTAATAAGAATTGTGCAGTATCTCTATAATAAAACCGTATGTCATGTGACTATCCTCAACAGTTCCGGGATGCCGCTTCACTGTTTCATATGCCAGGCAGCCATTTTTATTCAAAATTATTTTTTCTAATAAAACTGCATAAAAGTTACATTTTTAGAAAGATCGTTCAAAATAAATTAATATTTGAGAGATGACTTACGTTCAATTATATATACATTCTGCAATAACTTCAGTTTCAATTAGGTTCGCTGTTCAAATTCTCTATCCATGAAAGTAAACAACAACAAAAAAAAAAGATTCATTCGTTGTGAACGTTTAAAATATTAAACCATGAATTTTTGGACCGCTGCCTGGTCTAAAAAAAAAATAATCAGCACCAGTGAGACAGTCAAAGTTTACCATAATTCTGTTCCATACAACTCAACTTCCTTCGGATCTTTTCTTGATGTAAGTTGAACTCCGTGGTTGAACTCATGTAATAATATTTAATGGATCAAATTTCGAAACAAATTGTCAGCTTTTATTTTTCGTGTGTATTAATTAGAAACGATATTTTAATTTTGAAATCAAATGTTTTGATTTATGATAATATTTCTTATTTATCTATTTTCTATTTTAAAGAAAAATGTGAACGTCATGTATTTTAAATTGGAACAGCTGTCACGGACGCACCAGGGTTGGCGGAATTTTTGTTTTGCGCCATTTTGGCGAGAAAATCCCATTTTCAGGTACCTATTAGAGATTACTAAAACTGCATATACTTTTATTTTATTATGAAATAGTTTATTTTATATTAAAAACACACACACAATGATTAATTTATTATAAAGTGGGTTAAGCGGTTTTTGTCAAGAAAGATGAAATACATAACAACAAAAAATATGCGAAATGCCACCACGATCGCAAAAGTTCTTGATTTGTCTATTAGATTTTTCCGGTTTGGCGAAGGATTAAGGAAAAAAATAAATTATGAATAAAAATAATTTGTTACAATGCTTAACATACATTTAAGGGCGACCAAACTGGTCGCCAGTGGCGGCTAGTTAGAAATATGTGTGGTGATTCTCAACTGTGTGATTTAGAAAACTGCAACTTTTTTCTGTATCATATAATACATTTCCGCACATTTGCTACGACAAAAATTCCGTTACAATAAAGAAATTATATAGTTATTCATTAATTTTTTGTTGCTAATAATGTTTCCTTAATTATATCTATTCATTTATTATTCCAATGGCTTTTTTAGTTTTTTCAATCTTACTACTAAACATGCTAACTAACTTCAATCTTACTAACTACATGGTGCATGCACACCATGAGTGGGAATATTTTTTAATTTTTCCATACACACTTTTAAATACTAATTCCTATCGGCTGAGAAAAACTTGTAGTTTGCATCCACCCCCTTTGAAAGAAATCAAAGTTGGATATATAGTACAGTCCATATATCTAACTTTGTATAAATACCCCAGAGACACAACAAAACCTAAAAAGTCCGAAACAGATCAGACGCTTGATTTGGGAGCTACAGGGGTTGCAAAGCGTTACGTACGTACACACAGACACCGACCTGAAAAGGATAAATCCGCTTATCTGTTTGGCCCAGATGCCTCCTTCCATGAGATACAAATTTTAGATTTTCCAGCGATCACCAAACTTCCATTTTTATGGAAGTAAAAGGTACCGTGTCTCCTTAAACATACTGACATTGAAATAAAAAACATCAAGAAAGAATGATAATTTCGTTTCTCTCAATAAATGAATATGGACAAAATTATATAATGCCCTGCTTTCACTCTCGTCAACAGACTGAAATATTTCACTCTTGTCAACGGAGTGAGACATTTCATTCTCGACAATGGGGTGAAATTTTTCACTCCTTTCTACGGAGTGGAAATTTTCACTCTTTAAGGAGAATATTTTTTAAAAATTCCTTGCAAAAAGAGTGAAAATACCTTTCACGTTTTCAAGGAGTCAACTTTTGACTCCTCCCAAATTTAGAGTGTGATCAATGTATATTTCCGATTTGGATGTAACTATTTCTATAACTTCCATCTGTAATGCGTAGTTTAAATTAATATAACTTGCTAATTTTTTTACATTATTGAAGTATATTGAATTGGAGATTTATTATTTAGTCTGGCTATTGCAGTGGCATATATATTTAAGTCTATATCTCGTCTGTGTACAGAACATTAGTAACTGAAGATGCCTGGGACCAAGAGGTGAAAATATTTTAAAAATCTTTTATACATATTGACTAGATTTAGTGTATTTTCAAAGTGTTTTCATTTTAGCTTTTAGACAAATGCACTGCTCTTTGATGTGTTTTTAAAATACATTAATCTATGTTGTAGCGCTATAAAATCGAATTATTTTCAAATTTTTGATTCTTTTATTTTATTTTCGAATTTTATTGTGTTTTTAATTTTACCTTATTCGGAATCCTAAACACTACCTTTACGCCAAATTTTAATTTTTTTGAGGTAAAAGATCAAATTATTTTAATTTTTTCAATTTTTTTTTTTACTTTTTCGAATTTTCGAATTTTTTTTTCGAATTTTCTGGATTTTTTAATTTGTTCTTATTTTGTATCCTAAATACTACCTTTATTCCGAATTCCAAATTTCTAGCGCAATAAAATCGAATTATTTTGAAATTTTCGATTTTTTAATTTAATTTTCGATTTTTATTGTGTTTTTGATGTTTTCTTTTTCTGAATCCTAAACACTACCTTCAAACCAAATTTATTGTTTCTAAGACTGCAAGATCGTATTATTTTCGATTTTCATTTTTGTTGGAATTTTCGAATGTTTTCTTTTTTTAACTTTCCGGATTTTATAATTTTTCCTTTCTTTGTATCCTAAACACTACCTTTATTCCAAATATCAAGTTTCTAGGACTACGGGATCTACGTTATATTTTTGATGTCGCGTGAGTGACAAAAAATCGAAAATTTCAGTTCACATTTCGTCTGAACTAGAAAAGACAAAAACGTGGAATTTTAAATTTTGGTCCTGTGTGCCACATACTCTATATAAACGATGTTTCGGGTTTTTGGGATACTCCAGGGCAAAGATATGGAGGGTCAAAAGTGCCCTGAGTTGCTTCCAGAAAAGGATGCTTACGGCTGTGCTTTCTCGACTTGGCGGAAGCACTCCCGTGCTTCCAGATGTGTAATAAAAATGAATCCGCCTCATTTGAATTACCTTAAAATTTAGCATGAGGTACTTTTCAATTTAAAAAAAAAGCAATAAAGAAATATTAATTTTCTCGTTTACAGTTGACTATTTGAAGAACCTGCTTTTTTTTTACATATATGATCTCGTGATTTATGTTTTTCAAGTTTATTTTCAAAAATTTACGAGAATATTTTTGTTTATCGTTATATATCTTGAAAATGGCGCTGTATATCAGCGCTGAAACATATGTCGATCATTAAAAGGTTTTTATACGCATTTTGTGTTTCCTCTTTGTATCATTTAAGCATTTTATCTATATTTTAATTGGTCTTTGAAATTCATCAAATGTAATGGCGATTTGCTCTTAAAAATAAATTGTTAATCCCCCATCCCCACCCCCTAAAAAATATTCAAAAGTTAGTTTAGTTTAAAAGGTGCAACTTCGAGATTTCCTCTCAATATTTATGATTTTCATGCATACTATAGTTACACGTTTTTAAGTTGCTAAAATTACATCCTATGTTCATAGGGAATGACCTACATTTTCAATAATCGTCTTACTGTTGCTTGTATCAAAAGAGAAGAATTTATATCGATAAGAGTGATACATTAAAATAAAACTAACCTTCCATTCACAAGTATCACAGATTTTTTTAAGTTTGCGGAGGAAATGGCAGAGTTGAAGTGTTATAATTAAAACAAGCCATCAGCCCTTTAATTTGGAGTATTAGTTCAATCAACCAACAATAATTTTGTCGGAAACATCGAATTGTAGTGATACCTGAGCAGCTAACACTTCTGCCAACTTTTAGGGATTTGCTTGCAAATGTTTCGTTCGACAATGGTCCAACTCTGCAAAACGGGCACTTTTTACTGTTGGTGAGCGTGGGACTCCAGAATTAGCCAATATTGGCCCAACAATTTTGTGCTGCTGGTGTTTACTGTTATCATAAACAGAAATCCGAACGTAATGATATTAAGCGTTTCGTACACTGAAAATTTCTACATGCAAACACCCCATGATAAGAACAGTGATTTTTTTTTTTTATTGCCTAGCTATGGGAATCCCTATCTGTCTAAAACAAAAAGTATGACCCGGCCGGCTAATAGGTCTATATTTACGTGTGACTCATCCATTCTTTGTGAAATCTTCCATAAACAGTCAAATGCCAGTTTTCAAAATTTCACACTTAAGAAAAAAAAGTTCTTGTTTGTATACTTTACCACAAAGTAAAGAGATAAATTGGTTGTCATCTTTTCAAGCAAGCTGTGTTTAAAATATAACTTAATTAGGAAATTAGGAATATTATGAAATAGATTAGAGGAAGTAGGTGTTAAATATTATGATATATAAGATATGTGGTTAATTTGACTTTGCAAAAATCAATGCAAATATGACAATAATTCAGCTAAAATAATGTCTTTTACCATGAATTCCATTCTCTTAATTTTTCTCTTATAAATATTTTTTTTTTATGCTTTGAATGGACATTGTCCACAAGTGGCAACAGACTCGACTCTGATATTAATTATATTCTGAAAAACACTACTATGTATTGAATTGGACAACGGAAGATCATTATTACAAGATCAACTTATAAAGTATTTTATTTTATATACAACTATCCCCCTCCCACAAATTTTGAAATATCTATAGCAATAATAATGAAAATAAAAGAATTGTTTAGCGATGAAGTCTTAAAAAATATTAATTTATTACTTACCCATCATACGTAGTATAGGGTAAGTCTTGCAATCGTTTTGAAAATCGAAAAAAATTTTTTGACGGATTTACACGTTTCAGACACTGGAGATTCCGAAAAACATATTGTTAGAAGAAAAATTTTGCCGTGTGTCTGTAAACGTTCTATCTCCCGAACAAATTGAGATAGAGACTTGCAATTTGGTATGTACTTAGTATGTAATAATGGGAAGAAGCCTATTTCATTTCAATAACCTCGATTAACCGGAATTATTTTTTTCGGACTCTCCAAATATTCGTTCTGATAAAAGGTATATAAAAATTTTCGAAATTGGTTATTTTAAGAAATTAATATAAAAGACAATAACGAAACATAAATTTTGCATAAAGCACGAAGTTGATCGGATAATGAGTTGCCGAGATATTTGGAATCCTATTTCCCACACTCTTCGATTTTTCATGACCCTGTATTTCATCCAAATTTCACTTCAAAGATATATTTTAATTGGAAATGTGACGCTTAATCAGATGCAATAAACCGCTAGTTAATACGATTATTATTTTTGGAGTTATAAGGATGTTTCTTTCAAGCAATTCAGTAATCGAGCCTTTAAGGTTTATGGCGTCATTAAGCCACGATTTTATTTGAATTGCAATGCACTTTATAAGTAGTTTACACATTTTTATTTTAAAACTTTACATTATGCATATCCATGATGGATAAGTATTACGGTGGCCCCCAACGACTAGTTTTATAGTGTGTTTAACCTTTACCAATACATGAGTGGAAAGGAAGTTCAAATTCGTTCTAATTTTTATTTCCCCATAAATATGCTTTTATTTTACACTTATTCACATTGACGTCATATGAGCAAACTAAATTTATGTTTTTCTTGTTATATATCATGTTTAATTAAAAAAATGAAATCATAAATATAAAATGTATTAATACTTACGTATCTATTTGGCTTCTGGAAAGTCTTTTTCCACTTCATTTTAAACCAATCTTTAACTTTACCAGGAAGATTTTTTTCCGATTCAGGATGTTCAGGAACATTCTTTGATCGTTGAATGTCCGGCGATCCATGATGTTTTTCAGTGCTGGTCTTTTTCTCAGCGCACCCAGTTATCGGCACTTTTTTGACAATCTCATCTTCCATTTTCATTTTTGGATCTTTACATCCATCCAGAATAAGATTTGTGCTGACATGTTTTTCTTCTTTTGGAGATGACTTTTTGGTAGTTTTTCCATCTACTTCTGTACCAGTTGATAGGAATGGATGACGTTTGATTTTCTGCACAGAAGGCCGATCTTCCTGATTCCATTTCATGATGGACACTACAAATTCATGAGCAAGATGCAGCTCGTCTTCTGTAAAGGACACGGCTGGAAGAGCTCGCATCATCAAGTTACAAAATACGGTTCTCTGAAAAAATGTAATATTTATTAACATTATGCCGAAGACGACTTTATTGGGAGAATCTACTTCTTTGGCGTGTAAAATTCACGTGATATTTACGATTTTAATTTTCAGTTACAAAGAAAAGAGGTATCACCTTCGGACTTTATTAATTCTATTTATTAATACTTTCACTTATATATTTAAGTTTTTTTTTTTTTTTTTTTTTTTTTTTTGCACTGTTAAAAATTTGCAGCAAACTGTCCAGTCATTTGACCGTTTTTGTAGAAAACGGTTACACAACCGTAATTTAACTCTATTCTGACCATAATACAAGCAATAATATGGTCAGAATAATCTTAAATTACGGTTGTGTAACCCTTTTCTACAAAAACGGTCAAATGACTGGACAGTTTGCTGCAAATTTTTAACAACGTGTGTGTGTGTAAAAAATTAAATAACACGCCTTGTCCGACGGAATTTACCTGCAGGTGCATATAATAGGGTAATCTCTTTTCTCCGGCCACAAGCATGTGAAACAAATTTGTCCGCCAAATTATGAAATGATATTAAGTTCTCTGGAGTTTATACAAACATTTAGTTTTAAATTTTATTTTTGACCAAATGGTGATCATTTAAACAAAAAAGGTCATTTTTTTCGCCTTTTTTCAAAACCTTTTCCGAGCTAGAAAAAATAATTATTCAATGAGAATCATACTTTTTTGCGGTATAAGTTCCAGCAAAAAATTATTACCTTTTTTTTTTTTTTTTTTTTAAAAAAAAAAAAAAAAAAAAAAAAAAAAAGCAAATCAGTCAATTTGTTCTCGAAAAGAATAGTCGCCCAGTTTGCAAAACATGGTTCCGTGATGCACTACACTTCGAACGTAAAGCTGCGCATAGCATAGTTTACTGGTTTCAGCGGCGTAACGTTGGTTGCAAGGAAAATTGTAACTAACTGGAATATCACGAAATCGCTTTAGGGCAAAAATCTACACAGTTAAAGAGAAAAGAAAAGAAAAACGGAAAAATTTTATTCAAAGAAGTAGAACCTCCCTATAAGCAAACTTTTTCTTTAAAGAGATATAATTTAAAGGCAAGAATTACAGCGTGTAATAACATAATAAAATATATATAAAATACTAAAAATAATCTGATTCCATATTTTTTTCTTTAAAAATCTTCAAAATCTAAAATTATTATATATATCGTGTAAAACCGTGTATAAATCTTTTAAATATACGTTATAACGAAAGACCTACTGGCAAAATACAAATTAAAAACCAAGTAAAAATTTGTTATTTAATAATTTTCAACAACTATTTTCTTATTCAAAAATAAAGAATTATAAAGTGTAATTGCGTTTTCAGAAAAAAATACGAAACATTATTGTAATATACGAATGAGAAATGATAAAACAATGCTTTTAATTTTTATATGTGTTAAATTCAATTTAAAATTATATTTTAGTTCTAATTAAATGAATTAGTTCTTGAAATTTACAAACAGTTTGCTTCCTAAATTAGTTTAATTAATTCAATTTAAATTTTGAAATAGCTATAACAGTAATAATGAAAAAAAAAAAGAATTGCTTAAAGATGAAATCTTAAAAATATTATTTTCTTTTATCGTGTGTTTAACTTTTACCAATGTATGAGAGTGGAAAGCAAATTCATTCTAATATTATTTCTCCAAAAATATGCTTTTTATTTTAATACTGCAGACAGATTAATTAAAAAAAAAAAAAAAAAGAAGAAACAGTAAATATTAACACTTTTATAGTACATTCATATTTTAATACATTCATGTATTGCACATTAGTAAAATATGCGCTATTTATAATACATACTGAAATAGAAAAAAAGGGGGGGATTTTTATTTATATTTATTTGCGGTTTAGTTTATTATGCAAAATTTTATTCGCAGATTTGTTTTTAGAAATTTATGTCATACGTTGAAATTACTATAAATTTAAGAATTTATTTATTTTAATATTCATCATTTTTATCCACATCTGTATAATATAATTTCAAAGTATATATAATAAATGTGAAAGTATGCTATATTTTTAAAGGTATTTACGATAATTATAACATGTTTTTTGTTATTGCATAGTAGAGCATTTTTTTTTTTCAGATTATGATTATACAGATTATGATATAATTTCAAAGTATAATAAATTCAAGGTATGATATATTTTCGAAGGTATTTACGATTATTACGACATTTTTTGCGTGTTATTTATTGCCCAGCACAAAGTGGAGCAGATATATATTGTAAAGCATTTTACCTGAAGTGATTGAAGTAGAACAGGCTCCACATTCGTTTTCCAGGATTTTGCATCAGTGACAGGTTTCATTTGGTTCGTCGGCCAGTCTCCAGTCAACACATTCAGGCACATCATTCCATAGAGCCATACATCGCAGGCACAGCCTTCAACGTTTTCATGGCGTGCAGGATCATAAAAATCTGGTGGTCTATATACCAGGGGAGCAACAGGTCTAACAAAAGAAAATAACAAAAGATTTAGATATGATATATAGAAGTGTCAATAATTTTGTAATTTCTACTAATTTAATTATTTATTATGATTTCGTTAACACTTATATGGCAGACCATGCTCATCACCATAGAATTAAGAAAGAACCAGAAGGAGTATAAGAGTATTTTACAAAAGGATCTCCCCTGCTGCCTGTTTGCTACCGCATTTTTTAAAATTTGTCTCTGCTACCGAAACTAATACCTAAACAGTGGGATAGTATGTCGTACTTATCGCTTGCTTGACACGTCTTTCCCTCGATATTTTCTTATTTATTTTAACGTTTAATCGATTTTTTTTTTGCTTTTGCTACGGCCAATGATGATACACAGGATACTATCAAAGGCGTCACAGGGAAACATAATGCAATCGATCATGTATTTTGCGTTTTACTTCTGTGCATATGACAGACCAGATGCTATTGCCAATAAGGTTATCTGAGTGAATTAAACAGCTGGTTGTCGGTTCAGGTAAGTTCAATAAACAGACAGTCGGCAATTTAAGTCAAAAGTCTTGGGTTTGACTACCGGCCTGGACACATTTACACTCAGTTGGAAAAATGTCAATTCGTATGATATCTTTACCAATCAGTCATGATTGAGTTAAAAATAATAAAGACCTATGTTAGTTACATTGGAGAATACTACGCTTTATTTCATTAATCGGAAACGATTGCAATGCAACATCAGTATTGATGAAATATTGGATTTACATTTGGGAATGTTTATAATGAGATGCCACTGTTACAGAAATAGAGTAGAGTGCTGATTGTAAGAACCATTCGAGATCGGTACCAATTCAGAAACGCAAAAGTGCACTGCTGTGAAATACTTAAGTTGCAGCAAGAATTTCAGCTGTTCTCATTGTCAATATACTCTAGGTCATAATCATGTCATAAGATAAGAAATGTTTTGCGTTTCTGACATGCAAAGTCTTTGTTTTGTTTGATGTTCATTGTTATTGAAAATGAGTTGCCAGTGCCCTCTTCGAAAAAAGCTTTGTTTCCAGGATAAATTTCTTGATTTTTGGAAGGGTGAGATTCCAAAGATGATTAAGTCCTTTTTATAGCACCTTTAAGAATTTTAATTCATCTACCCATTCATCTGCTTGATGTTCATTGTTATTGAAGAGGTATTGCCAGTGCCCTTTTTGTGAAAATCTTTGTTTCCAGGATAAAGTTCTTGATTTTTGGAGGGATGAGATTCCAAAGATGATTAAGTCCTATTTATAGCACCTTTAGGAATTTTAATTCATCTACTCATTCACCTGTTTGATGTTCACTGTTATTGAAGAGGTATTGCCAGTGCCCTTTTTGTGAAAATTTTTGTTTCCAGGATAAAGTACTTGATTTTTGGAGGGATGAGATTCCAACGATGATTAAGCCCTTTTTATAGCCCCTTAGGCATTTTCATTAATCTGTTTGATGTTCATTGTTACTGAAGAGGTACTGCCAGTGCCCTTTTTGTGAAAATTTTTGTTTCCAGGATAAAGTTCTTCATTTTTGGAGGGATGAGATTCCAACGATGATTAAGCCCTTTTTATAGCACCTTAGGAATTTTCATTCATCTAGCCATTAATCTGTTTGATGTTCATTGTTACTGAAGAGATATTGCCAGTGCCCTCTGTGAAAAAAGCTTTGTTTCCAGGATGAAGTTCTTGATTTTTGGAAGGGTGAGATTCCAAAGATGATTAAGTTCTTTTTCTAGCACCTTTAGGAATTTTAATTCATCTACTCATTCACCTGTTTGATGTTCATTGTTATTGAAGAGGTACTGCCATTGCCCTTTTTGTGAAAATTTTTGTTTCCAGGATAAAGTTCTTGATTTTTGGAGGGATGAGATTCCAAAGATAATTAAGTCCTTTATATAGCACCTTTAGGAGTTTTCATTCATCTACCCACTAGCATTTCTTAAAAATTGATTTCGATTAAAAAATTTAATGCATTAAATGCAGCGTAGACACGGGAATCTCAATTTCTTACATAAAATAACATGTAGTGTTATTTATTTATTTATTTTTATGGTTTTCATTTTTTCCCCCTTTAAATGAAGAAAGAAAATGCATTTTTTTTTTAAAGGAAAAGTATATGAAAGATGTTCAGATAATTGAATATTCGATTGATTGGAGTTCAGCTAATCAGATATCTACTGAACAAGTTTAACATTAAAAATTGTGAAAGAAGAATGGCTAAGTATTTCCTGTTCATATTGGCGCAATATTTGTAAATGTAAACATCCCAAATTTGGAGTAATATTTCAAACCAATATTTTAATGTTCGCTAAGATATATCCAATAAAAATATTGTTAACTCTTTTACTGCTAGAATTTTATTGATGAATAGAATGAAGCTACAACGAAATGTTTTGATCGCTCTCCTGCTTTTCAGATTTTTACAGAAGTGAGTGAAACAAATGTTCGTCTATTTTATTATAAAATAGCGGAGAAGATGGAATAAGGAAAAGAAAAAGAAAACAGAGGCTTGGATTCGAGGCTCTCTTTCTGTTTCAGAAAGAAGAGGTCTAATATGATGTCTCAATAGCCACTTAAAACTACATAATTCTTTGAACCAATTAATATATAGTAATTGCTCTTGAAAAGATTCAATTAATTTTCTGAAAATCTTACTTATTTAATTTTTAGATTTTAAGTATGTAAGCCTTGAAAAAAGAAATATTTCTTACTTGTAAAGTAACCAAAATACATATTATCCTAAAATAATAAAAAGCAGTCCTATTAAAAAAAAAAAAAAACCACCCGAAAGTCTGTAGAAAAGTAACTGTAAAAATATAGATTATAAATGTTGTCAAATTGGGTTTATATTATAAATTTATATATAAATTAAAGTATAATTATATATATATATATATATATATATATATATATAAACTTATTGCAAAAATTTATATATATATAACCATTACGAGATAGCGCGGACTTCATCATACACATATGGGGGAAAAAGATGAAAACATAACTGTTATGAATAATATAAAAAAATATCTAGAAAATGATTTGAAATTAAAATGAACTAGCGAAATATTTGTTAAGGCTGCTCTTCAGTAAACTTCCCGATTCTCCTCGCTAATGTTATTCCTATGGGCGTAGGATGCATTCGTATTTTTAAAATATCTCCTCAGAAAATTAATATTTTTAACTTCTGTTTTCTTTGTATTGTTCTTAAAGAATGTCTCTTTTTTTCTTAGTTATCAAAATATTTCTAAATTATGTGCTTAATTTACATTTTTTTGTTTTAAAATCTCAGCGAAACTGAATAAGATTTTAACGTTTCATATAAAATTAAGTATATATTTTAGAAAAAAATTGACAACTAAGAAAAAAAGAGACATTCTTTAAGAATAGTACAAAGAAAACAGGAGTTTAAAATATTAATTTTCCGAGGAGATATTTTAAAAATACGAATGCATCCTACGCCCATAGGAATAACATTTGCGAGGGGAATCGGGATGTTTACTGAAGAGCAGCCTTAAGCCATGGTAGAATTATCAGGTACAAATTATATTATTAGACAAAATTATCAGACAAAACATGAATACAATTTAATCATTACACGAGCTATAATAATCTAAAACAGTACAAGATTTGCGCAATCGACATTAATAAACCAGAAATTTGTGAATAAATAAAAAAAAAGAAGTAATGAAATCCGCATGAATAATCCAAGCAGAGGCGTCAATTAGGAGGGGGCTGTGGGGGGAAACTGCCCCCTTCCAAGGAATTTGAAAATTCAGAAAATTTATCCGTCATCGCAGGTAAAACAAAAAAATTCAAAAATTAAAATAACTTATCAGATTTGATTACAATAAAAACATGAGCATTAAATTAGCACTTTAAGCACAAAAGCTAATAAATATCAAAAACGTTTCCTAAAGTCTTGCTATTCCAACTTTCTCAAAATGGGACATTTATCATTGATGAGTACAGGAGTGTAAAAATCTAGGTGTCACTGGCCCGTTTGCCACCACTAAATTTTTAGTAGTCTTCGCCTAATAAGAATATTGATAAAATGTAGGCGAAGTATACTGGTAAAATTTAGGGGAAGAACAGTTATAAAATTTAGTGGTGAAAATCGGCCTATTGACGCCCAATTTTTACACCCTTGGATGAGTATTTTGGCTAATTTTAAAAATATATGTCAGAAAAAACTCTCAATTGCTTCTCAACTGTAATACATGTGCAACATGTTGAAAAGAAAACCAGTCCCTGGCTAGAATTTTTGAAGTGAATTTCCCCTTTTAGCCCAAAAATTAGGGGGGGGGGGTCTTTTTTGGGAGCTGGAGATATTATTCTGTTAATTAACGTTCTTAAATATTTATTTTTTTAGTTTTGCATTATTGGTGTCACACTATAGTATTTTCTGCAATAATTAAAATAATATCAAACAATTGCTTTATTAAATCATATTACATACAGTACACTCTTAATAATCTCCACAGCTTGACACGCGAGTACTGCGTGGTACCCGACCCGAACCGTTTTAACCCAAATCCAAAAAAGTCCTACCCGTACCCGAAGTGAAAGAAACTAAACCTGTTTTTTAATACATTTATGGAAAACTAGTCTACAATTTTATCGCTTATGTATGTAAATGAAAACATGTATGCTCATTAATGTTCAAATATATAGTTTTATTCTTCAAAAAAATATTCAGAATTTCTTTGAAAAATGGGGTCAACATGAACCCGACACAAAATAGTGAAAACCAAACCTGAACCCGAAACAATTAACCCTTTGATTACGGGCCAGGATCAGTAACTATTTTTATGTGCAATCGTACCACAATCTAGAGAAAAAATATTGTTTGTGGCAGATTTCTCTTGAAAATATCCTAATATAAATGTATGGCAGAGATTAGTTTTCAAAAGTGTAATAATAGAATAAAAAATAGTACACTGGAACGCATATGTCCCTACCGTAATCAAACGGTTAAAGTCGACCTCGCCCGCAGTGGAAAAAAAGCAGCATAAATCCGGCTCGTTGTGTCGGTTTCGTTTCACGGAAATAATTTTTTTTTTCTAGATCATTTTCTGAAATCCGCGATTTTTTCTGCGACCGATAGACGAAACAGACTTTTAACCGCGACAATTTGTCAAAATTCACGTTTTTTTTTTTCGACCAATTTACGAAATTCGCTACTTGTTATCTGCTATCTTTTGACGAAATTCTGTACTTGTTTTATACTATCTTTTTACGACATTATTTTCTACGATCGTTTGTTCAAATTCGGGATTTATTTTTCGAAACTGATTTACAAAATTTGCGATTATTTTGCGCAATCTTTTGATGAAATTCTCGATTTTTTTTTTTTTTTTTTTTTTTTTTTGGACAAAATTCGTGATTTTTTTTCAGCGATAGTTATAAAAAATTTACGATTTTTAAAAAAAAAATCTTTTGATAAAATTTGCGATTCTTTTCCGCTACCGATGGACAAATGTACTTTTTTTTTTCTGCAAATGAATGTTGTATTCTGTGATTTTTTTTCCGCGATCGATTGACAGAAATAGCTATTTATTTCTGCGATCATTGGCGAAATTCGCAATATTTTTCTATGTCAGTTTCAGAAAATTAGTGATTTTTACTGCTAACAATTTGCCTAATTAGCTATTTTTTTTCCAAGTTCAATAGGCAAAATTTGCTATTTTTTTCCTTGATCGATTGACAAATTAGCTAATTTTGTATAATTCTGCAAAAAAAAAAAAAAAAAAAAAAAAAAGCCGCAGAGTTTTACAAAAATTAAAAATTATTCATGGTCTGTGAAAGAAGTTAAGACGGCAAAATCTCGTAGACTTTTTTATTGTGTGAGATTTTTTTATTTTGTGTGCGGTTTGCGCAATCCCACGTGCTATTTCAAACCATATCCCTCAAAGAAAAGTCCCCCCTCCTCCCTCGCAAAGAACTCTTAAAATGGCACCCCTGCAGTAAAACTTGCAGAGAATTAGTGGAAAAGGGTTGGAAAAACCCTTATTTTATACAGTTCGCCGTCTTAGCCGGTATGGTGCTTTTTTATCGAAACTTTTTTTCGGTTGAGAAGAATTTTGTTATAGACTGGTTTTCTTTTTACAAGTTTTATTGTAATACACCTATGCTCTTCAGAGGTGCATTATAAAAGTAATGTTTTAACTGTTTTAGAGGCTACCTTTATCAAAGGTAACTATAATGGAAAACTTTCATAGACAGCATCTTGAAATTATACCTGCTAAAACAAACTTTTCATCGTTTTTTTTTTTTTTTTTTTTTTTTTTTTTTTTTTTCTATTTCATATTTGAAGTTTTCACTTCTTTTGTACGCATGATTGAGTAAATGTTTCTCGTTCGGAGGGAGGGGGGGGGGGGTTACAGTCCCCCCGAACCCCACCCTTGATTATGCTACTGCCGTCAAAGAATAGTTTGCCCCCCTTCCCCCAACAAAGTTCTGAAATGGCGCCCTTCAATCCAAGGCAAGTGTGTCAGCATATCTGCACATGTTGTCAAAACATTTTGACTATTCAGGATAAGTATAAAATTACAGAAGAACAACTCGAATAGCTTGGATTCAACTATGACATCACAGAAATGAAGTAATTGTCACGGTGAAGCCATAAATAATTGAATAAGATCAATTATAGTGCTATCATCTAGTAAAAAAATTGCAATAAAATGGAAAAAACAGATTTTTTTTAAACATATATTTATTAATTTAAGTTAATATAAGTTAAGAAAATTATTTTTATGAAGTAGTTCTTATGAAGTATACTTATTATATAATAAACTTATTTATCTTTTTATGAGATTTTTCAACTGGTTCAAAATAATAACACAAATTCTGATTCCCTGAGCCCGATAATCAGTAGTGATGTAAGGATATTTGGGATTTGTTCACGAACTTGAAGCTATTACCTTATAAATTTCAAATCAATTTCGATCTTATAATTTATCCAAAATGTAAATTTTTATGCTGTAAAATTAATTGAAAAAAGCAAAAATTTTTAAAAAAATTTTAATTAGCTCCTAAATTCGGGTTTTTTCTTTAGATAACATAACATATTCGTCTCCCTGAAGTTATTTATTTTAACCCTTTGAGGGGCGGTGGTATATATTACATACCACCTAATTTTAATCCGATTCAAACCAGAAACTTTTAATTAAATTTTACTTTTTTAACTTTGACGAGAAAAAGTTGAAAAATTGTTTATTCTTATTTTGAGCTAAATTCTTTCCTAAATTCCGGTGGGAATTCAACGTTACAGGGGTACAAGTGCATGCCCCTGAAAGGGTTAAAAGATTTTTAAATTTTAATACAAATCCTTATTCTACTTTCTTTTGGTAATCAATAATGAGAATATTTAGATTTTACTGATAAATTTGAAAATATTTTCTTAGAAAACAAAAATCGACCAGCATCATTGTGTACCAAAACCATATTCTGTATTAGTACGTAATTTTTAAAACAGTTTCCTACCTTTTTAATGGTTCTCCTGTATGGGTGAGGCCCGAAAAATCAAACAATACAGCTCGGCCGTCTGATGCTATGAGTATGTTATCTGTCTTGATATCTGTGTGGGCCAAACCAGTATTATGCAAATAATGCAGTCCATTAAGTGAATCCGCAAGCCAGCGCTTAACTTTCTCAAAACCATTGCAATCAGCAAGGAAACGTCTGCTACACAGCACTTTATCCAGTACATAGCGAAGCCTGGGCGTCACGTATAACTTGAAATGCCTGGATTCTACATCGATTATGTCCAAAAGAGGGAGGATGTTTCTGTGACGAAGAACAGGCCATACTGATTCTTCAACATGCCAAGCATCTGCATTTCTGATAATTTTTACAGCAACATGTTTTTTATTTGGAGAAACGGCTGATACAACCTCTCCAAAACTTCCTCTTCCCAAAGGTTTTACATCGCAGAAATTTTTATCACGTAGAATACTTTTAACATCGGCAAATAGAGATGAATCCCCAGAAGCCATTTTGTTAAAACAAATATTATACACCAAACGTCTTTTCAATAGTTGTTAGTTAATCGAAATTCACTTTTATTCAAACTTTGTACAACTTTTTGTCACAAATAACTCTTTAATAAAACTTTAATAGTATTTTAAGAGACACTTATAGAGCACATAAGCATGAAAACTTTGTATTCCATAAAACTTTAGGATGTTATTTTCATTGTTTAGTTACTCATTGTTAGATTGATGATGAATCCTAATTTGTCATTTTCTATTGTTAGTACTGTTGTAAAATAATTTTTGAGTTACTTAACAATAAGCTATTTTTTTTTTTAATTGCAATCATTGTTGTAGATCTTTGGCTTCATTGTTGAGGGGTTTTTTCACTACTTTGTTGAATTTTCCAGGTATCAAAACATTGTTTAGTGACATTCTGCAATGACTCTTGCAAAAAATAATATTTTTCTGAGGGGGAGGGAAGGGAGTATGGAGGAGGGAAATTTCATTTATAATAAATTTTGTTTCTTTATCTACAATTTATAGAAATTTCTTTTGAAAGTGACAACACATACACCTATTATAAATTTTTGCAAAATTACCAGAAACCAATTGATCCATATTTTAATGAAAAAAAAAATCATATTTAGATAGACGATTTGCACAGAACAAACTCAAACCAAAAGTACAAAATGAAAAACAAAAAAATAATATAAAACAAGAGAAAAAATATGAGTAGAAATTTTATCTTTCTATCACCCATTTTATCCCCCAGACTTTGTATGTAATCATTCCCGAAATCCAAATATTCTGCTATTCGGGGTGACTTTTGTTTAAACAACACTAATACTACATATGCGTTTAAATTTGTAGCCCATTTAACGCAAGACATAATTCTATTTATAATTTTTTTAAGAACCCCCCCCCCCCCCCAAAAAAAAAAAAAAAAAAAAAAAAAAAAAATAGATGTACTCCACATTATTCTTGACGAGATTTTACCCTCTAAGAGTTTGATTTTTTTCCCCTGCAATTTCAAATTTCAAAGATGATGAAAGAAAATAATAACATATATATGTTACTGTAAAAGACTGAAGTCTGGTAAATCCTGGTATTTACTAAAGTGAGTTTGTAAAAGTTAACGCTACCATTTCGGGCTTTTACCCAGGTATTTCGGTAAAGGCTAGTCTTTACTTACTCCTTTGGGTAAAAGTCCGAAATGAGGGATGCCTGAAATAAGTTGAATTTCGTGAAACAAAACTAGCCTTTGCTGGAACTTATACCACCAAAAATTATAATTTTTATTGATTATTTTTTTCAAGCTCACAAAAGGTTAAAAAAAAAAATGACCATTTTTTGTTCAAGTAACCACCATTTTGTCAAAAATCAACTTTTTAAACTAAATATTTGCGTAAGCTCCAGAGAATTTAATGACTTTTCATAATTTGGCTACCCAATTTGTATCAGATGCTTTGTGACCGGAGAAAAATGGTCGCCCGATTGTAGTTTCACGGCGCGCACTTGCAGGTAAACCCATTCGCACAAGGCGTATTATTAATTTTTTTACAAACAAAATTTTAAATCTATACATATAAATGAAAGTCCTGACAGGATAGGTGATCAACACGCAGCTCAAACTACTGAGCCTACAAACACGAAACTTGGAGGGAAAATACTTCTTAGGATGTAGAGGCGCACTAAGACGGGATTTTCAAAAACTCCACCCTTAAAGGGGGTAAAAAAATGAACAAACTTTTAAAAAATTCCTTAAAAATCGAGTATTATAGTTAAGTGAAAAAAATAACATATTTTAATGTATTTTTGTATGCTGAATCGAATTATAAAGTACATTCTTCTAAGTCCTATTGTTCATGAGATAATGCATATTTTTGTAACGATTATCGTATAATAGTTCTACATTGTCTAATTATAGAACTAGGGGGGGAATTTCTGTAATAAGTTGAATCCGTGAAACATAGCCTTTTTAAAAAATACTGCAGAATGGATTTCGATTGAACTTGCATTAATAATTTTTCAGGGGTAATTTTAGCATATTGCATATTGTTACATAGTTGTATAGAAAATCATACTCTAAATGATTAAATAAAGAAGTTGGTCTTTAATAGCCAAATTTTGTGCAAAAAAATAGAAAATATAACAGATCAATGGCGTCTATTTCGTTTTACAGCATTTCGAAGAACAATCAAGGTAAAGGGGATATTGCTTTAAAACACAAGATGATCAAATTCACGGTTTACGGGTATATTTCGTTTGGAGAAACCGGCCAGCGTAGCGGGCAAAGCCTGCTAGTATATATATAAAATGACGAGAAAAGGGCCTGTTTCATGTGCTGGGATACCGAAGCTTGTCACACGCTTTGCTGAAATGGGTCTCTTATTATAAGCCTAATTGGCATTCATCTGTTTCATATTATGCACACCGGCGCCATCTGTCGGTAAGTTTTAACAACAACTTTTTCGTTATTAAAAAAAATCCGATCTCCCTGTAATCCCATTCCTCCAGACCGCAATTTTTTAGCATTGTTTGTTTATTTTTAATAAATTTTTAAAGTTTTAACGAACTTATTTGGCCCACGTGGTATATATATAAATCTATATAAATATATTTAACTAGCTTACCCGCCCGGCGTTGCCCGTGCCAACAACCTTAAATGTACCTGAAATAAGTGTTGAATTATTTTTTTTTTAAACAAATCTAATGTTGTGGGCCCCACAACCTTAGACAGCATACACTTTGCGTGCCATGCACACTCCCATATGTTACTGTAAGTCGAGTCGAAAGAGCCATATCCCGTCGTGATCCAGCTCATAGAACCATAGGTAGGAAAGCGCCCCTGGTGGTGAAAATTACGAACTAAAATCGATAAGCTGTATCGATGTTGAGTCGAATGAGCCATACCCCGTCTTGATCCAGCCCATAGAACTAGAGATAGGACAGCACAAACTGGTGGTGAAACTCAGAACTAAAATCGGTAAGCTCTATTGATGTCGAGTCGAATGAGCCAAACCGCGTCGTGATGTGACCCATAAAACCAGAGTTAGCTGCAAAATCCTTTAGTTACACCTTCCATCGCCAGGGGGCACAATCTGTTCTATACGAACATAACTGAAATTTTTAAGGCTATGTCGAGTCGAATGAGCCGTACCCTGTCGTGATCCAGCCCATAGAACCAGAAATAGGAAAGTGCCCCCTGATGTTGAAAATCTGAACTAAAATCGGTAAGCTCTATCGATGTTGAGTGGAAAGAGCCATACCCCGTCGTGATTCAGCCCATAGAAACAGAGATAGCAAAGCGCCCCCTGGTGGTGAGTCAAAGTTGATGTAGAATAAATGTGATATTTAATAAAAAGTCATCGCCCCCCCCCCTCATCTCGCCATTCACACAAAAATATTACAAATGTTTCTTAATTATATTTAATGCTCCGATACGATAGCGGGCGAAGCCCGCTTTTTCCCATCATAATACCTAACCGGCATTCTAATAGAAAAACTTAAATTACCCATAATGCAGTGTAAACATCTTAGCTCAGATTCTTCGGTTATCAATAGGCTTTTAATTTATTATTTTAATCTGGGGATAGAGGCGCCTTTACGTCTGGCATTGAAATTACACGTTTAAAAGAATGTACATAAACGATGGGATTAATAAAAAATTTTGGGATTTTCCATTCAGTTCTTTTTTTTAATAATCTTATCTCTCCGCTTTCCCACATTTGATAAGAAATCTTAATGAAAACATATATATTGCACTTTGCTGAATGTTTTGATAGTGCCAGGCATATCAGTTCAAAGCTTACGCCGAATTCAAAGAAGCGAAAATTTTGAGTATTTATTGTTATTTACTATCTTTCTTCCTGTTAATGTTTTCGACTACATTATTAGTCCCGGATAACATGCAATAAATTGTAGAACTGAATGGAAAATATTGTGTTTCGTCAAAAAATTGCGAAAAAAGCATATGTTATCAAAGAATTGCTGGAAAACGTGAATTTCGTCAAAGGATCGCTGAAAAAACATGAATCTCATCAAAAGGCAGCAAAGAGAATGCGATTATCACCAAAGGACCATGAAAAAAGCAAATTTTGTCAAAGGAAATGGAAAAACTCAAATTTCGTCAAAGGATCGCAGAAAAAAACATGAATTTCTTCAAAGGATCGCTGAAAATACACAAATTTTGTCAAAGGATTGCTGAAAAAAAAAAAAAAAAACGAATCTCATCAAAAGGCAGCAGAGGGAATGCGAATATCGTCAAAGGATCACGAAAAAAGCAAATTTTGTCAGAGGATCACTGAAAAACGCGAATTTCATCAAAGGATCACAGGAAAAACGTGAATTTCATCAAAGGATCGCTGAAAAAACATGAATGACGACAAAAGGATGCGGAAAAACGCAAATTTCATTAAAGGATCACAAAAAAAGCAAATTTCGTCAAATGATCGCTGAAAAAACACGAATTTTGTCGAAGGATCGCTGAAAAAACACGAATCTCGTCAAAAAACAGCAGAGAAAATGCGAATATTGTCAAAGGATCGCGAAAAAAGCAAATTTTGTCAAAGGATCACTGAAAAACGCGAATTTCCTCAAAGGATCACAGGAAAAACGGGAAATTCATCAAAGGATCGCTGAAAAAACATGAATCACGACAAAAGGATGCGGAAAAACGCAAATTTCAATAAAGGATCACAAAAAAAAGCAAATTTCGTCAAATGATCGCTGAAAAAACACGAATTGTGTCGAAGGATCTCTGAAAAAACACGAATCTCGTCAAAAGGCAGCAGAGAAAATACGAATATAGTCAAAGGTTCGCGAAAAAAACAAATTTTGTCAAAGGATCACAGAAAAACGCGAATTTCATCAAAATCACAGGAAAAACGTGAATTTCATCAAAGGATCGCTGAAAAAACATGAATCACGACAAAAGGATGCGGAAAAACGCAAATTTCATTAAAGGATCACAAAAAAAAAAGCAAATTTCGTCAAATGATCGCTGAAAAAAACACGAATTTTGTCGAAGGATCGCTGAAAAAACACGAATCTCGTCAAAAGGCAGCAGAGAAAATGCGAATATCGTCAAAGGATCGGGAAAAAAGCAAATTTTGTCAAAGGATCATGGAAAAACACGAAATTCGTCAAAGGATCACAGGAAAAACGCGAATTTCGTCAAAGGATCACAGGAAAAACGCAAATTCTCTCTTCGGAGTTCGTTATTTACCACTGCCGATAAGAACTTTATTTACTAATTTAAAGTTATTTATTGCGATTATTTTATTTAAATTCCTTATATTATTTGCTATATGTTATAAATGTACTGTCGTAGTCACTTATTTACCTCTCAAACTGTACTCGTTTAAATACTTTCTGCAGCTGTACTTGGCGTTATTTCGTACTTGTTGCCAAGTTATGTCGCCAAAGATAGAAATAGAAGCAAATATGCCTCAAGGTATTTTATTGCAATACAAATTATTCCAGCCTACTTTTAGCATGCAGCGTTCAGAGTCTAAATTATGCAGTGGAGGGGGGGACAGAAAATTTTCTTATACTTAAAAAAAAAAATAATAATAATAAATGAAAATTTAATCTAGCAGCTATTTATAGTTAATTATATTTTACCTTTTAATAATTTTCTTTTAAAACAATCTTGATAATCTTTTTTTAAAGGTATACAATTATTATACAGACATACATATTTATTCGTAGATCGGTGGAATAGTAAAAATCTATTCACCGTTGTCCAGTCATCCAAGGCTAAGGCTGGTGACTTTCTCTCCAATATGGTTTATTAGTGAGAAATTGCAGACTCAGAATCGGCTGGAGTGGTTCAGTGGTTAGAGCAACAGCCAAGAACGCTGTGAACCCAGGTTCGATTCCTGGCTTTCACTTCATGTTGGATTATTGTATTTAATGTATGTGAGTGAAAATGTCCTTTTCAGTGTATTTTTTCTTTTTAATTATTGAATTTCAACCACCCTAAAATTTTGTCTTCTCCCTCCTAGCGGAGTATAAATTTTAAACCTAAACCTTTATATGTTTTTCAATTTATTAAGCAAATTGTGCCCTTTTTTACTTATTAATAATAAATAACTCATATCCCCCCCCCCCTCCAGCTAAAATATTTTGCTTCTCTTCAAAAATAAATAAATAAAATAAAATTATTTACATATTTTCGAAAACAAAATGAATTGTAACGTAAAACTTTTCTAACAGAAATAGATTTCTAGAATTTTCAAATATGCGAACTCAAAATTAAAGCTCATTCCGCCAACTAGTTTTTAAGTTATGCTTAAAAAAGCACTTGTCTTGTAATTTGTTTTGCAACGATCGAACATTTATTTAACATTAGGATGTGCAAACATAAAACCTGCGTAATTTTTAAACTACTTTAACAGTGACTTTCAGTTTGATAGACGAAGGTAAAATTTACCGAAAAATATGATGTCGAAATTAGGGTTCAGTACTAAAAGTTTTAGAATATGTTACAATTGCTATACGTAACTTCCTCCTTCCCCCCAGCAAAATTTACGTACAGCATTATTATTAGATGTTATTATAAATCTATTGTTACGTGTGACATTTTTATACAGTGATTTGCGGCTGAGTTAGTAGAGGGTATCCCCCCCCCTCCCCCAGGACGGTACACAATATGTATAAAAATAAGGATTGTGTTTTTGAAAAGAAAAATATCAAAAACTCATTTAAATTTTCGAAAAATGATTAAAATCATCAAAACCAAGGAAGAAAACACTGCAAAAGAGTGGGAATTATATCTAAATATTTAGATATAATAGAATATTCTATTACGTATTTCAATTTTACATTACGTTCAATATGTAACATGAATTACATTTAAAATATGTAAAAGATATTAACTAAAAATGTCATAATAGTGATTTTGGCAAAATAACAAAAACTTAATTTAAAATCTTTCTTTGCGTTACAGATTTCGGCTTAGCGATAATGTGCGGTTCCAATACATGTGACAAAAAACTAGTTTTAATATACTATTTTTTTTCTAAATCACTTAATACCAATAGTTGAGAATTCTTAATATTTACAGGTAATGAAAAACGTAAAGTGAAGATATGGACTCAATAATTTAGAATTTTAATGTTATATTAACGAGAGTATTGTTTTTATAATCTTGGAATTTCAAGGAAAATGATCACAATAATATATATATAGAACAGATACGAAAATAAACTGCAATGCATAAAATGTTAGTACGCGATAATGCTTCCTGTTTATCAATCGATCTCTACACTAAATATTAAAACACCTGCTGC
Source organism: Maratus michaelseni (assembly GCA_963931845.1). Classification (NCBI taxonomy): domain Eukaryota; kingdom Metazoa; phylum Arthropoda; class Arachnida; order Araneae; family Salticidae; genus Maratus; species Maratus michaelseni. The sequence continues at coordinate 255,002,360 of OZ007597.1, read as the reverse complement.
AATTACTCGCCAAATGTTACGCCCTCTCCTTACATTAGAAGACAACTTTCAGTAGGGAAAATAACGCTAGTTACAGCGTTAAAGTGTAGCTCCAAGCAAGCGAGAGACAATAGCATATACTTCATATCGTATGGTATTCCGTGTGATAACAGCTTTACACTGCGCACTTGTAGAATATTAGAAAAAATATTCAGGATTTATTAGGAACAAAAGAATGAAAACCGTAATTTCAATTATAGAGACATTGTGTCTGAGATAGGAAAGAATGATTCAATAATAGACAAAATTATAAAATTTAATATAAAAAAAAGTTACCGGCCGATATTAAAAATTTTGTTTTAGGACGAGGAAAAGAAACAACCAGGTTTCTCGTCATTCGGACGCTTAGAAGTGCGTAACTCGCTCCGTCGCTCAACTTTCTAAGTCAGTAGCTGACCAAGCTTAATATTCTGGGACGTTCGGCAGGAATCTTGTGGTCGCGAGACTCTTGTAGTATTACCTTCCACGGTTGTTCCAACGTCCCAGATTCAATAAAAATTTTAACATTTCTTGATCTGTAAAAGCAAAGGGGTGTGTGTTTTATCGCATTTTCAAAAGAAAAGGCAGAATACGATGCCTATAAATTTGACTATCTCGTTTACGGTGAAAAGATTTATCCGAAATGTTGCGATTTAAAGGCCACTTCCAAAGGTATTGTTATTTTAAAAGAAGGCAACACTTTTTGGCAATTAAAAATCTTTTTTTTAATCGGTAGAGTTTTTTCATTTTTTTTTTCTTTAAATAACGAATTATTGTATGTAAACAGGGAATTTTTTAATCGATTTTTAACTCATTTCCTAATAGAAGAGAATTATAAAACTCGCTAGAAACGAGTTCGGTATCTTTTTTTGGAACCCAAGCTCGCCCGAGTCCGACGATTTACAAGTCGAGCTCAAAAAATGTTGTGTCATCACAGATCAACATACATTGAAACATACATATTGAACATAGTCAAAACTGCTTTTTTTTTTTTCTCCTCATAAGCTGAAAACTTTTATTTCAACAACAAAAAATTCCTTCAGATTTTGTTTCAAATTATGTTTTTTTTTTTTTTTTTTTTAAATCAGTAAGTCAGTCTGTTTTGTAGGATTTTTCCCCTTTTTTAGATGCAGAATGAATCTCTCTTTCGATTTTTCTCACATCTGCTTCGAAGTTTTTGCTCTTTTCCTTACACATGGCGATTACGATCTTAATTAATCTTGAGTGAATTTTGTGCTTAGCAAAACAAGATAAGTATTAAGAACATCTTTGCGTCATCAGATGGGAAATACATCAGTGTAGAAAGTATATAAAAAAAAATTCTTGAGGGAGAGAAAATAGCAGTATTTTCTCTTCGAGGTCTATAATTTTCGATTTCCTGAATAAGAGAGATTTTTCTTGCTTTTTCTTTTATTATATTTCTACAAGTAAATGCATTGTGTAATAAAATAATATTATGTTATATAACATTGGTTGGCTCAAAAATCCTTCCTGTAAAAATAATAGTTGATACCTATAGAGATTTCAGCTCACTAAATCAAAATACAGCAATGGAATTATTGTACCATGTACCAAATTTTAGGCGGAGTGGCTAAAATTTTTTTTAATTAAGGTAATTTATGTGTTACTAAAACATTAGTGGAAATTGCGTAAACAAAAATATGTAAGTCCTTATATTTAAATAACCTGTAACTAATATCTAAATATTAGCGAAGATGGCAGAAGGAGTTAAAATAGGTTACTGGTTAATGCAGTACACCAGGGCTGTCCAATCTGGCGCCTGCTATTCATCAGAAAAGTCTTACAGAAATATTTGCCTTATTTAATTGGAGATATTCGGAGATTAAATAAGGCAAATATTATTTTCTGGTGAATAGTGCGTGTATGGCAATACAGCAAATAACAATACTACATAATCTATACGGCGAATTCATGTTTAAATTATTGGTGAAAAAACAGTACAGTCGAACATAATTCTAATAGCATCGTGGATCGTGACCTAATTATGACCCAAATGTAAAAGTACTCTACAACCCAAATTCAAATCTTACTGACCTTGCTGTCAAATAACGTGTAAAATGAGTTGCATTCATGTCACTGTGCAGTTAGAATGTCCCATTATGTAATAAGTTGAAAATTTCTCAAACGTTCGTCACGGTGATTTCAGTGTGTAGTCACGGTCATCTGAGAACCATATTGTGACGCAATAACGATGACACATTTTGTTCATTGTTGTGACTGTGACCATTTGTTACAATTGTGATGCCAAATTGACTGGCTGTGCAATTGAGAAATTTCTTTAAAACATAAAAGACATAAGGAGAATTGAATTACTTTCAATTCCGAAACTGAAATAGTTACAATCCACACTTTCAATTTCCGCAGTCAATTGAAAGTAATTCAATGCCTTCTTCACGCTACCTGCTTTTCTGTTCATTGTGATACAAGTCCTTCAAATGTTTGAAGAAAAAAAAAAGATTAAATCTTTCAAAAATCTTAATTCAAAAATCTAATTCAAAAGTTGTTTACCATAGTAATCCATCAAGTTACCATAGTTTTCGAAATTTTTATATGTATGACACATAAAATCATAATTAGATTTAAGTAGAAATATGTACAGAAGTTATCATCAACCGAGATACTTTGAAATTTAATAAAAAAATATAAAATTATTATTCGAGAGATGTGGTATATACAACTCACAAGTTTACTTTAATGTTATATAGGGTGATTATTAAGTTAATTATAATGCTTGGAATCAGTTGCGTTGAAATAGTAAAGTTAGTTGCTGAGATAAGAAACAACGCCACAGTTTGAGTAAAAACCATAAGGAAGTGCCCGGGGCGGAGGGGGGGTTCAAATGCCCTTCGTTAAATGACTAATTAGGAGGATCACTATGCATCTTTAAAGATTGATTTATTTTGTTAAACTAGGGTCTTAATTTCAAATTTTGGTTAAATTATTATTCGAAAATTCCGGTACCATTTCTCTAGAAATGCACTCTGAAGCTGTAAATGCTCTTTGTTATTCTAATTTAGCAAAATAGAACTAGTTTGGAGAAGCTTGAAACATCATTAGCTGAGTTATGGATATAAGCCATACTTAGAGAAAAAAAAGTTTAGTTATTATTCGGAAGGGATTGGTACATACAATTCATAAGTTCAATTTAATGTTATAGAGGGTGATTATTAAGTTAATTTTAAAGTTTGGAATCAGTTGCGTTAAAATTGCAAAGTTTATTGCTGAGTTCTGGAAACAAGGCATAGTTAGAGAAAAAAAAAACCTTGAAGGAGGGAAGGGGGAGGGAGGGGACATGAGACTGCTTTTTGTCAAACAAGGTGTCAAATAAGGAAAAAACCGTCGCCAGTGGGCGCACGGTGAAGTACAATAAATGAGATATTTAATAAAATGAATTTATCATCTCCCTTCCCCATTTCCGCAAATATAACGAATAATCTGTTAAAGAAAACTTTGATGTTAATTAGGGGCCTGATAGCAGACAAAGCCTGCTTTTCTGCTTTATCATAATAACAGCTGTCATGTGGACTAAATGCGATAATTAATAAAAAGTTGTTTCTTCCCTCCTTTCCCTTTTATTAATTATTTGCATTCGCATGTCGCAATACGAAAAGGACCGGTATCAATTTTCAAATCCCTACCTTACGTACTATTTGAACATACGCTAATATTCTGACCCAACCAACGGCAGAAATCCGAAAAATTTTGTGTAAAAAATTACATATATAGAAGCTACCTCTTTTATTTACCTTCGTTGTCTTCGTTAGTGTGTTCCTTCAGTGTCAACTCTACAAAGAACTCAAACTGAAATCTGAAAAAAAAAAAGGAGCAACGGACATTTCCCCTTCACAACTTTGTCTAGGCTTGGGACTGGTCGAAATCAAAGGCAAGTGTTTCAGGTGCAAAATTTTATGAATGTGGTACCCCTAAAACAGATTTCTTTGCTTTCGGTGGGTTAAAAAATGTCATATGCAGTAAATAGTAAGGGAAAAAAAATTTCAAACTGACGAAAAATCAGGAGTCTTATAGATGTTTTCATTTGTGAAAATTCACATCTCCGATCATAGGCAGCTGCATAGCCAATACTAATATTATCCATGAGTGGTGTACAGGGTCGGACTGGGCCAGGGGAAAGGGCGCAGACCTTGGATTTTTACAGGGCGCAAAAATTTTAACGAACTTAAATCAATTTTACTTACTTGTGTTGTGTCTTACTTGACAAAGTTTATCACATTCGCATAGCACCAAGTAAGAAAAGGGCTTAATATTATGTTCCTCAGTTTAGATAGACGACTTCGCTATATTCCCCGTGCATGTTTGAAGTTACATGAAATCTGCACAATGCTACACAGTTTTTCACACTATGTCATGTAATATTCAAAAACTCTAGAAAGTTGAATACAGATTACCTTGTATCCTACTTTATTCTTTTGTCAATAGATACCTTAGAACAGTCATGGTATAAAAGTGATCACTCTTTATTAATTATCCAGCAAATAAGGTATAAAAAAATACATAGGTACCAATTTATTGGGAAAAATTTCTGTTATTAAATTCTATTCGAAAATTTTGTTTCAGGGATTATCTACATATTAAAAAATGCACGAACGTTGATTTTTCAAAATGTAATACTGCTGTTTGAGTTCCTTGGATCAAGACAGCCTGGGAATATACTTATCTTAATTCTTCGTAGAGTTATAAAAGAAAATGTGTTAGGAATTTATCTAAAAATTTCGGAAAATAAAATTTAAATTTTACAAGAAAAAGTACTGAACGCTCATTTAGTCAGCAGTAAAATTATACCGGAACTTTAAATTTATAATAAACTTTCTTTATATAAAAGTAAACGAGCAGGGAAGACCGGTCAAAATTAGCTTTGAGTTCAAATATCACGAAATATCTTTCAATCTGCTCTAAGTATGTGCTTTGTCATTGGTAATCTTAAAAGTCAATTTTCCAGCCTGATGTCACCAATATTTCTCCAAATTTGACGAAATGATGGCAACTTTCCGCCTTCGTTTACTGCCAGCTATTCAACAACTTAATAACTGTTGCATGCTTCATTTCCATTGAAACGCATTACGCTTAGTGATACCAAAACGATCCACTAATCGAATTTTCTCGAACATGTGACCTATACCAATGATTTTCTCGTGCCCAAAAACCGTAGGATACAAAATTTAGTTCAAATCGTCTGAGCCATTTTTAAGATAAAAATAGCTTGACCCAAAATGACCCATGACCACAATGACCCACTAATCGAAATTTCTCGAACATATGACCAATAGTCTTCTCGTTCCTTAAAACTGTAGCATAAAAAACTTTATTCAAATTGTCTGAACCTTTTTAAAATAAAAATAACTTGACCCACAACGACCTAGAACCAAAATGACACACTAATCAAATTTTCTCGAACATGTGACCTAGCTCAGTGGATTTCTCCCGCCCGAAAATGGTAGGATATTAAATTTAATCAAAATCGTTAGAGCCGTTTTTAAAATAAAATTTGCATATATATATATACACACACAAGATTTGCTCGTATTATAATATATGATACTATAAAATGTTTCTGGTAAGCGTCTACGTGTTATTTACTGTAGATTCTTTGAAAACAGAAGGCGATCCCCTTAGACTGTAGGAGGATTCTCTGCATCGCGAAAGCTAATTATTCAAATGAGCTGTAAACTTACACACAGTTGCTTATTTATACAAAAATTAATGTAGGTGATAATTCATAATTTTTTAATATGAATTTATTAATAATTTTCTAATTAAAAATATGTCTTTTGATTAAAAAAAAAATTGGAATACGTTTGGATCTATTAAGTGTATTTCATTATAAAAATTAAAAAAAATTCCATCGGATGATTTTTATAAGTTTGTCAAATGGATTTAACATTAGCTTCCTCAAACTTTAAACTCTTCTAGCTCTATGAAAATTTAACGTAAAGTATTTAAACTATACCTTTTCGCAGACTGTCTCGATCCAAGGAACTCAAATAGGGTCTCAAAAATAGGTGTTATTATTTTAAAATTCAAAGTTGGTATAATTTTTAATATGTAGACGACTCCTTCCGTAACATACTTAATCCTTACCTTTAATTAGTAGACTTTATTTCTAATCGATTAGTACATATAGATTTTTTACAATTAGTTTTAAAAGAATTGGTAGGGGATGATCACGGTTTTTTTTTCCAGGACTGTAAAATTAACACACTTGATATATCCATAGTCGTGTCCATTTACGCAAAAAAAAAAAAAAAAAAAGCTTTACTTTTTTAGCAATTTCAGACATTATTACAAGTTTGACGATATTTATGATTTTTTTAATCCGTCATCGTACTGTGAGGTATGACTTGACCAATTCTTCCCTTTTATACAATTCTTTTTTCACTCAAGCAACACAGAATTGTTGGATGCCATTAGTCCATTGTTTTCTAGCTTCGTTTGCTGTTCCCAATGCTAAGCCAACGGTTAGCTGATCGTTGGTCTAAAGATATGAGTTCCCATTTGACCAACAGTTTTGTTTGCTGGCAAAACTGCTCTAATAATAATATATTAAAATATGCAAATAATTGATCCTATTTCAATTAGAAACTTCAACCAATTATTTTATTTTTTAGGCAAAAATTAATTATACTTCTAGAATTACCTATTAAAATTGCTTCTAATTTGGTTTCCTTGGTTTGAGAAATGTTTCCTCATTTTGCATTTGTATTTAAACAAATATCTCTAAAACTGTTATGCAAATAAATTTTACTTTTATGACTACTAAAATGCAAGAATATCAGTGCTAAGACCTACAATCTCTATTTAAAAAATATATATTTATTTGACATAATATGAATTAGTTATCAAGTCAGTTATAAACATGGATAAACATGGTATAGATGCAATTTCTAATATAATCTGACATCAAATGCTGTTTATTTACTACAGCCTTTTTTTTTCCCTTGAGTAAAGTAGAATCTTTAAATGTCGTCTTTGACAATGTCTGCCTCATCACACATACAAAATAAAGATTCAGTATACAAAATTCGTTCAAAAAATATTTATATCGAGAACAAAAATGTGCTTTCAGTATAGAAATAGAAATTTTAAAACTAAAACTCATGCTTGAATTTTTTTTTTTTTTTTTTTGAAAAAGTATTGCATATTATAGCAATATTTGAATGTCCAAATATAGGGGTATTTGAATGGGGAAATAACACTTGCTTCTGAAAATATTACACTTGCAGCATTTGGGATAAGGAGAGGCAGGAGGAGGAAGAGGTATTTTGTTTACTTAAAAATGACTTTACGCATTCTTAAAATGTTGAATTGATATCGCACTATAAAAAGGTTTCTACTGAAAAATGACATCGAAAATAGCGATTAAATCGCTAAAATAATTGAGTAAATTTACTTTTCTCAGCACACTCTTCCCATGATTTGCAAATTTCTTATCATAGTTAGAGATCAAGGGAAATTAAATTTCCATAATTGAAAGATATCATCCGGGGATTGTAATCCAGCAAGCGGCAGGATTTTGCTGCCAGCGTTTTATAATTAAAAAAAAAAAACTACAAAAGTTTCTGAATAGTAATCATTGATTTTTTTATTTAAAATACATACCAGAATTTCGGAATAGTTATTTAATTACGGAAAGGCTGTCATTAAATAAAGTTAAACGAAAATTTTGGTAGGTATTTTGAATGCAAAAGCGCTGGCCGCGCGATCCCAGCTTGCAGAATTGCAATTCAGAAGTGTCATCGAGGTTGTATTTATTCCTCGAAAAGTTATGTTTTGCAGTCATCAACAAAATCCACACAAAACGGTTTTGCCTTCTAATATTTATCTCTTATAAAGTTGCTTTTTTCGAGAAGTATGGTTTCAATTATAGGTCCATTCAGGGACGGCTCCAAAAAGGCGCAAGGTCCCCTGGGGGTACTATACAATGGAGGGCACGCAAAATATTTGATCCTAGATTAAAACATAAAAAATTTTCATCCTAAGAACCTATGAAAAAAATCTCTCTCAGGGCGCGGGAGTAGCACATGGGCGTGAGCTTTAGTAGCCACGGCGCGCCAGGGCTATTAAAACTTTCCCTAGCTGCCCGTTTTCTATCCTCAATCGTATGTAAATACGTCCGCTTTGGTTTCCAATTCTGAAAATGCCTTCGATGTATCTTCAATTTCTTTATGATAATAAAAATCCCTCGCTTTTGCTATCTGTCTATTAGTTGATGATTATCCCGAAGCCTCGAAATTTCGTACACTAATCAGAATATATGTGTGTGGAAAATATTGGAGCGGCCTCTACTTAGGAATCCGGTCTTGTTGTCGTTTTGTCTTTTTTACAAAGATCTGTGAAATTGAAACCTGGGGAAAAATAGGAGCACAGGATATTTGTACCATTTTTCCCTCACGCTTTTATCCAGGCTTGGGACTGGACTAAATCAACGGCAAGTGTTTTAGGTGCAAAATACTATGCATAAATCATCCCTAAAACAAACGTCTTCGATTTAGGCGGGTTAAAAAATGGTGCCTGACAATAGGCATGACTGTGCTTATCAGTCATTAGTATTCTATGTTGATAAAATAAAGTTAAAAATAAAAAACATTCAAATTACATAAATAAAAAAAATACATATACATAACATAAAAAAATGCCATGGCAGTAAGACTTGCAGTGCAAGTTTCACCAAAGGAATATTTGGTGCACAAGCTCAACCCAAGATATATTCTGTGTCTCGCGTCTCAAACCACTTTCATGAATTACTAATATTGGGTTTAAATATTATAACGTAAACTGTAGATTGTGCTTAATTAACATTTGCAATGTTCAGAATTTTATAGAACCTTCAAACTGAATTCTAACACATTTATATATTTAAAAATATATATACCCTTACATGCATACATTGGATCTGTTAAAAAATTGCAGCCTTTAGCCAATGTGCACCGAATGAAGAGGGGGTCAAACCAAAAGAAAGAAAAATAGAACCTGAAAGAGAAAGGTTTGCACATGTTATATGCTTATCTGTTGTAAGTTGTGTATGAGGTAAAAAAATTCACAATATCTTGAAAGATTACTGCATACATATTTAAATAAATATAAATCTAGATTAAACACTATAAATATAATTTTGATTGCATTCAATCATATTTAGCTTATTCGCCACATGTTTAAAATTTAAAATCTGGAATTTATCTCAGATATAAGAATGTTGCTGGGGGCGAGGCTAATAAGCATTGTTTTTGTAACATGAAATTTACAGGCATGTAAGGGTCTATGCGAGTATTAGGGAGATTATAACAGGGGTTTATTATATAAGTCTCCGGTAAAACGTGTACTCTTACAGTGATCTTGGAATAAATTGGAGGACAGAATGTTGTTGCGGCCTCTGTTTCGCCTAGCATGACTCGTAGTGCAGTATTCATGAATGGTATCTGCCTTTAAATCGAAACAGAAGACTTTTGGTTCTTAATATGTATTTATTTCACTGAACAAAATCTATAACTTAACGTATCCAATTTAGAATTAACTTTTATATTTGGCGTTTTATTATATTCTTTTAAATATTTTTTTCAACATCTACGTTGTTTTAAAACTTTGCTGGATAATGAACTTTCTAGAAGTGGCAGCATCTGATATTTTTAGTTAATTTTTTAATTATATCGCAATACCAATAGCCTTGTATTAGATCTTCCTGTTAGGCTTCATATATGTAAATATTAGCTGGAACATATGTGTGCTAAATATAAAAAATAAAAAAGGTATCATAAAGTTCTTGCTTTTTTTTCATCAATATACATTGGCTTATGCCAGTAAGTCAAAATAAGTTTGATAATACAGTCGAACCTCGTTAACGCGAACACGCTTAACGTGAATTACTTTTAACATGAACAGTTGCCACTGTCCCCGTCAAAATGAATACGGATTCTAGTATTTTTTCTTCTTTTAAGATGAACTCGCTTAACGTGAAATTTCGCTTAATATGAACAATTCTCGATATCCCCATGAGAAATTTTGACGCTTAACGTGAACGGAAATTCCTTAGAAAAGTGTGAAAGCTTCTTTTTCCTATAGGGAACAATGGGTTATTCTTTAGAGCTTTGTGAAAAGGATTATACTTTAGAGCGATGAAAATGAGTACTATTGCCATTAGAATGTTCTCACTTTTGGACAATACAATACCTGTCATCAACTACATGCCACCAGGATTAGGGAAGGTTGTTACCTAAAGGGAAAGTTTCTATGCATTGTCTCTTTACACCTGGAAAATTTACAGTTTAGTATTGCAACTCTCATATGAAAGGCAGCATGCATTCAGTCTTTTATTCTTTTTTTTTTCCCTCGTTTACCCGTATGAATTTATTAGGACATTCACATGTACAGTGCAGTCGTTCAAAATGAGTCGCAAATTTCAACAATCCTTAAGTTTGCAAAAAAAGCTTGATATATTACATGAGGTAGATTCAAGAAATTTAAAAAAATCTGAAATTGCTAAGAAATATGGAATTGCTAAAAGTACTGTATCAATGATTTTGAAAGGTAGAGATAAAATTGAAACAGCTTGTGTGCTAAACAAGTTTGAACCAAGTCGAAAGAGAATGAGGGTTGCCAATAATGAAGAAGTGGAAACAGCATTAATAAAATGGATGAATGAAGCAAGAAGCATGAATCTTCCCATTACCGGTGCAATTTTGCTAGAAAAGGCTCACTTTTTCGCCGATGCTTTGGGCATAAAAGATTTTTTAGGCTCATCAGGATGGCTTCAACGATTTAAGGAAAGACACGGAATAATTTGCAAGAAACTTTGTGGTGAAGCGGCTGCAGTAAATGATGATATGGCGGATGATTTCGTAATGAATAAATTGCAATCAATTTTAAGTAAATATGCAGAAGCAGATATTTTTAATGCCGACGAAACTTCTTTGTTCTGGAAAGCACTTCCTTCACGAACTTTAACTATAAAGAATAATAAATGTTCAGGTGGAAAGTGCAGCAAAGAGAGATTAACAGTTTTAGTTGCTTGCAACATGAGTGGAACTGAAAAATTACCATTGATGGTCATTGGAAAAGCTGCAAAACCACGTTGTTTTAAAGGTATAAAAACATTACCAGTGATATACGAGTCAAGCAAAAAGGCTTGGATTAACACTTAGTTATTCCAGAAGTGGGTCAAGCAACTCGATAGAAAATTTGAAAGAGAAGGACGAAATGTGTGTTTCATTGTAGACAATTGCAGCGCTCATTGCATCATTTCTGGACTTAAAGCAATCCGTGTAGAGTTTTTACCTCCAAACACAACTGCAAAAATACAACCATGTGATCAAGGGATTATTAAATGCATAAAAGCATACTATAGAAGAGAAATGCTCCTTCAAACAATTTCTTGTTTCGATCAAGGAACATCCTTTTCGATCAACTTGTTGGATGCATTAATTATACTCCGATCTGCCTGGAAAGAAGTTTCTGCCAGTACTATCCAAAATTGTTTCCGAAAAGCGGGATTTACTACCAAAGAAACTCCTTCACAAACAGAAGAAACAATACAATTTGATTCTTCAGAAGCACAAGCTCGCGGTATACTTCCAGAAAATGTCACATTTGAGGAATATGTATCAATGGACGATGAAATAACCACATCCGATAGTGTTACGGATGAGGAAATAGTTAAGGAAATTAGATGTGCTAAAATTACTGCCGATAATTTACACTTTTCTTCAGAAACAGAAGAGGAAGATGATAGCAGTGACTATTCAGAATACAAGAATGTATCCAGCATTGAAGCATTTAATGCATTAAAAACTGCAAGAAGATTTGTGATGCAAACAGAAAATTCTAGCGAATACCTAGATGTTGTTGATAGATTAGAAGATTTCTGCAAAAGAACTGTTGATAAGAACAGAAAACAATTGCAGATAACCGATTTTTTTAAGATGTAATTTTGATTTTTTTTTCTGTTATAAGTTATAAATAAATAATGTAAGAATCTTATTATTATTTTGTTATTATTTAGTCTTTCGAGAGTAAATATATTTAATTTCTCGTAATTTAATTAAAAACGCATATGATGCATTATTTGATATATATTTCTATAGGGGAGATTGGGGGCTAATGGGACATATTTTACGCTTCGTGCTGTAAAAAGTGCAATTTATAAAATTCATGTTTTTACACAATTATT